>CM060904.1:1070012134-1071262134 GCA_030737815.1 Allium fistulosum
AATAGGAAGAGATAAACTGGAAATGAAATACGATTAAATATTGCTCAAGTTGGTTAACTTTGATTTCTTGCACTTGTTCTGATTTAATTAGGCTGAATTCCTAATCCTGTAGTTAGGATGTCACCCTAATTCTACCCTTTTTGATCGGCCTGCTACTCTGTAGACCTTTCTATGGACCAGCCGCTATTTAACTCCCTGTACAGCAACCAATGGTATTTACGGAAGATGCACAGAGCAACTACTGTAGATCCGGACGACATATATAGCTCCCTACACAGAAGGCAATGGTGCATACTAAGACACTATAATAAGCGCTTGGAACTCATAGTTATTACTGAGCACCCGAATGGAAGTCGCACGCGTAACTGCCACCATGCCCATGCTACCTTTTGCTCCACCTATTGGGTCTTCTTATTACCTCCAACGTACAACATAGCGTGCCCCTCATCTAACTTCAGGCTAATGCAAGATCACCGTGTGTTCATAGAAAAATAGGGGAAATGCTGTTGGTACTAGCCCTTCATCCAAACAATATCTAGTTGCGCCACTAATCCAAATCTTCATGATTTGAACTTTTATTTAACCAATTACTACCATTCTTAGCATAAGCGTGCCCTAGGGAATGCTATTTGGTACAGGTCCTACTTTCATCTTTGCTTATCAACTTAGGTAAATTATTTAAATAAGCCTTTATTACCATTTTTACTTTCTACGCTTATTAATTTATCCCAAGCCTTAAAATAAGCCCCATTCTGTTCTTTTTCTTATTATAACCTACGTTATAATAATGCTTATTACTTACCCAAGGTCTAAGTGTGAAAATAAGCTTCTTTCATCTTTTACTTCATTTAGTTACAATTCTAGGTTATAACTATGCCACTAATCTTTAATTAGTCTAATTCTAATTATAATTAGGCATAATTTCAGTCCAATTCCAATATTTATTACAGTCCAATTTCGTTATTTATTACAGTCTTTGTAATTTACATCTTATTTTCTTCATTCAATATTCTTACTTATAAAATCCATATTCGTGTTCAATTTATTCTAATCCATACGCGCAGAAAAGGAGGATGAAGAGAATAGACGCTTGCATAAAATCCAAAACGTCGAAAAAGATGTAAATAAGAAATAAATAACAGTAAATAAACTTAAATACTGTAAATCAATAAAAAGATATGCTTAATAGTAATAAATTATAATTAACAGAAATAATACTAAAATTACTGAAAGGAATAGTTGAATAGACTGAAAATAATTAAAAACTGTAAATAATTACTGAAAAAGGCTATTCCAAAAATCGTAATAAAACTACAACTATTGGAAATCCTATTATTTTAAATTACTTCAAGAAATCTTAAAATAATTACAATCACTCACCTCTGGTCCTAAGCTCTTCGTTTGGTCTTCCCGGATCCACTTGGAGTTGTAAAATAATTTAATTTATAACAATTTTCTCCTTTGGAAAAAGTTTTAGGTCTAGGGGTCTATTTATATGTGTAGAAGTGGATCTCGGATCGTTGGATTTGGAGATTGAATACGATGCAACCACATCATAGGCTGAATAGAAGCCATCAGATGCATAAACGGAGGGACCAGATTAATTAAAACGATGCAAAACACGTCCATGATTCGTTCGAACGAATGAATGTTCATTCGCTTGCCACAAGCGAAGGCCGATCGACCGGGCGGTTGACTGCCCCCTTACCCAGGTCGACCGCCCGGTCGACCTGTGTTATAACTTTTTTTTTATTCTTTTATTTTGTTTATTTTATAACTCGGTCCTATTAGCTCGGTTTCTGACATTCTATATATGGA
Source organism: Allium fistulosum (assembly GCA_030737815.1). Classification (NCBI taxonomy): domain Eukaryota; kingdom Viridiplantae; phylum Streptophyta; class Magnoliopsida; order Asparagales; family Amaryllidaceae; genus Allium; species Allium fistulosum. The sequence continues at coordinate 1,070,013,953 of CM060904.1, forward strand.
AATTGACCAAAAAATTACCATGGACACAGTGGTGCAATTCCCGTGGCTCAATTCTGATAATTTCACAAAGTTATTTTATTTTTTAATTAATTAATGAATTAATTATTACAGGTTAAATTTCGGGTTGTTGCATTCTCCCCTCCTTAAGGGATTTCGTCCTCAAAATCTCTATGGATAAAAGAATGTACTAAATGTTTTCTTCCAATTCTACAACCATCTACTCAATCATCGACCATTCATTCGTTGTCCTTAAAAATTTTCTAATGCAATTTATGATACTTATGCAATTAGTGTAGTGTAAATGTCCCTAACTAATGCAAAAGATTAGGCGGTCCACTGATTCAGTAGATCTCCTTTTTATGCAATTATGTCTGTGCCATGTATCCGAATGAATGCAAAAATTTCCTAATGATAACTGATAATTCTATATGCGTGCTACAAACATCATCCAAATGCAACAATCATGTGATAAACATCCATTTATAACAACCATGGAAATAAAATAAAAATGTGCACACATCCATACGCATATGCTCTAGTGTCCTAGTTAGGCCGATCCCTAAGGAATAATAGTGCCTGGTGTACCTATATGCGTCCATAGCATCCACTAGCAAACACTTGCAACCACTAGCATACATCATTCATAACATGTTCTATTAACATGTTTACATCAAATCCTACTATCCATAGGTTAAATCCTAAGTTCTACCTGTTTGTACCAGAATTGGGCACAACACTCTTCGGATGTGTTTGAAGAGATAAAATGAAGAAAATAAATGTAAAATGAGGTTGATCTAACAAACACACAAATCAACAGATAAGAAAAAGTACAGAAACACACAAATTTAGAGAGGTTCGGCGTATAGCCTACGTTCACTATGAAATGATTGATATTTATTGACTATAACTCGTTGGTTACAAGTGGATTACAACAGTACAATCAAAGTGCAGCAGCAATTTCAGCACAGTAGATGTAAAGAAGCCAAAAGTTCTATTTTTAGAGGCATTGGGCTGCTATTTATAGCCATAGGCTGGAAAAATTTGACTTAGATCTCGGAATACTCCTCCTCACACGTGGGTGGGCCTATGTGATCGATCCGAGGTAGATTGGGATCGATCCCTGATCGATACGTGTACATTCTGTATCGATCAAAAGCACCTCCATTTGGCCTGAGATCGATCAAGGACATTCTTGAGGTGGTACGCAAGCTCTTGCAAAAATTTGGTGGCATTTGGACTTGTAGATTTTGAGTTATGATCGATCCAAGTTTGTATTTGCAAAACACTGCTGAGTTCGTATCGATACAATTCGTATCGATGGCCTCGTATCGATGCTAGCTCGTATCGATCAGGTGACGTGGCGCTATATTCTAAGATCGATCCACTTTTCATGCAGAGTGGCCGAGTCTTCTACCTGAACATGCCTTCTTCGTATCGAGCTAGTGCAACTACTTTCGAATCGCTCCTTTGCACTTCATTTCGTATAGATGTTATTGGTTTCATTTTGTATCGATATTTAGAACCGCTTCGCATCAATGTAGCTTGAGTCCCTTCGTATCGATCATCGAGTAGTTGGTTTTGTATCGATGTTTTTAGGTGTTGTTTCGTATCGATTGATGGTGGCACATTTCGTATCGATCGTTGATTGATTGATACGAGCTGTGTAAATGACCGATACAAATTATGCATAGGTGGAAGCGATACAAAACATCTTCAGATGATGGATACGAAATAGAGCAGGCATGATGGATACGAAGTGGAACTGGTATGATGGATACGAAATGGGGCAGACATGATGTATATGAAATAGTGCAGACATGATGGATATGAAATGGATGCTTGTGAGTTGATGGATACGAAATCCCATGGATACGAATGAGGTTGGTCTTCTTAATTTTGATTGATCGATATCTCGAGCATACGAACTCCAATTGACTTGAAATTGAAACATTGGCTTTCACAGCTTTGCTTGTCGTGTCATATCAATTGTAGCTCGATCCGGATTTAGGCAGAATTTACCAGTATCCATAGCGAACTTGTGTGTAACCGATCTCTGGGACGAATTGTCTTCGGTTTCTAGTTAATTTCTTGGTGTCACGGCCTTGCCAAATGGCGGGAAAACATTTGCCCCCCAAAGTACATCTAATGTGAACATGTCGTGCTTTGAAAAGTTGCAATCTTTAGTCTGAAAAGTTCTGTCTGATTCGTTGAGTAGTCATTGTCTTTTCGTCAAAAGATGTAACCTTTGATAAATTCTTGGCAATATAAATACTAAATTGTTGACTTCCATTGATTGTATAGTGCACTGTTGTAACTGAGTGTCGAGTGTTACTAATCTGTTGTTCGTTGTTGTAGTTGTCACCAGGCGAGCATTTTGTTCCTGTGAATTTTGAAAATTGAATATTTGTCCGCCATACATGAACGTATGTTAACTTGACTCATGTTCACGTTTGCACGTTCACGGGTCATTGTCAAGGTTCTTTTAAAAAAAATCAAGTTTCGTATTGATCCTCTCTTGGATCGATGTGAAATTCGAGTTGTAACGACGCTTGATGGTCTTTTTAGAGTATCTCTTCGCATCGGTCCTCTCTTGGATCGATTTGAGAAGCTGGAAAATCATCTTCGTATTGATGAATCATTGATGGATACGAACAACCGTGCTATGGGTCTGAATAGTTCAAATAAGCCTTTGTTGCATCGTTCGTATCGATTGGTGGCCGATGGGTATGAACAGTCGCATCCTTGACTGATGTGGGTAGATGAATACGAAAACTACTTCGTATTGATGACGTGTAAACTGCTTCTACTGGTGCTTGTTACCGGGATACGAAGCGTTTCTTGCATGGGTACGAATCCATATAAATACCATCTGTACTTAGAAAATTTTCACTTGCTCTCTGCTTTCATTCTTGCCTTATCGATAGAGAACCCGAGAAAGAGGAACTGTCTTCGTCCCCAAATCAAATTAACTCCTTAATCTCTCAAACCGATCCCTTAAACTAGGTAATTGACCAATTAAATCAACTTTAAAACGATGAGACTCGAGCTTTAACCCCAATTCATTTAAAGTCATGGCCTATTCTGGCATTGTTGATGCCGGAGTTGGGTCGGAGCAAGGTTGAGGAAGGAGGAAATGGTGTTTAAGCTGCTCGGGGAAGAAAGCCTACTGGAGGATACGAAGGAAACTCTGGAACACGTGGAAGTAGCTCGTATCGATCTGAGAACGTAGAAACTTGTATCGATCTGGGAGCAATAAAGATTCGTACCGATCTGGAAATGATGTATGGAGGGAAGCAGCTTCGTATCGATCTTGGAGCAATAGAGATTCGTATATCTCAGGAAATGATGGATGGAGGGAAGCGGCTTCGTATCGATCTAGAGTGGGAGGAGTTCGTATTGATCTGGGGCGATCGATACGAAATCTCAACCAGTGATCGATACAAAGTCCATAGTGGCGATCGATACGAAATGTGTCGATCTAAAACAATCGATACGAAGTTCCATCCTCGAATCGATACAAAATTCGAAGTCAAGGATTGATACGATTCTGGCTTTTGAGGAGCGATCCAAATTTGAACTTTGATGGATACGAAAGCTTTGCATAATCGAACATTTGACTCTAACGAGCTTCAGCCTTGCATAATTGGACTTAACCGCTTTACTACATGTTTGACTGCCCTTCGAAGCTCGTCAGTGGAACTGTAGCCTGACAAATTTGATGAACTTTAACTTGGATCGTTCTTCGAAATCTGGATGGCTCGATTAGGAAGGTCAGCGATGACGGTCACTCCGGTTGAATCTCAAAGCTTGTCGTTTGAACATCTTACAAATTCCATAGAATTTCTTAGGTATTATGTAGCACTACACTGCACAACACATTCACGCACTTCACACTGTGGGAAACATGGGTTTATTGCCGTCTAACGATGATTTTTACTGAGTTCAATAGCTATGGAACCCGGAAGTTCACAATCATAGGATCTCCAAAGTCCACTCCTTCCCGCAATTGAAATGCCGGTTATTGCAGCCAACGCTATTAGCCCTGCTCCGGATGAATTGCCAAGAGCGATCTTTATTGAACTCCCACAAGATTCCGTTCCTTCCAATATTTCTGAAGATATGCTGGGCAGGATTTGCCTAAGGCATGGACTGTCGATAAATGATGTCTTATTACCAGGGCCAGAGTATAGAGCTCACACTCCTCCGGAAGGGTACACAGCTTGTAATAGATTTATGTGTGTAGCTGGGACACTCCCTCCATTTAATCAATTCATCAGAGATCTTCTACTTTTCTTAAGGATCGCTCCATCCCAATTGCACCCGAATGGGTATGCCCTGCTGAACAGTTTATTCATCGTTTTCATGGGGCACCTTTTTCGACCACCAACTCCAGAGGAAGTCAGATATTTGTTTAACATAAAGAGCCAAGGAGAAAATCCTTCCTTCACTTTCTTAAAGGCAGTTAAGAACTGTCAGATCGTGGTCGGAGCTTGGAGCAAGCTGAGCTATTTCAAGACCGAATGCTTCTACGTTCAGTGTCCACCGGGGTTCGCCTGATGGAGGCTAGCAAGACGAAAGTGCCATAGCCTCCTTGCTGATTAACTGGATAATAATAGTTGATGTCGAGTCTAACATTTTCTTTCTTTTACAGCTTCAATTCCGCAACCTGAAGGTGCTCAGTTTAAGGAGATAGTAAGAGTTCTTCATGAGGTGCCCGCCGAATATAGAGAGATAGATGAATCCTTACGGACGAGAATTTGGTGGCCGTTGGACTGATTGACAGAGATCAAAGCATTGGACTCGCAAGAGTTCTTAAGAAGGGCCCGCTGAGGCAAGCTCGAAGGAGAGCTCCTGGGATATTAATTACTGAACAAGGTGGTGATGAGAATATGTCTACTGGAGATGAGCCCGCAGCTAGGCCTTCGCAAAGTCCTCAATCTTTAGAGCGGAAGAGGAGAGGAAAGTCTACTGCTCGAAAATCTATAAGGCGTAAAACCATCATAGTCTCTTTGCCTGCTACTAGTCAAGAGATTCCTCCTTCGCATATGGAGAGCTCCTTTGCGGGACTGGCGGACATCCCTATTCCGAATGACTTTCCTTTGCACCAAGATACCGGATTAAAGGGGCTCCAAAGCACCTTAAACATAGGAGAGCCAACCCCTCCGAGTACGACTATTACAACCGGTTGGTTGGGGGGTTTGCACATGCATACACACACTCCATGGCACCACACAATTTCTAATCACAAGCTATTCATCTCTGAAGGTTACCAACTATGTTTCTATTTTCATTTTACTGATACGATGTCAAGGCGGGGATCTATGCTTGGCAGTCTCTATTCTGCATGCCATTCATCTAGCTCATATTCTGAGTCTCGCAGACCTAAGGCCGATAGAGACTGCGATTGCAGCTACTCTAGTCAAGAGAGGGAGCGCTACAAGAGGGAAACAGATAGGGAGAGGGAGAAGGTGAGACAGTATAGGCGTCGTTCCCGGTTGCGCTCCCCGCCACCTAGAGGCCCAACACAATCTTCTGGCTCTAGAAAACAACCCCTTGAATCTTCACGTCAAGCGCCAACTTCTCAAGCTTCAAGGCCTGACCAACAACGTCGGAGGACTGAAACTGAAACCCCCGTCGCCACTGAACAAGGCTTCGTAGAACCCACCGAGGAAGGAGCGATTAGAATCGCTAAGTTGAAAAAGGATTTTTTGAATACCTGCTTCAACGGCTTCATATTCCCTCCACATTTAAAATGAATTCCCAATAAGGCAGAACAAACGATGCATGACTATATATATGATGTTTATGGCCAATATCGAGAATGGATGAAGACCGCAGAGAAAGCATCGGCGGTAGCCTTCGAGCGGGTGAAGAAAATTAAGAAACTGGGAACTGATCTCGCTCAGAAGGACCGTATAGTGCAAGTGCTCACTGCTGAGAACGACACTCTAAGGAACTCAAAAAAAGAGGCCTTGAAGAAAGTCGATGAGGCGAACAAGAAGATGGAGCAGATGAGGCAAGAGCACCTAACTTTGGTCGATGATATGTGCCACAGAAATGCCACTGTCATAGCCAAGAGGGATAATGCGCTCAAGGAGCTCAATGAGCTTAAGGTGAAGTATGCTGAGGTCGTCAAAGAAAAGGACGACGCTAATAAGGCTACCCAAGAGGCATGCGATCAAGCTGTGGAACTTAGGAGTGAGCGGGATGCTGCTATACTAAAGGTGCAGGAAGCCAAGGCTAGGGTTGAGATTGAGGCCAGAGCGGCAGAGGCCAGGCTGGAGGGTGACATTGAGGGTCTCCTAATCACATATAATGTCAATGTTCTGAAGCATCGAAATCTGAGCTGGCTCGAAGATTACCCATCGCATTTATATAATGCTTAGTGCCGCTTGGTTGAAGATGAAAAAGCAGAGCATCATACTGAATCCATTGATGAGTTCGAATTGGAGAACCGGGTGTTGACTGAGGACGAGAGAAGAGTTCTCCACGATGCCACTATCATATTCAAAAAAGAGAGACTCATCACTCAACATCCGAAGGCTGGATTGGGTTCTGGCATTGAGCATCATGATACGAGCTCTGCAATTCCTATGCCAACCCAGCCCGAATCTACTCCTGTAGTTGATCCTTTATCTATTCCTGCTTACAATCCTGATCAACCGCAATTGTCTCCAGCTCGCGAGCACGTCCCTGAAGTTGCTCCGGCTCCACCCACGATCCAATCTGAGGAAGGTATTCTGAACACTTCTTGAATTCATTCCATGTTTGGAGTATTATTAGAAGAAATGATGCAGCGGCGGAATACAAAAACAGATGATACGATGAAAGTAGCAATCGGTGGATTGAGAAATACTGAAATGCCCAAATTCGTTGATCCGAAGATGCCGAATTCTAGCTATCTCTGACACGTTGATCGCGCACGATACCGTGAAGAGAGATCTACAATTCTTCGAGCGTTGATCAAGCGCACTTGATGCCGCAAATTGGCTTCACGATCTTTGAATCGAGCGCACTCGATTGATCGAAGGTGGAGATAGGAGATCACACTCGACTACCAATTGGATGAAAGCACAAAGCTAACAAAAGAAATTTTATTTCAAAATCAACAACCTTTACAATGACATTACTTCCCTATTTATAGGGTTTACAGCACAACACAAATGACTTAAGAAAATTACAACACCCAACAATATACGAGTTAACAGTACAAACGACTCAACAATAGTATTTAACAATCTAAGAAATCACGACTTAACAGACTCGTTCACACGACTTAACAATTCTCTCGACTTAAGAAATGAAAGTTCGCAACTTAAGAGTTATTCGCGACTTAGACTCGACTGCTTCATTCGCGATTTAGGTAGATCTGGAGGAAGATTTTCTCTTAGGGTTAGGTCGGGAAGAGGAATATGTCGGGGAAAAAATATGTCGAGGCTTCGGCTGAATGATTGGTAAGTCGCAGATGTAGGAGTTAGGTCGGGTAAAGAGCAGGGAAAGGAAATTAGGTCGCGGTGGAGAATTGGTGATGAGTCATAGGTCGTAGTGGAGATTTGGTCATAGGTCGGTGAATTGGCGATGAGTCGTAGGTCGTAGTGGAGATGAGCCGTAAGTCGCGAGGTTGATTGATGAGTCGTGAGTCGCGAAGTTGCGGTGATGATGAGTCGTGAAGAGGATGAGTCGTAGGTCGCGGGTTTGTCTTCGAAACCAAGTACACCACTGCATCATCCTCCCCTTGTTGACAAAAATTCGACCTCGAATTTGTACTTCTCTCTTCCTCAACAAGCTCATTCCCATGGTATGGAATTAAATGCTTAACGTTGAAAACGTCAGCAGTGTGAATATGCTCTGGCAACTTCACCCGATATGCATTTTCATTGATCCGTTTTATAATTTCTACTGGACCAATCTTTCGGGCTTTCAACTTGTTATAAGCACCCACTGGAAAACAATCCTTTGTTAAAATAGCATACACCCAATCACCCTCGTTGAACTCCACACTTCTTCTCTTTTTATCTGCAGCTTGTTTATACTTCTCATTCGTCTTCTCCAAACGTTCCTGGACGATTCTATGACAATCTTTCAACTCATCAACGAAATCTGACGCCCGTTTAATCACTCTTTTCGGTTGTGGTACTATCGTTAAATCCAACGGCCCCTTTGGCAAGCTTGAATATACAACTTGAAACGGACTGTAACCAGTGCTTCGGTTAACAGCATGATTATGAGCAAACTCTGCCTGACATAACTTTAAGTCCCAACTTTTCAAATTGTCTTGTACAAGACATCGCAACAAGTTTCCCAACAATCTATTCACCACTTCCGTTTGCCCATCTGTTTGTGGATGATAAGCACTACTGAATTTCAGCTTCGTTCCCACCATCTTCCACAAACTTAACCAGAAATGACTTAGAAATCTAGTATCCCTGTCTGAAACAATCGATTCACGCAATCCATGAAGTCGATAGATTTCTTTAAAAAATAACTGAGCAACATGAACAGCATCCGCCGTCTTCTTACAAGCAATAAAGTGTGCCATTTTCGAAAATCGGTCAACCACCACATAAATGGAATCGTTTCCCTTTGAGTTCGAGGCAAACCCAAAACAAAATCCATACTCACATCAACCTAAGGCTTAGTTGGTACAGGTAGTGGCATATATAATCCAGCATTGGTCGCAGTTCCTTTCGAAACCTGACAGATATGACATCGCTCCACAAATTTTTCCACTTCTTTCCTCATCGATGGCCAAAAATAAGATTGAGAAATCAGATGTAATGTACGGTCCCTACTCACATGACCTTCCTCATGCAATTCCTTCACAATCTTCAACCGTAAACTGCAATCTTGTATACATAATCGATTTCCCTTGAACAGAAAACCATCTACCATCACAAACTCTTCGTCACAATCCGATGTATATCGATGTCGATCCTGACCACCAACATCTCTACCACCACCATTTCTTCCACCAACATTCCTACGATCTACATTCCTCCAATCTCGATCAGTCACATTTCTATCCCGACTTCGATCATCAACATTTCTATCACAATCTCGATCCACGCTTCTATGATCACTATCAACACTTCTCTCTCGATTTGAATGTGGTGAAGCTCTACTTCTCCCATGGCTCGATTCAGGTGATACTCTTCTCTGATTTTGACTCATTTCCAACATCATCCTCTCTAATCGACCAATCCCTTCATTAATCTTCTCATTAAAATTGTCGTTAATTCTTTGCTCCATCTCATCGGCTTCTTCTCTCCCATACAAAGCATCAATATTGCGATAACGGTTAGCTCTTCTCGGAGGCATGATCAGTCTTCGACAAATTCCAACAAAAACATCACTTCGATTTAAAAATCTTCAAATCAAAACTACCCACTTGTTGAAATCTTCAAAAATCTCCAAACGAACAAATCTCTTCAAAATCTCGATAACCCACTTCTCCAAATGATGTAAATCTCGCACAACTCCAAAAATCTACGCAAACTCCTTGCGTTCTAGCTCTGATACCAAATGACGCAGCGGCGGAATACAAAAACAGATGATACGATGAAAGTAGCAATCGGTGGATTGAGAAATACTGAAATGCCCAAATTCGTTGATCCGAAGATGCCGAATTCTAGCTATCTCTGACACGTTGATCGCGCACGATACCGTGAAGAGAGATCTACAATTCTTCGAGCGTTGATCAAGCGCACTTGATGCCGCGAATTGGCTTCACGATCGTTGAATCGAGCGCACTCGATTGACCGAAGGTGGAGATAGGAGATCACACTCGACTACCAATTGGATGAAAGCACAAAGCTAACAAAAGAAATTTTATTTCAAAATCAACAGCCTTTACAATGACATTACTTCCCTATTTATAGGGTTTACAGCACAACACAAATGACTTAAGAAAATTACAACACCCAACAATACACGAGTTAACAGTACAAACGACTCAACAATAGTATTTAACGATCTAAGAAATCACGACTTAACAGACTCGTTCATGCGAATTAACAATTCTCTCGACTTAAGAAATGAAAGTTCGCGACTTAAGAGTTATTCGCGACTTAGACTCGACTGCTTCATTCGCGATTTAGGTAGATCTGGAGGAAGATTTTCTCTTAGGGTTAGGTCGGGAAGAGGAATAGGTCGGGGAAAAAATATGTCGAGGCTTCGGCTGAATGATTGGTAAGTCGCAGATGTAGGAGTTAGTTCGGGTAAAGAGCAGGGAAAGGAAATTAGGTCGCGGTGGAGAATTGGTGATGAGTCGTAGGTCGTAGTGGAGATTTGGTCATAGGTCGGTGAATTGGCGATGAGTCGTAGGTCGTAGTGGAGATGAGCCGTAAGTCGCGAGGTTGATTGATGAGTCGTGAGTCGCGAAGTTGCGGTGATGGTGAGTCATGAAGAGGATGAGTCGTAGGTCGCGGGTTTGTCTTCGAAACCAGGTACACCGCTGCATCAAGAAATCACTAATATTTTTTCTTATCTTCATCCTACGATAGGAGCTGCACCGGCCATGCCCCCTACAACCCAAATGCAGCATCATGGGCAGGAGTCCCTTATGACGGAGGCAACCACAACAACGGCCACTGTACCAACTATGGGAGTGCAAGGGATCGCTTTTATTTTTGACGAACAGATGATGGAAGAGCTCCTTGGTCATCAAAGTGACCCACTTACCGACCGACCATTCGTCATGGGCAAAGGCGCATTCACAGCAAGCTCTTCGGGCCCAACTAGCAGCATTCCCATGGGCGCTGACACAATTCATGAGGAAGAGATAATGGCAAAGATTAATGCTGAGACGGAAGCAGCCGTATGGGCCAGTGGTATTGGAGGTGGTATGGCGGGTCCTGGCCCAACTCCTCTGCGAATGATTTCTCCCGGTGGTACAGTTGTCGATACTGGCGCGCCTCTCTTGTCTTCCCATGTCGAGAGTGTTCCTATTCCTCCAACTCCGTATTCAGAAAGTATTCCAATTCCCATGAGTTCGGAGGAAGAGATTACCATAATTCCTCCGGTTGGAGGCCAACCACCAAAATGCAAACGCTCAAAGAGGCATCCGAGCGGTAGCTCCAGTGGGTCAACGCCAAGGAAGAAGAAGAAGAAACCGAGGGAATAGACATGTCTTCTTGCTCCCTTTTTTGGCAGATAGATAGGAATTTCTTTTAGCTTCCTGTAGGCCGTCTATAGATGCAGGTTCGGCCCCTGCTTCTAGGAATTCTTGGAATAATTTTTGTACTTATCCTTCCTTTTCAAAGAGTAGTTGAAATGAAATTCCATTTTTTTTTCAGCATAATTTTGTGTTTATTTGCTTAAGTGTTTTAGCGCTCGAATTTCTATTCAATGTACTTGTGAGGTTTTAGTCTCTGAATCGGACCTGAGTTCGGTTGTTAAGTTCCGAAGTTATGGCCTCGGGTCATAACCGAACATCAAGTCAAGTCCCAATATTACACTATCTGGATCAGTAGTTGGTACTTGAGTTTTGCCCCCAGTCCTGAGGATAAATTGAAATGGTCGGTCGGCGGTCGCTTTCCACCTTCGATAAATCGAGCTTAGATTAGTTGAAACAAGACGAGTTCGAGTGGTCGGATCACACTCCCTCATCTATTGGTAATCACATCCACACTCTGGGGATTGCACTTGTATGTCGGCGGGCGGTCACGCCCATTTAATGTTTAAAGATATGTCCGTGCTCTGTGGACTTAAGTTATTTTACGGGCGATCAGTCACACCCGTTTGATATTTAGAATTTCATCCGCACTCTTGGGACTTAGATCGATTTGTGGGTGGTCAATCACACCCAATTTGTGTTTATACTCCGGGGACTCGGAGTTGTCTCATGAGCGGTCGGTTCACACCCGGTTTGTGTTTATACTCCAGTCCGCGCTCTGGGGACTTAGAGTTAGTCGATGGTGGTCGGTTACACCCATTTGATGTTTATACACCAGTTCGCTCTCTGGGAATCTAGAGTTGGTCAACAGACGGTCGATCACATATGTTTTGTGTTTTAGGATTTCGTTCGCACTCTGGGAACGATAGATTCATCAGGATCTTGGACGGTCGAGTCACATCCACCTTGAGTGAAAAAGTAAGGTCGTTAGACGGATGGATCCATTTTCCTCCGACTTGGATTAAACACGGGCGAAGTTGTTAGGTGGACGGATCCACCCTCTTCGAACCCATATTTGTAAGCTTATACTCCAGCTCGCACTCTAGGAGCCGGAGTTAGTTAGAGGATTGTCGTGTATCAATCCTTTTTGGCTTCTATGTGATGGCTTTCCCCCGAGCTCGGGTTTCACTTAGCGAGTGACCGATCATATCACAGTCACTCCCTATTTGAATAAGTCCCACCATAGGAGGGAACTTAGCTCTCCATGCATTGCGATGGTCGTATGGTGCATTTCAAGAATCATTGCTCTTGCTCGAAGAGATTGCATTTTATTGCTGAAATAAGAAAGTACGGCAAAGTCAGTTGCCTTATTACAAGTTCAAATTTCGAAATGCATAAACAAATTGTAGATGAAAAGCAAACTAAATGAATAAATAAAGCCTGTTATATATAGTAGCGACGAATAATCTCGCTGTTCCAGGCTCCTGGCAAAGTGAGACCATCAACGGTCGATAATTTAAACGTGTCGTCTCCGAGTCTTCGTTCAATAACATACGGTCCTTCCCACGTAGGTTTCATATGTGAAGGGACCGGGTAAATCCACTTGAGCACGAGATCACCAAGTTCAAAGGTTCGTGGTCGGACCTTAGCATTGTACAATCGGGCAACTCGACTTCGGTGCACGGCAGCCCTCAAATCGGCCTCTTCACGCTTCTCACCTAGTAAGTCTAGTGATTCGGCAAGCAATATAGCATTTGTCTTCGGATCATAATATTTCACACGATTAGAAGGCACTTCCAACTCGACTGGGATAACGGCTTCTTAACCGTAGGAAAGTGAAAATGGGGTGTGGCCAGTCGTGGACTTGTGGTTTGTTCGATAAGCCCATAGGGCCATAGGAAGTTCATCGACCCATTTGCCCGCGGCGTTTTCCAATCGTTTCTTCAGAATGGACTTTATAACTTTATTAACAGCTTCGACCTATCCATTCGCTTGAGGGTGTGCAACTGCAGAGAACTTCTTTTGGATATGAAATTGCTGACAGAAATTCTTGAACTCGACACTATCGAATTGGGCTCCGTTGTCAGTGATGATGGTATGTGGGAGACCAAATCGACAAATAATGTTGCGTACTACAAAGTTGATCACTTTCTTCATTGTGATAGTAGCAAGGGGCTCGGCTTCCCCCCATTTGGTAAAGTAATCAACTGCAACGATGGCGTACTTCACACCACCTTTAGCTAGAGGTAGAGACCCAATAATGTTGATGCCCTATATTGTGAATTGCCATGGACTGACCATCTGAGTTATTTCGGTAGGTGGGAATCTTGGAATCCAACCGTGCTTCTGACATCTGTCACATTTCCTGGCATAATCTGATGCGTCGCGATTTACAGTCGGCCAATAATAACCATATCGGAGTACTATCTTGGCAAGAGCTGGCCCCCCGGTGTGATCGCCACATTCTCCTTCGTGCACATCATGTAATACTTGTTTTATTTCACTGTGGGCGATACACCGAAGTAAAGGAACAGAGTACCCTCTTCTATACATGACTCCATTCTGAATAGAGAACCGCGAAGCCTTTCGAAGAACTTGTCTTTTCTCACTTCTGGGCTCTGGTAGGGTCCCATGCTTGAGATATTTCCTAAACAGAGTTATCATGATTCCTTATCGGGTACGACTTCAAGTACCTAGTTGGTCTCCATTTGATCAATACTCGGGGAAGATAGTGTCTCAACGGGAACGAGTCCCATTTGTTGTGCCTCACCGGTGCTGGCTAACTTTGCCAAGGAATTGGCTTTCTGATTGTGTTCTTGGGGTATGCAATAGATGGCATAATAATCGAACTGATTCAATATTTCCTAGACCTGAGCAAGATAAGCAGCCAGTCTTCGGTCTTTGGCCTGGTATCCCCCCCGAACTTGGCACATGACCAATTGTGAATCGCAGTAAATCTCCACAGTAATAATTCTTAAATCTCTGGCAAGCCATAGTCAGGCGAGCTGGGCTTCGTATTCGGCCTCGTTGTTGGTCGCACGGAAATCAAACTTCAAAGTATAGCATATAGATCGACCATAAGGAGTTTCGAGCACAGCCCCAGTGCCTGAGCATCGGTCATTTGATGCACCATCAGTATGTAGCTTCCAGACAAATTTGGGAGATTAACTAGCTCCAGGCATGTCCTCCGGGATAGTGAATTCGGCGATGAAGTCTGCTAGGACTTTTCCTTGAATAGCTCGCCTCAGTTTGTAAGTGATGTCAAACTGACTCAGCTCGATATTCCACTTGAGTAACCTACCAGACGTCCCAGGCTGCGTAAGGACCTGTCGAAATGGCTGGTCGATGTAGATAGTGTTAGGATGAGCCTGAAAATATGTGTGGAGCTTCCTCGAGGCAATGACAAGACAGTAAGCTAACGTCTCCAACTTCAGATAATTTCTTTCCGCTCCGGTCAGTCGTTTGCTGACATAATAGACTGGCTGTTGTATCCAAGGTTTTAAATCTCCCCGAGATCAGCCGAGATGAAAATCCGAGATATTAGCCAAAATCCGAGATTTGGCAGCTTGGTTAGTTATAAGTCTTTTAAATATCGCCCGAGACAGCCGAGATATTTTCCCGAGATATTGGCCAAAATTCGAGATTTGAAACCTTGGTTGTATCCGGTCCTCCTCCCGAATTAAAGCAGCACTGATTGCGTTTTCTGACACCGCCAAGTAGATGTACAATCTCTCATGGTCAATAGGCTTTAACAGAATGGGTGGTGTGGATAGGTGTTGAACCAGATCTCGAAATGCGCCCTCACACTCTGTAGTACATTCAAAGTTCCATTTCTCTTTTCTGATTAGATCAAAGAAGGGAATGCATTTGTCGATGGATTTTGAAATGAACATGCCCAGGGCTGCTACCTTCCGTTGAGGCTCTGAACTTGCTTTATAGTTCTTGGAGTCTCAAGATTTCTAATTGCCTAGATTTTCTCGGGATTGGCTTCGATTCCCCGAGCATTGACGATGAATCCATGGAACTTTCCTGACGCGACCCCAAAGTGACACTTCAACAGATTGAGTTTCATCATGTACCCTCGGAGGATGTTGAGCATCGTTTCTAGGTTTTTGATATGATTGGTGGAGAATTGTGACTTTACGAGCTTGTCGTCCATATATACCTCCATAGTTTTTTCGATCTGGTCAGCAAACTTTCAATTAACTAGCCGTTGGTAAGTTGCTCCAGCATTCTTGAGTCCAAATGGCATGACTTTGTTGCAGTAAAGTCACAGATCAATCCGTGAAGGATAAGAGCTCGTGTTCGGCTGTTGAATCTACAAGTTGATCAATCCGGGGAAGTGGAAAATTATCCTTAAGGCAAGCTTTATTCAAGTCTGAGTAGTCAACGCAAGTTCTCCATTTCCCGTTAGGTTTCGTGACAAGTACAGGGTTGGACACCCATTCTGGATATAACGCATCTCGGATAAACCCGTTCGACCTGAGTTTATCTACCTCTTCCTTTAGGGTGGCAGATCTCTCTGGATCCATACCATGGTTTTTTTACTTGACCGGGACATGTCGCGGGTCAATATTCAATGTATGGCTCGCGATGTCCGGCGAGACCCCATACAAGTCGGAGTGCGTCCAGGCAAACATGTCGAGGTTTACCCGGAGAAATTCAACCAATTCCTCCTTCATCTGTTGACTTAGCTGAGATCAAATCTTTACCATTCTACAATCGTCATCATTATCAATTATAACATCAATCGTCAGCTCTGCCAGAGAAGCCTGACTGTCTTTGACTTCATCCTCGCTTTCAATATCTCTTGGGAATTGGTTGTGTTGCCTGGACCTTGGCTTAGGCATTAACTGTTATTTATCCACAAAGCGGACACAGAGAGATTCCTCTACGCCCTTTCCCTTCTCTTTTTGCTGCGCCTACCGTAGCTCAGCAACATAACAGGCCCGTCTAGCAGCATGGACTCCCTGAGCGACTTCGACTCTATTGTCGGTAAGGAATTTTAAAGTTAGACACCAAGGGGCAAAAGCAGCCCTGAACTTAGCTAGGGCTGGTGGGTCCAAGAAAGCATTATACGGTGAGTCAATATCCAATAAAATAAACTGCAATATCCGGACTCTCTGGTGCTCTCCAACTCCTAACTTCCCTGGTAGCTCCACCATCCCAGTGGGTATAGTCGCACTTCCATTGAAGCCATGAATACGAGACTGACAAGGCTTCAAATCTTTCGCTTCCATCTTCATTTGATCATAGGCTTGCTTAAAGAGTATGTTCACTAAGCTTCCACTGTCCACTAAGATCCTCTTCATCCAAGCAGGACCTATTTGAGCTGAAATGATTTGTGGATCAATGGTAAGGGCTTCGACTCTGTCGGCGTTCTTGTCTCGGAATACGATGTCGTCGTTTTCTGTTGTTTGGCCGGAGCCCTGTCTTCCAAGTTATTGCAACATTCGAAGCTCGCATGCCTAATAGAGCTGGCATACGACTCCATTTCCCTCCAGCTCCGATCCGTTGTATGAGGACCAGCACTAACAGTGTTAATCACTAACCTCCTGCTGGTACGTGCGGGTTCCTCCTGTCTAACCTGATTTGGTATTTGATTTTGATTTGATGGGCTCGCACCTCCAGCCTACGGCCCCCAAATAAACTGCTCCAGCTTTCTTTCTCGGATCAATTTCTCGATAATATCCTGTAGATGACGATACTCATTCGTGTTGTGGCCATAACTATCGTGAAATCTACAAAACTTCCCGATTTGAATTTGTTTCTCTGACGATTGCTTCAGAGTAGGTTTCTTATATTGGATAGTATTACAAGTTTGCAAGTACACATTTTCCAGGGTTGTATTTAAAGGAGTATAGGTGTCAAACATGGGAGCTCTACGTCGCAGTCCGCGGTTCTGATCCCGCTCTTACCCTAATTTCCATCGCCTTTCTACTGATTTTGTTTATTCTGTATGTTTAACCGCACCTTTTCGGAACTCTCCCCGGTTTATTTAACAGCGACATTGCTTTGGATTCCTTCCATACTAGGTCCTGCATCATCCATTTTCCTAGACTGTTTCGCATCCTCTATTCTTAAGAACTGAGCTGCCTTGGAATAGAAATGGTCCAATGACGCAAGGGATTTTCCGGCCAACCAGTTGCCAAATTCGGAATCGGGATTGATTCCCTTAGTCAGTGCCATTAGAATGAAATTACTAATCTCAGCGCATGCAGCGTGGAACCTCTCCAAGTAACATTTGAGTGTCTCTCCAGGAGCTTGAGTGACACTGGACAAGGTATTAACATCTTTGGGCCTTGTGACATGCATGCGAAACATCACGACAAACTTCGTAGCCAACTGGTCGAAACATGAAATAGATCGGGGTGGTAGGCGAGTAAACCACATAGTCACGATGCCCCTAGCGAGATTGGGAAACTTCGGCATTTGACCGCATCATCAGCCCGTGCGGCATTCATCAACCATTCATACTTTAAAATTTGCTGGTTAGGGTCATAGCTCCCTTCATAAACAGGTAGAGTTGGCATTCTAAATTGCCGAGGCGTTTCAGCGTAGAGAATGTCATCGATAAAAGGGGTATGACTCCGGGAGATTCCCCAGTCGTCATTGGTGAGGCCTTGGCTCTCACGGATCATCTGGAGGATCATTGTCGGGATGTCTGGTGTATGGACATTCTGGGCATGTTGGGCCAAAGTGTGGTCGGGTTTCACAATGCGAGGATGGGCCGGGCGCGGTCGACTGTCCATACCTTGCCTCCTTGGCTCTAGGTCTTCAGGAACATAAGGCTTAGGAGTGTAATCATGTTGGCGATGATTCGGATTTGTTCGGTTCCGAGTGTCGGCTCCCAACTCGATGACAGCGGTAGCAACGCAGTTGTCAGTAGTGTGATGAGGAACCGTTCCTCCTCGGGAGGAGGGTCCGGTCTGGTGGTTGGTTGACGGACCTACTCTTGCTTGCCCAAGATTCAAAGTGCGCTGATGTCCGGTAGCCTGTGTATAGCTTCCATCCAGCCGTGGGCATGTGGATCTGTGATTGTAATCAGAAGAAGTTGAACTTTCAAAAGATGAGTAGGAAGCCTGATTCCTTTTGGATCTCCTTCGTCTTTCACGGTTCAGCCGATTGGTTAACTCCGCATTGGCACGGAGCTGCTGGGTAAGCTGCCGGCGGCTTCGAGTCAGCTCTTGAATCAGTAGCTAGAACTCCTCCCTGGTGATAGGGACTTGTGGATCTGAAGGTCCAGCAGCATTCTGGTTTGTAGAGGGAAGTTGTGCGGGGTTCTGCCTATCCCGTCCTTCTGGATCTGCAGCGGTTGAGGTAGTCCTAGTAGCGACCATGGTGAGCAGCGAAGTTCTCTCCTAGACTTGGCGAAAATCTGAATAGGATGGAAGAACTTCTAGGCTTGAGATCTGGATCTTCTCCATAGATTCTTGCAATCCAATATCGGCAGCAGATCCAATGAGCAGGAGAGAAGCTGGGTTCTCTCAACGAAAGCACCAAAGTGTTTGTACCAAAATTGGGCACAACACTCTTCGGATGTGTTTGAAGAGATGAAATAAAGAAAATAAATGTAAAATGAGGTAGATCTAACAAACACACCAATCAGCAGATAAGAAAAAGTACAGAAACACACAAATTTAGAGTGGTTCGGCGTATGGCCTACGTCCACTATGAAATGATTGATGTTTATTGACTATAACTCGCTGGTTACAAGTGGATTACAATAGTACAATCAAAGTGCAGCGGCAATTTCGGCAGAGTATCGATGTAAAGAAGCGAAAAGTCCCTTTTCTGGAGGCATTGGGCTCTTATTTACAGGCGTAGGCTGGAAAAATCTGACTTAGATCTCAGAATACTCCTCACATGTGGGCGGGCCCACGTGATCGATCCAAGGTAGATTGGGATCGATCCTTGATCGATACGTGTACATTTCGTATCGATCAAAAACACCTCCATTTGGCCTGAGATCGATCAAGGACATTATTCAGGTGGTACGCAAGCTCTTATGAAAATTTGGTGGCATTTGAACTTGTAGATTTTTAGTTATGATTGATCCAAGTTTTTATTTGCAAAGCACTGCTGAGTTTGTATCGGTACAATTCGTATCGATGGCTTCGTATCGATGCTAGCTCGTATCGATCAGGTGTGTGGCGCTATATTCTATAATCGATCCACTTTTCATGCCGAGTGATCGAGTCTTCCACCTGAACATGTCTTCTTCGTATCGATGTAGTGCAACTCCTTTCGTATCGCTCTTTTGCACTTCATTTCGTATTGATGTTATTGGTTTCATTTCGTATCGATATTTAGAACCGCTTCGTATCGATGTAGCCTGACTCACTTTGTATCGATCATCGAGTAGTAGGTTTCGTATCGATGTTTTTAGGTGTTGTTTCGTATCGATCGTTGGTGGCACATTTCGTATCGATCGTTGATTGATCTATACGAGCTGTGTAAATGATCGATACAAATTGTGCATAGGTGGAAGCAATATGAAACATCTTCAGATGATTGATACGAAACAGAGTAGGTGTGATGGATACGAAGTGGAACTGGTACGATGGATACAAAATGGGGAAGACACGATGTATACGAAATGGTGCAGACACGATGGATACGAAATGGATGCTTGTGAGTTGATGGATACGAAATCTCATGGATATGAATGAGGTTGGTCTTATTGATTTTGATCGATCGATATCTCGAGCATACGAACTCCGATTGACTTGAAATTTGAAACGTTGGATTCCACAGCTTTGCTTGTCATGTCATATTCATTGTAGCTCGATCCGAACTTGAGCAAAATTTACCAGTATCCATAGTGAACCTGTGTATAACCGATCTCCGGGACGAACTATCTTCGGTTTCTAGTTAATTTCTTGGTGTCACGGCCTTGCCAAAAGGCGGGATAACACTACCCTTCCAAAGGATAATAAAAGAAAGAACCTATTCAAATCTAAAGATGTAAAAAAAGAAATTCTAAAACCTATTACAAAAGAGACATAGATATGAGATACGAATTTTCTCCTAATCAAATTAGTCTTCTCCGAAATCTCTCCAACCATGTCGGAACAAAGAAGCATCTTTTCCGTAAACTTTAACCAACATGAGGACGTCTTACACGGCCTTCCCAAAAAGGGCTTCAAAAGGTGTCATTCCAATGCAAGCTTGAAAACTACTACCATATGAATTCTACTAAAGAAAGATTCTTTTCCCAATTTCTTCCAAAATCAAGAATATTCATTCCCAACCATGCTTGTCTTACTATCCTACTAATTTCATTTTACTGTTCTTCATGAATCAACTTTCCTAGACTCTTACTAGTGTCCTATACACTTTACGGAAACTTCCATTATTACTTCAAAAAGTAATTACAGCTATCTCCTTACACCTTTTCTGTTACACCTATGAAATGATTCCTATCTACTTCACATTTAGGAGTTTGGTTCGGTGTTTATAGTTCCATGTTAAAAATTATGGTTTGTAAATTTTTAAAACATCAAATCCCAAAACCTTTGTCTTTAAAAGTGTTCTCTTTAAGTTTCTATTAAATTCAAAAATACTAGGTTACTTAAAATCTTATCTTTCTAGACTTGCATCTTCACAGCTTTTTTGAATTTACATTATTTCCCTAACCTAGAGGAAAAAAACTTTTAAGTCCAAAACCTATATCTCTCTTTCTTTTAAAGACTTTTACAGTTTTCTATAAAAATTTGAATTTTCAAATTTTACTTTTATTAAGTATTTCATTTCAAAAACTTGTTCACTTTTTCACCAAACCATTTTCTTTTAAAATATCTTTTAAAATATCCTTTATGTGTTTTCAAAACAGCTTCTTATTACACCTAACAGTCTCATATCTTAATGTATTGGAACTACTTTCTCTTATGAGAAGTTATTAATGCTAAAATCTTCTATGAACCTTTTAAAAGAGAGTTTCATGTTTATGTTAAATTACAAGGAACTTATTTTATATTTTTTGAAATAGGCTATACAAAATATGGTGCTTTTCATACCTTGTATATCTCTTTCATGTATTCCTTGTAACTTGCACAAAACATTTTTATTGGTTTCATAGAAAATCATACCATTATTCTTTTTATCCCAATAGATTAAAATATGTTTAAATTATATTCTTCCATGATAAATATTTTCAAATATCTAACTTACACATTTTCCTTTCAGAAAAACTTATCTTTAAAACTATTTTAATATCTCCATAACTGCAAAAACACTTTCTTATACTTATTAATAATAAGGGTACTACAAACCATTTTGTTTCTATACTTAGAAATTACCTTTTTAAAATACATTTTTATTTGGGTTAAAACGGACTTTGCGTAAAACACTGTTACTACAACCCAAAAAAATACTAGTGTATGGATTCAATTAAATAAATACTAATAAATATCATATACCTATGTAAAAATATTTCTCTTAAGAGTCACTTACTATAACAAAAGTGTTATAGCCTATGCTCCACTTATTTTCCATGAAAACATTTATTACAACAATAAAAGTTGTAATCTATGTTTTCGATACTTAATACACTCTAGGTTTTTATGTCTAAAATCTTTGTTTACTTATAATGAAACTAGTGAGTTATTTATAAATACTCCATAATTCTTCAAAAAGAATACCAATTTTTCATTATATAAAAACCAACTTAAATTTCATACCATCCTTCAAAAACCCCATGTTTATTTTCTGAAGGAAAATATTAACAATGAAAATTTTCAATTCCCACAATTATTTTTTTTTAATTCCAAAAACTTTATTTTATCGAGCTTAGCATAAAGTGGGTCTTCCTACTTACTACCCTCGGAGTACTTCTCCTAAACTAAAGGCTTTTACTCCTATTCCTCTTGTATACTCATGTTTATTCTAAGGCATTACCGTCAATCCACTTGTCTGAGACAATTATAATTTCTACAACTATCTACACATGGACTTTCTTCTCTGCTTATCTACTGAATTTTATTGTACATCTCTAACCTTTGCCTGCATCTCTTTGGATTTCCCTAATCCAAATCCTAATTGTACAAAACCGTTTCTTAAATCCCTACCATGTGTAGACATTCTCTATGCCCCATAAACGCACTTCAAAAGTGATACTTCAAGAACTCTGCTCTCAACTGACGAACACGAAGCGTACAAAGAACCTCCTTTAGGTGAATAACATGCTCTTCCATACTTCTTAGAAAACACCAAAACGTCGACCACGAATACCACCATAACTTTGTTTTAGGGCATCTCTAAAAACATGGTTCATCAAATCTATAAAATAGGCTGGGACATTGGTTAGCCCAAAAGTCATGACTAACCACTCAAAGAATCCGTCTGGTGTCCTAAATGCGGTCTTATCAATGCCGTCAACAGTGAGCCTAAGCTGATGAAATCCAATGACTAAATCAAACTGGGAGAATACTGAAGAGCCAACTAACTGGTTGAAAAGATCATCTATCCTAAAGAGTGGATAATGGTTCTTCTTTGTGAGCTTATTTAATTCTCTATAGTTAATGCAAAGTCGAAGAGAACCACCTACTTTGGTAGCAAAGACGACTGGCGCTCCCTATTCCAATATGTTTCTTCTTATGAAACCTTTCTCCAAAGCTCACGGATTTGCTTGCTCAATCCCTTCCTTTCCCTAGGCGCCATATGCCCTACGGGTAATGCAACTAGCTAGGCAAATAAATACTGAAGTCAATCTCTCTCTTAGGGGGTAGTCCCCTAACCTCCTGAAAGGTGTTCGAAAAAATCTCTGACGACATGAACCAAATCTAACTCTGATGATGATGAATCGAGGGAATAAAGGAAGCTCAACATAATTGAGCCTTGCGGGTCGCAAGATATCTCGAGAGTCCTATTGATGCATGTCTCTTGTCTAACGACTCTCCTCTCGCAATCTAATATATCTCCTTATGTGGATAGCCAATCTATCCCTAAGATCATCCCATACCCCGAGAATCCCAAAATATAGGCATTATAGTCAAATTCTACGCCTAGGATATAAATTTTAAAACCCCTACAAACCATAGACAAGAGTGCTGATCCTCCTATGGGGTTTGAAACAACAACGGGGTCTACTACTAAAGAGATGTCTAAGTGCAAATGATCTACCAAAGAACTAGAGATGAAAGAGTATGATGCTCTAGGATCGAAAAGAGTCTGAATGGGAAAATCAGAAATAGAAACCAAATTTTCCTACCTCGATCTGGTCCGCTGCTGGAAGGTGTTGCATCCAAAGCCTGAATCTGCGCTGCAGGTGCACTCGCTCCTTGCCTCATCTTCTTAGGACAAAACATACTAAAGTGACCAAGCTGTCCACAATTAAAACACCTTCCCCTCATTCCAATCTTCTTACAGTCACTTGCATAATGACCCGTCATTCTACAATGGTTACATCTTCCACTTTTCTTGATTCGCTTATGAGGGCCTTCCCTTTTCCTCTTATCCTTCTTACCCTTCCACCATGGCTTCTTAGAGCTTGTAGGAATCTCCTTAAGCTCTTCTTCCAACTGCCATGATATAGGTTGACCACTCTGCTGGTCCTCCAAACCTAACTGCCTAAACTTTCGCTCCATATCTTCCAACCTAGCTTGCGTCTCCTTGAAATCCTTCATGCCAGAAAACGTTATGCCCCCTATGCTAGAGAAGTCCTTGCATAGCTTAGAAAAATCGGCTGGTGTAGGTGGATTTAAGGGATTTCCACCTACCAGCGTTGTATTGGGCGCTTTCCCTTGCACCTCTGGTACCGTAGCTCTACGAAACCAGTCATCCATACTATGCAAAGAAAAGGAAACTTAGGCTCAAAAGAATCGAAAGAAGATTGTACTGGACTTTGAGGGGATTTTTATTAAACTCTTTTATACTTAAAAACTATTTCTAAGAGTTCTTTTCTGAAAAATACTTTTAAAACAAGTTATTTTGGAAAATACTTTACTTTTAAAATAAATTTTTAGGAATCCTGTAACCTTAGGCTCTGATACCAAGTGAAACACCCCACACCCCTTAAGATGCCCAAAAGGACACATTAAAAGGCGTGGTGCGTTGTAGGTATAACTAAAGCTAACAATATCTAAGCTCTGATGCCAAGCTAACAATACCGTGTGTCCATAGAAAAATAGGGGAAATGATGTTGGTGTAACGACCACGACTTTCTCTCCACTGAAAGTCGCATCGTTAATAAGAAAGAAAGGGGTAGAAAATAGAAAAGAAGAGAAGAAAGAAAGAAACAACAACAACGATCTCACAGCGGAACGAATAAATTATATTAATAACATATACTATTACATAGTATACAACACTTTACAGAGTTACACAGCATATACATCACTTACTAGACAGTTATAACATCTGTCTAGACATTACAACTCAATACACTACAGAGATACAGACACAGCGGAACTACTATATATATCTACAACGCTGAAGCCTCCTGCTCCATTGCTCCTCCACAATTCGTCAAAGCTAAACCTGAATCCCTTGGTTATATAATGTTCTAGACTTTAAAATACATGAATAAGGAATTTATTTATATTTATAATTAGTTTTAACATATTTTCTTTTAAAGGTAAACTAATATTTATTAATTAAGTAACTAAAAAAGTAAGTTTTATATTAACATTTAAATTAAATAAAAATTTATTTAAAATTACTTAGGACATGTGTTAGTATCTTAACACATGATAATAACACTTGTAAACACATAGACCAAGTTGGGACATTTGTAATACTAATAAAAATACAAGTGGCATTTTTCTTTTTCTTTTATTTTAATAAAATTTTGTAACAAAAGATGAAGAAACCTGGCATTTGATTTCAGTTCAAATCGTTCAAAACATTTTACTGTCTCTATTCTTTTCTTCCTAAACTAAAAACTGAAAAGAAATAAAATCAAAGTGCTTTCCAATCTTCAACCTGGAATACAAATCTACAAACTAGTAGAAGATCAAGCAACTAAATTAGATTCAATTTCAACCTGCAACAAATTCAACTTCATCAGTTCTAAGCATTTAAAATCAGAGATCAAGCATGCAAAGAATTCAAATTGAAAACAAACCTGGGAAAGACAGGCTCTCTGTTCTTATTTTAAAGGTGAGTAAATGAAATTTAAAAAAAAACAGTTTTAATCCTGGATTTATACGTTATTCTTGTGATGAAATCATGATGATGTGTCTGAATTCTTAGATTTAATTGATGTATGTTGGTGATTGAGTGAATGATGATATTGAGATGCCTGTATATGCTCTGTATATTTATAACAGTTTCAATTGCCATAGTAAATTCAATAACTAGATTTTTAATTCGAATTGGCCTTTGATTTGTAAATAGAAGTTGTTTGTAATCATGTAAATTATCATCTAAAAATAATTCTAGGATTTTATAATTTGGAATTTCCCTCGAATTGAAGAAAATACAGTGAAATTAAAATATAAGTTAAAAATCAATTGCTCTAAATTCTAAGTTGAATTATATATATGAAATCGTACTGAAAAATCATGAATTTAGGCATGCATATCAAAAATTTTAGTTTGGAAATTCGAACGTAATTTGGGTTTGTTCGAATTTGGGTTGATAGGCGATTAGTGGTGATCCGCATGTTAGAGTTGAACGATTTTTGGTATGGAGGAGGGTTGATTGATTGTGATCATGGGAAAAATACAATTGAATTTTTCTTATGGACGAATTGTTCGAATTCGATTGGAGTAGGGTTTTAGACGCTGTTTTTATGTTGATTGTTCTAATGGGTTTCGTGATGTCGAGAGGTGATCGGAGTTGATCGCATATGGTTCTGGAGGCTCAGGGCAGTGAGGCGGAGCTGGGGTTAAGACGGCGAGGAGTTTCGAAGCTTGGGTTGCCGTGGAGGATGGTTTTCTGGTGATGGTGTTCTTCGAGCTGATGGGTTAAATGGTCGAATTCGATTTTCGATCGAATCGTGGGAGTTTGGATGGTCGATCGCGATGTAGTGATGAAAGGCGACTTGCCGGAGATCAGAACGGAGATCATCGACGTCCAACCGTAGTGTGCATGTACACGAGCACGTTCGTGTGCATCTGAGATTTTGTTTTTGGGGAAGAAAGCTTGTCTCGGGTTTCGTTCGAGTATATTCGAGTTTTACTCGAAGCAGGGTAGTGGGTTTTGACGCGGAAGTTGCTTCGAGTTCCTGAGTGTTTTACTCGGGTTTTGGTATAAACATTTTCTAAGATGTTTGGTTCAGAAATGTTTTAAGTTTTAAACAAAAGAAAATTTGTTTTGTAATGTTTCTGAGTTGTTAAGCAAAGGTAAACAAGATTTTAACCATTTAAACTAAATTGATTTCTAGAAAAATTGTTTTAACAAGTTTTAAATAATTTAATGAAGTAAGTTTTTAAATAATAGAAAGTGGATTTTCAAAAATGATCTTTGTATTAAAAATTATTTAAATAACTTTGAAAAGCTTCAAGATTTTAAAGGTAAAAACTAAATGTTGTAATTATTTAATTATAATAAAGATTTTATCTTAAGTAATTAAGATTTTGATTTATTAAAGGAAATTAATATGTGAAATTAATAAGGATAATTCATTTACTGAAAATGATTTAAGAATAGATAATAATTTAATTAAGATAATGATTTTTCTTAATTAAGATATTTAAGTATAAATAGTTAAGAAATTATTTAATTAAATTTAAATAATTAGATAAATAATTAACTAAGTAATTAATTAATGATTAGTTAGAGATAATCACTTATAAATTATTTAAGTATAATTACTTGATGAAGTAATTAAGGAATAATTACTAGATGTAATTAAGTAAGGCAAATTATTTAATAAAGTGATTAAAGGATAATTATTTTATGAAAGTAATTAAATGGAAATGATTAAGAGTTAATTACCTAGTGTTATTAATTAAATAATTTAGTTAATAAAGTTAATTAATGGATTAAGGTAATAAATTGTTGGTTAAGGTAAATTAATTGTTGGTTAAGATAATTAATTAAAAAGTAATTAATTAATGAAAGTAATTAAGGGAAGTTAATTACTAATTAAGATTAATCAAAGGTGATTAATAATTGTGGTTTAATTAAGATTAATTACTTAAATGTAATTAATTTAAATAAATAAATAATTAAAGATGTAATTAGAAATCATTAGTTTATAATTAATTAATGATGTAATTAAGAGTTGATATTAAGATTTATTAATCAAATGATAAGTGATTAATTGTAATTAATTAAGGATTAAAGTAATTGATTATAATTAATTAATTAATGAAGTAATTAAAGGTTAATTACTGTATTTGATTAAGAATAATTAATTTGTGAAATTAATTAAAGATAATTACTTAAATGTAATTAAAGAATGATTAATCAAGGTAATTAATTAAAGTGGATAATTAGAGAAAGATTTATTAATTTATTGGTAATTAATTAATGATTATATAAGTAAGATTTATGATGAAGTAATTAATTTAATTTATTTTAAATTAATTTGAATAAAGTAATTAATTTAATTCACTTTAAATTAATTAAAGATAGAGATAGTTAATTTAATTCATTTTAAATTAATTATGTTGTGATTAAGTAAATCATTGCTTATGTATGAATGGATGACATTGATTGTCTCGAATGGATGTAATCTCAGAAATGAGATAAGTAATGTGGTGTGATATGAATGCTTCGTTGCATTATGATGGTAATATAGATTAACTATTGTGATGTTGATATGGATTACCTATTTTGGTTATGAATCATCTGTTTAAATGATAATGTGATTATCAATTGTGACTTGTGAATTATCTATCTGTATAGATAAGTTAAATTGTTTAAACCTTTAAACAACTTGGCCTTAAAAGATACGTTTTGGATTTCGATGAGACCGGGATCGGGTTTCCGTATACCGGAATTCCAGGTCTGGAGACCCGAATACCACATCGATCCAAATTTACGATAGGTCGTGAATCTCAAGTGAAGATGAAGATTCAGAGTGCAAGGGTTATTGTCGTTAACTCTGAGGGTGATTCCAAAACGAGTGTAACGAGATAATGCCTTCGGTTTCGTTCGAACCCGGAACGAACTTGTATGGATTGAATGCTTTCAGCACATCGTCAGGCGGACGATGAGCATTCTAAGTGATATGTTCTGATTAAAGGTAATCGTAACCTCAAGCCTCATCAACCGGGAATGGCTAAAACAGGGGAGGTGCAGCAAGGCTTCGTGGGTAGCACCCACTGAGAGCAAGATAGATCCCTGTCTAGAGGTCCCTTTTCTTTTCATTCGGCTTAGTGTGTGGTTGGTCGCGCCAACTACGGGGTTATCTTGTTCGGGATTATCCAGTAAGGGATGGTTCCGGCTTTGTGTTGCAGGGGAGCGGGCGTACTCCTCGGTACGGTGATCTAGGCCACGTACTGTGACGGGCGGTACCCCAGTAGCCCTGCCATTGTATGGAATCCAAACTCCAATAAGTGCCGTATGTATTAGTTGTGCCCAACTATGTTGGAATGTGAGATGTAAGCATTTCAGCTATTTCTGTATTTTACTTGAAAACCCTAGACCCTATTATAATACAATCAGATTTCCTATCAAACGTTTTAGTTAGCGTAAGGTAAAAACTTACCCATGTTTATTTGTGGGGAGTCTTACGTGATACTTTTGTTTTCAAAAGTTTTCAAAGTTAAGCAATCTAACCGTTTACTCACACCAGACCCATGTCTGACCCAAGTGTTTATTTTCTGTTTTATTAAACTCTTGGGTACTCAATATTGTATTGAGTAGTCGAGGGATTCAGGTTAGCTTTGACGAATTCTGGAGGAGATTTGGAGCAGGAGGCTTCACCGTGTAGATATATGATGATTCCGCTGTGTATATGTTGTGTCTGTATCTGTGATACTTGAGTTGTATGAATTAGACAGATGTTTATAACTGTCTAATATGTGTTGTATAAGTTGTGTAACTCTGATGTATATGATACTATGTAATATTTTATATGATATATTATATTTCATTCGTTCCGCTGTGAGTTTCTGATGTTGTTGTTCTTTCTTCTTTTCTTTCTTTTCTTCTTCTATCCCTTTCTTTCTTAATTCATGATACGTCTTTCTGTGGAGAGAAGGGCGGGTCGTGACAGTTGGTATCGGTCCTTCATCCAAACAATATCTAGTTGCGCCCCTTATCCAAATCCCCGTGATTTGGACTTCTATTTGACCAATTACTACCATTCTTAGCATAGGGGTGCCCTAGGGAATGCTATTTGGTACAGGTCCTACTTTCATCTTTGCTTATTAACTTAGATAAATTAGTTAAATAAGCCTTTATTACCATTTTTACTTTCTACGCTTATTAATTTATCCCAAGCCTTAAAATAAGCCCAATTATGTTCTTTTTCTTATTATAACCAACATTATAATCATGCTTATTACTTAACCTAAGGTCTAAGTGTGAAAATAAGCTTCGTTCACCTTTTACTTCATTTAGTTACAATTCTAGGTTATAATTATACCAATTATCTATAATTAGTCCAATTCTAATTATAATTAAATGTAATTTCAATCCAATTCCATTATTTATTATAGTCCAATTTCATATATAATTACAGTTTTTATTATTTACATCTTATTTTCTTCATTCAATATCCTTACTTATAAAATCCATATTCGCGTTCAATTTATTCTATTCCATACGCGTAGAAAAGGGGGATGAAGAGAATAGACGCTTGCTTAAAATCCAAAACGTCGAAAAAGATGTAAATAAGAAATAAATAACACTAAATAAACTTAAATACTGTAAATAGACTTTAAATCAATAAAAAGCTATGCTTAACAGTAATAAATTATAATTAACAGAAATAATACTAAAATTACTGAAATGAATAACTGAATATACTGTAAATAATTACTGAAAAAGGCTATTCTAAAAATCGTAGTAAAACTACAACTATTGGAAACCCTATTATTTTAAATTACTGAAAGAAATCTTAAAATGATTACAATCACTCACCTCCGGTCCTAAGCTCTTCCTTTGGTCTTGCCGGATCCACTTGGAGCTGTAAAATAATTTAATTTAATACGATTTTATCCTTTAGGAAAATTATTCCATTTAGGTTCCTTTCTAGAAAGGTGAACCCAATTGGAGAAAACCAAGAATGAGAAAAGGTGTTAGGTCTAGGGGTCTATTTATATGTATAGAAGTGGATCTCGAACCATTGGATTTGGAGATTGAATAGGATGCAACCACGTCGTAGGCTGAATAGGAGCCATCGGATGTAGAAACGGAAGGACCAGATTAATTAAGACGATGCAAATCACATCACTAATTCGTTCGAACGAACGAATGTTCGTTCGCTAGCCACAAGCGAAGGCGGGTCGACCGGGAGGTCGACCGCCCCCTTACACAGGTCGACTGGCCGGTCGACCTGTGTTATATATATATATATATATATTCTTTTATATTCTTTTATTTTGTTTATTTTATAACTCGGTCATATTAGCTCGGTTTCTGACGTCCTATATATGGAAATTAACCAGAAAATTACCACGGACACAATGTGCAATTCCCGTGGCTTAATTATGATAATTTCAAAAAGTTATTTTATTATTTAATTATTTAACGAATTAATTATTATGGGTTAAATTTTTGGGTTGTTACAATACATGATCTCGCATTATGATTTACTTATTCCGAATGAACTAAATTCATCAAAATTTGTACATTACAAATCATGAATGTTCGCCATATAACATTATATGTGCTCGAACGTGGATCAAATATCCATATTCTTATATTGGTTAAGAGTTCAAAGCCTGTAGAAAACAATGCACGGTCTCGAACATATAAACACTTAAGTGATCGAGGCATGAATGTTTTAGTGGTTGTGTAACTTAGCTCTTGCATGGATATTGAAGTGATAACATGCCAAAAGTTTTATTCGTAAGTATATTTATATTTGTATATCTATCTTAATTTAATTCATTAGCATATTTGTAATGACCCGTAAAATTTTAACGGTTTTAATAACGTAATTAACTGAATTTTTGTGAAGTTTTAAATAATTAAATTTCGAAATGAAAATTTGATATTTGGTATGCGTCTATTCAAACATAACAAATGGTAAAATTTCATCAGATAATCTGGAAGTTTATTTTCTTGTGTAATTTTATTTAAATTTAAATCAGTTAATATTTGATGATAATAAAGTATTTCTCAAACCTGGATATTTTTATATAATAAATTTGTAAAGCATCTTCTAAGTGAGTCGTTATATTTCGTTTTGTCAAATTTGGACTGCTATTGCTCCGTTTATCTTATTTTCGACATTTTAGCAGCATTTTCGATAGAAAAAAATCGAGTTTTTATAACTCGATCGTATCACTGATATCTGTGTGCCATTTTGTTCATCTTGTCATGCTGATCTTCGTAGTATATTCATCCTTGTATTTTTGTGTCTGGTACGTGTTGAAATCTACGAAACGATTTCCGTATCGGTTCCGCATTCAGGCTTTTGGGTTCCTGCGTCTATTCAACTATCCTCCTTGAGAAATTCAAAACTCCATAATTTTTAATATTCCCAGAAAGTTTAATTATTTGACCTTCAGTATTCTCTGGTTTCAATTCATTTGTTGGTTCGGTTCTCCACTATCTTTCTCTGCCTACTTCATGCTGCATATTTTAAAATATATATATATATGTATGTATGTATGTATGTATGTACTGCTTTTGCACGTCCTTTCTCCTTCCGGTCATTTCTCTTCTTCCTCACCTCTTTACTTCATATCCGTATGTTCATACTTTGAAAATATAAGACATAAAATATGAGTTTTGATATATATATATATAAGCATATTATTCTGTTCGCCTTCATCTACATGGAGGGTCTGCCGGTTTTCTTCTTCCCATTGTAATACTGAACCCGCATCTTCCCTCATCCATGAAACCGACCCATCCCCTTCATTGTCGATATCCCACACAGCTAACCTCATCGCCACCCTCCACGTCAGCGACCTGCGCGGCTCCTTAACCCGACCGCCTCACTGCTTTGCTCGCACCAACATCCTAAATCATCCCTCCGCCTTGTCTGCTATAGCCCCTCTCCACCACGGCCTCTGCCATGCTCGACCTCACAAACAGCCTCCGCATCTCACCACTGACCCGCCCACACAGCCCACATTCCCAGCCGAACCATCTACCCACTATGTCGACCAAATCCACACCCATCTCCTTCTGTTGTAACCCACATCCACCATCTTGCTCATGTGAGTCGTGCCCTTTGCCCATCACCCATCCACTCTCCCTGGCCGTAGCCGCCTGAGACGCCAGGCCCTCCATTCGCCGCCTTTCCCTTCATCTACTCAGCTCTCGCCATTTCTCCTACCTCCATGCATGTGTATATATATTTACATCTAGCAAGTTAGTATATATATATATATATATTTGTTAGTTATATATAAAGTTATATCAGTAATATAGAATATAATATGTGTGTTATATATATAAGTTACGTCAGTGTAAGTGTGCTAGTTATATGTATTGAAATAAAGTAAATTTATATTGGTTTTATAATAAATATTTACTTTTAGAATATAATATGTGTAAGTATATATGTTTATATATTAGTCTATATTGATATATTAGATCTTGAAAAAATTATATGTGTTTATTATATAGATGTTACAGTATATTTTTATCAAAGAAGTATTATATATAATATGTACACATATCTTATAAATATAATACTATTTGAAGTATATAATATTTGTAGCTTTCTGTAACAACCCGGGTTTTTCTAACATGAAAAACCGGACCATTTGATTTAAGAAGAAGAGATAGAAGAAGAAAAATAGAAAACAAAATCAGAATCTAACCATCGCAGCGGAATAAAATATAATATATCAACAGATCTTTACACAATCAAAAACTATATCTGTTTATACAATACATCAGAATACATCATCAGAGTACATCAACATCCATAACATACAACTGAATATACAGCGGAAAAATAATAACAAGTACGGGAGTACGTATCGACATCCAGCTCGTCTCCTGAGCTCGACATCATCATATCCTGTAACCTATAATACTCGGTCTGACCCGAGCATCATATAAAACAATACCTGAGTCAGTCTGGAATACCAGCGTGAGAAAATCACACTCAATTGATTATTAAAGTTTCAAAAATCTTTTGAAATCAAAAGCATCTCGTAAGACCACGCCACAAATAAACATGTCGGGTTTTTACCTTACGATAGCTAAAACACTTTTTATAAAATCCTCTGATATTATAATAGTGTCTATTCACAAATACTTATTAAAATAGCTGAAATTGTTACATTATTAAATTCCAGCATAATAGCCACAAAAGTGGGTAATACAAACAAATACCGTACAAGGCACGTAGGAAAAATGGATTTCCAACGAATGACTAGGCACTGGGGTACCACCTATCACAGTACGTGGCCTAGATCACCGTACCGAGGAGTACGCCCGCTCCCCTGCAACACAAGGCCGGAACCATCCCTTACTAGATGATCCCGAATAAAATCACCCCACGGTTGGGATCAGCAACCGCACCACTAAGCCGAAATAAAAAGGGACATCTAGACAGGGATGACCTTACCCTCCAGTGGGAGCTACCCACGAAGCCTTGCTGCATAACCCCTGATTTTCAGTCATTCCCGGTTGATGAGGTTCGAGGCTAAACGATACCTTTTAGAGAACATATCCCTTAGAATGCCCATCGTCCGCTGACGATGTTTCGCAAGCATTCGTCCATACCAGTCCGTCCCAGGTCCGAACGGAACCGAAGGCACTATTCCCACTACATCCATTTTGGAAATATCCTCAGGATTAGTAGCGACTAGCCCTTGCACTTCACAGCTCCATCTTCGACTCCGAAATCGTTACACGAAACGTACAAACCGGATCAAAGTGGTATTCGAGTCTCCAGACCTAGAATCCCGGTATACGGAAACTCGATCCCGATCTCTTCGAAACGATCAGCGCATTGGCCAATATTGATAGTCGGTTATTTAACTATCAATTAACATCCACAAGCAACCATCACACAATAAATAGTTTCCCACATTTATTTGCCCAAATATCTTTCTAAGATATATTTCCAAATTTTCAAACTCCTTTTGAAAACAATTTCAAACAATTTCCGCTTACGGAATACATTTCCAAATATTTATTTCTCTGAAACACCAAGTATAAAACACTTTTAGATTTTAAAATAATTTAAAAACACTTTATTTAAAAAATATTTTATAACATTGAAATCAAACTACTTTAATACTTTATTAAAAATATATACTTTAAATTAAACCACTTTATAAATATAAACTAAATTTCTCTTTTTAAAACAGAATAGCAAATCACTTTTATATAATTACTACAATAATAGATTTTTAAAATATACCTACTTTGAAAATTAACATTTAGAAATAATCAATTTTCTAAAACATGCCTTTTTAAAACATACTTAAAACTTTTAACTTATATTTAAAATTGCTTTGAAAACGTACTTGGCTATCCAGAGAAATACACTTCTCATTTCCATCTTTTAAAAATAAATCAACATTTATTTTTAAACCAAACCATATCTTTTTATACATTCTCACCTTGAATTTATATTCAAATATCCACTATATTTTATTTTACTTTATAAACCCAGTTTATATCTCCAAAATCTCACTTCTCTTTTAAAATTCCAATTTTAAATAACTAAATCAATTTCCAATTGATTTTCCAATTTACTTTACTTTACTTTGAAATAAATTTCCTTTACTACTTCATTTATTTCAAAATACATTAACTTTTAGATTTATTCCTTTATTTGAGTTAAAACCCTTTTTAACTGAAAATACCAAATTTTAAACTTCCAAAATTCCTTCTTTATCCTTTAATTAAATTTAATCCTTACATTCAAAATAAATCCTTTATTCTTTAAATTTAATATCACTTTAGTTTAAAGTTAATATTTCCCTTGTTATTTCGAAATTCCCTTATTCCAATTCACTTGAATTATTTACTTAAATTTTACTCTTTTATTTCTTTCAAAATTCAATTCAATATATTTTGATAACTCCTTTTATTGAAATATTCAATCCAACCATATCATCCAATATTTCAATCATCAATAAAATCATCACAAGATATCAATATTCATATCACAGAATATTTAAACAAAAATTAAATATTTTGAGGAATCCAGTTGGATCCCTCCAACCTGTTTCCCTGCATCCACAGACGTTAGCACAATACCAATTCCACTTCGAGATGGAATATCGCGGTATATGGGATTTATATAAATCATCCGCTATTATGCGGCGCATAGGGTCTCATCTGCTATATAAATGCGGGAATATCAACTTCAATATATACATATGCCAATATGTATATATTGCTATATACTACTATATATAGTATAGCATATCAATCAATGCAATCATCCAATCAATTATTTAAATTTAACCATTTAAATTTAAATTCAACTGAGTGAGATTAACTCACCTTTGATTTCCGTTTGCGAATTCGATCCAGACTGACTTGTCACTCCACAATTCCAGACCTTATACAAACATTATATGAATTTATTAATATCTGAATAAATTGACTAATTCAATTCCAATTGATAATTTAATTTATCCGTAATTTATTTTTATTGTAAATAAATACCTTTAAAGTTTTGGCAAATCTCTTTTAACAAATATTTTCTAGTTACCAAAAATTCATAAGTTAAATAAATTGATTTCCAATTTAAAACTAAATTTAACTAATTCTTTATTTAAACAAACAAGTAAACTTCCTAACTAATACTTTCCTTTACTGTTAAATTTCTTTCTGGTAAATGCATATATAAGGTTATTAAATCGAAAGAATAAATCTCGTACCTCAACTCGATCGACCAGAACGCCACACACCAGCCCACCCTTAGCACGCTGCCTCGAGAACCGCACGCCACCAACCATCGTTCGATTCCCAGCCTCCATCACTTCGCGCAGCCACCAACTCGCTGCCGTCGATCCCATCTCGAGGCGTTCGACCCCTAATTACTCAACAAACCCTAGGTCGAGCTTCATGCCGACATCACCACTCATGCCATCTCCCTTTTATCGCTGCTTTTACGAACCCCCAAACCCCAGCTTCGATCCTACCCCCTCCATCACGCGCGTACCCTGGCCAATCGTCGCGACTGACTTCGATCGCGTGCCCACGCCAGGCGCTCGCGCGCCAGTAATCCCTTTTTTAAGAACGATTCGATAGCTCCCCCGTTCTCGAAAAAGAAAACAGTCTCGTACTCGATCTGACGTTGATTCGAACAGTGAAGGAAGCTGCGAATCCAAACCCAAGCTCAAAAACGAGATCGCCAGATCGTGCTCGCGAGAATCACCTTCCGCTCACACATCAACATGTTATTCGCTCGAATTGAATTTGAGTGTAGAGGGAAAAGAAGAACGAACGTGATTTTGGAATTCCGCGGCCTCCATTTTTGTTTGTTTTCTTTTGAAGTTGATTTCATTTTTACCTTTACTGTGAAGTGTTCGGTTGAAAACAAAAAGGTGAGGACGCGTGTACAGATGTTTCAACACGTGGACAAACAGCGTGATCCAAAAGGCTCGTAGTCTGGATATGGAAAGAAATATCGACCAGTGAAAATATTAAATTTCCGATTAAATTTCAGCGCGTTTACATTCCGTACGATCACACGACAACTCCAAATACTACGAAAATTGAAATCCAATAATAATACAATATTACGGATCCAATGGAACTGGTTTCGTCGCATTCCGAGACTGTGCCTCGGACGGCTATTTTTAAATTCAATTTCAATGATATATTTTTAAAACTGAACAAAACTCTTTTAAAATTCCATTTTAAAAGTTCTATCATCTTCAGTATTAACAATATAAATTTTCTGAACCTTTGAACTATTTTTAACAGGTTTTAAAATCAAGATTCAATATTTTACCCAATCCCGATAATTAAATTTAATAATTAATTATCCAAAGAAATACTGTATATTTGAAATTAAAGTTAAATTTTAACCTTCGGATATTTAAAATAAATTAAATATTCACATTTCAAATATACAAAAATTCCGGGTCGTCACACTTTCATACTTTATATAATACAGTATAGTGTGCCCAGCTCCTCTTTTGAAGTAGATAAGGTATATTTATATTATATTTACAGTAGTACATATACATATATATGTTATATAGTACTATATAATATGTTTGATGCTCTATAATATAATTTGTTATGAAAGTTTTAGGCAACCGTTCTGTCAGAGAGAGAAAAAAATAGTATATTATAATAGTTAAAAGTTTTATATATATATATATATATATATATATATATTAGTTATTTTACATTGTATAAGTCATCTATATATGATCTGTGGGTATATATATATGGGTTTACCTAAGATATGTATGATCTGAAAGTTATATATAAGTGTATACATGAGTTTGGTTTTCGTGTATAATGAAATGATTTTTATTTTAATATGTGTTTTAATTTAAAACAACGATTTTTGGAAATATATATATGGATTTAGTCTAATATGTGTTTGAATTTAGAATAAGATTATATATATATATATAGTTATATACAGTTATATATATAAGTTCACTTATACCATTGATCTTCATCAATCCAGTTTTGATTTGATTTCGTCAATTCTCTGTTATTAGCTCTGTTCGTCGAATTCGTGCCAATTTCGCTTTGCTTTGGAATTCGCGCTTGGATTCGTAACTCATTTCATTGTCGAATTTCTCTAGCCTCGTAAGGTGAGCAATCACTCACGATTAACATCCTTATATTTATTAAGTTTGATTTCACTTGAAACAACAATTGAAATATGCTGCTAATGTGAACTGTTAATTATTTAATTATTATATATAATATGCTATTATCTGTAATTGTTCACCTGTGGGATATGACACCATATCTTGTTGTTTATATTATATTTTATTATTATTGATGATATATGCATGTTGTTGATATGTTATATTATTGTCATAATTATTCTCACTCTACAAGTTCCCTGTTAGTATAGAATTCCCTATGGGTTGAAATGATACATGCCCGAACGATCTTGTAGAATAAGAGTCGTTACGGGTTAAAATGAACCCAAGCGATTTTCATTGAGTTGAAATTGGGATTGCAGGTTGAAATGATATATACCCGTAAAATTTTAAGTTGTGGATTGATATGATAAATATCCGTATCACTTGACCATAGGATAGAAAATTATATACGGAAACCATTGGTCTATTTTGAAAAAAAAATGATTTTTAGTTTTGGAAGGAAATATATGAATTTTATTAAATATTAATTTTTAAATATAATAAAAGATATCTCAATTTATAAAATTAGACATTTTAAAATTATATGTTTTGGAAATTTTAAATTTATAAGTTAGTTTTGAAAATATAATTTTTAAAATTTTACTTATAATGTTACTATTTTAAAATATATAAAAATAGATTTAATATAAAATAAATTAATAATAAGATTTAATTTAATATAATGTAATTTGATTAGTAAACAATATGTTTAAGCATTTATTTAAAATTATATTAATATTTTAAAAATAAAATTTTATAACTTTAATAATAAAGGTTGGGAAGATAAATTAATGTTGACTTGGAATATAAATTAGTTAATAATTAAATTTAATACGAATTAATTTGAACTTATTGATTTTGAGATTTTGAAAATATGATTTATAACTTCTTTCGATAAAAAGTGATTAAATGAATATTCTCAATTTTAAATAAAATTGAGATTGAATATCTATTATTGATTTGAATTTATAAATTGGATTTTACAAATTGTTATTAAAATGATTAAGTGAATATTTTTCAATTTGAATAAAGACTAAAGTTAAATGTTGAAATATAAATGAAATTTATATATTGTCAATGTTTGAATATTTAAAATTTAATCTTTGAACTTTAAATTGAAATGGTTAAACTGAAATTGATTCAAATTGAAATTTGGAATTTAAGATGATTTGAATCGATTTGCAAGGTTGGAGGAAACTATTTTATTATATAAAGTATTTTTAATATATAAACTATTTTAATATATAAATTATTGTAACATATATACTATTTTAATATACATACTATTTTCAACATCTAAATTGTTTAAGTTGTAAGTGTTATGATATCAAAACTGTTATGATTAAAGAAGTGCTATGATTTCAAAAGGGTTATGATTTCGAAAGTGTTATAATTTTGGAAGTGTTACGATTTTGGAAATTACTATCATTTAAAGTGAAAAGTGATATCGAATTGATATGGTTTTGAAATGAATATGGTATTTTGATATGAAGTATGAACTATTTGAAATGAAATGACCACGGTGTGAAATAAGCGTTTGGTTGTTAAAGAGACCGGGATCAGATATTGTCATACTCTCTACCAATATCGAAAACCACTTTAACAACTGTGTACATGGTGGAGATTCCAGAATGAAGTAGGATGGTTTGGTGACGATTCTATACGGCATTTACGTAGCCCTGACTCCCGTGAGTCAGCTTGATGTGGCTAAAACAGGAGCTACGCCGGGCTAAGTGAGGTCATTCCTCCTATCGGACACATTTCTTCGATACCATTCTATTGTTTTTGTGATTTGATTGGGTGCACCTTTGATTTGAGAGTGTGTCATGAGGTGGGCGGTAGTAGCTGTTATGCGTTACCACCAGTCCGGATCCGCAAACGGTATATCTACCCTGGCATTGCCTCGAGTGCCTTGTCGCATGCCCTATCGCGCCTTCTACGAGTTTGGTTTGTACCATACCTATGGAGTCCCCTCTGATAGCCCTCCAGTTTACGGAGGAATTACGGTATTATATAGACTATGGGAATATATAAAAATGTGTTAAGGGGGATATGGGTATCACCTTAACGCTATTTTAATACTTTTACTTTACTTTAGACACATTATAATAGCGTATATTACTACATAGTAGATAGTTCCATGGATCCTTAGAGGATGGAAATCCCAAACATCCTTTAAGTTACTTGTATTTCTGTTGACATTTCACTTGAGTTAAATTTACCGATATAAGAATGTTAATCCTGACTCGAGTGTTTTGGGTTTTTATTTATGCTCGGGTTAGACTGAGTGTCACAGCATTTGAGACTCACCTTTAGAGATTGGAGCTTTGTTTGAAGATCTTTCTATCCAGCTTTCATCTATTTCGGTTTATTCCAGTCACTTATGTTCAGACTTTTCAGTTGCTTCTGTATGTGAGACTACTATGTATTTGAGATTTCTATTGTATTTTGTTTTAACTCTGATGTTTATATAGTAGCTTCATGAACTACTATTTATCTATTCCGCTGCTTATTGTTATATACTCTGTGTCTTCGATTCTTTGATTGATTTATTTACTGTATATGCTGAGTTTTGCCAAATATAAATTAACAATCTGTTGTTTTGAGCAATTCAAGTCCGACATATGCGGATGCAAATGCTTCGAAATACCTTGTCGTTACAAGTGGTATCAGAGCTCTGGTTTTAGGCAAACTTAGCATATGTAGTAGAATTTAATTATAGAATCACCTTCGTTCGAGCTTGAGTTTCTTCCT
This sequence comes from Allium fistulosum, assembly GCA_030737815.1. Lineage (NCBI taxonomy): Eukaryota > Viridiplantae > Streptophyta > Magnoliopsida > Asparagales > Amaryllidaceae > Allium > Allium fistulosum. Next base: position 1,070,054,654 of record CM060904.1, read on the forward strand.
ATTTGATTTGGATTTCCTTTGAATTTTGGAACTTTCCCCCTTCGTTCTGAAATACATTCTTGTTTCTTCCTGTTCGTGTCCTTTTTGATTCTGGAGTATCCCATAACTCCACTTCGGTTGATTTCTATAATAAATTGGCGATCCCTCCATCTTAGAATGATTTGTAAAGGGGTGAAACTTCTTTACAACGGGCATTGATTCACCGGAGATTTCTGTATCCTCGGTTTAGATGCTACTATCTTTTGCTATGCCCAAATGTTCTCTAGTAGACGATCAGGGTAATTCTCTTGTGATCAATCTTATTCTGCCTCGATCTTATTATTGAAGTCACGGTTGACCCGGTTAGGACACCCGCGATTTATTTAAGTCTATCCATCTTTTCTCTTTTGTTATTTTATTATCTTATCTCCCTTTTGAGCTTATCTTCTTGTTAGAATTCTTTGAATTAGGATCCCTCTAAATTTAAATCTCTATCCTTATTTTGAAATCCATTCTTGAATCACCGGGTAAGGGAGTGTATTTGTATTCAACGTAAAAATGTTTTATATTGTGTTGTTTGAATTGTTGAGTTTGAATTTTGGGTTTCGATCGATTTGTCTGATCAACACTATCGGTAGAAATTCCAAAACACTTGAACAAAGCAAACTGACACAATATTGTTTTCAAATTTGGTAAATGAAATAAAATTTGTATGATTATGTTATATATATAAGTATAAATTTTCTGAAATTAAATAGTTAAATGAATTGGTTGTTAGAAATGATAATATTTGATTTTCATTTATTGTTTTGTAAACCATTGACTATTGCCACATGATATAAATAAATGAAATTATAAAACATGGTTTATAAATTGATTTTGGAATTGAAATGAATTTAAATTAAGAATTAGAGAATTCAATTTTCAATATTATAGAAAATTTGTTTTTTTAAATTTCTAGGGTGTATTATTTAAAAGTATTTTCGAATAGAAATCGTTTCTAAAGAATTTTAAGTTTAAATTAGTACTCTCCTCTTTTGTCACTGGAAAATAATTTCGATGATGACTGTAGCATCATCGACATTCATTTTCGAGTTTCAAAAAATAGAGAGACCAATTCGTAGCTTTTCTACACTCTTGTTTTGGAAAAATGAATTTGATTTGAATTTCTTGTGTATAATTTGATTTATAAATACATATGTATATAATTATTTCAAAATAATTTGAGGCGAAACTAGAAATGTGAATCTTAAGTTTTATATTAAGAAATGGTTTCAATTACTGAAATAAAGCGAAATGTTTGAATAATTGGAAGATCTAAAATGATAAATAAAATTAAACCAGCTTGAAATAGTTGAATTTGAATAAAAATTATTTGTATAATACTAAATTGCATTCTAATATATATAACTTACCTAAAATATTAAAAAAGTTAAAAAAGTTAGGGTGAATATATAATTAAAGGGTTGTACAAGAAGAAAACTTAAGTAATAAATTGTTCAAACCAAAATCTTGCTTAATATAAGTATTGTAAATAAAAGAAAATTTGTATAGTGTTTAATTACACTTAGAAAAATTAATATAACTTACCTAGAATGTAGCGCCCCACCTCTATACTCACACTAACCAAGGACACTACTGGGTAATGCCGTCAATTAGTACGAAGAATAAGGCAGCTGAGGAGACCAACTGTATAACTGATTTGAGTGAGAACCGATATGTCAAATAGTATATCATGCATTTCATTTCAAGAGGAAATCCGACATATCCAATCCAAACTCAAATCTATTACACAGTGGCTATGAGGCCTTCGGAAACAAATATAAAATAAGCATAACATAAATCTATCACAGATATTCATATCACTAAGGCGGAAACATGTATGAATATAACACATAGAAGTGTATATCAAAGTAGTGGTCATACAAGATTCTCTACAACACAAAAGAATAGGTACAAGTGCTAAACAAAAAAATATGAATACATCAAGGAGTCTCCATCTAAAATGTATGAAAACAAAAACTACTAAGCTAAAGTAGTTAGCCAAAAGTCAGATGACGATCCCTGATAAGAAGTCAAGTCGAAGCACTTGAAACACTTCGGTCTGACCCGAGTATTATTTAAGAAGAAAAATAATAAACGGATCAGTCTTGCTATAATTATCATGTAATATGAGATAGGATAAGAGATATGACAAATATATATGATACAACAAAAATCATACAATATCTCAAGTTTTCCCAAACACCAAAAAGAATGTCATATTCTTTAGCTTATTCACCAAATCACAAACATTGATAGATCTTATCAATGCAAATCAGAAAAAAATGGTGAAACACAAATTCCAGAAATCATCAATTAGAAATCCAGAAATCATAAAAAGGGGGGGAAGGCCTATCATAAACGGGAGCATGAAAACTCACCAACACGTATATCACAAACAAGAGCTATCCTATGGGTCGCTAACCCATAGAGCCGGTGCAACGACGTAGTACAACTGTACGCCCGAGGAACCTGAAACTCAAATAAGCATGAACAACGACGTAGTACAACGGTACGCCCGATGAACCGAACTCCATAAAACCCATAGGTCGCTAGCCTATAAAAATGAGACGAAGCTCAAAAGAACGGGGTATAGTCCCCTACGCAGACAAAGAGACATCGCATATCGCTAGTTTAAACATAAAATTATCGTCATTGATCAATAAAAGTGTAAATTACACCAAGCTAGTAAATAGATGAGTTTAGTTTCATGTCCCATAACCACTGGCTTAACTTAAATATTTACAAACAAATTGTAGATTTCCACTCGAAAATTGTCACAAGATTTCAATCAAACAAGTCTAAGAATTAACTGACGAAGTAAACGTAAGTGTTTCATACCACTTGTTTTGCTAAGTCGTTTAATTGGATTTCTCGTACGAATGAGATAAAGGTTTGTATGTACTAATAGATTGAAAAACGGTTTTAAAACAAGCTTTATATTAAAAGTAAATGTTGAAATCATTTTTGTGAAAGAGTTTAAATATTTACTACTAGTATAGAAACCTTTGTATTTTAAAAGTGACAAATCACATAAACGATTGTAAAAACAATCTATCACCAAAAATGCACATTCGACGACGTGAATTAAAATAATGTAAATCGATATCAAATCCATCAAATGGATATTCCCAAAAATCTAGAAAAGAAGTCATCAAAGTCGATAATAAATGACAACAACCAACCGAATCAACAAAATCGATTAAACGGAAATCCACTGAAAATTAGGCAAATTAGCTGAATTAAACAGCACTAGACGTCTGGTGGTTTTACCAGACGTTTGAACTAAGAATCTGAAAATTTTCTTCCAGATCGCCCAGACGTCTGGTTATAACCTCAAACGTCTGAGCTGTACATCTGGAATTTTTATTCCGATGGCCCAGACGTCTGAGTGTTTTCCCAGACGTCTGAGCTGAAGCTCAGGGCAAAAATCTGCTTAGGCCATTAATGGCCAAATAGGTTCGAAAGCGATCGAATGAGCGATGGTGGCTAGGGATTTATGCCAAGTGATAACCCAGCTCTACAGGCTCTTCAATACACTTCAAAAAACATGTCCAAACATCCATAGTAGGATTTTCATAGATTTTGACTTCAAAATACCAAAAATTGGAAAATTCACCAAACCAATTCAAATTAAAAGCAAATGAACGTGAAATAGATGTTAGGAATTCATACCTAACAACTATCAAACGTATAGACATAGATGTGAGTTCAAAAACTCAACTTTAAACCCAAAAACAACGAATGAGAAGCTGTAAAACAAGGCAAGACCAATCTCTCCTCCACTTCACTTCAAGAACCCTCAATCTATGATCAAATGCAAATATTACCTAAGTTAGGTTTTAGGAATTTCTGAAAATTGGAGAGAGATTGAGGTGGAGAAGAAGAAGAGGATGCTCACCTAAGCTTCTCTTTGATTTTGGTGCTTGAAATCTTGAATTTCCTAGTAATCTAGGGTTTAGGAATTTTAATTTCCTCTTTTCCCCCCCATTTTCCTTTAGCTCATGAGTGTTAGGAAATTAGAATGAATCAATGAAGAGGGGGTGGAGTTAGGGTATTTTGTTGGTTAGTGGGCTGAAACCCAAACCCAAAGCACAATAGAAAAATACCAAATTCTAAACAACTCCAAACATATCGATGTTTATACTCAAAAAGGTCGCAAATGCCGTTTTGGACTCAATGGAAGTGGTCTCAAGTCCGGATTCGACCGTTTACAGAAAGTCACATTTCGGACTTTAAATTCAACTAACGATACTATATTTAAAAAAAACATTTAAATATATAATCGTAAAATATGCGGGTTGTTGCAGATTCCTCTCCTTAAAGAAAATGCGTCCTCGCAATACTTAAGAGGAAAATAAGAGTAACAACCATACCAAGGCATAATAACACAAAAGAAATTTTGAAGTAAGAAGTTCACCTTATAGAGCACGAGAGAGTTAGTCCAGATGTGTTCGCTCGATGAATTCTCTGGATTTCCATGAGCAATCCTTAGGGTTTGAGGACTATTGAACTTTCACAAGCGGAACATCTTTATTTCGAAGGCGTTTAACCTACGTAGCAATGATACGAATAGGATGTTGCTCATAAGTCAAATTAGGTGAGACTTCAATTTCTTCAATAACACCGGGCTCAAGAATAGAATAAGAATCTCTAAGGCATTTCCGTAGTTGAGAAACGTGAAAAACGTCATGAATAGCAGAAAATTGAGCCGGTAATAAAAGGCGATAAGCCACGGAACCAATGCGTTTGGTGATGGGAAATGGGCCAATATATCGAGGTGCTAATTTTCTCGATCGTCTAAAACACACAACATCCTTCATAGGTGAAACACGAATGAACACCAAATCTCCCACAGAAAATTATAATTTCCTTCTTCGGTTACCGGCATAGGATTTTTGTCTACTTTGAGCTTCTCTCATCCTATGACGAATAAGGTCAATCTTTTCTGTGGAATCACGAATAAAATCTGGACCTAAAACCAGCTTCTCACCGGCTTCAAGCCAACACGAAGGAGATCGGCATGGCCTTTTGTAGAGTGCCTCGAAAGGTGCCATACCAATAGTAGATTGGAAGCTATTATTATAGGAAAACTCAAAAAGAGAAATATGATCTTCCCAACTTCCACCAAAATCAAGAACACATGCACGAAGTAGATTTTCAAGAGTTTGATTCACATGCTCCGTTTGTCCATCGGACTGAGGATCATAAGCGGTGCTAAAATTAAGCTTCGTTCCCAAAGCTTTTTGAAGACCCTTCCAAAATCCACTAGTAAATAATGGATAATGATCGCTAACAATAGAAGTAGGAACTCCATGCAATTTAACAATCTTTTTAACATAGAGTTTGGCCAAAAGAGGTATGGTCCGGTTGGACTGAACGGGAATAAAATGGGTGGATTTTGTAAGTCTATCTACGATCACCCATAAACTGTCATGACCCGAACAAGAACGGGGAAGACCGTCAATAAAGTCCATGGAAATTTGATCCAACTTCCAAACTGGAATGTCCAAAGGTTGCAATAACCCATCGGGCCTTTGATGCTCGGCCTTTATGAGTTGGCAAGTCATGCAACGCTTAATGAAGTTAGCAATATCGGATTTCATTCCATCCCAATAATAAAGTCGCTTCATGTCCGCGTACATTTTACTACTACCGGGATGAATGGTAAATTTAGAACGATGAGAATCTTCTAAAATGACTTTACGAAGATCACTAGTATTTGGCACAATAAGTCTACCAAATTTTCGAATGCTCCCACGAGCATCGATTTCAAAGTCTTTCAGACCATCAATATCATTTTTATCCCTATAACTTTGGCTAAGATGAGCCAACTCAGGATCATGTTTTTGAGCTTCAAGAATGCGGTCTAAAAGAGATGGATGAGCCTCAAGGCTACATAAAAAAAGAGATGAACATGAATCGGATTCACGATCTTGAATCTCACAAGTGGACAAAGTCTCGAGATCATTCCATTCGGATATCATCATGGAAACAACTGCTTGTTGCTTTCGGCTAAGGGCATCGACAACACGGTTTCCGTTTCTAGGAGTATAAAGAATATTAAGATCATAAGATGCAAGGAATTCGAGCCAACGTTGTTGATGCAAATTAAGTTCCTTTTGAGAAAATAAATACTTCAAAGACTTATGATTGGTGTAAAGAACAAATTTCTCTCCCAAAAGATAATGACGCCAAATTCTAAGGGTGAAAATAATGGCCGTGAGCTCTAAATCATGAGTGGCATATCTAGTCTCGGTAGGATTTAATTGCCTAGAAGCATAAGCGATAACACGTTCCCTTTGCATGAGAATGGCTCCCAAACCAACACAACTAGCATCGGTATAAACAATCAAGTCTTGGTTACCTTCGGGAATCACAAGAATAGGAGCATCGGAAAGGAATTCTTTTAATTTCTGAAAAGCAGCTTCACATTTGTTTGACCAAATTTACTTAACTCCCTTCTTTGTCAAACTAGTAAGACGCATGGAAATTTTAGAAAAGTATTTTATGAATCGACGGTAATAGCCCGCCAATCCAAGAAAGCTACGAATTTCTATCACACTCTCTAGTCTCTTCCAATTTTGAATCGCTTCAATCTTTGATGGATCCACCGAAATTCCGGATTCAGAAATAATATGTCCTAAAAATTTCACACGAGATTGCCAAAAGTGGCACTTAGAAAATTTTGCTTTCAATTGATTGCTCCTAAGAGTTTCCAACACAATCCGTTGATGTTTTTTGTGCTCTTCCTCGGTTATAGACTAAACAAGAATATCATCGATAAAGAGGAGAACAAATCAATCGAGGAAGTCTTTGAAAACTCGATTCATAAGGTCAATGGAATAAGCTGGAGCATTCGTTAAACCAAATGGCATAACAAGCCATTCATAAGATCCATAACGCGTACGAATCGATGTCAAAGGAATGCTATCCTCTGCAATACAAAGCTGATGAAAACCGGTTGCTAAGTCTAACTGTGAAAAGACTCTAGCACCGCTAAGTTGATCGAATAGATCATCAATCCGAGGCAAGGGATATTTATTCTTGATGGTGAGATCATTAAACTTGCGGTAGTCAACGCAAAGCCTAAGTGTACCATCGGATTTCTTCACAAAGATAGCTGAAGCTCCCCAAGGGGAGGAACTAGAACGAATAAACTGTTTTGCTTCCAATTCAGATAACTGTTTACGTATCTCCTCGTTTTCTTTATTGGACATACGATAAGGAGGACGAGTGATAGGTAGAGCTCCAGGGATTAGATTAATCCTGAACTCAATTGCTCGCTTAGGGGGTAATCCTAAAACAGGCTCAAATATGTCGGGAAATTCACAAACAACGTGAATGAGGGAAATGACATCTTCCTCATCATCATTATCGTCATCATGTGGATTTAGAGAATATAAGGATGCTACCAAAGTGGAATCTGAATCTTTAAGAACAATAGAAATCTGCTTAATAGATTGGGGATGTCGAAGATGAATAGTCCTCTCGGGGTATAGGATGTGGGCTCATAATGATTAAGCCAATCCATTCCCAAAATCATTCCGAAACCTAAGTAACGCATAACATGCAAATCGGCATGGAAAGCATAATCACATAAAATAATCTCGACATCTTTACATAACAAACTGAGTGTTGCGGATCCACCAACCGGATTCGCAATTCTCAATGAAGTCATCAAGCCCATAACATTTAAAGACAAAATATCAGCAAGTTCCTTTGATATAAAAGAGTAGGATGCACCTGTATCAAACAGAACTCGAATAGGATGATCACGAAACATAATAATGCCATCAAGGACAGAATGAGAAATACCTTGACCAAGAGAAGTGTTACTAGGGGCTTGCACAACATTCAGCTTTCCCTCTTTCTTGCTTTGAAGTTTGGGACATGAAGATATAAGATGACCCAAACTTTTGCAATAGCGACAATAAAGGGGTTTCAGACACCTATTTGCATAATGGTCCTTAGAACCACAATTGTAGCATTCTCCACTATTAGAGGTAGGAGTCTTTTCTACCGAAGTTGCTTGCTTCCCTTTCTTGTTGGGATTAGGTTTGAACTTAATAGGCCTCTTCTTCTTATTGTTGAAGTTTTGTTTGGCACCCAAAACTTCAACATCACTTTCTTTATCGGCCTCTTCAAGTCGAAGAGCGATATCTACAAGTTGATCGAAAGAAACTTAAAGTTTCAAAAGCAAAGGCTTTTTGAGGTTCTTATTCAACCCATAGATAAACCACTAATTTTTCTTCAATGGGGTATTAATATACTCTACCCCATATTTAGAGAGGGATTCAAAAGATGCGACATAATTTGTCACAGAAAATTCACCTTGAACAAGGTCAATAAAGCGTCGAGCTAAAGTTACTTTTTCAGCTTCCGGCACAAACTTTAACTCGAACCTTTCCCGGAATTGCTACCAAGTAAGATCTGCTTCAATAATTTCAGAAACCAAGATCTTATACCAATCTAATGCTCTCTCCTGGAGCATGCTAGAAGCCACTTAGACTCGATGTAGATCCACAAGGTTCATGCGAGAAAAGATGTGATTGCATGTCCTAAACCAAGCTTGGACTTCTATAACACTTTCGGAACCCTTGAATGGCCTTCCACCCAAATTGGTATAATCATTGCACAAGCGTGCAAACCCTGATTTAGGATGAGTAGGCACAGGAATCGGTCCGACAGCTTGGGCATTCTTTACAAGATCTAAAAGTTGTTGAGCAGACATGAATACGCCATCCTGAGGAGTAGCACTGGATTGACCGGCGCTAGGACGGCCAGGTCTAACCATTTCTCTTCTTTAAGAAAAAGAAAGAAAGAAAAGGAAAACTGTTATTCTCGGAATGAATATCAATCAAACTTGATTGATAAAACAAGGCATCATAAAAGGAAATAGGATAAAACGGGTCCTATGTCTCGAATTAATTCCTAAGGCACGATTCCTAAGAGAGACTTAGGACAATGATCCTTGCTATAATATTCTATATTGTTCCGAAGTTTGGCTCTGATACCAAGCAGTAGCGCCCCACCTCTATACTCACACTAACCAAGGACACTGCTGGGTAATGCCATCAATTAGTACGAAGAATAAGGCTGTGGAGGAGCGACCAACTGTATAATTGATTTGAGTGAGAACCGATATGTCAGATAGTATATCATGCATTTCATTTCAAGAGGAAATCCGACATATCCAATCCAAACTCAAATCTACTACATAGTGGCTATGAGGCCTTCGGAAAAAAATATAAAATAAGCATAACACAAATCAGTAACAGATATTCATATCACTAAGGCAGAAACAGATATGAATATAACACATAGAAGTGTACATCAAAGTAGTGGTCATACAAGATCCTCTACAATACAAAAAAATAGGTACAAGTGCTAAACAAAAGAATATGAATACATCAAGGAGTCTCTATCTCAAATGCATGAAAACAAAAACTACTAAGCTAAAGTAGTTAGCCAAAACTCAGATGACGATCCCTGATAAGAAGTCAAGTGGAAGCACCTGAAACACCTCGGTCTGACCCAAGTATTATTTAAGAAGAAAAATAATAAACGGATCAGTCTAGCTATAATTATCATGTAAGATGAGATATGATAAGAGATATGACAAATATATATGATACAACAAAAATCATACAATATCTCAAGTTTTCTCAAACACCAAAAAAAATGTCATATTCTTTAGCTTATTCACCAAATCACAAACATTGATAGATCTTATCAATGCAAATCAGAAAAAAATGGTGAAACACAAATTCCAGAAATCATCAATTAGAAATCCAGAAATCACAAAAAGGGGGGAAAGGCCTATCATAAACGGGAGCATGAAAACTCACCAACACGTATATCACAAACGAGAGCTATCCTATGGGTCGCTAACCCATAGAGCCGGTGCAACGACGTAGTACAACTGTACGCCCGAGGAACCTGAAACTCAAATAAGCATGAACAACGATGTAGTACAACGGTACGCCCGATGAACCGAACTCCATAAAACCCATAGGTCGCTAGCCTATAAAAATGAGACGAAGCTCAAAAGAACGGGGTATAGTCCCCCATGCAGATAAAGAGACATCGCATATCGCTAGTCTAAACATAAAATGATCGTCATTGATCAATAAAAGTGTAAATTACACCAAGCTAGTAAATATACGAGTTTAGTTTCATGTCCCATAACCACTGGCTTAACTTAAATATTTACAAACAAATTGTAGATTTCCACTCGAAAATTGTCACAAGATTTCAATCAAACAAGTCTAAGAATTAACTGACGAAGTAAACGTAAGCGTTTCATACCACTTGTTTTGCTAAGTCGTTTAATTGGATTTCTCGTACGAATGAGATAAAGGTTTGTATATACTAATAGATTGAAAAACGGTTTTAAAAACAAGCTTTGTATTAAAAGTAAATGTTGAAATCATTTTTGTGAAAGAGTTTAAATATTTACTACTAGTATGGAAACCTTTGTATTTTAAAAGTGACAAATCACATAAATGATTGCAAAAACAATCTATCACCAAAAATTCACATTCGACGACGTGAATTAAAACCATGGAAATCGATATCGAATCCATCAAATGGATATTCCCAAAAATCCAGAAAAGAAGTCATCAAAGTCGATAATAAATGACAACAACCAACCGGATCAACAAAATTGATTAAATGTAAAACCACTGAAAATTAGGCAAACTGGCTGAATTAAACAGCACCAGACGTCTGGTGGTTTTACCAGACGTTTGAACTGAGAATCTGAAAATTTTCTTCCAGATCGCCCAGACGTCTGGTAATAACCTCAAACGTCTGAGCTGTACATCTGGAATTTTTATTCCGATGGCCCAGACGTCTGAGTGTTTTCCTAGACGTCTGAGTGTTTTCCTAGACGTCTGAGTGTTTTCCCAAACGTCTGAGTAGAAGCTCAGGGCAAAAATCAGCCTAGGCCATTAATGGCCAAATCGGTTCGAAAGCGATCGAATGAGCGATGGTGGCTAGGGATTTATGCCAAGTGACAACCCAACTCAATAGGCTCTTCAATACACTTCAAACAACATGTCCAAACATCCATAGTAGGATTTTCATAGATTTTGACTTCAAAATACCAAAAATTGGAAAATTCACCAAACCAATTCAAATCAAAAGAAAATGAACGTGAAATAGATGTTAGGAATTCATACCTAACAACTATCAAAGGTATAGACATAGATGTGAGTTCAAAAACTCAACTTTAAACCCAAAAACAATGAATGAGAGCTTTAAAACAAGGCAAGACCAATCTCTCCTCCACTTCACTTCATGAACCCTCAATCTATGATCAAATGCAAATATTACCTAAGTTAGGTTTTAGGAATTTCTGAAAATTGGAAAGAGATTGAGGTGGAGAAGAAGAAGAGGATGCTCACCTAAGCTTCTCTTTGATTTTGGAGCTTGAAATCTTGAATTTCCTAGTATTCTAGGGTTTAGGAATTTTAATTTCCTCCTCTTTCCCCCATTTTCCTTTAGCTTGAAAATAGAATGAATGAATGAAGAGGGGTTGGAGTTAGGGTATTTTGTTGGGTTAGTGGATTGAAACCCAAACCCAAAGCTCAATAGAAAAATTTGCAAAATTCTAAACAACTCCAAATATATCGATGTTTATACTCAAAAAGGTCGCAAATGCCGTTTTGGACTCAATGGAAATGGTCTCGAGTCCGGATTTGACCGTTTATAGAAAGTCACATTTTGGACTATAAATTCAACTAACGATACTATATTTAAATAAAACATTTAAATATATAATCGTAAAATATGCGGGTTATTACATAGAAAGTTTAATTGTAATTAGAATGTAATTGGATAATATACACTATGATATAAGTAATAGGATATCAAAAATGATATTTTGTTGAGGGCATTTACTGTTAATAAATTGGATAATAAAAAGGAAAATTTATTTGCTGAACAATATGTGGTTATAAAATGTATACATCTAATATATGTTGCAAAATATGTTAAGTGAAATAAATTAAACAAATAAAAGAGAGACTATTTAAGCAGATAAATATGAACTTAAGAATAGTGAACTTGAATTTTAGTGGAATCAACTTAGCTGAAGATAAATGGATAAAATAAATGAGTTAATTTAAAAATGAATCCGTTTGAAAGAAATGTTAATAAAATGAAAGAAAATCAATTTTAAATTGAATGACTATTTATTAGTTGAATAAAATGGATTAAACTAAATTGATGAATGTTAATTTATCTAAAATTGAAATCTATATGGTTTTAAATAGTTGAAGTTGAATGTTGAGGTGGAAATAAATATGGTTGATCAAATAGATTTAATAAATGATTAAAATAAAACAAATTTTGTTGTGAAATTTTTTGCAATAAATGTTAATGAATTTGAAACAAATCAATTGAATAAAAATATATGGAAATGAAACCAATCAAATGTGAACACAATAAATTTGATTGATTAAATAAAATGAATTGGAATCAACTAATTGGATATAAACCAATTTAAAAATAAATATAATTTATATGTTTTTAAATTAATTTTTATATTTGGTGTTTTCAATCTATATTTTCTTTTGGGTGTTTCCAATCTCCTACCTCATTCCTTTTTGGGGACGAAAAGTTTTAAGTGGGGGAGGGTGTAACGACCCGTAAAATTTTAACGGTTTTAATAACGTAATTAACTGAATTTTTGTGAAATTTTTAATAATTAAATTTCGAAATGAAAATTTGATATTTGGTATGAGTCTATTCAAACATAGCAAATGGTAAATTTCCATCAGATAATATGTAAGTTTATTTTCTTGTGTAATTTTATTTAAATTTAAATCAGTTAATATTTGATGATAATAAAGTATTTCTCAAACCTGGATATTTTTATATAATAAATCTGTAAAGCATCTACTGAGTGAGACATCATATTTCATTTCGTCAAATTTGGACTGCTATTACTCCGTTTATCTTAATTTCGACAATTTTTCACCATTTTCGGCAGAAAAAAATCGAGTTTTTATAACTCGATCGTATCACTGATATCTGTGTGCCATTCAGCTCGTCTCATCTTGCTGATCTCTGCAGTTTATTTATCCCTTATTTCGGTGTCTGGTACGTGTTGAAATCTGCGAAACGATTTCCGTATCGGTTACGCATTTGGGCTTTTGGGTTCCTGCGTCTATTCAACTATCCTCCTTGAGAAATTCAAAAAGCCATTACTTTTAATATTCCTAGAAAGTTTAATTATTTGACCTTCAGTATTCTCTGGTTTTAATTCATTTGCTGGTTCGGTTCCCCACTATCTTTCTCAGCCTACTTCATGGTGCATATTTTTTAAAATATATATATATATATACTGCTTTTACACGTCCTTTCTCCTTCCGGTCATTTCTCTTCTTCCTCACCTCTTTCCTTCATATATGTATGTTCATACTTCATACTTCGAAAATATAAGATATAAAGTATGAGTTTTGATATATATATATATATATATATATATCTAAGCATATTATTCTGTTCGCCTTCATCTGCATGGAGAGTATGCCTGTTTTCTTCTTCCCATTGTACTACGGAACCCGCGTCTTCTCTCATCCATAAAACCGACCCATCCTCTTCATTGCCGATATCCCAAACAGCTAACCTCATCGCCACCCTCCACGTCAGCGACCTGCACGGCTCCTCAACCTGACCACCTCACTGCTTTGCTCGCACCAACATCCTACATCATCCCTCTGCCTTGTCTGCTGTAGCCCCTCTCCACCATGGCCTCTACCGTGCTTGACCTCACAAACAGCCTCCGCATCTCACCACTGACCCGCCCACACAGCCCACCTTCCCAACCGAACCATCTACCCACTACGCCGACCAAATCCACAGCCATTTCCTTCCATTGTAGCCCGCATCCACCATATTGCTCACGTGAGCCGTGATCTTTTCCCATCACCCATCCACTCTCCCTGGCTGTAGCCGCCTGAGACGGCAGCCCCTCCATTCGCCACTGTTCCCTTCATCTACTCGGCTCTCGCCATTTCTCCTTCCTCCGTGCGTGTGTGTGTGTATATATATATATTTACATCTAGCAGGTTAGTATATACATATATTTGTTAGTTATATATAAAGTTATGTCAGTAGTACAAAATATAATATGTGTGTTATATATATAAGTTACATCAATGATGTGTGCTAGTTATATGTATTGAAATAAAGTAAATTTATATTGATTTTATAATAAATATTTACTTTTATAATATAATATGTGTAAGTATATATGTTTATATATTAGTCTATATTGATATATTAGATCTTGAAAAAATTATATGTGTTTATTATATAGATGTTACAATATATTTTTATCATAGAAGTATTATATATAATATGTACACATATCTTATAAATATAATACCGTTTTATGTATATAATATATGCAGCTTTCATATTTTATATAATACAGTATAGTGTGCCCAGCTCCTCTTTTGAAGTAGATAAGATATATTTATATTATATTTACAGTAGTACATATACATATATATGTTATATAGTACTTTATAATATGTTTGTTGCTATATAATATAATTTGTTATGAAAGTTTTAGGCAGCTGTTCTGTCAGAGAGAGAGAAAAATAGTATATAATAATAGTTAAAAGTTATATATATGTTATTAGTTTTACATTGTATAAGTCATCTATATATGATCTGTGGGTATATATATATATGGGTTTACCTAAGATATGTATGATCTGAAAGATATATATAAGTGTATACATGAGTTTTGTTTTCATGTATAATGAAATGATTTTTATTTTAATATGTGTTTCAATTTAAAACAATGATTTTTGGAAATCTATATATGGATTTAGTCTAATATGTGTTTGAATTTAGAATATGATTTTTTATATATAAATAGTTATGTACAGTTATATATATAAGTTCACTTATACCATTGATCTTCATCAATCTAGTTTTGATTTGATTTCGTCAATTCCCTATTATCAGCTCTGTTCGTCGAATTCGTGCCAATCTCGCTTTGCTTTGGAATTCGCGCTTGGATTCGTAACTCATTTCATTGTCGAAATTCTCTATCCTCGAAAGGTGAGCAATCACTCATGATTAACATCCTTATATTTATTAAGTTTGATTTCACTTGAAACGACAAGTGAAATACGCTGCTAATTTGAACTGTTAATTATTTAATTGTTATATATGATATGTTATTATCTGTAATGGTTCACATGTGGGATATGACACCATATCCTGTTGTTTATATTATATTTTATTGTTATTGATGATATATGCCTATTGTTGATATGTTATATTATTGTCATAATTATTCTCACTCTGCAAGTTCCCTGTTAGTATAGAATTCCCTATGGATTGA
Organism: Allium fistulosum; assembly: GCA_030737815.1. NCBI lineage: Eukaryota > Viridiplantae > Streptophyta > Magnoliopsida > Asparagales > Amaryllidaceae > Allium > Allium fistulosum. Next base: position 1,070,070,048 of record CM060904.1, read on the forward strand.
AATGATACATACCCGAACGATCTTGTAGAATAGGAGAAAATCGTTATGGGTTGAAATGATAAACCCAAGCGATTTTCATTGAATTGAAATTGGGATTGCGGGTTGAAATGTTATATACCCGTAAAATATTAAGTTGCGGATTGAAATGATAAATATCTGTATCACTTAATCATAAGATAGAAAATTATATACAAACACCGTTGGTCTATTTTGAAAAAAAATGATTTTTAGTTTTGGAAGGAAATATATGAATTTTATTAAATATTGATTTTTAAATATAATTAAAGATATCTCAATTTGTAAAATTAGACTTTTTAAAATTATATGTTTTGGAAATTTTAAATTTATAAGTAAGTTTTGAAAATATAAGTTTTAAAATTTTACTTATAATGTTACTATTTTAAAATATATAAAAATAGATTTAATATAAAATAAATTAATAATAATATTTAATTTAATAGAATGTAATTTGATTAGTAAATAATATGTTTAAGCATTTATTTAAAATTATATTAATATTTTAAAAATAAATTTTTATAACTTTATTAATAAAGGTTGGGAAGATAAATTAATGTTGACTTGGAATTTAAATTGGTTAATAATTGAATTGAATAAGAATTAATTTGGACTTATTGATTTTGAGATTTTGAAAATATGATTTATAACTTTATTCGATAAAAAGTGATTAAATGAATATTCTCAATTTTAAATAAAATTGAGATTGAATATCTATTATTGATTTGAATTTATAAATTGGATTTTACAAATTGTTATTAAAATGATTAAGTGAATATTTTCCAGCTTGAATAAAGATTAAAGTTAAATGTTGAAATATAAATGAAATTTATATATTGTCAATGTTTGAATATTTAAACTTGAATCTTTGAACTTTAAATTGGAATTGTTAAACTGAAATTGATTCAAATTGAAATTTGGAATTTAAGATGATTTGAATCGATTTGCAAGGTTAGAGGAAACAATTTTATTATATAAATTATTTTTAATATATAAACTATTTTAATAAATAAATTATTGTAATATATATACTATTTTAATTTATAACTATTTTAATATACATACTATTTTCAACATCTAAACTGTTTAAGTTGTAAGTGTTATGATATCAAAACTGTTATGATTAAAGAAGTGCTATGATTTCAAAAGGGTTAAGATTTTGAAAGTGTTATAATTTGAAAGTGTTACGATTTTGGAAATGACTATCATTTAAAGTGAAAAGTGATATCGAATTGATATGGTTTTGAAATGAATATGATATTTTGATATGAAGTATGAACTATTTGAAATGAAATGACCACGGTGTGAAATAAGCGTTTGGTTGTTAAAGAGACCGGGATCAGATATTGTCATACTCTCTACCAATATCGAAAACCACTTTAACAACTGTGTACGTGGTGGATATTCCAGAATGAAGTAGGATGGTTTGGTGACAATTCTATATGGTATTTACGTAGCCCTGACTCCCATGAGTCAGCTTGATGCGGCTAAAACAGGAGCTACGCCGGGCCAAGTGAGGTCATTCCTCCTATCAGACACATTTCTTGAATACCATTCTATTGCCTTTTGTGATTTGATTGGGTGCACCTTTGATTTGGGAGTGTGTCACGAGGTGGGCGGTAGTAGCTGCTATGCATTACCACCAGTCCGGATCCGCAAACGGTATATCTACCCTGGCATTGCCTCGAGTGCCTTGTCGCATGCCCTATCGCGCCTTCTACGAGTTTGGTTTGTAGCATACCTATGGAGTGCCCTCTGATAGCCGTCTAGTTTACGGAGGAATTACGGTACTGTATAGACTATGGGAATATATAAAAATGTGTTAAGGGGGATATGGGTAACGCCTTAACGCTATTTTAATACTTTTACTTTACTTTAAACATATTATAATAGCGTATATTACTACATAGTAGATAGTTCCACGGATCCTTAGAGGATGGAAATCCCAAACATCCTTTAAGTTACTTGTATTACTGTTGACATTTCACTTGAGTTGAATTTACTGATATAAGAATGTTAATCCTGACTCGAGTGTTTTGTGTTTTGCTTTACGCTCAGGTCAGACTGAGTGTCACAACATTTGAGACTCACCTTTGGAGATTGGAGCTTTGTTTGCAGATCTATCTATCCAGCTTTTAGTTATTTCGGTTTATTCCAATCACTTATGTTCAGACTTTTCAGTTGCTTCTGTATGTGAGACTACTCTGTATTTGAGATTTCTCTTGTATTTTGTTTTAACTCTGATGTTTATATAGTAGCTTCATGAACTACTATTTATCTATTCCACTGCTTGTTGTTATATACTCTGTGTCTATGATTCTATGATTGATTTATTTACTGTATATGCTGAGTTTTGCCAAATATAAATTAACAATCTATTTTTTTGAGCAATTCAAGTCTGACATGTGCGGATGCGAATGGTTTGAAATAACGGGTCGTTACAAGTGGTATCAGAGCTCTGGTTTTAGGCAAACTTAGCATATGTAGTAGAATTTAATTACACAACCACCTTCGTTCGAGCTTGAGTTTCTTCCTATTTGATTCGAATTTCCTTTGAATTTTGGAATTTTCCCCCTTCGTTCTGAAATCCATTCTTGTTTCTTCATGTTCGTGTTCTTCTTGATTCTGGAGTATCCCATAACTCCACTTCAGTTGATTTCTATAATAAATTGGCGATCCCGCCATCTTAGAATGATTTGAAAAGGGGTGAAACTTCTTTACAACGGGCATTGATTCACCGGAGATTTCTGTATCCTCGGTTTAGATGCTGCAATCTTTTGCTATGCCCGAATGTTCTCTAGTAGACAATCAGGGTAATTCTCTTGTGATCAATCTTATTCTGCCTCGATCTTATTCTTGAAGTCACGGTTGACCCGGTTAGGACACTCGCGATTTATATAAGTCTATCCATCTTTTCTCTTTTGTTATTTAATTATCTTATCTCCCTTTTGAGCTTATCTTCTAGTTAGAATTCTTTGAATTAGGATCCCTCTAAATTTGAATCTCTATCCTTATTTTGAAATCCATTCTTGAATCACCGAGTAAGGGAGTGTGTTTGTATTCAACATAAAAATGTTTTATATTGTGTTGTTTGAATTGTTGAGTTTGAATTTTGGGTTTCGATCGATTCTTCTGATCAACGCTATCGATAGAAATTCCAAAACACTTGAACAAAGCAAACCGACACAATATTGTTTTCAAATTTGGTAAATGAAATAATTTTTTTATGATTATATTGTATATATAAGTACAATTTTTTTGAAATTAAACAGTTTAATGAATTGGTTGTTAGAAATGATAATATTTGATTTTCATTTATTGTTTTGTAAACCATTGACTATTGCCACATGATATAAATAAATGAAATTATAAAACATGGTTTATAAATTGAATTGGAATTAAAATGAATTTAAATTAAGAATTTGAGAATTCAATTTCCAGTATTTTAGAAAATTTGTTTTTTTAATTTCTAGGGTATATTATTGAAAAGTATTTTCGAACAGAAATTGTTTCCAAAGAATTTTAAAAGTTTAAATTGGTACTCTCCTCTTCTGTCACTGGAAAATAATTTCGCTGATGACTGCAGCATCATCGACATTCATTTTCGAGTTTCAAAAAATAGATAGACCAATTCGTAGCTTTGCTACACTTTTGTTTTGGAAAAATGAATTTGATTTGAATTTCTTGTGTATAATTTGATTTATAAAATACATATGTATATAATTATTTCAAAATAATTTGAGGCGAAACCGAAAATTTGAATCTTAAGTTTTATATCAAGAAATGGTTTCAATTATTGAAATAAAGTGAAATTTTTGAATAATCGGAAGATCTAAAATGAAAAATAAAATTAAACCAACTTGAAATAGTTGAATTTGAATAAAACTTATTTGTATAATACTAAATTGCATTCTAATATATATAACTTACCTAAAATATTAAAAAAGTTAAAAATGTTAGGGTGAATATATAATTAAAGGGTTGTACAAGAAGAAAACTTAAGTAATAAATTGTTCAAACCAAAATCTGGCTTAATATAAATGTTGTAAATAAAAGAAAATTTGTGTAGTGTTTAATTACACTCAGAAAAATTAATATAACTTACCTAGAAAGTTTAAATGTAATTAGAATGTAATTGGATCATATACACTATGATATAAGTAATAGGATATCAAAAATGATATTTTGTTGAGGGCATTTACTAATAATAAATTGGATAATAAAAAGGAAAATTTATTTGTTGAACAATATATAGTTATAAAATGTATACATATAATATATGTTGCAAAATATGTTAAGTGAAATAAATTAAACAAATAAGAGAGAGACTATTTAAGCAGATAAATATGATCTTAAGAATAGTGAACTTGAATTTTAGTGGAATCAACTTAGCTGAAGATACATGGATAAAATAAATGAGTTAATTTAAAAATGAATTTGTTTGAAAGAAATGTTAATAAAATGAAAGAAAATCAATTTTAAATTGAATGACTATTTATTAGTTGAATAAAATGGATTAAACCAAATTGATGAATATTAATTTATCTAAAATTGAAATCTATAAGGTTTTAAATAGGTGAAGTTGAATGTTGAGGTGAAATTAACTATGGTTGATCAAATAGATTTAATAAATGAGTAAAATAAAACAAATTTTGTTGTGAAATTTTTTGCAATAAATGTTAATGAATTTGAAACAAATCAATTGAATAAAAATATATGGAAATGAATCCAATCAAATGTGAACACAATAAATTTGATTGATTAAATAAAATGAATTTGAGTGATATCGATTTAAGGAATAATATATTTCTTATGAAATACCCCCGTGATTAATGTATCACACAAATTTGAAATGGAGGAATACATACAGTATGTATGTACTCGTTCCATAATCCTAAGTAGCATTTCTTACAGTTCCACTTATATTATACATTCATATTACACAAGTTCAATTTATTTATAACCTTTTATAATATAGTTAACTTATATAATATTCTTACATATATAATTAAATCTTATTTAAATAATTTTAATTTATTTATTTACTTAACGAATTAATCAAATCATCTTAGATTTCAAGATTTTATTTTTAATCATCCTAAACAATTTTAAGATGAATATTAACTATAAAATTTATAACTTTATATAAATATATAGTTATATACACACATACACTACTGAACATTTAACCAATATATTTATCAAATAAATATTCGTTTAATTAGAACATTTAAATTAAGTATTTTAAATAAATTTGAAAATTTTAGTTTATTACTTACCTTAAACAATTTAAGATAAATGTATATGTACATATATCATTATATATATATATTTATTTTAATTAATTAAATTTAAATTAACAGTTTATTTAATTAATTAATTTATTTTTAGAACAGTTTTGAAATTATTTTATAATTTTTATAAAATTTCATTTTATACTTTAAATATTAGCCCTTTGAATTAAAAATAATTTTTAAATTTTCATACTTAATTATGAAATTAGTCCATGGCCCAAATAAATTTAAACCTTTACAATTGGGCAAACATTTAGACTTGTTATATCATTGAGCCATACCAGTAGCCAAGGAGGGATGAATACTTGATTATCCAACCCCAATCCCAGATGCTACTATTTTAAACATCCAAATGATAGGCAGGCTTTATTAGTTGGCCTTAAAGTAGCTAATTAGACCATCTAGACAATTTTAGGCTCTAATACGATTGAAGAAACTGGGCCAGTTGGTAGCAAATGAAATGGGTGAATTTCAAAAAAAATTCCTTGAAATGACCCTCCAGATTTTACCTTAATTTTAATGGGAATTTTTTTTAACATTTCTATATTTACAATTCAATTTAATTCTCAGAGTCATTTTCTTTTCAAATAATTTGTCTAAGATTTCAAAATTCCTACTAATATAAATATATCAGTTTAATCATAGAAATATACATATACATATGATGATGTATATGTCCCTCTTGTTTAAATCAGAGTACATATATGTATTTATTTTTAATTTTGTAAACAAGAGCAAGTTCTGTTTGATTTGAATTTGAATTAATCTACTCATAATTAAATTCCCAGATTCTTTGCAGTATATATATATATAGGTAGGACCTGTGCATATTTATTTATACTAGATTTGATCATGCTAACCATGATTTTTTTTCTATTAATTTTTATCTTGGTAGATAATATCAGAATACTTGAGATTATCATTTTTAGCATAGTTCAAATGTTTGATAAGTGGCTAAGTATCAAAAATGCTATTTGCATCTTTCATTTTCAATTTAGGTGTCTTCTTTGAAACCCTCTTGCTTTGATTCAATCAATATAGTTTTTCTGTTTTAATCTTGACCATTATGATACAACTATGGATTGAGCATTTGCATAAAATTTTGCTGTGACAAGAATCTAAACTTTAAAGAATTTACCAGAATGTAGAGTGTCTCCTGATTTGATAGATCAAACCAGTGCAAAATGCACATCTGTTTTTAGCATTTTAAAGGGAGTTTTTGATTTAACATTTGCAAAAGAAAACTAAAGAATTTGAAGTGGCTTTTTCTATCAAAATGTAATCAAACATGTTCAACCAGAGCTCCATTCTTTTGAAGCTGGTTAATTCATGTGTTTGTGTCAGCCAGACACTTGAATCATGTAACAATGATATGCCATTCATCTGCATAGCATCTGAAGCTCTTTTTCTTTTTGCTTTGTACTTGCTCTTCTCAAAACAGCCCAGAAATGGATTTAAATCTTTTACCAAATATTCCAGTGAAAGACAATTAGATACTTAAAAGAATTTTCTCCAATTTAAACCCATATTTTCCCCCAAACTCAATACTTATAAATAACTCAAATTTTTCCTAGTACTCAAACCATTTATACATAACATAACTCAACTCTAGCAGCCAGTTTAACCAACATAACAAAGTCATTACATATCAAGAAATTGAAAAACTCTATTTCCATGAATACATGCAGATTCTCATTCTATGCTCTTATTAAAACTAACAAGCATGCTCATCCATTTTTCTCATTAGCTATAATCTTCCTTCCTACTTAAGTCTTGCATCCCCTAAAAGAGCATTGGTGGCTGCCTCAGTTTGAAATGAGACACCCCCATATGCCATGAGCAAATAAGGGTCAGATCAATGATCTTGTATGAGCAACAACAAAATATTCATAACATTAATTAGATAGAAGATAAGCATATATTCTGGCCTTTGCATATTCAATTCCTTTAATCATCTGTTCTACTTGGTTTCAGATAATTTTGTACATGAATGATAACTTTATCAATCATTCATATACACATAAATAATTATACAAACATGAACATTCAATAATTGTAGATAGAAGCACTGGAACTACCATGGTTCCACTTCATCCAATTTTGAGAAAACTCAAGTTTCTATTTCACCATTTATAGGTTGTATTATCCATTTAAAATTCCTAACCTCATCTGCTATCAAGGAATCACGGGGGCACATTGCAATGAACTAATTCACATCATTGCACAAAGATCTCAGGGCTTAAACAAACCATGTGCCAACTTGCCTACTTCAAATATAACAAGCATTCAAGCAGCCTTCTTGGTTTACCATCCCTAGTTTATTTAATAGTAGTTTTTAGTTTAAAATCCTACCATCAGATAGTTAGGTGAACATGTCACTATAAACAGGGAAACATCCATACATCTTACTAGCATAATTTTCCAGAAATAAGCAAACAATCATTTACAGAGATGTGGTCAATAAATGTCTTGATCACAAAATAGAAATACAAGGATATTCTCAGCTGAACAAATGAGGCATGGCATGTTGAGTTATTTGAATTTGCTAATTACTATGATTGAACCAGATTCCAAATCTAGCTTAACCATAATTTTTAACTTGTGGTTTATCTATTTAATTAAGGGCTCAGCACATATAGAATTTCTATTGCACCCCTAATATATTTTTTTTAGCCACAGCACTTATACAAAGTATAATGCGGCTCATAATATTTTCTTTATTAAAATTTCCATGCCATAGATCCATATCAGTTAAGAGTATTCTTAGCTTTTCTGAATGCAGTAAAAAGATAGTGGGTTACACATCAGAAGGAAACATCATAACAGATCAAAAATCATCCAAAAACATCCATAATAAAAATCATGACAGATCAAAATCATCCAAAGAGCATTGATAAAATCATGTTCAACAAAACCAAAAAATGCAAATAGCAATATAGAAATTTGGCTGCTTCATATCAAGTCTTAATGCCATGAATTTAGTGAGATTACTCACCTAAGTTCTTCCTGCCTTTGATCAAAAATCCCTATATGTTTCTCCTTCTTTTTTTCTCTTCTTTTTTTAAGCAACTTGGGTAGAATGATTTTCTGGTTATAACTACCTATTTATATAAATGTTTTCCTCTAGGGTTTTACCAAGATAAAATTCCATTTTTGTCCTAGCTAAAATAATGTATTTTGCATTTCTATGTTTTCACATTTCCCTCCTTGATACCCCGGCTACCTTAGCCAATTATGGTTAGTACTCCTTTCTCTTTACTTTTTCCCAAAATTGCTATTTTTGTATACTCACCCAAGTCATGATAAATGTGTGACTCAGTCATATTATACTTTTCTTTTCTTTTATTCTTTTCCAGAAACCTTCTTTTCCATTTTTACCTACACTAACATATTGACTTGTATTATATTTCATGTTCTTTTTTATGCTATTTCTTCTTGCTTAACTTTAACATTTTCTGCTCACAGAAAATATACATGTGTATAGGTATATAAATATTTATTTATTTTTATTTAATTTTCCCTATGTTTCACAGAAAAATACATATAGGCATATATTTCATTTTTAACTTGGTTTGGCCTAAGTTAAAATCCAATACCTTAAATAAGAATTCATTTTCTTTTTTTTTTTTAAATAAAACTTTTCTGTCTTTTATTTTCCACAAATTCTTGGATTTTCCCTGTGCCATTTCCAGTGTGCATATGCACACATATCCTTGCACATTATTTAATCCCAAAAATTCTACCATATTATATCCAAATATTTCAAAATTTAAATTATCTCATTAAAATAATTTTTCACAAAATTTTGGGGTATTACATTCCTTTGTAGATCTTAATGGGCCTATAAAGTCTATAAACTTACATTAGATCTAATATATCAATTTAAATAAAATCATTTTTATTTAAAAATACATATAAGCATGTGTATAACTACATACACACATATATTGGGATTTATATATATATTTTGTGTATATATATGTTACTTACATATGCATTTGACAAATTCATATGCATATCGAGAATATAAATGCCTAAGTATGTACATACATTTAAATATACTACAGTATATGTATATGGTTCGTACACACATATTAGTAATACCATATATATAATATTTGTGTGTGTAACATACATACATACATACATACAGATATATATATATATATATATATATATATATATATATATTGCCATATAATTTAAGTTTATACAAATAGCAATCAAAGACTAATTGATGAAGCAAATTTCAATTTATCTCTTTAACTAAGGAAACATTAAATAGTAATAAAAGTGAAAATGGAAGGTTGTCCAGCTTCCTCTCTTACAAACCCCTAATAAAAATCTGGATCTATATTATATTTATAATTTTTATATTCCAAATTTAATCAAAGCATAAAATAAGTGATCAAATATTTTATATCACAAAATTTTCAACTTGAAAAAAATGACTAATAAATACGTGCATGGCATATTTAAATAAATCAAAACTTTAACATATACATATGTGTTAATTTTAATTTTATATATTAAAACAAAATTTGTATATGTATGTCATATAAGCATACTGCCATATAAATTATAAATTAAGCATGTATATGTATATAAATAATAATCCAACATAGTTAACAAAATGGATTTTAAATTCATTTCCTTTACTAAGTGAACATCAAATATCATGATTTAAAATCAAAATCAAAACATCAACTTTAGATACACATGAATATACAAGTTTAATTATAGCTAAAATAAATGATTAACTATATATATATATATTAGATTAAATATATTTGAAAATGATTGATTCACATATACATAAGATGAAATTTAAAGGATCATAATTCATTATTGTTTTGTTTGAGCTGAATTTAGAAACAACATATGTAACAAATAAAATTTTAATAACTTACAATGGCAATTTAAATATATGTTACATACACAAATTATGGTTAGTTTGGAACATGAATGATTAAAAAATGATTAAGAATTTACCTTTGTAGATCTAGCCCTTTATGACATCTTGATTTGTGAATCAACTCATAGATTCCTTGAATCACCATCGGATCTTGCAAGAATCGAATGAATCACCTTCATCTTATTTTATTTTATTTCAAATGAAAATTAGGGCCATAAGGGGTTGCAGGAGGCTAAATAAGAAAGAAGGTAAAAGGAAAATAAATGAAAGAATGAATAGATGAAAGAAATGAAAGAGAGGATATGTTTTAATAAGAGAATAAAAACCTTTTATACTGTCTTTAAAACATCCACTTTTAATTCTTAATTAATTTTCAACCAAATATTCATCCATGTCCCTTCCTCTATCTTTAACATGGTAGGCCATATCATTGCATCACATGAATAATTATTTCCAAAAGCTTATTAAGAAATTAACTATATTTTAAACTCGTTTAAATATATACCAATATCGCAGATCGATACGTGGGTACATAACTTGTATATATACATCCAAATAATTACTAGCAACATCAAAACATCAAATAAATTAAATATTAATTAATATTTTTTAAATATTAATTAATTTATAACATTTTATAAATTAATTAAATCGTGTGATTTTTTGAAGAATTCACAAATACTATTGTGTTACTCGGCGGTGTGGTTTTAGTCAGCAACTAATATTGAACAATTCAAATATTAACATTCATAAAGCATCTTAGCTATTTGTGTGACAGTTTGGTCGGATTCATAGCTCATAGACTTTTTAAGTAAAATCACATTTTATAGTTTCGTAACCAATACCAATTGGTAATGATTATTTACACCGGCTCTCTTCATTAACATTATATCACTTTTGCACTTATAAATTTTGGTTTTAGTCAAAATTCCTACATCATCCACATTTAACTTAGTAGTCCACGAACAAAGGCATTAGTTCAATAATAACATTTATTATTAATCGTACTACTGTGACCAGAGATTTTGACTTCGAATTGACTGTGATACTAACCTCGTATAACCGAGGAGATGAATTCTCTATTGAATAGTGTTTCGCTTTCAATGCTTCAACTCAGACCCAACTATAGTCGCCCGATGGATGTAGCACCATGATTAAACAGTAATTAAAGTGGATTATCAATATTGATGTTCAACGGTATTCTCAAGTCGAGAGAAATATGTAATATCGTCACTTTGAGATTTCTTATTTGACCCAAGTTATCATTAACTAATAGGAAACTCTCGAATAGGTCAATCCACAATTATCCAATTATTATTAGTACATAACCCCTTGGTGCCCCTATAGCCATAAGTATTAAACTGCCCAACATTCGGAGAGCATTACGTATTCAGGTTTCAATGGATGTATCGATACTTTCATATAACATCTTGATTGGGAATATTTAAAATAAAATGTAATTTTTATATTGTGATTAATTACTCACGATTGCAATTATCTACAATTACAATCACACAACTTTCATTTAATGATTTTCATATTTATACACTTTAAACTAATTAATTAATTAAATTACTTTATAATGAAGTATACAATAGAAATCAAATTCCTTTATTATGAACAAGGTCAATCATAGAGTTTGATATATGTGACAAATTATATAATGACCCCTATGGCAGACCCCTAACTCAATCAATTCCTCATACAAAGGAAGCTCCCAACCTTTCTAATCCTATCAACACTTTAATGATATATTTTCCTTTTTGCTCCTGCCCCTATCTCATGGATCCCTATTAAACAGTTTTGGGAGCACAGTGCATTTGAGATATGATACGCCCCAACAAGACGTGCTTGGGCTTTGTGCATTGAGATTGGATTCATAAATCATTGACAAACAACACCATATTGCATGCTCTGATTAGTATTGATCTTAGCTCCATACAGCATGAGGTAAACAGTAGTTTTGACCAACTTCTAGATTGGTATCGAACCAAGGTTCTTGGGTCGGCACCGATCCAAGACATTTCATGATTGTTAGTTTTTGGCTTTGGCATTTGCAGCACCTTGATGTGTTGGCTATTTTTAGAGGTATTGGTAGATCATGGTAAAATCTTTGAGCTTTAAATGGAATTTGGATTCTGAAACTATTGTTCTGGATTTCTGCTGAACTACCTTCCTATTTGATTGATCCAACTCGTCAAAATGTGGCTTCGTCAAAAAGCTAGATAACATTTTCCCTCCAAAGTATATTTGTGTTAACAAGGTGCTTTGGGTCAAGACAAATTGTGGATTTCACATCATCGATTTCAAATTCTACTCCGAATGGATGCTATTTATTTTATGAACTATTTTCGAGAAGCATTATATCTTCTATCGATCATCATATTGCTTTGAAGTTTTTTAATTGGCAACTCTTGAACAGTATAAGAAGTGAAGCGTTTAGTTCAAGTTCAATATTCCAATTTTGGAAAGTTTTCAATGATCTTTTGTCTGAATTGTTTAGGTCGGATTCACCTGTTTGGAACTTCACTTGGTTTTTGCATTACACTTCTCAACATCACCATGGCCGTTTTTCATTTTCATTATTTTTATTTTATTATATATATACACATACATATACATACATACATACATACATACATATATATATATATATATATATATTGAATGCCATGGATCGGTACCAATCTGAAGGCCATGGATTAGTACCTTACCCTTAGGCAATTCCCATATATGTTTTCTTGGTTCGGCCCTTATATATGTGAACCAACGCTTCTCACCTTTCTCACTTGTTTTCAGTTCTTCTACTAAGACTATTGAGCACTGATCCACCATTTTCAAAATTTGCCTCAAACACAAACTTCGACTTTAAACCATGGCCTCACATTACCACCACTACTTACCTCTACCATTAACATCGCCAAGTCCATCGCCTTTGGATCTTAACCATAAGAACCGAACAGTGCAGTTGACTTGAACTTTGGAACTAATCAAACTTTAACTCAATTTTTTTTAATTGATACAAGTAGGTGATGACATGGCTTCGATTGAATTTCCAATGATTGACGATCGAATATCTTTGGTTATGCCTTAGAGCCTCATTTCCCTCCTCTTTGGATCGGTGACGATCTAGAACACAGTTAAAAAATTGAAAATTTTGACAAAGCTTGGTTGTTACGACCTCCCTACACCACAGGTACCCAATATACATAAGATAGTGTGTTGTTGTCCTACCGATCAATGAAGAGCGACCATCAAGGTTTAAAAATGAAACAAAACATCACAGAACATGTATTATATCTCACAGTGGATCGAATAATATAATATCATAGATATAAAACAGGAAAGATAGTAATAACTAAGTGATCAAAATATCAAAGTACATATACATAGAGTTATACATCATGAAATAGAGGTTACACAACAGAAATAAAATAAAATAAATTTCTCAAACTACCAATAATAAGTGAACACTACCAATGCTCCATAGTGATGCACATCAGATTAAGCATAGAAATCCATATATAATACGAGATAGCTCCCTCCAGCTCGTCCTCTGCACAGCTACTGTGTTTCACATAGGCCTGCTATCTAGTCTACTCATTTAAGAGCACCCAAGATAATAGGGAGCAAAGCATAAAACATCAAGTCATACAATAGGTCTAATGTGAGCGGTAAAAGGATCAAAATACTATACAAGTCAATGTAGCAAGTTGAAGGTATTTAAATCATACCTAACCTGTCCCTGTAACTAAAGAGTTAGCACATAATAACATGATATGCTACTCTGCATATCATAAAGGTGTAACACAACCAAGTGTGATAAAGGGCGCCTAGGTATCCCTATCTCCACTACCCATTTTCGATAAAAACCCTAGAGTGACAAGTAGCTTGTGAAGTAACCATAACAAACATGTCATCCAACAAACAATACTAACTGTCACTCACTGTACTCTAGATGAATGATAACTCGTATGACCATTCTTCTACCAAGGACTAATGGAAATCCTGGTTTTCAATTGTACTCTCTTTAGACTAAAGTTGGTACTAAACCCATTCTTAGGGGCCAGGGTACACGGATCCATTATTCCAATCTGGGGTACTGTTAATCAACGGAATTTCTATTGGTTTAGAAAACCGTCGAACGAATTTAAATTAAAATTTACCGCAAGTGCATGACGTACTACATAGTACGTGGCGAATACGGGTCGATCCGCAGGGAATTATTAGAGTTTAAAAATCTATTCAATCAAATTAGACCAAATGGAGGAGGAATTGTTAACTAAAAATGAAGCTAAAAGTAGAATTGAAATGTGATTTAAAAACAATTAGACTAGAAAACAATTTAGAGGCAAATCCACTCTCATATTTTTGTAAATCAACAAACAAATAATTTATGGTCTCTAGCTTTGGTATTAAGTGAAATAATTATTGTATTTATCATAAGTATGATTTGTTTATGTTATTAATTAACATAACTCAAACCATCAAACTATAACACAACAATTATACCACTTATAATTCTTATGAAAATGAAGCCAAAGCAAAAGCTATTTTAAGTATGATCTATTCACTATTGTAACTAGTAATATAGATCATCAAATTTCATTTTTACTTTCATTTCAAAATCAAAAATTAATTAGCAAATGATGATGTAAATTGTGTTTATGTTGAATAAGAATAACTCATTTGCATAAGCAACATAAGCTATCAAATCCACTTGTATAAACTTACATCAAATTTACTTTCATGAAGCGTAGACAAAGAGATCATAAATCATGAAATGTTAAAATCACATAATATTTGAGAGCTTCATTACCCCTAAATTGAAGAGGTTTAGCTACTCCTTTATGTTATCATTTCAACACATAGAGATTTCAACATTGAAAAAGAAGTAAAGTAGAGAACAAACAAGAAAAAGAAGATTAACTACTAGAAGGAAATGTATTAAACTAGTGCATAAATGTAAATCTAAACTATGAACATGAGAAGAAAGAGAACATAAAAATAAACATCAACATAAAAGCAAGGAAAAGCATGTAGAAAAGAGAGAAGAAAGAGGCTTGGAAGCCATTTTTATTTCATGTAACATTGAGCTTCCAATTTGATCTCTTAATTTCCTAAGTAAAATGAAAGAGTAGATGATAGTTTCATGTACATAAGAGGGCTATATATACATGCATAAAACCCTAATTCTATTTTTAGGGGGCTTCCTAAAATGCCCTTTAGAAAGTGTGGCCACCAAGTAACCATTAGCCACTAATTAATCCATCATTTGTTGTGCATGAAGCTTTAACCTCCACTTAGTTGTCCATTAGCTCATAATTGTACATTTAGGTAAGTGGGTGGGGTCCTCCATGATCTTGAACTTGAATTATTTCCTCTTCATTCCTTTGTATTTCATTTGTGCATGCATGTATCTTCATATAAGCCTCTTCCATATGCATCCAAATTCCTATAAAAATTATCAAAAAATTTCCAAGTAAAAATTCTTAAAGTGACACAAGCACAAAAATGACCATTTTGCCCCTGAATGAAGATGAAAATATGATGGTCTGAAAATAATTGAATTTTGGTTTTAAACATGTTAAAATTCCCAAATATGATGTTTATTTAAATAAAAAGAGATAAAATATGGATGTAAATATATGCACATTTACGTGCACATCAAATACCCCCACACTTATCTTTTTATTCGTCCTCGAATAAAGGAAAACTAAGATAAATCCGCTTTCGTAAGGAGCATGATTGCATTGAGCGTATGCAACAAGCTGTTAAACCTCTAGGTGTCTCCAATAGGACGAGTGTTGTCTCATGAGGGTTTTCAGCGGATACTACCCACAAAATCCAAACGCAAAGTGAAAATATTTACAAAATGCAAGATTTATTTACAATGGGATGAATGCAAGTTTTTGAAAATGTTTACAAATGAAGGATTCACTTTCGATTCGACACTCATAAGTTAAATATAGGTTTTGGTCATTGTTTTGAAAAATTTAAGTCATTTACTTATCAAAATTTCCAACAAAAATCAAGTTATCATAGAAAATAGACAATAGTTTAACTAGTTGTTTCGGTTGATAACACAATGTAATTATGAAATGGATCCTTAGTTGATTATCAAAGTTTATTAAAGTGGTATTTTCATTTCTTTTCAATAAAAAGTTAAATCAAGCAAGTTAAAATGGTGCTTAGATTTCAATTGCTTATTCTCTCTTATTTGAAAATTTTATTAATATTAACAATATTTACATATGCCTAACTCAGGTAAACTGAGGCCAGATATATTACCCATGCACTGCCTTTCGGGCTTATGTGAGGGGAATACAGAGCGTGGCAAGTGAACACACGAATGTGAACACCTATCGACTATAGGCATTATTAATAAAAGAATTTATATATACATACACCTAGCTCAGATAAAATAAGGCCAGATATACCGATCATGCACTGCCTTTCGGGCTTACGTGAGAAATGTATAGAGCATGGCGAGTGTACACACAAGTGTGCACACCTGTCGACCGTAGGTGTTAGTAGAAAATATTTACATATATACAATTTTTTTTCTTTTTCATATTTTTTTTTAGAAAGAGAGAGTTTTTGCAAAATCATCTTAGCACCATTTAACTTAGAAGATAAAAATGTTATATCCTTTAATTTAATTTTACCACTTTTTTTTAAACAAAGATTTTCAATTAGAACATACTTCATAATTAACACATATGAACCTTCCTATATACTAGTTAGACCATTGTTATTTGTAATCAAACTTCATTTTTATTTTTGTTAAGATAAATAAATTTTCAAAAATTTCAATTTATTAACCAAAACTTATACTTATCCCATAGTGTTTCCTCAAAAATAAATCAAAATGCTAAAAAGAAAATGTTTTTGAGGTTTTGAAATTTTGAGATTTTTTTTTAAGTTAAAAGAAAAATGAAAATTTCAAAAATGTCATGAAACTAAAAAAATTGAAAATGAGACTCCCCCCCACACTTAATTTTGACCGTGTCCCCACAGTCAATGCATGATATAATGAGTGTAACGGGGAAAACTATGTACATATTAACAAAAGAGGGTTAACATTCTTACTAGACGTAGCTTGGCTCATGAAGGATCATGAGCTCCTCCTCTTGGTTATTTGGCAATTCCAAGAAAGGTTTCAGACGATGACCATTGACTTTGAAAACCGATCCATCCCTAGGGTTTTTTATTTCTACAGCACCATATGGAAAAACAGTTCATACCACAAACGGTCCGGTCCATCTTGATTTAAGTTTCCTAGGGAATAAATGAAGTCTTGAGTCATATAAAAGAACTTTTTGGTTAGGCGAAAACATTTTCCTTAGGATTGACTTGTCATGAAAAACTTTGGTTTTTTCTTTGTAAATTTTATCGTTTTCATACGCGTCGTTCCTAAGTTCTTCTAGTTCGTTGAGTTGTAGTTTTCGGTTTTCGCTAGCTTTCTCAAGATCAAAGTTTAAGTTCTTAATTGCCCACAGTGCTTTGTGTTCGATTTCAACGGGTAAATGGCAAGCTTTACCGTAAACTAAACGAAATGGGGACATCCCAAGGTTAGTTTTAAAAGCAGTACGGTAAGCCCAAAGCGCGTCGGTCAATTTCTAAGACCAATCTTTTCGATTTTTATTGACAATTTTCTCCAAGATTTGTTTTATTTGTCGATTTGAAACTTCAACTTGGCCACAAGTTTGAGGATGATACGGAGTGGATAACTTGTGGGTTATCGAGTATTTTTTCATTAAAATTTCAAAAGAACGGTTGCAAAAATGGGTCCCGTTATCACTGATTATTGTGCGAGGTGTGCCGAACCTCGAAAAGATGTTTTCTTTGAGAAATTTCACAACAATTTTATGGTCGTTGGTTTTGCAAGGAACGGCTTCGACCCATTTTGAAACGTAATCGACAGCGAGAAGGATATACAAATTTCCAAAAGAATTGGGAAAAGGTCCCATAAAGTCTATACCCCATACATCAAAGATTTCGATCGTAAGAATGGGGTTTAGAGGCATCATATCTCGTCGAGAAATTCGTCCAAGCATTTGACATCGATCGCAAGTTTTACAAAATTCAAACGAGTCTTTGAAAAGAGAAGGCCAATAGAAACCACACTTAAGCACTTTTTCCGCACTTTTTCGAGGACCGAAATTTCCACCACACGCTTGATCATGGCAAAATGAAAGAACACTCCTAATCTCATTATCCGGAATGCAACGTCGGATGATTTGGTTAGGACAATATTTGAACAAGTATGGATCGTCCCAATAGAAATACTTCACTTAGGACATGAATTTGCATTTGTCTGTTTGGACCACGATGAGGGAGTTTCTTTAGTGACTAAGTAGTTCACTATATCAGCGTACCATGGGTCGATAGAAATTGAAAGGAGTTGTTCATTGGGGAAGTTTTCATTGATTGACAAAGAAGTTGGTGCGTTCGGAAGACGAGACAAGTGATCGTCTATGACGCTATCGAATCCTTTTTTGTCTTTAATTGTAAGGTCAAATTCTTGAAGTAAAAGGATCCAACGAATCAAGCGGGATTTGGCATCCTTTTTAACGAAGAGATATCGAAGCGTGGAGTGGTCCGTGTACACAGTAATGTGTGACCCTATCAAGTATTGTCGGAATTTTTTGAGAGCAAAAACGACAGCTAGAAGCTCTTTTTCGGTTGTTGTGTAGTTGAGTTGAGCATCATTCAAAGTCATACTCGCGTAGTAAATGACGTGAAGGATCTTGTTGATGCATTGTCCTAAGACAGCACCAACGGCAAAGTTTGAAGCATCACACATTATTTCGAAAGGAAGATCCCAATTGGGAGCACAAATGATTAGAGCAGAAATGAGTTCGTTCTTAAGACGTTCAAAAGAAGAGATACTGTAACGACCCGATATTTTCAACCATTCACATCCATTATAAATGTATAGGTAGACACTCATGCCAGAGTTGAATTGCTCAAAATACCGCGTTGTAATTAAAATTTGGCAAATCTCAGAATATACAGTAAATAAATATAATCACAGATCACAGACACAGAGTAAAATAATGTAGCGGAAGTAAAAGAAATAGTATTTCATGAAGCTACTATCTAAATATGTCAGAGTTACATAAGATACAACAGAAGAAATAGAGTACAACAAAAGTCTCAATAAAATAACCAAGTACAAGCTGAGTAGAACAACGGAATTGAAATAGATAGGACATGACAAGCAGATAATCTCCAGCGATTCAAATCTCCAAGAGAGTGGAAATCCAAATCTGTGAATAACTCAGGCTGACCCGAGCGTCAAGCAAAACACAAAACACTCGAGTCAGGACAATATATACTTATATAATGTAAACCAACTCAAGTGAACTGTAATAAAGGTACAAGTAACTTAGAAGATGATTGGGACCACCCATCCTCTAAGGATCCGTTAAACTATCTACTATGTAGTAATATTCGATATTATAATAGTGCCTAAATAAGTAAAGTATAATCATATAGAAAATAGCGTTAAGGGGATGGAGAACCTTAACACGGTCGGATCTTAAAATCATAATCGTAGTGGGTTCGATATGGTAGGTGACACGGCACACAAGGCAATGCCAGGGTAGATATACCAATTACGCACACGGACTGATGGATACGCATAGCAGCCACTACCGTTCCACCTCGAACAACACTCCCAAATCGGAGGATGGCCATCTAATCAATCACAAGTAAGAGTATAATATCGAAGAAATGTGTCCGAGAAGAGGTGCTACCTCACTAGTCCGAGATCGCTCCTGTTTTAGCCACCTTATGCCAACTCACGGGAGTTGGGTCCACGTAACATACCTTAAGAATGTAACAACCCGCATATTTATCGATTTTATATTTAGATATTTTATTTAAATATTTCATCGTTCGTCGGATTTTGGTCCGAAAAGCTACTTTTTGCAAACAGTCGAATTGGGACTCGAGACCACCTCCATTGAGTTCAAAATGTCGTTTGCGATCTTTTTGAGTGTAAGCTTCGATATGTTTGGAGCTAGTCAAAATTTGACCATTTTCACTTTGGGTTTGGTTTTTTTGGTTCAGCCCCTTTGCCAACTTAAACCCCAAACTGAACCATCCCTCCCCATTCACTCTCACTTCCTCCTCTTGCTCAGTTCTAAAGCAAAAATGGTGGGAGAGATGGGAAATTAGAAATTCCAAACCCTAGTTCCTCTTGCAAACTCAAGTCCTTGCTCCAAATTCGAAGAGAACCCATTGGTAAGCATCTCCTTCTTCTTCTCCTCTTCAATTTCAGTTTATTCCTAAACCTAACTTTGGGAATGTTCTTCTTTTAAGCTTTGATTCAAGCTTGTTGTGTTGGAATTGAAGAGTGATTGCCATTGCCATTGCTTTCAAGCTTCTTCTTCATTGATTTTGTGAAAAGGTGAGATTTTTATCTCACATCTAAGTCAATAATTATCTTCGATTGTTAGGTACGAATTCCTAACACTTATCCTTGTGCAATTCCTGAGTCGTTGTGGCTCGACCGATCGTTATCGATGTCGTTTGGCCATTTTTTGGCCTAGGTTCAGGGAATGCCCTGAATAACAGTTTCAGCCGTCTGAACGTATGGTTCAGACGTCTGAATGGAATACTGGGAATTTTCTTCTCCCAGCATTCAGACGTCTGAATCAAAATTTCAGACGTCTTAATTGGTTCGTTTTGAACCAGAAAAGGAATAGGCTAAAAAGTGCCTATTTCAGACGTCTGAAATCTAGGATTCAGACGTCTGAATTCTGTTCTGGAAAATAGTTTATTTTCCAGATTCAGACGTCTGAATTCTTGATCTCAGACGTCTGAATCTGTTGTGTTTTGCCTAGTTGTTTTTTTAGCTTGAATATCCAACTCTAATCAAATCGGGTTGATTCCCTTTTTGTTGTTATCATTTATTACTCTGCGTAGGCAATCTTATCTGAAAAGCATTCATCAGAACTTCCACTTTGATGCATTTTGAGCTGATTTCCTTGGATTTTATTCACGTCTCCGAATGTGAATTTTTGTGATAGATTGTTCCAACAATCGTTTTATGACTTGTCACTTTAAAAATATAAAGGTTTCAATACTAGTAGTAAATATCAAAACTCTTTCATCAAATTGATTTCAACACTATTTTTAATATCAAAAGTTCGATTTCCCAAACCGATTTCCAATCTACTAATATATATAAGCCTTTACTTCACTCGAATGAGAAATCGACTTAAACGACTTAGTAAAACGAGTGGTATGAAACGCTTGCGTTCACTTCGTCGGTTAGCTCTTGGACTTGTTCGACTGAACCCTTTTCGTGACAATTTCCTAGTGAAGATTTGCAGCTTGTTCGTAAATATTTAAGTTAAGCAAGTGGTTATGGGACATGAAGCTAAACTCATATATTTACTAGCTTGGTGTGATTGACACTTCTCGCTGATCATGATGATCATTTTATGATTTAGACTAGCAATTGTACGATGTCTCTTTGTTTGCAAGGTAAGACTAGACCGCAATAGTGTGATTCCGACTCACACACATCTCTTTGTCCGCAAGGTTAGTCTAGGCCGCAGTAGTGTGATTCCGACTCACACATATCTTTTTGTTTGCGAGGTTAGGCTAGACACCACTTGTGTGATTCCATTCACACATACCTTTCTGCTTTTTGGTTAGCCTAGGTCTCAATCAGTGTGATTCCGACTCACACATATCTTTAAGTTTGCGAGGTTAGGCTAGACACCACTTGTGTGATTCCATTCACACATACCTTTCTGCTTTTTGGTTAGCCTAGGCCTCAATCAGTGTGATTCCGACTCACACATATGGGGTAGCTCCCCATGGTCTTCGGACCATCATGTGATAGGCCTCTTTCTCTTTTTATGATTTCTGGATTTCTTGTTTTGATTTCTGGATTTTTATGTCATTGACTTGTTATGAGTACAAGTTTAGGGTATGATGCCCTCTTTGGATCTTTGAGAAGATTCTTGTGATATTGATCATTTCTCATCGGTTGATCTCCTGTTGATCATCATTTTCATACTTATAGTAGTATGTCAGTATGGGTATTCTATGTTTATGCCATATCTATTATTTTATATCATGTCATCTGATATTTATAGTTAGACTGATCCGTTTATTATTTTCTTAAATAATACTCGGGTCAGACCGAGATGTTACAGGTGCTTCTGCTTGACTTCCTCCCGGGATTTGCTACTCTGACTTTTGGCACTACTTAGATTAGTAGTTTTTGGTTGTACGCATTTGAGATATAGACTCTATATTGTGTACTTATTCTTTTGTATAGAACATGTTGCTATTCTTTTGTATTATCGTGGATCTTACTTGACCACTACTCTGATGAACACTTTCATGTGTGTTATATATTCATATCTATTTCCGCCTTTGTGATATGAATTGTCTGAGACTGATTTGTGTTATGTTTATTTCTATATTTGTTTCCGAAGATTATATATAGCCACCGTGTGATAGCTTTGTGTTTGTATCGGTATGTTGGATTTCCTCTTTAAAAGATATGCATTCTATTCTATCTGACATATCGGTGCTCGCACAAAGAAGTTACACGGATGGTCGCTCCTCAACAGCCTTATTCTCCGTGCTAATTGACAGCACTACATCGTAGTGTTCTTGGTTAGCGTGGGTATAGAGGTGGGGCGTCACAGCTTGGTATCAGAGCCAAACTTCGGAACAATGTAGAATTATCTAGCAAGGATCATGTCCTAAGTCTTTCTTAGGAGTTGTGCCTTAGGATTTTATTCGTGTCTTCGTACCGTTCTATCCTATTTTCTTTTTATGATTCCTTGTTTTATCAATCAAGTTTGTTTGATATTCATTTTGAGATTAACCTTTTTCTCTTTTCTTTCTTTCTTAAAGAAAAGAAATGGTTAGATCTGGCCGTACCAACGTCGGTCAATCCAGTGCTACTCCTCAGGAGGGAGTATTTATGTCTGCCCAGCAGCTTCTAGATCTTGTTAAGAATGCTCAAGCTATCGGACCCATTCCAGAGCCTACTCATCCTAGATCTGGATTTGCACGCTTGTGCAGAGACTATACCGATTTGGGTGGAAGGCCATTCAAGGGATCTGAGAGTGTTATTGAAATTCAAGCTTGGCTTAGATCATGCGATCGCATCTTTTCTCGCATGAATCTTGTTGATCTCCACCGAGTCCAAGTGGCTTCTAGCATGCTCCAAGAAAGAGCATTGGATTGGTATGAGCTTCTTATTTCTGAAATCGTTGAAGCGGATCTCACTTGGGAGCAATTCCGGGAAAGATTCGAATTGAAATTTGTGCCTGAGGCTGAAAAAGTAACCTTGGCCCGGCGTTTTATCGACCTTGTTCAAGGTGAATCTTCTGTGACGGACTATGTCGCATCTTTCGAAGCTCTTTCCAAATACGGGGTCGAATACATTAACACCCCGTTGAAGAAAAATCAGAGGTTCGTCTATGGCTTGAATAAGAATCTTAAGAAGCCATTGCTCCTGAAACTCGAAGTTTCATTTGATCAGCTTATTGACATCGCTCTTCGTCTTGAAGAGGCCGATAGAGAAAGCGATATTGAAGTTGTGCGTGCCCAACAGAACTTCAACAACAACATGAAAAGGCCTATTAAATTCATAGGCCCAATCCCATCAAGAAAGGGAAGCAACAAATTCCGGTAGCAAAGACTCCTACCTCTAGTCATGGACGATGCTACAATTGTGGTCTTACGGACCACTATGCAAGGGAGTGCCCGAAACCTCTCTTCTGTCGTTATTGCAAAGGTTCGGGTCATCTTATATCTACATGTCCCATTCTTAAAAGTAGGAGAGAGGGAGAGCTAAATGTTGTTCAAGCCTCTGGTGACACTTCTCTTGGTTAAGGTAATTCTCCTTCTATCTTTGGCGATATTTCTTTTGAGATTATCTTATTCGAGTTCTTTTTGATATGGGTTTCATCTCATTATTTTTATATCAAAAGAACTTGTAATTCTTTTTCTTTAAACATTTCTGGGCTTGATGATTTCATTGAGGATTGCGAATCTGGATTGGTGGATCCGCAACACTCAATTTGTTTTTTTTTTTAATTGATGTCGAAATTATTTTATGTGATTTATCTTTCCGAGCTGATTTTTTTTTACTTAGGCTTCGGAATTGATTTTTGTAAGGATTGACTTAATTTTTATATAGCCATATCCTATATCTCGAGTGGACTATTCTGGAATCTCCACCGCGTACACGGTTGTCAAAGTGGTTTTCGGTATCGACAGAGAGTATGTCCGTATCCGATCCTGGTCTCTTTGCCAACCAATCGTTATTATAACCCGTGGTTATAACTTTTAAAAACAATACTTTACTTCAAAATAAAATATCATTTCAAACCATATCTTTATCAAAATAAAGATTAAATCAATTCCAAACCATTTCCATATATTTAAATTTTCATATCATTTCAAAACTTCATTTCAAATCATTTTAATATAATAAAATATCATATCCTTACAAAACTTCATTTCAAATCATTTTAATATAATAAAATATCATATCCTTACAAAACTTCATTTCAAATCATTTTAATAAAATAAAATATCCTATCAGTTCAAATCCAAATATTCAACTTTAAATACCTTTTAAATTCAAAGATATCGTTAATTTACTATCATTTCAAATCACCTTTAAATAGTTTATATTCCAATCAAAATAATTCATTTAAACCTTTTAAAAGTGTAATTATTACATTTTCAAATCAAGTATTCAATTTCCAAAGTTTCAAACCATTCTGAGTTCGTTTACTAAGTCAAAAACCCTAATTGTTAAAATTTCAGCATTTCACAGCATTTAAAAACAACTGCTATAGGTTATATTTGAAAACATTTTTAATTCAGTAAAGACAGCACTTAAAACTGCTGTTAAAACTCAGTTTTAGTTGAATTATAGTTCAAAACAGAAAAGACAGCATTTCAGAAGTGCTGCGGTAGTTCAGATTTCAAAACAAGGGTTAAATTTGGTTTCAGCAAAGACTGCAGACCATTATAGCATTTCCAGAGAATGCTATAATAGACCTGAGTTCAATATTAGCCTATAAGTTCAATTACAGCAACTACATCATTTCAGAAATGCTGTAATAGCTCTTTTTACACAATTTTAGTTCAAAACAGAATCTATAGCATTTCTGAATGCTATTAAAAGTTAATTTCAGGTGTTAGTGTATTTCCAGCAATTAAATAACTTTAATTTAAAACACATAAACATTTTAAAAATCATATTAACATTTAAAATGTTCATTTACATATCGTTTAACATATATCTTTTCATAATAAATTTCTTATAATAAAATCCAATTTTCAACAATTTACTTAATAAATTTAAGTGTAAAAGTTTCCAATTCTTCACATTTCAACAAATAACTTAACACTTCAAATTTAAATTACCATTTCACAAATTTAACTAAATTTCCAATTTTATTTAATTAACTTAACCCTTTAATTAAAACCAAATTTCACATTTCCTAGTCAAGTTATATTTTAAAAGATCGCTTTTAAACATTCACTTATTTAACCACTTAAATTCATAGAAAAATCAATAATACTTTAATAAATCACTTAAATTCAAATTTAATCAAATTATCATATTTACCATTTCCAAATAAAATTTAATATCCATTTAATTTATATAACTTAAATATCATTTTTAACCAAAATTCCAAATTTCTAACTTAAGTTATATTTCAAAAATCAAGTTAAACCATTCATTAATTACATTTTTAACACATCGAAAAAATCATAATTTCTTTATTTCAAAACATTTCAAAATCTATTTAAATCAAATTTCATAAATTTATAATTTTTAAAATACTTAAAAATATCCAAAACACTTTATAAAATAACCATGGGCCTGTATATAATTTTCTAACCTAGGTCAAGTGATGCGGATATGTATCATTTCAATCCGCAGTTAAAAAAAGAAAAATCCGGGTTCTATCATTTCAAACCCGCAATCCCAAGTTAAAATAAATTAAATAAAAATCGTTCAGGCCTATCATTTCAGCCCATAACAGTTTTTCCCTATTCTAAAGTCCGTTCGGGTATGTATCATTTCAACCCATAGTGATTCTAATCTACAGGGAACTTGCAATGGTGATAACAGATATAAATAATGGAATAACATTAAATAACAGTAACATATGATATAACAGGTGTATAAACATCATATGATCATAATATAGTCAAGTATAACATGATAATATATTTCTACAGATTCACAGGGTGTCAATTTACTAGTTATATAGGTACATATTGTCTGGTGAGAATAACTCACCTGTTTGTGCTGGAGATATCAAAACCAATGACACAATGGAAACAAAAGCACGATGACAAGACTACAAACTTGAGTGTAGAGCGAATCCAAGCTACAACTCTTGTGCACAACCCAAAACAAACAATCAAAACAACAAAATTCAATACGACTTTAAAATGAAATAACTTTGAAATGAAAAGAGATTTGAATGTCAAATCTTTTGCCTTGTTTTCTACAATTCTTTGCATGGCCTAGGGGTTTATTTATGTCAGGTTTGACATGACTTTGGCTCAGGTTTGATCATAGGAATGCATGGCATAAAGGCTAGAACATGTGGAGGAAGTTACAATACAAGAATATCAAAGGGCTAGGCAACATAGTGGAGTTTGGTTCAACTTTTGGCTCGGTCTATGGGTCAAATGGCTCGGCCATCATCTGGTACAGGTCTGGACAGAGGTTTGGGTGATGAGTAGCAGCAGCCAAAGGTCATGTAGCAAGTGGTGATGGTGGCTAAGGGGGTGGCCAAAGCAAGATATGGAGGGTAGGTGATGATATGTGTGGTCTAGGCAATGTTTTGTGGAGTTTTGTGGTGATGGCTTCAAGTGGAAGGTCATGGCCTGTCTTGGTCAGAGGGAAGGGAGTGTTGCTGTAGTAGATGGAGGAGGTGATGATGGGGATGAAGGTGGTAGAGGCTAGGCCAAGAAAACATGTGAAGAGATCAAAGCAAAATTGAATAGAAAAGAAGAAAAAAAGTAGAAAGAAAAGAGAGAGATTACCAAAACAATTTGCAAGATGGAGGCCATGATTTTTTTTAGGGTTTTGGAGCTTTGAAAATTCGTGAATAAGATGAGGGAGTCGGCTGAAAATAAATGAGGAAAAGAATGGAAAAAATAAAATAAAAGATGTATTGATTGAAAAGAAACGGTAGAATTCAAAAGGGCTAAGCACACAAAAGGTATCAAACTCTTCATATATCTTTAATTCCTTTTTTATAACTTTATATTTCTGGAAAAAATAATAATCTCAGATAAAATTTCGAAATTTTATCAAAATATAATAATTTATATAAATATTTATCAATTATATAAAGTTAAATTAAGAAAATAGCTAAAATAGTAAACTAGTCTAGAAAATTTGGAATTGAATAGAATAAATTTTTAGAAAATTCATATGAGCTTGAAATATATTTTTGAACATAAATAATAACATAAAATAAAAATATATTCACAAAATAAATATTAAAAATTTAATTTACATATAATTTTTAATGAAGAAAATAGCAGAAAATAGGAAAACAGCCTTTAAAAATGAAAAATAAATACAGTAAATTTTGGAAAAATTCTATTATCATTTTACAAATATAAAAATACAAAAATATACATAAAAACATATTAATACATATTAAAACAAAATATAAGAAAGAAAATATGATTTATAAAATTCAAAATACGCAAAATTGCACAAATAAACAAATTATACTAAAAATTGAAATGTACATAACTTTTACATTTTAACTCCGTTTTCAACAAAACGAAAAGTAGTGTTCAAGTTATTACATCTATTTTTATACTAAAAGATAAAATTTATAATTTCAAACTATTTAAAATTTAAATTTAAAAGTCAAAGTTTGACTATTTGACCAAAATTCACATTTTCTGGAAATATCAAATTTAGTCATATTTGGAATTCAAATCCACATCAAAATCAAAGTTTATACTTAAAATAACAAAATTTATTCTTTTTCATAAATAAAGCTTTTGAATCTGGAAAAATCAATTTAAAAATATTTGAAAAATACAGGGTTGTTACACTCTCCCCCACTCAAAGCTTTTCGTCCTCGAAAAGGAATGAGGTACGGGAAAGCATAGAAAAGATCGAGTGAAATAAGATTAAAATAAGATGACAAGGAGATTTAAATTATGCCTGATAACTATTGTTATAGGTAAGTTTAACAAGATGGAGGTGATCAAATCAAGATAACAAACACGAAAAAGAACCTCTAGAGTCTGAATCTCCCTTTTTACTTGACCGACGGTCTATAAATGGAAAAACAGTGTTCAGATCCAGATGAGTAACAAAGATTATCAAAGATTACAGAAAGATTTCTAAACAGACTGGTATAAGCAATAGCCTTTCCATTCTGTAACAAGATAAGAGAAATAAGGACAACTAAAAGATAGTTTGAAAAACAAAATAAGATAATAGATTTGTAACCATAATGTTTTGAAATCATAACAATTTAGAGATGTTTATCATTTGGAAATCATACTACTAAAATCATAACACTTTGGAAATGTTATTCTTTAAAAAAACATAATACTTAGAAAATCATAACACCTTTTAAAAATAATCTTTATTTAAACCATTTTAATTCAAGGTTAAATAATATTCATTTTAAAGTTGTAACATTTCTAAGTTCATTCAATTATAAAACTTCCAAAACATTGTATTTTCAAAATAGTAGCACTTATAAAATGCTACAGTAGGTATATTAGTATTTCAAATCAGTTCAATTTCAGAAATATTCATTTGGATATCATTTAACTTATGACTTATTAAAAAAAACTTTTATGAATGGAATATTCAAATCAAACTATACTTCATTTATTAAGTCAAAAGCTCCCTATTTTAGTTAGCTCTTAATTTAACACATAACCTAACACTTTATTTAAAATACCCATTTCATAAATAGATATTCCTTTAATGAGTTACACTTAAAATTCCCATTTGAAAACCAAATTCTCAATTATCAAGTTTTAGTGATGTTAAAATACATTTTAACTATTTAAATCATAATTATTCATTTTTCAAGACATATCAATTTCATAAATAAAATATTTATCATAGCAAATATAACAATCAAATTTCTTTACACATTTATTCATTTAGACATCAATTAAACTATGAATTCAAGTTAAATAAACTTTATTACCAAAAGTCCAATTTAAATGTATTTTATTTTATCTATTCAAAGATACATTATTTATTATACAACATATTCATTTCAGGAAATAACTTTTATTAAAATTCCTAGGTTAGACTTAAGGTTCCATATTAAATCAAATTTGACTATTAAGTTATTTAAATAAAATCTCTTTAAATCCCTTTTTCACTATTTACCTCTGTTAAACTTTTATAACTAAAATTTAAGTGTATAACATTTATTATAACCACTCAAATTTTATTTATAAAAATCCTTTCTATATTGTATATTATCCAATTTCATATTCAACTTCTGTGTAATTTTGGTAAGTTATATTGGAATGAAATTGTATGTTATACAAATAAAACTTTCCAATTCAATTATCTCAAGTTTGAATCATTTATCCAAATTTTTGATTTTCTTTTTATAATTGAAATTATTCTTCAAGATGAAATTTAAGAATTAATTTTCCGGTTTCCTTCAAACCAGTTAGAGATAAATAAATATATGTACATAATATGTCAAATCAATTTAAATCATATATCTATATATATTATAAATCAAATCATATTTAGAAATTCAAATAAATTAAATCTTTCAAAACAAAGCTGTAGTAAGACTACAGAACGGTCTCTTCACTTCGAAACTCGAAAATGAACGTCGATGATGCTGCAGTCATCACCGAAATTATTTTCCAGCGACAAAGAGAAGAGCACTTAATTTTTAAACTTTAAAATCCTTTATAGACAAATTTTTATTCAAAAAATACTTTAAATAATATATCCTTTTAAAACTTTAAACACAAGGTTTGAAACCATCAGAAATTAAATTCTCAAATTCATGATTTAAATTCATTTCAGTTTCCAAAATCAATTTATAAACATCCATTTATAAATTCATTTATAGAATGATAAATCAAGTATTATCATTTCAAATAATCAATTTAAATCAATTTATTAAGTTCCATAATATTTACTTATATCAAAATTTATTTCATTAAACAATTTTTTTTTTAAATAATATTGTGTCAGTTTGTTCTATCAAAGTGTTTTAGAAATCCTATCGATAGCGTTGATCAGACGAATCGATCGGAAGCCCAAATCAACATCAACAACTCAAACAACACAATATATAAAATAAACATAGATTTACAAGTACAATTCAAAATGTTTGGTGATATTTTGGAAACAAAACAAGATGATTAAATAACAAAATAGGGAGATGGGTAAGCTTAAATAAATCGCGGGCAACCTTAACCGGGTCAACCGTGACTTAATGAATAAGATCAAATGTGTATATTTTTTCTGGGTAAATCTACATCCGATCTCAAAAGATAGAGTTTGGAATAACAAAAGATATTAGCATCTAAACCAAGGATAGATATAAATCTCTGGTGAATCAATGCTAATTTGTAAAGGAGTTTCCACCTTTACCAGAAAATTAGAATATTGGCGAGACAGCCAATTCACTATAAGGATCATTCGAAGTGGAGTTATGTAACTCTCCAAAATCAAAAGAAGATGAATAGTGAGGGACAAGAATGAATTTTGGAACCGCAGGGAACGTTCCAAAAATTCAAAGGAAATTCGAATCAAGAGGAAAAGATTCAAACTCGAACGAAAGTGATTCTATAAATAAATCTACTCCATATGCTGAGTTTTGCCTCAAAGCCAAAGCTCTGATACCAACTGTATCGACTCGATATTTTCAACCATTCACATCCATTATAAGTGTATAGGTAGACACTCATGCCGGAGTTGAATTGCTCAAAATACCGCGTTGTAATTAAAATTTGGCAAATCTTAGAATATAAAGTAAATAAATATAATCACAGATCACTGACACAGAGTAAAATAATGTAGCGGAAGTAAAAGAAATAGTAGTTCATGAAGCTACTATCTAAATATGTCAGAGTTACATAAGATACAACAGAAGAAATAGAGTACAACAAAAGTCTCAATAAAATAACCAAGTACAAGCTGAGTAGAACAACGGAATTGAAATAGATAGGACATGACAAGCAAATAATCTCTAGCGATTCAAATCTCCAAGAGAGTGGAAATCCAAATATGTGAATAACTCAGGCTGACCCGAGCGTAAAGCAAAACACAAAACACTTGAGTCAGGACAATATATACTTATATAATGTAAACCAACTCAAGTGAACTGTAATAAAGGTACAAGTAACTTAGAAGATGCTTGGGACCGCCCATCCTCAAAGGATCCGTTAAACTATCTACTATGTAGTAATATTCGATATTATAATAGTGCCAAAATAAGTAAAGTATAATCATATAAAAAATAGCGTTAAGGGGATGGAGAACCTTAACGCGGTCGGATCTTAAAATCATAATCGTAGTGGGTTCGATATGGTAGGTGACACGGCACACAAGGCAATGCCAGGGTAGATATACCAATTACGCACACGGACTGATGGATACGCATAGCAGCCACTACTGTTCCACCTCGAACAACACTCCCAAATCGGAGGATGGCCATCTAATCAATCACAAGTAAGAGTATAATATCGAAGAAATGTGTCCGAGAAGAGGTGCTACCTTACTGGTCCGAGATCGCTCCTGTTTTAGCCACCTTATGCCAACTCACGGGAGTTGGGTCCACGTAACATACCTTAAGAACGTCGCCACCATCCTACTTCATTCTGGAATCTCCACCGCGTACACGGTTGTCAAAGTGGTTTTCGGTATCGACAGAGAGTATGTCTGTATCCGATCCCGGTCTCTTTGCCAACCAATCGTTATTATAACCCGTGGTTATAACTTTTAAAAACAATACTTTACTTCAAAATAAAATATCATTTCAAACCATATCTTTATCAAAATAAAGATTAAATCAATTCCAAACCATTTCCATATATTTAAATTTTCATATCATTTCAAATCATTTTAATATAATAAAATATCATATCCTTACAAAACTCATTTCAAATCATTTTAATATAATAAAATATCATATCCTTACAAAACTTCATTTCAAATCATTTTAATAAAATAAAATATCCTATCAGTTCAAATCCAAATATTCAACTTTAAATACCTTTTAAATTCAAAGATATCGTTAATTTACTATCATTTCAAATCACCTTTAAATAGTTTATATTCCAATCAAAATAATTCATTTAAACCTTTTAAAAGTGTAATTATTATATTTTCAAATCAAGTATTCAATTTCCAAAGTTTCAAACCATTCTGAGTTCGTTTACAAAGTCAAAAACCCTAATTGTTAAAATTTCAGCATTTCACAGCATTTAAAAACAACTGCTATAGGTTATATTTGAAAACATTTTTAATTCAGTAAAGACAGCACTTAAAACTGCTGTTAAAACTCATTTTTAGTTGAATTATAGTTCAAAACAGAAAAGACAGCATTTCAGAAGTGCTGCGGTAGTTCAGATTTCAAAACAAGGGTTAAATTTGGTTTCAGCAAAGACTGCAGACCATTATAGCATTTCTAGAAAATGCTATAATAGACCTGAGTTCAATATTAGCCTATAAGTTCAATTACAGCAACTACATCATTTCAGAAATGCTGTAATAGCTCTTTTTACACAATTTTAGTTCAAAACAGAATCTATAGCATTTCTGAATGCTATTAAAAGTTAATTTCAGGTGTTAGTGTATTTCCAGCAATTAAATAACTTTAATTTCAAACACATAAACATTTTAAAAATCATATTTTAACATTTAAAATGTTCATTTACATATCGTTTAACATATATCTTTTCACAATAAATTTCTTATAATAAAATCCAATTTTCAACAATTTACTTAATAAATTTAAGTGTAAAAGTTTCCAATTCTTCACATTTCAACAAATAACTTAACACTTCAAATTTAAATTACCATTTCACAAATTTAACTAAATTTCCAATTTTATTTAATTAACTTAACCCTTTAATTAAAACCAAATTTCACATTTCCTAGTCAAGTTATATTTTAAAAGATCACTTTTAAACATTCACTTATTTAACCACTTAAATTCATAGAAAAATCAATAATACTTTAATAAATCACTTAAATTCAAATTTAATCAAATTATCATATTTACCATTTCCAAATAAAATTTAATATCCATTTTATTTATATAACTTAAATATCATTTTTAACCAAAATTCCAAATTTCTAACTTAAGTTATATTTCAAAAATCAAGTTAAACCATTCATTAATTACATTTTTAACACATCGAAAAAATCATAATTTCTTTATTTCAAAACATTTCAAAATCTATTTAAATCAAATTTCATAAATTTATAATTTTTAAAATACTTAAAAATATCCAAAACACTTTATAAAATAACCACGGGCCTGTATATAATTTTCTAACCTAGGTCAAGTGATGCGGATATGTATCATTTCAATCCGCAGTTAAAAAAAGAAAAATCCGGGT
This sequence comes from Allium fistulosum, assembly GCA_030737815.1. Taxonomy (NCBI): domain Eukaryota; kingdom Viridiplantae; phylum Streptophyta; class Magnoliopsida; order Asparagales; family Amaryllidaceae; genus Allium; species Allium fistulosum. Next base: position 1,070,103,897 of record CM060904.1, read on the forward strand.
TCTATCATTTCAAACCCGCAATCCCAAGTTAAAATAAATTAAATAAAAATCGTTCAGGCCTATCATTTCAGCCCATAACAATTTTTCCCTATTCTAAAGTCCGTTCGGGTATGTATCATTTCAACCCATAGTGATTCTAATCTACAGGGAACTTGCAATGGTGATAACAGATATACATAATAGAATAACATTAAATAACAGTAACATATGATATAACAGGTGTATAAACATCATATGATCATAATATAGTCAAGTATAACATGATAATATATTTCTACAGATTCACAGGGTGTCAATTTACTAGTTATATAGGTACATATTGTCTGGTGAGAATAACTCACCTGTTTGTGCTGGAGATATCAAAACCAACGACATAATGGAAACAAAAGCACGATGACAAGACTACGGACTTGAGTGGAGAGCGAATCCAAGCTACCACTCTTGTGCACAACCCAAAACAAACAATCAAAACAACAAAATTCAATACGACTTTAAAATGAAATAACTTTGAAATGAAAAGAGATTTGAATGTCAAATCTTTTGCCTTGTTTTCTACTATGCTTTGCATGGCCTAAGGGTTTATTTAGGTTAGGTTTGACATGACTTTGGCTCAGGTTTGATCATAGGAATGCATGGCATAATGGCTAGAACATGTGGAGGAAGTTACAACACAAGAATATCAAAGGGCTAGGCAACATAGTGGAGTTTGGTTCAACTTTTGGCTCGGTCTATGGGTCAAATGGCTCGGCCATCATCCTGTACAGGTCTTGACAGAGGTTTGGGTGATAAGTAGCAGCAGCCAAAGGTCATGTAGCAAGTGGTGATGGTGGCTAAGGGGGTGTCCAAAGCAAGATATGGAGGGTAGGTGATGATATGTGTGGTCTAGACAATGTTTTGTGGAGTTTTGTGGTGATGGCTTCAAGTGGAAGGTCATGGCCTATCTTGGTCAGAGGGAAGGGAGTGTTTGCTGTAGTAGATGGAGGAGGTGATGATGGGGATGAAGGTGGTAGAGGCTAGGCCAAACAAACATGTGAAGAGATCAAGGCAAAATTGCATAGAAAAGAAGAAAAAAAGTAGAAAGAAAAGAGGGATATTACCAGATTTTTTTGCAAGATGGAGGCCATGATTTTTTTTAGGGTTTTGGAGCTTTGAAAATTCGTGAATAAGATGAGGGAGTTAGCTGAAAATGAATGAGGAAAAGAACGGCAAAAATAAAATAAAAGATGTATTGATTGAAAAAAACGGTAGAATTCAAAAGGGCTAAGCACACAAAAGGTATCAAACTCTTCATATATCTTTAATTCCTATTTTATAACTTTATATTTCTGCAAAAAATAATAATCTCAGATAAAATTTCGAAATTTTATCAAAATATAATAATTTATATAAATATTTATCAATTATATAAAGTTAAATTAAGAAAATAGCTAAAATAGTAAACTAGTCTAGAAAATTTGGAATTGAATAGAATAAATTTTTAGAAAATTCATATGAGCCTGAAATATATTTTTGAACATAAATAATAACATAAAATAAAAATATATTCACAAAATAAATATTAAAATTTAATTTACATATAATTTTTAATGAAGAAAATAGCAGAAAATAGGAAAACAGCCTTTAAAAATGAAAAATAAATACAGTAAATTTTGGAAAAATTCTATTATCATTTTAAAAATATAAAAAGACAAAAATATACATAAAAACATATTAACACATATTAAAACAAAATATAAGAAAGAAAATATGATTTATAAAATTTAAAATAGGCAAAATTGCACAAATAAACAAATTATACTAAAAATTGAAATGTAAATAACTTTTACATTTTAACTCCGTTTTCAACGAAACGAAAAGTAGTGTTCAAGTTATTACATCTATTTTTATAATAAAAGATAAAATTTATAATTTCAAACTATTTAAAATTTAAATTTAAAAGTCAAAGTTTGACTATTTGACCAAAATTCACATTTTCTGGAAATATTAAATTTAGTCATATTTGGAATTCAAATCCACATCAAAATCAAAGTTTATACTTAAAATAACAAAATTTATTCTTTTTCATAAATAAAGCTTTTGAATCTGGAAAAATCAATTTAAAAATATTTGAAAAATACAGGGTTGTTACAGATACAACCAGAGTTAAAATCGAAAGGAACGTCTTTTCCAAGAAGAGTCGTCAAAGGACGAGCAATTTTGCTAAAGTCTTTCACAAAGCGTCGGTAAAAGCCAGCGTGTCCTAGAAATGATCGAATGTCCTTAACAGGTTTGGAAATGGGTAGGTTTGCAATGACATCGATTTTTGCTTTGTCTACCTCAATGCTTTGTCCAAGGACTATGCCTTGTTTGACCATAAAGTGGCATTTTTCCCAATTCAAAGTCAAATGTTTTTCTTTACATCGATTTAGAACCAATTCGAGATGATGTAAACATTGGGAAAAAGAATCGCCAAAGATTGAGAAATCGTCTATAAAAACTTCTAGAAAGCGCTCAATCATGTCGGAAAAGATTCCAACCATGCATCGTTGGAAGGTCGCAGGAGCGTTACAAAGTCCAAATTGCATACGTCGATAAGCAAAGGTGAAAGTCATTTTCTCTTGATCTTCGGGAGCGATGGGAATTTGGTTATAGCCGGAATAACCATCGAGGAAGTAGTAAAATTCGTGGCTGGCTAAACGTTCGAGCATTTGGTCGATAAAAGGAAGGGGGAAGTGATCTTTTCGTGTTGCGGCATATAGTTTTCGGTAGTCAATGCAAACACGCCAACTCGTTTGAGTACGAGTTGGAATAAGCTCGTTTGAATCGTTCTTGACAACGGTTAGCCCAGACTTTTTCGGTACAACATGAATTGGGCTAACCCATGAACTATCAGAGATTGGGTAAATGATTCCGTTGTCGAGAAGTTTAAGAATTTCATCACGCACCGCATCTTTCATTTTTGGGTTAAGCCTTCATTGCGCATCATGAACAGGCTTGGCATCGTCGATTAAATGAATGCGATGTTGGACAAGAGCGGGACTAATTCCCTTTATATCAGAGATCGACCATCCAATCGCTTCCTTGTTTTTTGAAAGAATAGAGAGAAGAGAAGCTTCTTGATCAAGAGAGAGAGTTGCGGAAATTATGATGGGCAACGTTCTGTTATCACCTAATTATGCGCACTTAAGGTGATCGGGAAGTGGTTTGAGGTCCAACTTTGGGAGTTTTTCGGTCAAAGAGTTTGATTGAGATTTGGACTCAACTTGAAGTGATTCAAAGGGAAGAGTGTATTCAATCTTGTTGGGAATTTCGTGAAACAATTTTTCGTACTCGGCCTCGTGTTCATCATTAAAATCAAGTGTTTCGTTTTCAAAGTTTTCGTGAATGGCACTAACTTCCAATGTTTGGTCACGAGGTTCGTTCGATTGGCTTTCAAGATTGAAAATGTTGAGATCCAAAGTCATGTTTCCAAAAGAGATTTTCATCGACCCATTACGACAATTGATTAAGGCATTTGAGATGGCTAAAAATGGTCGGCCTAGAATCAATGGAATTTGACTTGCGGGATTTGTCACGGGCTCTGTTTTGAGAACAATAAAATCAATGGGGAATATGAATTGCCCTACTTGAATGAGCACGTCTTCGATTTCTCCCACAGGCTTCTTAATGGAACGATCGACAAATTGAAGCATGACTTTTGTGGGTTTGAGCTCACCTAAGCCTAATTGTTCATACACGGAATATGGAATCAAGTTGACACTCGCGCCTAAGTCTATCAAACATTTGTTAATCGTCTTGTCACCAATTGTACACGAAATCGTAGGGCAGCCAGGATCTTTGTATTTTACGGGCATGGATTGGGACAAGACTTCACTCAGACTGGCGGCTAAGAAGACTTTTTTGGGCACTTGAGTGTGTTGCTTTTGGGTACACAAGTCCTTAAGGAATTTCGCGTAAGTTGGGACTTGCTGAACGATGTCAAGAAGCGGAATGTTAACTTTGATTTGTTTAAAAATTTCCAACATCTTTTCCATTTGGTCCGAGTGTTTCTTAGGTCAAAGACGATGTGGAAATAGGACACGATACTCGGTAGGCAGGTCTACTCGAGTAGAAGAAGAAGAATTTTGACTGGCATTCGATTCAACGTTTGGCTCCATGTTTTGTTCAGATTCATTCGTTGTTTTAGAAGTATCGAGAGAAGTTTCCGGTAAATCGTTTGGATTAACGACTTGATTATCGATTTGTTTCCCGGAACGAAGAGTTGTGATAGCATTCAATTGGGTGACGTTGCTATCTTGAACAACATGGGCTTGATTTGAATTTGCGTTTTGATTTCTGGGATTTGAAATGGGTTGGCTTGGGAATGTTCCTCATTCACGTTTGCTCACAGACGTGGCTAATTGACTCATTTGCATTTCGAGTTTTGCAATTGATTGGTTCGTGTTTTGCATATATGAAGTCAATAAATTTTGCAAATTGCTGTTTGATTGAAGGCTTTGAGTAGTTGCTTTAGCCAACGTTTCAAGAGTTTTCTCAAGAGAAGTTAAACGTTTATTGTCTTGGGGAGGATGAGCCGAATTTGGTTGAAAATTTGATTGTTGCGGTTGATTATGAGACGGACCCGCAAAGTTTGGTTGAAAATTGTTGTGCTGAAAGGGAGGATTCGAAGCATTATTCGGGAATGCTTGAAAATTGGGACGAATCGTATTTGTGTTGGATTTTTTTGGTTCCATGCAAAATTTGGATGATTTCTCCAACTAGGGTTGTACGTTAGAGAAAACGGGTCATTTTTGGCTTTATTGAAAGCATTGATTTGTTCGATAGAATTGACACACTGATCGGCTATATGATTAGGATCGTTGCATTTATAACACATTGGTTGGGAAGCTTGGTTCATTTGATTTGATGAGAAAACATTATCGAATTTTTTAAACATTACGTCGATCTTAGCTTCCAAAGCAATAGAAGATCCTATCGAGTGTGCACTCGATCGTGAGTAAATTGATTTTTCATTCGATCGTTCCCATTGGGATGATTTTTCAGCGAGGTTTTCAAAAAATTTCCAAGCATCATCGTGATGTTGGGCAAGAAAGTTGCCTTGGCACATTGATTCGAGCATGGTATGTGAGCTATTTTCGAGTCCATCGTATAAAATTTGGCAAATCGTCCATTTTTCGAAATTATGGTGTGGATATTTTATCAAAAGCTCCTTGAATCTTTCAAAATATTTTCCGAATGGTTCTCCCTTGAATTGATGAAAGTTTACAATTTTGTTTCGGATTCTACTTGTTTTTTCCAAAGGGTAGAACCTTTTTTAGAAAACTTTTACGAATTCTTCCCACATTTTAATTGAGTTCGATGGTAAGATGTACAACCATTTTTCAGCGTAATCCGTAAGAGCGAATGGGATTAATCGAAGTTTGATTCCGTCATTAGAAAGTTGTTGGAGTTTAATGGTTGCACAAACTTGTTCGAATTTAGTCAAGAAGATGTATGGATCATTGTGTTCAAAATTGCCAAATTTCAGAAGAGTGGCAATATGGTTTGAGTGAATTTCGAAATGGTTACCCGTAGGGGCGGGTAACGTGATGCAAGATGGAATATAAACTCTATCGGGAAAGATTCTATCCACAAGAGTTCGAGGGGCGTTCTCGTTCGCCATTTCAGGAGGATCGTTTGTTCGAGTTAAACGGTTTATAGAAGGGCCGCGAGTCCAACGATTTGTTGTTGTGTCACGAGTCCAAGCACTCATGTACAAGTGAAAGTCGAGAAGAGAAAGAAGTTAGAATCGAGTTTAGTGAACGAAAGAAGATTTGAAAATCGAAGTGAAAAAAAAAAATTTGAGGAAGAAAAATATTTACCAAGTGAAATTTATTTTCAAAAGAAAAGTTTGATTTTTGGTTTTTCAAATTTTTATATATTTTTTTGTTTTTGTAAATTTTTTTTTTGAATTTTCAATTTTTTTTGTTTTTTAAAAAGGTTTTAATTTTTTTTGTGGAATTAAAAACTAAGTTAAGAAAAATATACAATTTTTTTTTATTTTGGATTTTTTTTATATATGCATGAACTAATGCAACTAAATGAATGCAAAGGACTTAATTACAGTTTTCTGTCCTTAGTAGCTCCTAAACCAAAATTGTATAATCACACTTTGTCTTAATTCAACAAAAATATTTCTCAGCCAGGTAACGGGCAGGAGTTATCGGTGCACCACGAATCACCGTAGCAATGCAACCGAAGGTTTAAGTACCTTCAGAGGAACAACCAGTATAATATTTACGTATCACCGTAATTTTTATAACTGGTTATTACTCTGCCGTAGCCTAGACACCAAGAAATAAAATTGTTCAAAGAAAACAATTGTGAAGATACAATTAAGCCCTAGATGAGCTCGCGACACCCTTAAGTCGAATGTCTAACCTTTATTATTAGTCAAATTCTACGATGAAATACGTTTGTGGGCTAAGGAAAGGGTTATGAAATCCCTCACCTTATGTGAATTGGGGTATAGCCCTTAGAAAAGAAAATAAGATGAGATGGATGCAAAATAAAAATTAAACGTGAATTTACAATGCAACTAAAATGAAGTTTGTTTTTGTTTTTGGATTTTGAAATTTTTTTTTGTATATATAAATGCAAATGCAAGCAACCAACAATGCACTAGAGATGACAACACAATACCAGAGCGTGCAGATTATTAGCAATTTTTTTTAAGCGGCAATTTTTTTATAAGCAAGCAGCAATTATTTTTGGGCAAACAATTCTTCCTTTTAATCTGCTTTGGCAACCTGAAATGAAAAACAAGATATATTCAACAATTTATTATTTAGTATGTTTATCAAAGATGAAAAATAAAATAAGCGAAAAACAAAACAATTGAAAATAAAATAAGTGAGAATTAAAACAAGTGAAAACAACTGAAAAATGAAAATCAAACAAAGTTGAACTTTTTTTTCGGAATTTTTTTTTAAAATTTTTTTTTGGAGAGGAAACTTAAAAGTGAAGTTTTATTTAAAAAAAAATTTAAACAAGAAAATGAAAGCAAATGATATTTTTTTATAGCAACCTTGAACAAAACAAACTAAAGGTCTTTTTTTTGAAGAGAGAAGAACAAAAAAAACCTCTAAAATAAATAAAAATGTGAGCGGCCCGTATAAAACAACTCCCCTAAACTAGGCAGTAACTTCCACTTCTTTTATTCCTAATCCTCAACCGAAAATCAGAAATCCCCTTCTTAAAATTAAAAACTTAAATCGAACCCAAAATAAATAAAAAATCAAGCGATTTATTTCCGGTGTCATGATGGAAATTTGGTTTGGTTTGGGCGTCGAGTGCAGTGCGTTGGTTGTGGTTCCAAAAGGCAGCGGTGATCGATGGGGAATTACGGAAGGCGATTGCGGTTGGAGGTTGGTTCGGCGACTTGGATTTGGTGATGGAGGCACGAATGGTTTCATGATGTCTGGTCGCGGTGGTAGTTTGTGGGAGTCAGTAATGTCGGCAGTGGAATGTCTGTAGTGGTTTGATGTTAGTGGTTTGGGAAAGGCAGTGACATGGGAAGGTTGTAATGTGTTAGTTGTAGTTGGGTTGTTGGAAGAGGGGTTTGTTTTGTTGAGAGATGGTGGTGATTTTTGGCAATGGAAGTGCTGATGGCTATTGAGAAGATGTTGTTTGATATGCGTGGAGTTAGTTTTTATTGCCAGAAAAGATGAAGTTATGGCAATGTGGTTGAAGAATGGATGGTTATTCTCGAGGAATAGTTTTGGGTTTGGAAATTGCAGGAAGTGGTGAATGGTAGAAATCGAGTTTGGGGATTGTTGTAGTTTTGGTTCTGGTTGTGATTGCTATGATTTTCAGGTATGATTTTTGGTTGTGGGTGTTGCTGATGTTGGCAGCAAGTTGTTTGGATGCAAGTGGTAGTGGGCTTGTATGATAGTGTAGTGCTGTGGTGTTGACAGTCCGGGTATGTCAGGTTGTATGAAGTCTAGCAGATGGATGGTGTAGTAGTCTGATGGGTATGAAGATGATATCTGTTGTTGATGGCGGTAGTTAGTCGGGGTGGATGTGTAGGAGTCTGTCAACAAGGGAGAAATGATATGGTGGTGGTTTTGATGACTGTTAGGAGATATGATAGTGGTGGAATGTTCAAAGCAGTTTAAAGTAGTGGCAGACGCTATGACAGTGCAGTGGATGTGGTCGAAGGTGTTAAGTGTGTTTGAACATGAATGTAATGTTGAAGAGGTGTTCGGTTTTGATGTATGTGGTGGGTTGTTGGCTGCGAAGGGTAATGAAGAGTTGAGAAGATGAAACAGTGGTTGGTCAGAGAATATTTTGAGGCAGATGTGTGCAGTTATGATTGTATGAAATGTAGTATGAAAGGGGTGAAGAAACTGTAATGTTGGAGTAAGTTGTAGTTTGGAAGAGGTTAGTTTAGCAGTGGATTGTGGCACAATGAATTGGTTGATGATGCCTGAAGTCTGTAGTGTTGAACTGTGGTTGGTGGCAGGAACAGGGGGTGTGATGATGTATGAAGATTGAAGGTCTTGTGGTTTGGGGCAATTGAATTTAACAGTGGCAAGGGAAGTTGAAGTGGGGGTGGTTGCAGAGAATGACAGTGGTGAAGAAGTTGAGTTTTGTGGTGGTCTATTGATAGAATTGGTAGCAGTGTTTGTAATGAGAAATGCTTGTAATAGAATGAAGGCAAGTGCAGAACGAAGGAAAGCGGATAAACTTGTATGTTTGAAGTGGTGGTGTGGAGGTGAGCAGCAAGTTTGAAGTTTGTTTTATGTAAGGGAATTGAAATGTGATTGAGTATGGTCAGAGGAGAGAGGGTTGGAATGTGCAAATGTATGCACAGTGATATGTAGAGGAGGGGCACCGTGCAGGCAGAAACTAAATTTTATTTTTCTGTTTGTTTGTAAATGTAAAGAAAAGAAGACAATAAAAAAATGTAAATGCAAAAGGATGTGAATGCAATAAAAAAAAATTCTTTTGAAATTGTGTATGCCTCTTTTTTTTTAATATACAAATGCAAAAACAACTAGAAAATAAGAAACAAGCACACAAACACCAGGCACACAAAAATTAAACAAACACACAATATTTTTTTAAATGCAAACTAACACACAAAAATCAAACAAAAATAATTCGAAAAATAGAAAATCTAAAATCAAAACAACTCCCTGGCAACAGCGCCAAAAACTTATTAATCGACGGAATTTCTATTGGTTTAGAAAACCGTCGAACGAATTTAAATTTAAATTTACCGCAAGCGCACGGCGTACTATCGTAGTACGTGGCGAATACGGGTCGATCCGCAGGGAATTGTTAGACTTTAAAAATCTATTCAATCAAATTAGACCAAATGGAGGAGGAATTGTTAACTAAAAATGAAGCTAAAACTAGAATTGAAATATGATTTAAAAACAATTAGACTAGAAAACAATTTAGAGGCAAATCCACTCTCATATTTTTGTAAATCAACAAACAAATAATTTATGATCTCTAGTTTTGATATTAAGTGAAATAATTACTGTATTTATCATAAGTATGATTTGTTTATGTTATTAATTAACATAACTCAAACCATCAAACTATAACACAACAATTATACCACTTATAATTCTTATGAAAATGAAGCCAAAGCAAAAGCTATTTTAAGTATGATCTATTCATTATTGTAACTAGTAATATAGATCATCAAATTTCATTTTTACTTTCATTTCAAAATCAAAAATTAATTAGCAAATGATGATGTAAATTTGTTTATGTTGAATAAGAATAACTCATTTGCATAAGCAACATAAGCTATCAAATCCACTTGTATAAACTTACATCAAATTTACTTTCATGAAGCATAGACAAAGAGATCATAAATCATGAAATGTTAAAATCACATAATATTTTAGAGCTTCATTACCCCTAAATTGAAGAGGTTTAGCTACTCCTTTGTGTTATCATTTCAACACATAGAGATTTCAACATTGAAAATGAAGTAAAGTAGAGAACAAACAAGAAAAAGAAGATTAACTACTAGAAGGAAATGTATTAAACTAGTGCATAAATGTAAATCTAAACTATGAACATGAGAAGAAAGAGAACATAAAAATAAACATCAACATAAAAGCAAGGAAAAGCATGTAGAAAAGAGAGAAGAAAGAGGCTTGGAAGCCATTTTTATTTCATGTAACATTGAGCTTACAATTTGATCTCTTAATTTCTTAAGTAAAATGAAAGAGTAGATGATAGTTTCATGTACATAAGAGGGCTATATATACATGCATAAAACCCTAATTCTATTTTTAGGGGGCTTCCTAAAATGCCCTTTAGGAAGTGTGGCCACCAAGTAACTATTAGCCACTAAATAATCCATCATTTGTTGTGCATGAAGCTTTAACCTCCACTTAGTTGTCCATTAGCTCATAAATGTACATTTAGGTAAGTGGGTGGGGTCCTCCATGATCTTGAACTTGAATTATTTCCTCTTCATTCCTTTGTATTTCATTTGTGCATGCATGTATCTTCATATAAGCCTCTTCCATATGCATCCAGATTCCTATAAAAATTATCAAAAAATGTCCAAGTAAAAATTCTTAAATTGACACAAGCACAAAAATGACCATTTTGCCCCTGAATGAAGATGAAAATATGATGGTCTGAAAATAATTGAATTTTGGTTTTAAACATGTTAAAATTCCCAAATATGATGTTTATTTAAATAAAAAGAGATAAAATATGGATGTAAATATATGCACATTTACGTGCACATCAGGTACCCATTCTTCACTACCCATGAGCCTCCTTACAATACCCCTGCTTTGAGTACAAAAGAAAACACTCCGAGTATCAATGATCCCTTAGTACGCATATTCAAGCCCTTCCTTTGCTCATTTAACTTCCATTATCTTGGAGGAACCATTCTTCGCTCCTCCACTTAACGACTCCTTTCTTCATCGAGACGTTATTCCTATGGAACCATTCCACATTCCTCATTCTATGACTTCTTTCATCATCGATCTTTTATATTCAAAACCTAACTTCATTCGTCATCGATTTACTATTCGAAGACTCTAACTTTCATCATGCCGTTGTACCACTATCAGTCATCATATGAACAAGCCAACACCTCCAGTATGACCTCTAGAACTCCAGAATCATACTCTTCAAATTTGGTCCCCATTAGACCAAGGATGAGAACTCGGTACCGACTTCAAGAGGTCGATAATGACTTCTGTACTTGGCCAACCAGTGGCCAAGTCTCTCCCCATCCGACATTTTGCTTCTAGTGCTCCATGACCTGGTGGTCAAACCCCACTTATCTGCTCTAATTCAAGTCATCATGTCTTCCAAATAACTAAGTTGAAATCCTAAAATCAAGTCGTCATAGCCTTAAGTACTTAGCCAAATTCCAGTCCATCGCCTTTGAACACCCCTACTAGCCGACATCTACCTCTCCACCAAGTCGTTATTGACTTGGGCTAAGCTACAAATATCGGTGCCTACCTCTAATGTCGGTGTCGACTTCTGTACTTAGTAAATTTGGGCTTGCGGTTTGAACTGCAAGCTCCACCTATGCCCTAGGTTCTGCCTACCCAGTCTCATCCAATTCCGACCAGTTTTGCCTTCGATTTGCCGGATTTCTCAACTTACCTACCTAACATCCAAAACACTAGCAAACAACATCAAATCACAACATACAATCATGGGATAACATGCATATACATCCACTCATAACATCAATATATGAAGATATGATAATCAAACTAGTTTTGCCCTAAATCCAAGTTTTACACTGACATATTCATATGAGTGATAGAAATTACATTAGCAAGTGAATAGGTGTTAATAGTTTACAAAACCCATTCCTAAAATCATTTAAAAATCTCATATTTCTAGTCATAAACATACATGAACAAGTGGTTAAAGTTAGAAAACAATTTAAATCCAAATACATGTTTAAAGCAATCATTTTAACTATACAAACAAGTATATGAGAGTGAGAGGTCAAGAACCACTCACCAAATACTTAAAATACCAATTTTTCTCCTCAAATCTGAAGTACATAGCAAAGGAGATGAACCAAAATCAACAAAAATGATAATCTTAAGTTTTCTTATGTTAATCCGCTTTGTAATCAATGATTTAGCTAAGATTAGTAAGGAAAAGATGTGATTTTTGATGAAATTATGGCTAATGAAGATTTTGATCTATTTTGGGGAAGAAGAAAATGACTTAGGTCGGTTTCTATAGCCTTCTATTAGCATAAAATTCAAATGAGTTAGTGGGTCTAAGCATGAGCTTGCTTAATTACCCACTAAAACTGGCCAGCGGCAGCCAAAATTTGAAACTGCTACAACTTTCAAATGACACTTTCGTTATTCTATTATGATCACTCTACGAAATGGGAAACCATTATCCTGAAGCAATGGAAGTGGTCTGATACCCTAATTCGGCTTCTATCAGAAGTTATAGTCCAAACAAGAGATTTAGGGTCAAAATGGTCATATAGAAATTTGGAAAAAATCATAGATGTGGAAAATGTCCCAACGAGTCACTTCTCAAAATCTTCGAGTCATATTACCTTACATGAATAAAATAAAAATATTTTATGATCCACCGATACATAAAACATAGGTTGTTACATTGGTGTGCTTAGCAAACTTAAAGAAAACTCAAAGCATGCTCAGGGATTTCCAAGGAATGACTCGGGTTTTTACTCGAGTATTGTTTTGCATGAATTTCCCTAGGCCTGATTTGAGTCAAACCCGAGCTTGGATCAAGTTTTCAATTTAAAAATAAAATTTTGAAGTATTTTTTTTCAACTCAAAAACTTCATAAATTAAAGGGGAAGGTAAAATGCGTTTTCAAGGCAATCTTGGTCGCTTGGTGGTTGCTAATTATGATTTATCAAGATGATTTTTGATAACGGTCACGTTGAACACACTCCGATATTCAAGCGGATTGTTTTATAATCCTATGTAATTTATAATATCTTTCGTCAAATAACGATATGGATTGTATGTCTTGGACATCAGACTCATGCACTGCATAGTTTGAATTGTGCACTATTGCCTCTTGTTGATGTATGAGATCCGATTAACTAACTCATGTTGGCATCTATTGGGTCTTACACATCGGTTGTATGGGGTTTTCTTTCCAACATGAAGGTTTAAGTCGTTTTCCTGCTTGATATCCCTTATGTGTGAATATTTTAATAGTCATGGATTGTATACACTCCTCGCGTCTGTCTGCTATGGTAGCAGGCCCACCTACATCAAAATATATCGAGTCAGACACTGAATCTAGTTTGGTCATAACACCTATGACAAAGTCCACTTATACACCTTCTATGACGACCCGTCTCCTCGACCCTTGAAAATCGACACTAATACGTCAATGGTATTCATGTGTCCCAAATCCAAGTGCCGGAGATGCGGATTATCAAGGGTAAGAAAGAAAAATAGACAGAACAGAATCTTACACAGATGGAATAACATATATTATTTCAATATATAATCTTTATAGAGGAAATTTAAATACATTTATCACAGTTAAAAGTAGATAGTTATAAATAACTATCATTACAAATGCAAAATATAATAGTACACAAGTGTAGTGGAAATAATTTAATAGCCTACTGAAGAATCTTCTAACCCCCTTCTTCGAGCTCCATTCAGATTTCTTCTAACTAAACCTGAACTACTTGCCTACCCGATAAAATTAGGGCACCCAGAGTTTAAGGGAAAAGGAAAATGAACTTCGGGTCAGTCATCGGACTGGTGTGAGAAACTCAAAATACGGATGTTTTGAAAAGAAAATGTATCTTAAAAGACCACGCTGCACATAAACATGGTATGGGTTTTTACCTTATGATAACCAAAAAAAATTTCTACGTAATCATTTGATATTATTTTTATTGACATTCTTTTGAAAAACATTTTTTAATAAATATATTAAAATAGTCATAAAATTTACAATGGTTAAATTCAATGACACAATAGGTTTAATACTAAGTTCGAAGGCACTTATTGGAGAATTGATTTCCATACAATGGAAGGTAGGAACTACCATCCATGCAGTACACCAATAGAGGGATGTACAGAGGATTGACATCTTTGAAACCTCTGCACTTGGCAAGACCGGCCTACCCAAAGACCTACCTGGTGGTGGATAAAACCGAATATGACATCACCCCAGTCATAACCGACCTATCCATGGCCATAGCATACACAACGTACTCGACATAAAGAGAGTAATCTAGAAAGGTGATGACCATATCCTTATGGGCGCGACCCACACCTTATGGCATGTCCTGTTTAAACCATTATCGGTTTATGAGGCCCGAGGTAACGATTACATTTCATATGGCACATTCAACTTTGAATGCCACATTGCCAATTCATAATCAAATAACTGATTTCTACAAAAATATAACTTCTGAGCTTGTATGTCTCAGGAAAGGTTGTTAAGCTAATAGAAGCCACCTTCTCCACCACCAAACAGATAATACGTTCATAGAGATCAATCAATGTAATTAGAAATGCAACGTCAAACATTCGTCTATACAAGTTGATTAGGAACAGGATAAACCAAAGGCACTCTCCAACCACATTCTATTGGGATTACCCCTCAGATTAATAGCGAGAAGTCCTTGCATTGAATATCTCAAATGAAGAACCACTGCCACATAATATGACCTGGGAAATTTCCCTCTAGGGTTAGTGACAAGCAGTCCTACATTCCATCTTCCAAATCATTTATATGTCTTCACTTTGAATACGTAAATTGGTTCGAAGTGGTTTTGGGATAGGAATCACTTCAAATCCGACCACGGTTCCTTCAAACCAATCATCAATAAAAAGATGTTAGGTAAATATGTGCTTATCATTTGATTAATTACTTTCTTTTTATCAAAAATATCTTCTAGAGATATATATCTTTAAAACATTTATTACCGGTATAAATCATTAAACCTCTCTTTATCTTTGAAAAACTATTTATTTAAATCTAAACAAAGATGTCTTAATTTCAAATCAAAATTTTGATTGAGTTTAAAGATGTTATCTAGGATGTTAATCCAAAACCAGTAAATATTAAACGAGAAAAATCAATAGAAATCACCTAATTCTACTCAATATCAATCTCCGAATTCAAAAAGTACTATGGGCAGAATAATGGCAAAATCACCTTTTAAATTCCATGAGTAGTACGAGTTCCCCCTTCGGAATTGAACACTAAGTATAAGAAGATTATCTTCATAAAATAAAAGTTATTTATATTTGGAAGATTATTTCCTTTATACTTCAGGAAATTTTGATCCGAGTAAATCAAATTTACTATCCCCTCTATCGGGCCAGTCCGGATAGCAAGGAAGAGCAAAAAACTGGTTTTTCAAACTCAAGCCCAAACACTACCTCTTTGTCACCATAAGGTGGTCAAGTTATTTGATCAACTCTAAATCTTTTAGCATACTTAATTAACTTTTAATTATTTATTTAACCACTTTGAAATAATTTGTAAATCCTTAAAATCACCTTTAAAATACTTCATTATTCATTTAAAAACATTTACAAAAGATTTGGAAAAGAATTGTTGTGTTTAGAACTATATTTCAAAAGTTGTAGAAAAGTGCTGCCAAAAGTGCTTTTTAAGTTGTATTGATCAAAACATCTTTTCTATCATTTGGGAATTCATTTTTATAACTCAAATCACTTTTAAAATATTTTAAAAGATTTCTAGAATTTATTTCATATTTTTAAAGAATTAAAAGTATCTATTTTTAAAGAAATCCTTTTATGGATTCCGAACTGCAAAACCGCGATTATTTCAAAAACTTGTTTTACTTGTATTTCAAAATCTACTTATCGAAATCTCGATTTTCTTTCTTTGTTTGAAAAATATAGATATAATATTTCAAAAAATTCTTATCACGAAGAATTCTGAGCTATATTCCAAAATATATATTTGTTTGACTTTTACGACGCGAAATCACGAACTAACTTACGCGACGCGCCTATTTTTGACTCAATTTTCAATATTCCTTTAAACTTTGCCAAAATACATTTAAATATTTATAAAACATTTCTAAACCATATTAAACCATTTTTAAAGGTTTAAACATTCCATATACACCATTTTATTTATTAAAGAAAACTGATTTCCTTTGTGCTTATCGATGTGAATTTAAACGTGACTTGTACATATATTCAACAACAATATTAAACAATCAAACTTGATGATCAAAGCATATTAAACATCCATTGCAAACATTATATCATCATCTAAAATATAATATAAGTAAGAGTTTCTCACCATCATTGAATATTAACCTTAGAAAAATTTGCTATAGCTTCGCTACTTTGCCTAAAACTCTACGGAATCGAACTCCTTGACCTTGAATGGGCTCGGCCTTGGCCTTGGATGCTCACGGCCTTGGATTTTCTTGGTGGGCTCGGTCTTGGCTTTAGGGAGTGGTGGCCATGGGTATTAGAGAGGTAGGTGAGGAGTTTGATGATAGTTTTGAGGTGGTTTTACTAATATATATATATGTATGTATGTATGTATTATATAATTTTAATTCTCTTTTGCCAAATATTTTGCTATTATTTTGCTAAGTAGCTTGAAGAAGGAGGAAGAAGTTGAAGAAGAGGGTAGAAAATTATGAAGGAATAGGTAGGTATTTATAAGAAAAACTTTGGAACAAATATCCTAAAGGAAAATTACTCTTTTGCTCCTTGCCCACAACCCTCCTCTCCTCCCTAGGTCGGCCAAAATGACCTCCACATGGGTGCATCCATGTGTTTGTCCATGTGTGTGTGTACTTGTGTATTCTTGGTTTACTTTGAGTTTGCTTAAGGCTTAAGAGGTTAAGAAATATCTTAGATATTTCTTTATATATATATATATATATATGTGTGTGTGTGTGTGTGTGTGTGTGTGTGTGTGTGTGTTTATGTGTAAGCTAATGTGTTTATATGTATGTTATGTATATGTGCATGACATGCAAATAAGGTTGCAACAACTTTTGAATGACTTTTGTTCGTTAAACAGTTGATCATCGAGAAACTGATTACCGGTCACATTCTCACTTATAAATAAATATACATATATTTTTAAACAAAATTTAAAAATAAATTTATAGTCATTATTAATTAATTAAAATGATCACAATCGAATTATAAAACCATATAAATCAATATTAGCAATTATTTACAAGAATCGCTATTATATCGATAAAGCGATACGAATTTTCTTATATTGTCAAATCAAATATATATCTTTATAAAACTGCTATAAATGATTTATTAACACTTTATAACTATTTAAAATGAATTATCCTCATTTTAAAATAATTATATAAATAATTATAATAATTATTAAATCGTTAAATCTCAATTAAATTTAATAAGCCAATTATTAAATATAAGGGCATCACTGATGATGTCATAAAAACATTTTATTTCATATTCTTGGTCAATTATACAATATAAGTATATGTATCTGGCTCAAGGCGTGACGTTTATGATTATTGAGCTATTTATCGATAAAACGGTTTTCAACCATTTTATTGGTATTTTTCCAAAGGAAATATTTTTGTGGACGTTTTTCCAAGTAAGCTCATTATTATTATTTATCACTTAAAACTTGATTATTTATGAAAATAATCTATGTTTGGATATTTAAAACAATTCAAATATCTTTAATTAAACTGATCAAAATTTGGGTTGTTACACCTTCGTAATCTAAGCCAGCTAGTCACCGAATGGAGCGACCTTTAGAGAAAGTTTCTTTTGTGTTGGTCCCAAAACCTACCATGGTGGTTGCCCTCGATATTGACATAGGTGATGTCGTTATTTTGACAAATCCTCAAGACTCTCATGCTTCTAAAGTGGATGATGCATCTCTTAGAAGGATATGTGAGAGACGTGGGATTCCATTTGAAGATGTGTTAGTCCCACACGCTATCAACAGGCACACCTTCCACCTGAGGGGTATATGGCCTATAACAGATATATGTGTATGTATGGGTGTGTTCTGCCATTAAATCGCTTTATTCGTAAAGTTTTACAATTTTTAAAGCTTGTGTCTGCCCAATTACTCCAAACAGCTACGCTTTCTTAAACATTGTGCATAGGATATTCATTTGACATTTGAACCGGGTGCCCCTGTTGAGGAAATCCGTTACTTATATAGCTTCAAGCGTCAAAAGGGGTCCCTTTCACTCACTTTCTTAGAACCTTCCAAGGACTATTAGATAGAGTTAGGGCTTTGGAATAATTTAGTTATTTGAAAGATGAGTTCTTCTTTGTGCGTTGTGCGTTACCCGCTAGGTTTTGCACAAAAATGTTATCCGGATGTAAGCTTATTACTCTTACTAACATTGACATCATAGCTCCAATTCTTAAATTCATTTTCTTTTTTATTTGCAGATGATTCAAGGAGGCCTAATGATACAGCCTTAGTCAAACCCTTGCAGCTCTTTAAAAGGCCTGCTTGAAGAGAGAGAGATATGAGATTTCTTCTCACCAATGAGAACTTGCAGGCTTATAATCTTTTGGAGGCAAGCCGCAGTGTATGCTACATGCTTGAGATTCAAGAGGACGTTTATCCTATATAGGAAGTAGAAGTTGAAGTTGTTTTCAACAAAGTTATTGTCAAGAGGACGTTGATAGAGGGGGCGATGAGAATGTTGACTTTGGCTGTGGTCCTCTATTAATCAGTGATGACACTCATGTTCCCCTTATACATCGACAGCCTAAAATGAAGATAATCTCAGCTTAAACATTTACAAAGCCTCCACCAGCTTCTTCTTTCATAGAAACTCACATCCCTTCATCTAGGGACATTTATGGATCCTTTGGGAGTATACCGGATGAATTCGGTTCTTTTGGCCTTGTCAACATTAGTATCGATGATGTCAACTCTCCTATTCATCTGCCTACTGATGTGTCCACTGCCGGTGTAGGGGAAATAACCCTTATTAGAAAACTTCAAGTCCTCGGTTCATGGGGGGCCACTAGGGTACATTAACACTTACATGACACCACGCTTTTATACTTTATGTAGTATTTTCACCTTGTTAGCACTAACACGTCTATGTTTTACTTTTAGAATCCATGGAACGTAACCATTTGTATGACACTAGTCAATGAAGTATGTATAATAATTTTGGACCTTCTGATTGTCTTCGTGATTCGTCCTATGAATTAGATTTGGGTAGACGCCAAGGCTGGATTACAGGATATTGGACAAAGACTATAGGTCCCGTGATGAGCATCATGGGGAATCTAAAAGAATTCCATCTCCCCAACGTAGATCTCATTTACCTCTACCACATAGTATGGATAGATTCTCAACAAGATCTGATCCGTTTTTGCCTATCGAGGTACCCATTGCTATAGTTTTAGCTCCTCCCATACACAACCTATAATGTCTTCCCATGCACTATGGGGATATGAGATGTCATCTGGGTTAGTGTCTTCTGACAGACCTCGACAAAGGCCTGAGAAAAGGCAACTTCATACCCCTATTACTGCTGTAGAAATCGAAACTGTTTCAAACCCTCATGTGGCTACTATAAAGAGTGCATTTCTAAAGATCTACTTCAGTGATCTTTTATTTATTCCCTATTTAGAGGATATCCCTTTGAATGTTAGGTCAAACATTGCGGCTTGTGTAAGAGACTTGTATGATCAATATCACAAATGGAAGAAGATAGCTGAGGCAATTTTGAGGTATCTTACAAAATAAAAATAGAACTCGAAGGGATGAAACAACTCAAACAGGATAACAAGCATAACATAAAAACTCAAGATAAAGAGGTGGAAGGGCATAAGGTTTTGTTGGATGAAGCTAAGGAAAAATTGGAGGAACATACTAAGTCATTTAAAGAAGATCGACAGTCTTAATGAGGTAAGTTGAGGCTTCTCACCGCAGGAGTCATATCCTCCCTTTGAAAAATGAAAAGCTCAAGAAAACTATGGAGGAGCAAGCCTTTGTGATAACGAGGTTGAAACAGTTGTTGGAGGCCAAAAAGAAAAAAAATATAATGCACTCACTCAAGCCCCGGATTACTTTGTGAAGTTATTAAACACTCGTAAGATGAGAGATGATGCTGATACCCGAGCAAAGGCAGTTGAGAAGCGGGTTAAAGATGTGGTGGATAAAGTTAATCTGAAATCGAGTCCACTCTTGTGCAATTCTATGCAAATATCATTAAATTTGGCAACTTGAGGTTGTTGGACGAAGGGTACCCACAGGCATTGGCCATAGCTTGGGAGGAGATACTAAATTAGAAATGAAAGCATTCTGACGGAAATGAAACCAATGAGAAGGATTTAAAGCTCAGTCTTTTAGAAGAGGAAGAAATAAAAGCACTTGAAGTCGGGTAGGCTCCTCTTCCATCCTAAAGTTGCTCCTTGATTTGGTGTATCTACTGGAGCAGAATCCAAACCTAGTTTTTAAAGGATTTGGGTAAGTGTTCTACATCTGTCCCCCAAGGATCCTCAATAGCTACTGCAATGACCCATATTTTACAAACCGCAAGATCGCAAAATATTATTATTTAGTTTGTATGAGGTCGTATGACTCCGATATCTAGGGGAATGACTCTTAGGGACATTTTCCACATCTATGAATTCTGTTGAATTTCTTTGTGATTACTTTTTCCATGAAAATCTTGTATGACCTATAACTTTTGATATGAGATGATTTAGGTTCTAAGACCACTTCCATTTGAAAGATATGATGGTTTCACTTTTCGTAGTGTGGAGATTTGAACTTTCTAGCTATGAGATATGGTTGTTTGAAGATTGAAGTTTGGAGGAGTTGCAGATTTTCTATTTGATGGTGTTCTGTTTGGGGGCTGAACAGGATCATAGTCGAATAGGATTTGTTGTCGGGTAGGTGTTTGGTTCCGGGGGGGGTGGGGGGGGGAGGTCTATCCTGCTTTTGAGGGATGCTTTTTGTTTTAGCCATAAATAGGCTGAGCCATCATCCCAAAATAATTTTTCCTCCACTTCTCAAATAAGTCTCAACCTTCATTATTTCAGTCCTTACCCAAAAATCTTCTCATTTCTCATCCTAATCAAATCCAAACCATTTATAAGCAAGGGGATTCATTAGAGAGCTTCAAATCTACATTTTTGGGTAAGAAAATCCAAGATTTATAGTTGATTCTCTGATTTGCATCAATTTACATGCAAAACTTGGATTTTTGAGATTTTGGTGAGTGATTTATCATCTCTCACCTTATTATATATATATATATAGGTGTTGACTTATTTTTAAAGTCAAACTAATATATTGGAACTGTTTTCTAAGTCAAACCTGAAGTAAAACGAATTTTGAAATGTTAAAGTGCCTTGATCATGTTACTTTAGAGTGTAGTGGCCTTTGCATGTAATAGACTATAATATAATGTATTTGCATGATGAATTGCTATGGTTTGATGAATGTTTGGATGTTAGATGTGATTTGTGTGTGTTGTGTTTGTATGAATGCTTACACTATAGGATTTTGGTTCGGCGTGATTGTTTCGGCATTGACTGGTTCGGGCTAGGATTTGGCACGGCAGAGGGATTGGATTAGCAACCGACCAATAAACTCGGTTCGATGGTAGGTGGTTTGGTGGCCGACCATGGAGGTGTTTTTGGTGGTGAGCCGGAGTGGTGGTCGAACATGGAATTCGGTATGGTGGTGGGACCAGTTTTGGGGACGAGCATAGAGTTTCGTTCGGTGATGGGGGTGTTCAATGACCAGACACGAAACGTGGGTCGATGTATTGCATGGTTGGCTCAGGGTCTTTAGGGGAATGACTTTGGTTCGGTCAAGGGGGTTGACCTAAACCGAGGCTAGAGGTGTTGAATATTGATCGTGGCGAGGTGAAACTTTAGAGTTTCTTTGGGACATGTTTCGGGGGTTTAGTGGGTGCCTTGCGGAGCATGCCAGATGGGTTCATTCATTATTCGATGTTTGAGTATAATGTTAGGGCATGATGATGAGATAATCTTTAAAATAGGTGGCGGGGTGACACTTTGACAAAGTGACTTCGAAACGTCAATAAGATGACATCATGGGTGAAGTTAGATGCCAAGAGATGTTCCGGACTTTGATTGATTAATGGGTCAATTTTTTTAGTTGACTACTTTGGGTGAAAAGTCTGCATGGACTTGGTGATGTCCAAAGTGGCACACTCGACGAGTGGAGTGATACGATGGGACATGATGTGTTCTGATATCGAGTCATGTGTGAGAAAGGTAGTGGTAACTCTGGATGAGGAAAGCGTTTCATGGGGCAAGGTTATGTAAGGATGCGCACATGTATCCCTAGAACTTGGTGACATCTAACTTGCCTTGCTGGTGGCGGTACCTTGGTCGTGGTACATGAACGAACATTAGATCCAGCAGCGACTGGTGTGTCGTTGACCTTAGTGATCGTAAAAGTTAGCAGTAGTTTAGAGGCATCTTGATGGTGATGCAAGGCCTAAGTGATTGTCGAGTGATACATGACTTTGGTGATGGTCAGACAATTCGAGACCTTGGTGAGTGCAGGTGTGAAGTGAGACCTTGGTGACAGTCTCTATTGGATGTGCTTGGTATGGATTGCTTTTATTGCTATTGTTGTTGGTTCAATTATTTTGCGTCTATTATGGAAGTCTTGTGATGTAGGTATTCTGTGTTAAGTACCCCGACACCCATGTTATACTTAGTGTAGTATATCTGTATGATGGTGATGATAGTGTAGCATATATGTTGTTATATGCTAACTTTTTGGATACAGGGAAAGGTCAGGTATGGTCGTCCATACATAGTGCCTCTATTTTATTATATTGACTTATATAGTATTTTGAGATTTCTTATCGCTTACACTAGACTGTTGTCTGACTCAATGTTTTATGCTATGCTTCTTATTATGTTGGGTACTCTTAAATTAGTAAACAAGATAGTAGGTTTAGGTGTACGTGGTGGCAATGTAGAGGATGAACAAGATGGAGCACTCTCGTATCATATGGACTTACTATTGCTTATTCCACTATGCGATACTATGGAGCCTAGGCAGTGTTGGCTATTCTTGGTTTAGAGACAGTTATCATGAGTTTATTCCCATTTTTATAAACTCTACTATTGTAAAACTATGTGGATCTGGTCTCTAATATTTTTATCACTTAGTTATTACTATCTCTACTATTTTATATCTATGATGACTATTATATTTTATTCGATGCGCTATGATACATATGACAGGTTCTCTATTTATTTCTTTTCTTTTCACCCTGGACAACCATTCTATATCGACTAGACACCGCAATAGTGCATTATATTATCCATTTGGGTGTCAGAGGTATAGGCCGATCATCTAAGCTACTACTCCTTTGACATTAGGGCTGCCAACTACTGAGCCCGTTATTCCTTCTCCAAGTTCCACCGCTATTCCTACCCCCGGGATGACCTCTGACATCTCAAATGCCCTGTCATCCTCATTGGACGTTCATTGTAATCCTGAAGAGCTTGGCTTAGCACGTACTAAGCCATTTTTGAAGTTGCCCATCATGTCTCCTATTCTAGAGGGAGGCCCTACTAGTATTCCAGCTCATACGGAGTCCATATCTTTCAGAGGTATATCATTAACCTCGCCTGTATTTGAGATGGTTTATGTGACACCGGTTGATGTCACTAATGTCTACTTTTCCATTTTTTAACTTTCAGGTCAACCTTGTGTTATCCCATTGCCTGAAGGAGGCTCATCTTTGGGCATGCAAGCTATACTAACTAAATCAATCATTGTGTCTACTCCTATTCTGATTCTGGCCTCTCAAGCAAGCATGACTCTGGGTCCCGATGTTGAAATGATCCATGCTTTGGATGAAGAGGCCATGGGCGACCTTTATGGGATTCAAGGGGGATGAGGACATCGTCATTACTAGAGCCACCAAACATTCATCAGACCAACGATGATGGGGATGCAGCAAACGTAAGGCATTCCGGTGAAGAAAATCAAAAAGGGAAATTATGATGGGAATCCTCCTCCTATATCATTTTCTTTACCTATGATACCAATCGTCCTTCACACCTCTGCCCCCATCTCAGTCGGTATTCAGAGTGAGGCTCCTAAATCTACAGGGAGCAATTACGATTGAGAAAACAACCCAAAAGGTTACTTTCCAAAGGAGGGCAAAGGCAAGGGATCAAGTAGAAGGAAACTAAGGAAATATGGTACACACTCTTCTAGAGAAGGGAGGAAGGAGAAGAAGAGGAGGAAGAAGATTTAGCTACAGTTTAATTTTTCTTATCTATTGTTTTCTGCTCTGTAAGAACATATGTAAATAGGCCGACATTGTGCGGGTACAAGCCTAGCTTTTGCTAAAAAGATTTGTTAAATAAGAATAAATCAGTTTCTTCTCAAACTTAGCATTATCTGTCTATGTGCCTAGCTTTTTAAGTTAATTGCGATTACATCTAGATCTGAGTAGTATTATCATCCACCATATTCATGCACATGTGAACGATTTCCTCACTGATACTTAGCTAACTTAATAGATCGCTTCGTTTATTTCCTTTCATGTTTTGTTTGACTTGTGACAAAATTGGATTTTTATATTGCTCTCCATTTACAAAGAGTGATATCTTGGATACCTACCTTTGGACATCCATGTTTGATCCTGGCCATCTCTAGGAATTGACCAAGATTATCCATCTTAATGAGTGGTTTGGACATCCATTATTGGACTTTTATATCTGATCTCGCCTAACTTCGGGTATTGACTGTTTATGCCTTATCCATGGTGTTAAGCCAGCAAGATGCCTATCTTTGGGCCTCATAATGTCTATCTCCAGATGTTTACATTAGGTCTCGCCTTACTCTAGGCATTGATCGTTGGTCTTGCCAGTCTTTAGGAAAAGGTTCGATGCCTTGCCTATCTCTAGGCAATGGCCTTGGGGTGAATGGTCTCGTCTGACCATTATGTGTTTATAATCCAAACCCGAGTCATAGGTTGAAGGAGTTGGCATCTATCTCTGGATAACTGGAACGGTAACATTCCTTAAGCCCAGTCATGGACCACGAAATTCAATTGGCGCCTATCTCCAAGCACCCGTCTACCTGCATTATACAAATGTAGAATGTTTGGTTTTTTCCGTTAATCACAGCGCAATGTTAGGCTAATGATAACATAAATTCATCGATTTCCAAAGCTAATTCATTTTATGTCCACAAGAATGGCAGATTCTACCTTGTTACATTAAAACTTAATTAAGTTCATAAAAAGGTAAATTTAAGCTAAATAACATTGTAAATATTTGCTATTCCATGCTCTTGGAAGTGAAATTTCATCAACTATCGCTAGCTTGAATGTTTTTTCTCCAAGCTTATGTTTTATAACATACCAGCCTTCCCAGCTTTGACCTATATTCACTCGACCAACAAAGATTTATTTAAGGGCAAGATCACCTATCTCAAAGGTTTGATTCTTAGCCTTTGTCTTATAATGCCGAGCCACTCGTTCTCGATGAGCAGTAGCCTCAAATCAGCTTCATTGCACTTTTCATCCACCATATCGAGAGACTCAACCAAGAGTTCCACATTTTCTTTAGGATCGCAATGGATCTTCCGATGAGAAGGCACCTCTAATTTGATTGGAATCATGGCCTTTTATCAATAGGCCAAAGTGAGTGGAGTGTGACTAGTTGCGGACTTATGTGTCATTCGTTAAGCCTAAAGTGGTAGAGGTAATTCATCTCCCCACTTGCCCTTGGCCTTCATCAGTTGCTTTTTTAGAATGGACTTGATGATTTTATCACCCCACTTCCACCTATACATTCGCCTATAGGTATGAAACCATAATAAAAAATTTCTCTCTTCGATATTTGCTGTAGAAATCCTTGAACTCGGCACTATCGAATTGGGTTCCATTATTGAAAATGATGGTTTGTGGAATTCTAAATCGACGGATAATGTTCATAACTACAAAATCGATCACCTTCTTCATGGTAAGAATGACTAGCGGCTTTGCTTTTGTATCACCCCATAAAATAAACAGTGATTAATAAATAATTCAAAAGGTTAAAAAATGGAATTTGAGCAATCTTCATAATTTGGCTGCGAAATTTGCACTATTGTGTTCGCGGTGATATTTTAAGCAACTTTCATATTTGCAATTTTTACAATCGAAGCTTAAATAAAGAAGTCATTAGCATTTGAATTTTTTAAAATGAAAATAATTAAATAGGGAAAATAGGAAATAAGTGATAATAAATGTGGAACCCTATCGGTCGACACCCTCCTTGGGCCAATCGATCCTTAACGGTCAACTGCCTATAGTGGAGCGTTCGGCTGGTCAAGTACTGACAGCTAGGGTGGAACCTTGGTTGAACGGGCACAATTTAATTATTTTAAATCTAACAGATACGAATGATTCGAGCACTTACAAATACATGCCTAGTCACTCTTTTTCTTTTCATATTCTCTAATCAAAGCACTAGATCTCAAGCATTTCCCTTTTCACAATTTATTAATTACAAAATATTATATTATACATACATACATACATATATATATATATATATTTATGTATGTATATATAACCGGAGAATGGTAGAAAATAAAAGAGAAAAAGAGAAGGAGCGAGTCAATACTGTTGGAGATGATAAATTTCATTATTATAAATCAATATTCCACTTAATCCAAATCTCTTCTCTAATAATTCTAGTTCTGTGCAGTTAAAGCGCTCGGTGGATTCAATGCGGTAAAGATGCAAAAAGTCATAGCGGGGATGTAGCGAAGATATAGCGAGATATATCGGATTACTCTAAAATAGCATATAAATCTCATACTTGTTGTTTTTACAAATATATAGATAGTAATTATGTGAAAAATTAACATTCAATTGAATTATAATTAATACGAAAATAATTTTAAATAAAAATATGTGCAAATGTATTGTAAATGAACGTAAAACTGTTATATAACTTAATTTAATTTAATAGAATATTAGAGTATTATCATTTCTAAACATATATCAAAAATTCAATGAAATTAATTAATTTCATAATTTTTATAGCGTATAAATATCATTTTTCAATCCAATTTTTTATAGAAGATATAGCGGAAATAGCGGAATATAGCGGAAATAACAAGATATAGCGGAAATAGCGGGGATTAAAGCGGAAAGGCTATATGTTGGGGATATATGGAAAAATCGTAGCGGTAGGAATCCGTTATAAGATATATCGGAGTTATAGCGGGGATATAGCGGGGCATTAACTGCACAGTTCTAGTTGTATGTATATATCTTGTTACACATATTTTTGGATTGGAAAGGAAAAGGAGTCAATTAAAGGGATGGAATTAGATTTGGGAGAATTGGAATACTTCAATGGCGAACGGAAAATTATATGATTTATATATAACATTGAAATTTACATCATTGAATTTTATTTAATTATTATACCTATGCAATATCTATAGAGTTATATGCTTAGGAAGAACATATTCACTTGAAATCTTGCCTACATATTCTCTAAGTTAGGCAATAAGAATAGGAATGATATTTACACCCTTATCTGAAAGTGTGACGACCCGGATTTTTAAGGTCTGTTAATTGGATAATTAGCTGTTAAAATATTGAATTTTTATTGGTCGAATAAAATAAATTTTCTAATAATTAAAAATATCTGAATATATAAAAACTATAATAAATATTGAATTATAAACTCTCTGGTTAAGATAAATCTCATAGTAAATAAAATAATAAACCCCAACATTTAAAATTAAGATATAATATCCAATAATGTATACAAAGCTTTATGATGCTAGATAATATATATAAAAGTACATAAATATGCAAGTATGTGAGTGTATGCCATATGAAGTAATATATATGAAAATTTGTATAAAATGTGAGTATATATATATATATATATGTATACATATAGTGATAAAATATACATAAGAAATGTATATTAAAATAGGTATAAGTATAAGGGCATCTCCAATGGTGCATATATATCCTTAATTTGCAAAAAAAAACAACCCCAATCGTCCAATTAAGGCTGAATATTCAGCTGAAAGTTCAGGATCCAACTCAGGATCCTGAACTGAGCTTGGGCGCCCATTTAATGGGCGCCCAAGCCCTGGCGCCCATTTAATGGGCGCCAGGCTTCTGGCGCCCATTAAATGGGCGCCCAAGCCCCCCAATTATGGGGGGTTCCAGGCTCCCATTTAATGGGAGCCTGGCTCAGGCACCCATTTAATGGGTGCCTGGAAATCAGGCGCCCATTAAATGGGCGCCTGGCCACTGGGAGCCCACCCCAGCTTCAGGGCTGAATATTCAGCGGGCTGAATATTCAGCCCTGAAGCCACTGGAGATGCCCTAAGTGTGTGTATGATATGTAAGCAAATAAATAAGGAGACATATAGATATATGTAGTTATATACATATAAGCATAGGAACATGTAGGAGATGAAAGATATATGTACACATATATGAAAAGATATGTATAAACAAAAGGGAACACTGAATAAATGCACATCATTTCAAGCTCACAAAACATACAATCAATGTGAAGAGCAAAAATCAGGTCAAGCTTGAATTAAGGAAGTCAAATCCATTAAATCCAATCAAATTTTCAGGTTTTCAAATCAAAATAAGAAAACAAAATAGAAATAAAAGCCTGTACAAGAAGGGAACATCAGCCACTTTCTTGCTTGCACCACACACTTCACTCTTCATCTATATTTAGGACCTTGCCTAGTTCATTGTGGATACGAAAATATATATATATACACAAAGTTCTGCCGTTTAACAAAACACTAGGAGATCAGGAACTTCCAAGTACAAGGGGTGATCAAAATCAAAAAGAAAAGGAAAAAAATGATACTGTTATGTTCAGAAGAAGGTGAGCAAACACTTATTCTTGCTTTCGAGTTATCATATCTGAGTATTTAGATACCCATATAACTGTGATTTTGGAATGAATCTTTGATCTATGCATATATATATATATATATTTATATATATATATATATACTTATATATATATATATATGTCCATATATATGTGAGTAAACTCTCTGTTTATCTACTTTGTGCTTTAAACAGTTTTAACTTTTAACTTTAAAAATCACAATCTTCCTAACCCGTTCAACATTGGCCAATTCGTTCAACATGAAAATGGTTTATATCGTTTAGTTTTTTTCAAACAAATTGGCGGCATAAAATTTCGTAGTGTATTGAATGTTAAATTGAGTTAAATTAGTAAAGAGGGAATATTGGGCATACATTTCAAAGATTTAAACTACCTCTTTCCATAAGGAATTACTCGACGCCATCCATGTCGCTGGGTTCGTGGGTTGGAGGTAAATTTTTGGGGAAAGTTCGGTGGAATTTGGAGATGGTTGATGGCCGAGCTTCGAAACTAGGGTTGGGGTATATCTTTGATTCGAGCAGTGTTTGATGTTTTGGAGTTTAGCGTGGTTGCCATGGAGGAAAGGGCTTCGTCCTGGTAAGATTTGGTAGAAAACGAAGGTGATAAGTGTCGCGTTTTTTTTTCATGGTGGTTGTGTATGCCTGTAGCTCGCCCGAGGTGATCGCTTTTGGTTTTGCAGAGGCCGGAGCAAGTTTGAGGTGATGGCTAGAACGAGGATGGCGAGGGGAGCATGCTAGCGGGTTCGAGTTGGTTGGAAGATGAAGCTGGGAGTTGTGCACGTATACATGCAGGAGTGTGCACGTTATTGACAGGCGAAAGAAGAAGAAAGAGGGGAGGAGGGAGAAGGATGCTCTGATTTTTTTGATTTCGGGTTCAATGATAGGGAGGATGGGCTAGGCCTATTTAATTCTCAAACGGGTTGTGCGCGTATACTAAGCCTTGGGAAAATTATTAACTTATATTGGTTAATTGATTATTAAAATGCTTAAGGAATAGTTGCCTTAGTTGATTAGTAAGCAGAAGCTTTGGTTGGTCTTCGATTTCGCAGTTCAAATTTTTTCTACACTTAAATATTTAATATGCTTATCTCACCATAATTCACAAACATTTTACAGTTATGTCTTAGTTTTTGTATTGGTTAATTGATTTTTATATGCTTAAGAAATATTGGCAGTGATTCGAAATGAAAGTTCGACGGGATTTTTCTTTTCTTTTTGTGGGCTACGGGCTTGATTTTAATTATTATTATAAAAGAAAATAAGAAGAGAAAAAGAAATAAAGAGGAAAAAAATAATAATATAGTAATAAAGAAAAGAAGATAAAAAAAGAAAGAAAACGAAGAAGGAATAGGATTTATAATGTATACAAAAGATAATTCATATTCCCATTTTAATTTTAAAAGCGAAATGGTATTTTATAAGTTTAAAGAGGAAAATTTAATGGTAATAAATCATTATTGTTATTTGACTTAAACTTATAGACAATGATTGGTATTTTATAATATCTATGATTTTATAAATCCTTCAATTTGTAATTAATTTGGTTTTAAATATAAATGAATACGGTTAATCAAGTGAATTTAAAACCCCGAGTAATCGTTTCGATATTGATTTATAGATCATTAATTGGGTTAACGATCTATATCTTTGCTTAATTCTGTGGGATATTTGTTTCAATTTTAAATGGTGAGACTAAAGTAATGATACGTTTTATTTGAAATAAGACCCTCTGAAAATAAATGACCAAAAATGATATTGTCACCCTAAGTAAAATTCGTTACTCAGACTCGAGGAAAACAGGATCGGATTTCTGCGTTTTCCGAAACCGCCTCAATTTGATAATCACTTTGAACTTTATGGGTTGATTATAGAGTTAATAGACTGGAATTGAATAAATTAGGTAAATCTGATTTCTTTAAATAAGTAACTACAACTAGACATTAGTGTAATATCATTGGATTTCCGGGGAAGTTTTTTTTGGGTAAAATAAGATAAAACTCGTCGAGAGTTACGAGTTACCTTGGTTTCCAAGAAGTTTTACAACTTAAGTATTTCAAGTTAAATGAGTTTACTCACGCTAGTTTCCAGCCTGACTCGGGTGTTACTTTATTGTAATGCTCGGGTCAGACCGAGTATTATAGATTTTCAAGGTAGGACGTTCTGGAGCTCAGGAGACGAGCTGGATAGCAGAGACGTATTGATTATATTCCGCTGTGTAGTATGCTATATAGACAGTATTTAGAGACAAGTTATTATGACTGTCCAGATTTGTTGTACTCTGATATCTTGTATGTATATTGATAGTCACAGCTTTACTTTGTATAAAATGATATTATTTCATATTATATTTTGATCTGCTGCGATTGTGAGATTCTGTGCTGTTGTTTTCTGTTTCTTATTCTACCTCCTTTTCTTCTTAACCCTTACAGTCTGGGATTTCCGGCACACGATTGTTCGGCACTCTATACAGTGATCGTATTAGTGTCGATTTTCGGGGTCGAAAATCTCCAGGCCGTTACACCTGGTATCAGAGCTGAAAGGTTAAGAGAGAACCTTGGCTCTGGTGGGATTACTCATTAGAGATAGGGTCAGTAGTGCCCTAGAATGAGTTGAGTGTATTATATGAGGGCGTACTTGGTATTTTCTTATATAATGATTTTAAAAACGGTTTTAAAAAAATGATTTTTACAAGCTTATATTTTGATATATAAAGAATTAGTTTTTCTAATTATTATATATATTAAGGTAAATGGTTTTTGATTATTGAATTTAAATAAGATTATAAGATTTAAGTGGTAAAACATATAACCGAGTAGAAATTTGGACAAGGATTAACTATACAAGTAAGTAAGCTAGAAATGGATTCAAACCAAAAATTAAAAGCCTGAAAATTTGTAGAAGTGTTTTTCAAAGTGGTTGAAATAAACTTACCCTGAATTTATTTTTCCAGAAATTATGATAAAATATGTGAAGTGTTTGGTTTCTAGATATAATAATCTTGGTTATTATCAAAAATTGCTTATTGTATCTTAATAGAGGATTTTTATTACAGAATAAACAATAATAAAATAGAGCGAAATGTTTTAAGGAAGTAAAAATCTATATAATTATGATTTATAGATTGGAATAGATTTAAATTGTGAAGTTTTAAATCTAAGCCTAGGAAAATTTTGGAATTGTTTCAAAGTATTAAGAAAATAATAAATGATATTATTTAAAATATTTTTTGAATATGAAGAAATCTTGTTTTAAAAACAAGAGTTGTTTTGAAATTCCGAAGGAATTTGGTTTGAATTAAAAACCAAGAATGGTTTAGAATTGAAGGTGTGACTGGGTATGCAAATTAAATAAATATATATATGTGGATATACATAATATCAAAGTTGATTTGAAATAAACACTAAGTGTTGAATTCTGAAATCCCCATGAAAAGGAGAGTATAACCCAAAGAGAAATAAGTTTTTGAACTTATAAGTGGGAAGGGATATTGATAAGAAATTTAAATTTTGAAATCGAAAATTTAAATAAAAAAATTGAGTGGGCTTAAATGGATGGAATGGATTGAAATTTAACATAGGGAAGTTAAATAAGTTTGGACCTATAATCTGAAATAGGAAAAATTCAAGAAGAAATTGAGATTTAACTTAGGGAAGTTAAATGGGTTAAATTGAAAAGGGAGTTATGTATGGTCTCAAAACGGGTTTCAAATTTTGGAAATTTATGATGAATGCTATTTATTGGTGTTTTGGAAAACACTACACCAAACAACCCATTTTGTAACACTTTTCCGCTTTCAATTTACAACGCTAATAACCGTTACAAATTTCTAATGGTTATATCCGTTACAACCATTTACAACGGTTATTACCGTTAGTAAATATGGTAATTTCATAAATAATCAAAAGCAGTATGGATAAGATTATAAATTTATCTTCTATCAATCGTTCTCTCATTTCTCATGATAATCATTTCTCACTCCCTCATGTTTCATTCGTACCGGGTTTTCTGCCACTGCCTCCACCTCCTGCCACCGCCTCTGCCGTCTGCCAATGCCTCCATCTTCTGCCACCACCTCCTCCCTTTGTCCTATCAAATCGACGAAGATGATGGAAGATCTGGGTTGCGAATTACAAATCTAGGGTTTCACTTTTCCACCTCCGTCTACTCAGGTATGAACATCAATTTCTTACATACGAATTGAAGCATTGGTTACGATTGGCTCATTAGCTCCAATTGAATGATGGCAACAAGAAATCCCCTTTTCCAGATGGAAGATTCTTCTTACAGGCATCAGCTCAAATAAGTCCAAAATTATTGAAACTTGCTTTATGTTAGTTGCTCCTTCATTTGTATGCTTCGATTCACAAATAATACACTTACAATCTTGCAATATCAGCTGTAGTTTTATGTTTGTATTGAGTTCTTTGCCTTGAAAATCACTCTGATTTCGTTTAATCCAAGTATGTCCGACTAGAGGATGATTGCAACGTCTACATTTAACTGCAAGTGTTTAGATTTTAGTGTATTTGAAATCAGATCCAAAACTTCTAGTAGATTATTCTGTTGACCGGACAGAAATCAGATCCAAAACTAACTAAGAT
This sequence comes from Allium fistulosum, assembly GCA_030737815.1. Taxonomy (NCBI): domain Eukaryota; kingdom Viridiplantae; phylum Streptophyta; class Magnoliopsida; order Asparagales; family Amaryllidaceae; genus Allium; species Allium fistulosum. The sequence continues at coordinate 1,070,137,395 of CM060904.1, forward strand.
TTGATGTATACCAATTGTGCATTTCGATTGAGTAGGTATTCTTTGGTTGCACATTATTTGATTTCCTAAACACAAATAACTGTATCAGTAAGTCATTTGTTAATTAACAATAGCTGAAATTGCATATAAGATGTTTGACAAAATGATGAAGAAGAAAAAATTTCGCTGCTCTGCTACTCTATAATTGAATACTAATATTTTGTATGTTGAAAACCATATTAAAAAGAACATGATTATCAATAAAGTTTTAGATTATTTTGCTATAATTATTTCTTACTAGTGATGATGACTAAGCATTCATTCTAAGTAAATTAAGTTATTTCTAAAATATACACATATTTCATTAATGGTCATAAACTAATATTGGTATTATATTTATAATAATAAATTATTGCTTATATTTTCCAAGTAAATTATTTCTTATTTATTATTTGAATATCAATTATTCGGTGCATGGTGAGTAAATGTTAATTGATGTTGAATTTTATAAGACGGTGGTATTTTGCGTGAAAGATGATAATTTTGTATAAGTATTTTTAAATCTAAATCTACATATTCAATAACCTTACATATTATAAGTGGAAGCATAATGCAAGTTATTCTTTCAATTTCAGTAATGTAAATATTTTATTAGTATTAACTGTTAATACATACATGTAATGCATTGACAAATAAAAGAGGAATAAAGATACTTGATAGTACATACACATAATGCATTGTCTAATAACCATGTAAATCAATCCACTTATATACATACATAGCTTACAAGAAGATAACACTTCACAGCTGAATAAATAAGCGGAAACTCGCATGAAGAAACACAACAAAATTTTCTCATTAAACATCTTAAGTAGCACTAGTTTTTCAAAATAAGTATTTTTTCCTTCAATATTTTTTAATAAACTGTTTAGGTAGGCAAACAAGTAGTAGCCAAGTGGTAAAACAAAGGGTTAATTAAGAATTTTAACTGTGATAGCAGTATAGTTTCTCTTGACTCGTATCAATGTGTTATGATTAGGTATCTATGTAACTATATTATCATAAAAAAATCAATCATACATATCATATGCAGTGATGAAACCGAATGGAAAGTTGAATAACCATCCATCCCAAAGTTATTAGACAATAATAACATTAAAAAAATGTAATTAATTCTTTCTTATGTTATATGCTTTTGTCGAAAGAACTTTATTTACTAAAATTTTATAGAATATAACACAAATGAGCGGGTCTGATAAGCAATAATGGTATGTTCAGTTAGTAATTAATTCCATACTGACAAATAACCCAAAATACGCCTCAGTGAGTAATTAAAATATAAAGTATGTTAAACCCATTGTAATATATAACTAATAAAGGTATGTTCAGGACTATGGTTCAGTGTATATACAAAAGTTCAAGCGTATTCTCAAAGAACATATTGGAATACGTTTCAGGGGTACTTCCACTTACTACTGATATATGTAGTACATGAAGCACAATACCAAAAAATATGAAGCAACAACATGAGTGAAACAATATAAGAGTTGAATTTTTCTTTAGAGTGATAAAGCATAATTGAATTGCAGTTAAACGTATTATTAAGAAAATAAATAAATAAATAAAAATAAAACGTAGACAAACTTTATTATAAAAGAACATAGTGATATTTGACACCCTTGAAGTAAAGAATGACAAAATTGATTGGAACTGCAATTTAAATGCAAAACAAAAGCAAATTTGCATACAAAAGCATAGATAGTTAGATCCATGTAATTCAAATGAGATAAGTTTACACGTTATAATGAGATGAGTTATTTGGTAAAGCCATAAAGGTACATTTCTATCTTTTGCTCGACTTATAGTTCTACCAATTTTTTTATTAGACCAAGTTACTCAAATAATATTTCCACTCAATACTTTTGAACGAAAAAATAACAGTGCTAAATTTGAATACTTTTTGAAGGAAAAAAGCGCTAAATTTGAATACTTTTTGGAAGAAAAAAATTAAACGTGAACCGAGTTATTGGAGCAACTTGCAGCAAAGTTACTGCAACTGCATGCAGCAAGTTTAATTGCTTCTCTAAGTAGCAACTTTTTCCTCTTCTAAGAGAACAACCTCTTTACTGTCAACGCCAATTGCAAGTTCTGGTACTGTATCTTTTCCGGATAAGCATGTTGTGGACATACCTGATTATGAAGTAAGTTACTTCATCTTATACAATTTTAACATATAATTACATGCAAGTATTGGTAACCATACTAAACTTCTGTTCTATATTGATTCATGGTACATACTTTCTTGTTTTTGAATTCTTGCCATGTTCAATGTTACTTAACATCAAAATTCGCTCGACATCAACAATTTATTCTTATTTCTATTTGCAACTGCATCTTGTATTTTAACTGTGTAAAGTTTTGATTAAAACACGATCATCATAAAAAATTGATTTAGATAAAAATAAAATAACAATAACAAAAATTTATGTTATATGACATATGTTAGTTATCAGTTCATATATTTATGCATAAAAAGCATATGGTTTATGATAAATTTTAATAAACTTGAATGTTCCCAATTATTGGTAAAATTATTTCAACTTATTGATATTGACCCCTTCTTCACTTAAAATCCTAGGTCAACCTTTAGTGCTCACTGATACTTTGTTATTACAAAGATGAATGTCTTTCCACTAACTAAACAACGAATGACTAGATTTTTATAGTTATTTATGTTTATTATCAGCATCCACTGTCGTATACCACATTTTGTGGGTGATCATATTGAAATACTTCTTTTCTTATTTGCTTAAAAATTTGATCAGTCGCACATTAGGCGCTCATTTTTAGTACCAGGAAATGTTAAAGACGGACACTTACAAAGAACAGGTTCTTCAACCCTGATTCGCGTTATTTAAACACCTTGTCCAGCTCTAGTTCAGAGTGCCCCACATAGTGATACAACTGAAACAATAACTGGTACTTACTCTGATTCATGTCAGCTTGACAGTGAGATGTCTGATTAATTAATTCAAATTATACTGCAATTCTTCTTCTTCATCATCTTCCTCTTCTTCTTTATTTTTTATTTTTTATTTATATATTTTGAATGTGATTAAAGATGTTAATTGGATTCGATCCTAGGTCTTCTAGATCAACGATCTAGAGCCTTATCACGACACTAGTGGTTTAAGCATGAACTAATGGTTTTAAGGACAGTCACAACATATTTGCTCTCTCTTTTCTTTTTGGTAAATACAGTTACTTCTAGATATAAGCTGCAAATACTATGGAAATTATATGGATAACAAATTTGACAATTTGATGGAGTTGGTGACAATTAAATTTAGAATCCACTAGTTCTGATTCTTTTTCATAGCTTCCCATCCCATCTAAAAGAACTTAATTATTTTTTGCATATGTTATCACTGCATCAACTGAAGATGAAGGTGAAGATATTCTTGAAGAAGAAGCAATTTGCCGTATATGTTTTGTTGAGCTGAATGAGGGAGGATAAACTCTTAAATTGGAATGCAGTTGCAAAGGAGAACTTGCACTTGCTCACCAAGAATGTGTAATAAAATGGTTTAGCATAAAAGGAAACAAGGCATGTGATGTATGTAGGCAGGACGTTCAAAATTTGCCTGTTACTTTGTTAAGGATACAGAACCCACAACTTACTAATTGACGAATGCCAAATGCACTGCAGCAAAGAGAGGCTGGTCAATATAGGTAAGTTTCGGATCTTTAAATAATCAAGGAAATTTTACTCATTATGCCACTTCCTAACTCAAATTACAAATTGAAACCACTTCCAAATTTATTTACAAAAACAGACCACTTTCTGCCTGCATGACAAGAAAGTGATATTTTGTACTGGACTTTTTAAACACCAGCAGTACTTTAAAAGAAAAAAAGACACTAGTGCTATTTGAAACAACGCAGTACAATTTTTCTAGTAACGTTGTTTTGAAACAACCTCAGTATGAAATGCTAGCTTTTGCCATGTAGGAGAAAGTAATCTATTTTTGTTAATAGTTTTGAATTGGTTCTAATATGAAATAGATATTTGAAAATTGTCTAAATGAGTAAAAAACTAAATAAACAATTATTTCATTTACTTTAAATCATAGCTGGCTGATATATGAAGCTTGCATAAACATCGCGAAATCTTATGTAATCAAGTAAGTCAAATTAACATGTGTACACATTTTTAATTACTTAATTGTTTATTTGGTGCACGGTTCTCTATGCTGCATAGGCACAAATATGGCACAATTTGTTCTAGAACAAACTCACATAAAGCCAATGTTTCTTGTAAATTGCTAAATTTTATGTTGTTTTTAACTTTAAGATTATAAATTTAAATGGGACATAATTTTCTTGTCGTATTTTAGTAGAGATAATAATATACCAAATGTTTCTGATGTTCATTTACTACTTTTCCTCTTTCACTCTTATTGCATGCATAATATATATTAATTTTTGATTTGTTTCTTGCAGGGTTTGGCAGGATGTGCCTGTCTTGGTGATGGTAAGCATGCTAGCATATTTTTTCTTCTTAGAGCAACTCTTAGTAAGTCTCTGCTCAAATTAATTGTTTGTTTTGTATTAATTGATTGTTCAAGAAGTTATGCTAAACTATTGAAATTTATAGAGATACAGTGAACTAATCGTTTAGTATGAGATGAAAATTATAAAACAGTTTGATAAAGCTTTAAAGGATTCGAATTACACACAAATCATATTGTGCTAAAAGAAAAATCAACAGTAATGGTTTTGGAGGTATACTGGAAGTCTGGAACAAAAAAATTAGGTGTTATTTCTATTTTTTTATGTCTTTATCATAGCTTCATTGATTGGTTATTTTTCAATATTGATGTACACATTCATGGAAAGATGAATCATCAATTAGTATAAAATATTATTACACATTGATTATTTTAAATACGTGAGTTTACTAAAGTGAAGTTACATGTGGTATCGTTACCTCTGTTTCTTTTCTCTGTTGTTGGTACCAAAATTTGTGGATTTATGAGCTAGGTGATTATTGTTAACATGGGATAAATTTTTGCATGACAGCTCATACCGGTTAAAAATTTATACAGTTGCATGTCATGTTCACTTACGTTATATTTCGTTAAACCCCAATAGGAAACTTAATTTTCATTATTATGCAATATTCAACCTAATACAAACACAAACAGAAGTTTAAATAGCAGCCCAATTGTTCATATATAAGTCATCTATTTGAACAAAGTTGAAGGGGTTTTGCAATTATTATTTGCTTCCTCTTCATTCGCATATTTCTACATGCATAAAGGTATATATGTGTCCCATTTGTTTCAGTATCTCTTTAGAAATTGGTGGTTCTTGCCTATAAAAAATACAAGTCAAACAATATGATAGGCAGAGAAGATCTTCTCAAAGCAAGTTATGGTGTATTTTTAAGACAAGTTCTTTGAGTATTCCGCAAGTTTTGCGTTCATAGCTATTTCTTTGCTTTATTAATGGTTTGACATCCATTTTTGTTCAAAATGTTCATTTTGTCTACTATTGAATTTGATATTTATGATTTGAAAAACAAAAATGCAACAGTCTTGATTAATGATGACATATTTATTGATATTGTTAAGTCAAACTATTTTTGATGTTTTTGGACCAAAATTGAATGGGTTTGATCCAATTGCTTGAATGGATTTTTATTTTTGTTTGGTAAAACACTGCAAAAAGTGTTTAATAACATTAAAGTCATGATATTTTTATCTTCTTATATTCTGAGTTGTCCATGACCTTTGAACTTTCTCATTTGTGTGTGCCAGGAACATGTGTGCTCTTAATGCACATCAGGCATGAATTCATGACAGGTACCATGAGCTGCTGTACATAAATTCTGGAGCATCATTCATTGATCTATGATAGGAATTAGCACAGGTAAGATAGCAACATTGTATACTAGTTTTAAAATTTGCAATCAAAATGTTGCTATCATTGAACTCACGTACATTAGTACTAAAATTGGGGACTTGCTTGTTTTTTGGTAAGTTTGGTTCTACTAGTCCAAGATTTTAGCCACAAATTCTACTAGGGGCTTGATGCACTTGTTTTGGTTCTGGTACACCATGTACTTGTGCATGGTACATGTGCACAACAGACAACTATCTGGATGAAAGCTTGATATTCATCTGCTCTATGAAACGGTAATCGGGCTTAAATGTTAACATTATATTCTATAATCCAATTTTGGATTTGATACCAAGCTAGCGGATTCTGAGCTCAGTTTTTATGAACTGAGCATGCTTATTTTTTATCAACTGAGCTTGCTCGTTTATAAAAACTGAGCAATCAATTTATAAAAACTGAGCTAGCTCAGTTTCTATAAACTAAGCCATCTTAGTTTTTTTATTGAGCTTACTACTCGGTTACAAACTGAGCGTTAAAGCTTGGTTACAAATTGAGCAATAAGCTTAGTTAAAAACAAAGCTTAGCCCAGTTTATAAACTGAGCTGTAAAGCGCAATTTTTAACTGAGCAAAGTGCTTGGTTTTTATTATCAGATTTGGTGCGGTTCTATTTTCAAGTGCAATGAAGCTTTCCTTCTATTTGACTTATAAACCGAGCATTGTTTCTGCATATGCAGGCTTTAGTAGAAGTTGCAAAAGAAAAGAAAAAATCAGAAGCGAGTAAAATTTGGCCGAGTTAGTTGATGGAAGGTTTTGTAATTTGGTCAGAATGTCGCATTCGTTCTTTGTAAGCTTTTAGACATTTTGTGCTAGTAAAATTCGAAGTTATCATGAACTTTGTAGAAGATATGAAGTATTTAGTATGTATGATGTTTATTTTGAAATTTGGTTGCATGTTTGTCATTAATATAAATTTGAATTTGTATTATAAATGAAATCTTTTTGATGTTTGTTGTTACATGATATGGTTCAATAAAAGCAAATTTGTATTTATAAATGAAATCTGTATTACAAATGAAATCTGTTTGATGTTATAAATGATGTATTTTAGTAACATATTTACCAACAGTTATAACTGTTGGTAAATACATTATATACCAACGGTCCGTTGGGAATAAGAAAATTTTCAACGGTTATAACCGTTGGGAAATAAGTTGTAGATTTTGTCACGTACCTATTTGTAACGGTTATAAGCGTTACAAATTTGATTTGTAACGGTTATAACTGTTGTGAATTGACAATTCTGTTGTTGTGAAATTTGGATGTTTATTTATTTTGACATATCCTGCTATCATCCTGTTTGTTATTGATAGTATATATATAAACTGTAAATTGGATTGTTTTGAATGAATTAAGAAGTGGATTGAAATGATATATATCCATTGCTGAAATTAAGTGGAATTAAAACTTTAATTTGAAATTATTTAAATGATTTTGATTTTTAGAAATAAAATTGAAATTATGGAAATGGAATCACTTTGAGCTTAAGATTTAAATGAAAAAAAATGAACTTGTCAATTGGAATTGGTTAAGAAATTGGTTTTGGAGTTGAAGTATCATTGGGAAATAAATTGAATGGTGAAAATTGATTTGTTTAAGAAGATTGAACTCTCACTCAAACCTTGAAATAAGTTGAAGTAAAGGTAATTTAAAATGAATATTTGAATTTGGACTCAAAATTGAATTGTTTAAAGACTTGGGTTGTTAGATTAAATGTTAAAGGTTAACTTGATTTAAGTGATTAAATCAATATTTTGAAAATCGAACTCGAATCAATATAAATCGAGATAGTTTAAAAATTGAGGATGAAATTGGAATTAATTCAAATGTGAAATTGAATTGAATTAATTGGAAGTGTAATCGAAGCTGAATAAGTTTAAATTCAAATGGGAATTGATTTGAATTAGTATGGGAATCAAAGTAATTCGAATTGGAACTTGGATTGAATCAATTTAAAAGGGGAATGGAAATTGAGATTGGTTGAAGTGTAATTTGGGAACTGGATCAGTTTGGATCTGAAACTATTTTCAAATAAACTATTTTAATATAAACTCTCTAAAACCTATTTTCTAAAATATTTAAGTTATTCTAATTTTCCAAGCTATTTACTATACAAACCATTCTTTTAAAAACTCAAATTATCTTATATTAACTATTTAACCATTTTACAACTGCCCAACTATTTTACAACTATTTAACTATTTTACAACCATTTAACTATTTTAAAACTATTTAAGTCATTTTCTAAATTCAAACTGGTCAGAGTGGAAACTGTTTATATTTTAATACCAATTGAGATATGAATTAAAGTTATAACCCAAATGGAAGTTGAAGCAATTCTTAAGTGGAACCAAATCAGATATTGAGGCAAAATTGATTTTGAGATAAAAGAGTATATTTTGAGAAATATATATATGACGATTAAAAATGAAAGTGGGATAGAACTATATCTGGAAACTTACTTTATAAAGGGTAAGAATGTGGAGAATAACTTTGTAAAGGAAATCCAACTTGAACATTTGATTTGGCATAACTAAAGTTATAAATATTTGTTATATATTATAAACTCCCCTTGTTGAATCTATAACCAGAAGAAATGATCTATGAAGGGTATTTGAAATATAAAGTGGAATTTATATAAGTATGAAGTAATCCGGAAATTATTTAAATTGAAAGAATAATCTTATATATAAGAATGATTTAAGAGAATGAAAACGAAAGGGGTTTTGGAACTCGCTGGTTTTAAAGGCTTTTGATTTTGGGAAAATAAATTTTAGGATTTTGGAAAAGCCAAATTGAGTAATATCGATTTTGAGATATCGACTTTGTGTAAATGGGATTTATACGTGATACATAGAAGAGTATGATTTGAAAGATACTATATGTGTATAGTATAAAATGCTTTGAGAATGCTATGGGGAAAAAGGCGCTCCCATTTAGAGTTGAAACTTATAGTAGGAGATCCACTGGATGGTTCTGCCTTGAGCCCTAAGGGGGGTTCTAAATTTTGATCCCAGAGGATGTCCGAACTAAACTGTAGTTCCTGAGGATTGTGATTGGGGTAGCATAATTCATAGGGCACTGATGCCTACAGATATATTGGGGTTATGCTGTGACGGCAGTGTAACTCTCGTGTAACTGCGATCTATCGCCGTTCCATAGCGTAAGTCGAGTGGCAGCGATTGCCTACAATCTACGTTTGATTTCGCTGGGATAGAGACGTAACATCGGTAGATTGCGATCTTTGTGGTTTAGTTCCATAGCGAAATTCGTGTGGTAGTGAGTGCCTACAGTCTACACTAGTTCCACTGGAACAGTGACATCACTTTGTGTAGTCTGCGATCTATGTGGTGAAGTTTCATTTGGCAGCGTAATTCGAGGGGTGCTGATGCCTACAGTTACATAGGGTTTTTCTGCGATAGCAATGTAACCCTGAGTGTAGCTGCAATCTGTGCAGTTTCCATGGCGAAAGTCGAGGGGTGCGGATGCCTACAGTTTTCTATGGTTTTCGCCGGGATGGCGACGTAATCATCGTGCTAACTGCGATCCATGGAGAGGGTGATGATTTCCAGAGCATTCTCACAAAAGTCTTTTCTTAAGTATTTTCACTGGGTGTTGAAAACGGGTTTACTAAGTACTTATAGATTTTCAGTCCTGCGCCTGATCAACGTATGACTGAAATTCTATGAGAACAAGGATGGACTTGTTGAGACATCGAGTTATATAAAAAAGTATTTTTATAAAACTATTATGGTAATATTATGTAGATTTTAAAGTGTTAAATATTTAAAATAAAAGAGTAAAAGTTAAACTGTTTAAAGAGGATTTAAGTAAATAATACACGTCAGAATTAAAATTCTCGCTTCGTTCCTTTTCGAGGACGAAAAGTTTTAGAGGGGGGAGGAATGTGACGACCCGGATTTTAAACGTCTGTTAATTGGATAATTAGCTGTTGAAATGTTGAATTTTTATTGGTCGAATAAAATAAATTTTCTAATAATTAAAAATATCTGAATATATAAAAACTATAATAAATATTGAATTATAAACTCTCTGGTTAAGATAAATCTCATAGTAAATAAATAATAAACCCCACCATTTAAAATTAAGATATAATATCCAATAATGTATACAAAGCTTTATGATGCTAGAAAATATATATATAAGTATATAAATATGCAAGTATGTGAGTGTATGCCATATGAAGTAATATATATGAAAATTTGTATAAAATGTGAGTGTGTGTGTGTATATATATATGTATACATATAGTGATAAAATATACATAAGAAATGTATATTAAAATAAGTATAAGTATAAGTGTGTGTATATGATATGTAAGCAAATAAATAAGGAGACATATAGATATATGCAGTTATATACATATAAGCATAGGAACAAGTAGGAGATGAAAGATATGTACATATATGAAAAGATATGTATAAACAAAACGGAACATTGAATAAATGCACATCATTTCAAGCTCACAAAACATACAATCAATGTCAAGAGCAAAATTCAGGTCAAGCTTGAATTAAGGAAGTCAAATCCATTAAATCTAATCAAATTTTCAGGTTTTCAAATCAAAATAACAAAACAAAATAGAAATAAAAGCCTATACAAGAAGGGAACATCAGCCACTTTCTTGCTTGCACCACACACTTCACTCTTCATCTGTATTTAGGACCTTGCCAAGTTCATTGTGGATACGAAAAAATATATATATACAAAGTTCTACCGTTTAACAAAACACTAGGATATCAGGAACTTCCAAGTACAAGGGGTGATCAAAATCAAAAAGAAAAGGAAAAAAAAGATACTGCTCTGTTCAAAAGAAGGTGAGTAAACACTTATTCTTGCTTTCGAGTTATCATATCTGAGTATTTAGATACCCATATAACTGTGATTTTGGAATGAATCTTTGATCTGTGCATATATATATATATATATATATTTATACACACACACACACACACATATATATATATATATATGTATGTATGTCCATATATCTGTGAGTAAACTCTCTGTTTATCTACTTTGTGCTTTAAACAGTTTTAACTTTTAACTTTAAAAATCACAATCTTCCTAACCCGTTCAACATTGGCCAATGCGTTCAACATGAAAATGGTTTATATCGTTTATTTTTTTTAAAACAAATTGGCGGCATAAAATTTCGTAGGGTATTGAATGTTAAATTGAGTTAAATTAGTAAAGAGGGAATATTGGGCATACATTTCAAAGATTTAAAATACCTCGTTCCATAAGGAATTACTCGATGCCATCCATGTTGCTGGGTTCGTGGGTAGGAGGTAAATTTTTGGGGAAAGTTCGGTGGAATTTGGAGATGGTTGATGGCCGAGCTTCGAAACTAGGGTTGGGGTATATCTTTGATTCGAGCAGTGTTTGATGTTTTGGAGTTTAGCATGGTGGCCATGGTGGAAAGGGCTTCGTCCTGGTAAGATTTGGTAGAAAACGAAGGTGATAAGTGTCGCATTTTTTTTCATGGTGGTTGTGTATGCCTGTAGCTCGCCTGAGTTGATCGCTTTTGGTTTTGGAGAGGCCGGAGCAAGTTTGAGGTGATGGCTAGAACAATGATGGCGAGGGGATCATGCTAGCAGGTTCGAGTTGTTTGGAAGATGAAGCGGGGAGTTGTGCACGTATACGTGTAGGAGTGTGCACATTATTGACAGGCGAAAGAAGAAGAAAGAGGGGAGGAGGGAGAAGGATGCTCTGATTTTTTTGATTTCGGGTTCAATGATAGGGAGGATGGGCTAGGCCTGTTTAATTCTCAAACGGGTTGTGCGCGTATACTAAGTCTTGGGAAAATTATTAACTTATATTGGTTAATTGATTATTAAAATGCTTAAGGAATAGTTGTCTTAGTTGATTAGTAAGCAGCAGCATTGGTTGGTCTTCGATTTCGCAGTTTAAATTTTTTCTATGCTTAAATATTTAATATGCTTATCTCACCATAATTCATAGAAATTTTGCATTTAAGTCTTAGTTTTTGTATTGGTTAATTGATTTTTATATGCTTAAGAAATATTGGCAGTGGTTCGAAATGAAAGTTCGACGGGATTTTTTTTCTTTTTGTAGGCTACGGGCTTGATTTTAATTATTATTATAAAAGAAAATAAGAAGAGAAAACGAAATAAAGAGGAAAAAATAATAATATAGTAATAAAGAAAATAAAATAAAAAAAGAAAGAAAACGAAGAAGGAATAGGATTTATAAGTTTAAAGTGGAAAATTTAATGGTAATAAATCATTATTGTAATTTGACTTAAACTTATGGACAATGATTGTATTTTATAATATTTATTATTTAATAAATCGTTCCATTTGTAATTAATTTGGTTTTAAATATAAATGAATACGATTAATCAAGTGAATTTAAAACCCTAAGTAATCGTTTGGATATTGATTTATAAATCGTTAATTGGGTTAACGATCTATATCTTTGCTTAATTCTGGATTATATTTGTTTCAATTTTAAATGGTGAGACTAATGTAATGATACGTTCTATTCGGAATAAGACCCCTGAAAATAAATGACCAAAAATGATATTATCACCCTAAGTAAAATTCGTTACTCAGACTCGAGGAAAAGAGGATCGGATATCTGCGTTATCCGAAACCACCTCAATTTGATAATCACTTTGAACTTTATGGGTTGATTATAGAGTTAACATACTAGGATTGAATAAATTAGGTAAATCTGATTTCTTTAAATAAGTAACTACACCTAGGCATTAGTGTAATATCATTGGATTTCTGGGGATGTTTTTTTTGGGTAAAATAAGATAAAACTCGTCGAGAGGTACGAGTTACCTTGGTTTCCAAGAAGTTTTACAACTTAAGTATTTCAAGTTAAATGAGTTTACTCACGCTGGTTTCCAGCCTGACTCGGGTGTTACTTTATTGTAATGCTCGGGTCAGACTTATTATACAGATTTTCAGGTTAGGACGTTCTGGAGCTCAGGAGACAAGCTGGATAGCAAAGACGTATTGATTATATTCCGCTGTGTAGTATGCTATATAAACAATATTCAGGGACAAGTTATTATGACTGTCCAGATTTGTTGTACTCTGATATCTTGTATGTATATTGATAGTCACAGCTTTACTTTGTATAAAATGCTATTATTTCATAATATATTTTGATCCGCTGCGATTGTGAGATTCTGTGCTGTTGTTTTCTGTTTCTTATTCTACCTCTTTTTCTTCTTAACCCTAACAGTCTGGGATTTCCTGCACATGATTGTTCGGCACTCTATACAGTGATCGTATTAGTGTCGATTTTCGGGGTCGAAAATTTCCGGGCCGTTACAGAAAGTTTGGAAATCAGTCCAAAATTTGTTAAAATAATATGTTGATAAGATTTTTAGTACATATTTAGATTGCCCTAATTTGACTTGGAATGTGATTTTCATATTTTAATTTATTGGGAGTGTTTTGGGTACAATTTAGTTGTATTTATTTCCATGTGATTTTCATAAAATATCTAATTCCACAACTATTTATTAAAAGTTCATCGCCTGAAAAAAGGAAAGAGATGTGTAAATTACAGATGTTCTCCTCTATAGTTTTTACTGTTTATTTTAATAAAAAAGGAGATAATTCCTTGTAATTTCAAATGGAGCAAAAGTTTCATTTTTGGGTAGTTTATGGAAAGTTATAACGATAATCCTTTTCGGGAAGGATAACTCTAATATATTAAAATGTCGAAACAAATATTTCTTATAGAATGCATATTTAAGCAGGTTCTGGAATTCCTAAGCGTAGGCATTAATGAGTTAGAAATAGGAATATATATGTATTTATGTATATGTATATGTATATGTATATGTATATGTATATGTATATGTATATGTGTGTATTTATATACACACATACATAAAACCAAGCCTACTGATTAAAAATATAAATATGTATGTATAACATGTTATACGATGATATTTATATTAGTAATAATTATGATGACTAGTTATTAATAGCGTATTAAATTATAGGACTAGAGGCGTAGATGGAAAAGAGAGAGTAACTCCAAAATTAGTACGGCAATAAATGTGCAATAAATAGGGAGTTATAGGAATTAAAAGAGGACATATATGCATTTAATAGGACTGACTAAGTATTTTAATAAGGCATTTATGGGGACATGAAATAAGCATAAATGGTTGAATTAGAATGAATAAATAAATGTCATTAGTGATTTTCCAATTATAATAATAATGACTATAACACCCCATAAAAATTGATAAGAAATTAATTAAATAATAATGTGGCTAAAAATGGAAATTTTGCAAATGTTGAAATTTGACCATGATAGTTACACTATTGCGTTCGTGGCAATTTTCTGACCAACCTTCCTATATGAAGTTTTGTAATCGGTGCTCAAATGGAAAAGTTAGCATTTTACCGCCTGAATAACCGAACAGGACTTTTACTAGTATAAGAAAATAGTTGACAATTGTGTTCTGAATAACACAGATATGTCTTTAAGTATACAACCTTCCTATAATCAAATCCTCAAGTATATATTGTGTGTGTGAAGATATGAAAGGAAGATATTGCTTAGAATCAAAGAATATATTGATTAGTTCAGAGATTCAAGCAATATAAAGATTGTGATTGCTTTTAGAATGCAGGGATAGATAGTAGAGAGTATGGTCAGAAAACAAAATGAAATTTTGTGATTTGGAAAATGATTTTGATGTGTTTATATAGTAGACAAACAGCAACAACTATTCATGAAGAGTTTTGATCAAAAGATGCAGCCATATCTCTTCTATTTGGATCGTAACTCTTCGCAAATGGAAGTGTCTCTTCAGAAAAAAATAGCTGTTAGAATCGTTCAGTCGACTGAGAAAAATCAACCAGTCTACTGAATATTCAAAGACTGTGTAAAACAGAGTATGGTTGTGCAACTGATCAGGTTCAGTTGACTGGTCGTTTTTGGTCAGTCGACTGACCTGGTTGTCAGTGCACAGTTTATACCTTCTTTAAAGAATTTGAATCTTAAAACAAACTTTGATTTTGTGTAAACTACTTGAGTATAGATTTTAACAATTTCAACCTATATCTAATGACTAAAAATTCAATACTAAACATACTATACTTAGATTTGAAGTCTTGTCTCCTTTGTAGTTTAATAGCATATCTCATGCTCTTTTTGTCGCTTGATCGTATAATCTCATCATTGATTTTTTAAGCTTCATGTCATGAATCGAAACTCATGATTCAACATTCTCCCCCTTTTTGATTGATGACAACCTGTTTTAGATGATACTATATTTTAAGAATTATATACGGAAGTTATATATATCTCCCCCTGAATATTTGGCGACATATCTAATCCTGCAAAGAATTGGTTGGTCATAAAAATTTCTCCCCTTTTGTCATCGACAAAAAGGAAATAACCAATAATTATATCATTGTGAACTAACAACATAACAATCACAAACAAACAAATTGTTTCAAATTTTACCGAGCTATTTATACAGGCTCATAAAAAATAAACAGTAGTAGAATGTTTGTAAAATTCAAAAAAAAACATACTACCACCAATTAAGAGATGTCAACATCACTCATCAGAATCTGAATATGTTTCTTCTTCCACTTGCACTGATCCTTTGCCTCATGAAGAACTTTCCACAAATTGCCTGCCACCCCCATTTCCACTAGTGTCAGAACTTGTATGTTCTTCGGATGTAGACCAAGTAAAACGAGGTGCTGGACGTTTGCCCGGATCCCGATGTGAAGTGTCCGCAGTTGTGAAGGAGGAACAAGAGATTGCATCCCATAAAATCCCGAAAAAGCTTTTGATCTTGTCAAACTTTTTGTCGATCTTCTTGTCGAGATTTTTGATGCGAGAATCCAAAATGACTTGATTACGAGCAAGTAGATCAATGGACTCTCGGGTGCTTTGGGATGGGGTTGGGGTACGAATGTCATCTCTTTGTTGTTGTGGAGTAGTAGCTTGCTGATGAGGTCTTGATTGCCAATCTTGGAAAGACATCATAGTGAGAGGTCTAGGAGGCAATTTCATCAGACTAATTGTTCGGCTATTCAGAGTTTTAGTAGCAGAGGTATCAGATTCTAGAATGGGAACTTGTAGGTTCATAAGTAGCCGCATAATATACTCTCCGTAATAGATGATGTTCATTCGACTTTGGTTGAAGGATAAGAATTCGTCAAGAATAAGCTTAGGCCAATTGATCTTAACATCTCCCCAAATTGCATATAAAGCCCTATAATTCTCCGGATATACAAGCTCATAAGAACCAGTACGAGGAAGAATTGTATGCATTAAGGCTCGATGCATAAATCGAGCTATAGGGCGTAAGGCGATAGATTTTAAATCTGTCATGTCATCTTCCAAAAACCTATGACTTACTTCATCTCGTTCGCCTATAGGAACATTTAAATCTTCTAACAGAATACCATTTGTTGGTGTGTGAAGAATGTGTCCCATTCTATCTAATGACAAGAATACTTGTTGACCACAAACTAAACTCCTTACGCAATTGTCACGATTTCGTGGATTTTGATTACCCAAATTTAAGTTGGCGTAAAAGAGTTTTACCATTGTATGATTAATTTTGAGATTGTTCTGATTGTGGCAAGAAGAGATTCTAGACGACTTCTCCTTGCAAGCTCTTGAATTCTGTATGCAGAGAAGTCAGGAAACACAACAAAAGATCCTTCGAGAAAGCGTGCTTCCTTCATTTTGTTCCATCTTTGGATAGCTGTGGCATCATAAAGCCATTGAGCTATTTGGGTGTCAATAGGCTCAGAGGAAGTGGATAAGGCTTGTCTAGATCGTTTAGGGTCTCTTGGAGCCATTTGAAATTATAATTGAGTAAAGGAATTTGAAATTTTGAGAGCTAGGGTTTTGAAATTCTGATGAGGGAAAGTAAAAGTAAAAAGTTAAAAAGAAGAAGGTAGTTTAAAAGGGTAAAAAGTAGGTGAAACAGAAGTTAGTATGTTCAGATTAGTCATTCAGTCGACTAGTCATCTATGGTCAGTCGACTGATCAATATCCCGAAACTCTCTGTTTGCAGAATTAGTCGACTGACCTAATTCGTTCAGTCGACTGAATGCCCTTTTGCAGCATTATCAGCTTTTTTGCATGTGTTAACAAATAGATATTAATATATTCAATATATTAATCAACGAAGCATACAACACAAATTGAAATAAATAAATAAAAACTTAGTTAGATGAAGAAGAAGTGGATGAATGCGGAGCCTTGCAATCTTCTGGTTCAACTTTAGTGTTTTCTTTGTATGGTTTTAATGGAGACCAGTGATTTTCACGTTCCCATGAATTTGGAGGTTGTGGTGACTGATGATAAGAAGACATTGTGGGTTGATGAACATTGGATGAAGACGAGCCACAAAATTTCCAGCCAAGTTGCTCAAGAAAGCTAAGTCGATTTGAATTTTGCTTTTGTTCGTAGAACATTTCTCGTTGAATCGCTATTGATTCCCTTTGATAATGATGTAAATCATCAATCTTCTGTTTTGTTACTGGTGAACTAAAGAATAAACAACGACGTGCCTTCTTTTCTTCTGGAGTATGACCAGTATGATAGTTGGATAGTCTGGCCGGTTCATTACATGGAGTAGGTGTAGGTAAATTTGAAGATCCAGAGGAAGGTGAGGAGAAATCGACAAAGGAATATGCATAGCGATATGGGGAGTTGTCTTGGGAGGACATTGTTGAAAGAAAGAAAAATTATATGATTAAAGCAAATGAGATGGAGAATTAAATAGGCACTCTTCAAGTATATATAATAATGAAAAAAATAGTAGTAGATAGATGAAATAAAGGATAACCAGAAACATAATTAAAGGTGGAAAATAATTAGAATTTTCATGGTTGAGAATTATCCATGAGAAGAGTGAAATAAATAAAGAAAATGTATTATAAAATCAGTTGGGAAACAATAAATTGTGAAATGGTAAAGACATAGAATTTCCAAGCTAGAGGTGCTGAGTTCAAGTACCAGCAAAGAAAAAAACAATTTAAATTTATTATTGAAATTTTATAATTCTTTTAAAGAAATTATACCTAGTTCTCTTCTTGGCTTTATAAAACAATTTTCATTGAGTGGTTTAGTGAAAATATCAGCTAACTGATTTTCAGAATTTACAAATTCTAAATTTACTATATCCTTCTCAATATTATCACGAAGAAAATGATGACGAATGTCAATATGTTTAGTTCGTGAGTGATTGACAGGATTTTTAGATAAATTTATTGCACAGGTGTTATCATAATATATTATAGATTTATTTAATTTTATATCAAAATCTTACAGTGTTTGTTGCATGTAGATTACTTGGGCACATGCTAAAGCTGCAGATATATATTCTGCTTCACATGTCGATAGTGAAACGCAGTTTTGTTTCTTGCTAAACCAAGATACTAAGGATCGTCCGATGAAATGACAAGTTCCACTTGTACTTTTTCTATCTGTCCGACTTCCTCCAAAATCAGCATCACTATAGGATACTAATTCAAAAGGACATTCTTTTGGATAAAATAGTCCTAAATCGTTGGTCTTGCTAAGATAAAGAATTATACGTTTTACTGCTCGCATATGTGATTCTTTAGGATTTGCTTGAAACCAAGCACATAAACAAACACTCATTATAATATCAGATCGACTTGCAGTTAAGTAAAGTAATGATCCAATCATGCTACGATATAGTTTCTGGTCGACACTCTTACCATCTTCCTCTCTATCGAGATGTATAGTTGTACTCATTGGAGTTGGCTTGGTGTTTGCACAAAAAATGGACAAACACCTCAAAGTTGTATGATTTAGTAGATCTTATGTTATTCTTAGTAATTTGAGCGATTTATGCAAATACGTAAAAAACAGGGGCTAAACTGTAAAAAGACATGCAGATTTATAGTGGTTCAGCCAGAATGTGCCTACGTCCACTTTATATGTTATTTCTCTTCTTTTGTTATGATTACAAGTACAAAGCTTTGGTACAAGTAAAAGAAAGTTGTTTGAAGAGTTCCTTCCGTGCTTGAGCTCTCAAACTTGTCCCCCATTGCTGTACCCCTGCCCCTCTATTTATAGAGTGAGGCTGGGGGTAGGGGTCTTGGAGGTATATAGCAGCTGGTGGGCCTGGGCTGCTACAATCTGGCCTGATAGGACTTTGGTTCGGTGGTTGGAGGCGAGGCTTGGTCCGGCAATGAGTTGGTTCGGTGGTGGGAGGCGAGGTTTGGACCGGCAATGAGTTGGTTCGGCAGGAGATTTGGACCGGCAATGGGTTGGTTCGGCAGGAGATTTGGACCGGCAATGGGTTGGTTCGGCAGGAGATTTGGACCGGCAATGGGTTGGTCCGGTTGGAGTTAGGAAGGCTTTGATTCGGTGGGAGTTAGGAAGGCTTTGATTCGGTGGGAGACTTTTGGGTGGTCCGGTATGTCTGGTTCGGGGAGACCGGATGAAACATCTCCAACACTTGCCCCCCAAAGTGGGGTACGTGCTTATAGGTGCCGCGCTTTGTTCCAGCTGAGCCATTGTATTCGGCGTGAGGACCGATCCACCTAGTCCGGCTATTAAACCTTGCTTTATAAATAGGAGTCTCTAACCTTCATATTTCCTTACCAACTGCGATAACCGAATCAATTATTCGAACTGCCGAATCAGGTGAGTTTGCTTTCTGCCGAATGAACTTCTAGGGCTAGGCTCCCGAATGAACTCGGAAATTTTGGACCCCTGACTAACCGAATGAATTCTCACATTGAGATGCCGAATGAGCCATTGATTGGCTTGACCGAATGAACTCTCACACTGGGATGCCGAATGAGTTTTACACTTGAGTAACCGGATGAACTCAGGGATCTTGAATTCCGAATGAAAAATGATACTGAATATGTTTTTACTGAATGACGTCATATACTTGTTTACATCTTCTGTTCTAACAATGTGTTTTTCCGGTATTGTAGATAATGTCTCGCAAAGCGGAAACTCGATCAGACAAAAAGAAATCCGGTGGCGAAGGAGGTTCCTCTACCGTGCCCCCAGCTCAGCCGAATCCCGAACGTCACGGACCAATCCCGAGATCACTAGTGGACGGGTACGGCCCTCAGGAAATTCTGAACTCCCCGCCCGACTGTTTTCCTAGTTCCCTCAAGGAGGAGCAGCTTGATGCCATCTCTCGTTCTTTCGGAATTGATAGGGCGCGAATGCTGTTGCCAGGGAGAGATGTTATGCCATACGACCCCCCTGAGGGGTACTTTGCTTACAGCAGATACCACTGCATGTGTGGTGCCATTCCGCCTCTTAATGCTTGGGTAATCAGCTTCCTTACATATCTCAAGGTGGCCCCATTCCAGCTTCAACCCAACTCCTATGCTATCCTGGTGAGCCTCTTCGTCATTTTCCAAAGGAAGTATGGTTGTGCTCCTTCCTACCGGGAGATCCGGTACTTGTATAATTTGAGGGGCTATAAGAAGGGGTCCCCATACATTAGCTTGGAGTCAGCCGTGACCTTCAAACCGGTCTTGGATCTGTATTCTAAATTCAGCATGTTCAAGAAAGAGTGGTTCTTTGTTAGGGACGACTCCGTTTCAATCCGGCGTTTTACTTCTGGATGTAAGTTGATGCTTTTACTTATAATTTATATTCCGATTGCGATGCTTCTTCTCATACTTTCTCATTTTTGCTAGCGACAGGTGGCTTTCCGGTTGTGGAGACTGACCGCCTGGTTCAGACGGCGGCTGAGATAGAAGCTATTCTTGGGAAATATAGATCATCTGCCTTCTTGATCAGAAATGCGATTCTTCTGGAATATAACTTAATCCTTCCGCAGCAGTCAGTAGTTAAGCTGAGGGAAACGGCGGAGGAGAGGGCGGCTACTCAGACCAAGGAAGGTGTTACGGTAGAGAGTAGCAAGAGGAAACCTTTCACAAAACCTTCAGCTGTCGGAGGTAAGAAACTCAAGAAGTCGGACGGTCCTTCCCCCAGCAATTGTCCACTTACCCGGGAGGAGGAAGACATAGAGGAGGAAAGAGGCGAGGGTGGAGATGGTCGGGAAGGTGATAAAGGTGGCGATGGCATCGGGGCCTTGCTCCCTGGGCAAGCGGGCGAGATTCAGGAGTGGACGGACGATGCGTTCCACCAGGCTTTCGAGGGGCTGGACGGAGATCCGGCTTTGGTAGAGAAAACCGGGAAAGCGGACAAGGCCGGGACCGGTGCAAGCGAGTCTTCCCAGACCATTCCAGCCAGGGTGGCTCCGACGACTCAAGGTGAACTCTTGACTCCTGCATGCTATATAATGATAGGGACTTAGGAATATTTTATGACCCGCTCCCGTCCTGGAATGAAATCCAGGACCTATTGCAGTATGCTACTCCTCCCCAGGGTTTGTACAACCACAGATGTGTTTCTCTCCTTTTAATTTGCCGTGTTTTCTTGAAGTATAGAACATTATATGCTTGTGACACTTTTTCTTCATATCAGGAGCAGGTAAAACGGTCAAAGCCTCAGACTTTCGGCACAGGCTTGAACAGTACAAGCTTTCCAAAACTTCTGTCAAGCCGAAGCCTTCGACCCACCGCTCCGGGGATGTAGTCGGCTACCGTCCTCTTCTCGGGGTTATCGAAGAGGGTATTCAGCAGAGAAAGAGGAGTCGTCCTTTATCCGAACCTTCGCCTGGTCCTCAGCTCCCGGCTCAGCCTCTTCATGATATCACGGAGGAGGATAGCGAGTTTGTGCCTTCTCCGCACCCGTCCGGAAACCCTTCTGTTATTCATATTGACCGTCCTGATTTGGCTCGTAATCCATTTGCGGGTCATCCTGATCTGGATCAAAGCTCTCATGATATTACCTTCGACGAAGTCACTGGTGAACACCTTCTCCCCCGCAACCCCATGGTACGGGTACTTGATGAAGCTAAGTCCTTAGATCTCGATTTACTCACTACTCGTATAATCACTATGGGAGACGAGGCCAAGGCTAATATTGATCGGGTGGCGGAGGAGACCAAGAAGCTGATGGGGCATCATGCCCGGCTGGTTAAGGCCGGAGAGGAGATTGGGAGCGCCAATATCCGACTTCGATTGGTGGTTTCGGATCAGGCCAAACAGCTTGCGGATCAGGCTATTCAGATTTCTCAGCATGAGGCTGCTACTGGACGATTAAGGAAAACCATGAAAGAGGCCAGTCGGGCCGAATTGCGGAAAATGGAAGCTACTTGCAAAGAACGGATTGACATGGCTATTGCCACGGTGGACGAAGTTCGGAAAGCGGATCTCGAGCAGGTGGAGGAATTGTTCGGGAAACTTGAGGCTGCAGAGCTTGCTCAAGCTAAGTTGAGGGAGGAGATGGAGGCAATGCGGGGATCCCTTCTAGCCGACTGCTCGAGATACCGATCGGAGAGAGATGCTGCCGTTGGGAGGTTGTTGGCTTTCGAGGCCCGGATGAGGGAGTTTGAGGAGAATGAGGGGATGATGGACGAAATGCTTCAGGACATGTACTTCCGAACCTGGAAGCAGGGTAACCTATCCTGGATGGATGATTATCCCAGGATCATGGCTAAGATCTATCTTCAGGCTCTGGAGGAGGCCAAGGCCGATGCGGATAAAGATGGTGGCGTGGCCTTCAGCATAGATGCGGTCACTGCCCAGTTTGCCAAGGAGGAGAAGGTGGCGGTGAAGGAAGGTATGCGGTTGCTTGCCGCTGAGGAGGTAGGCGTGCAGGTAGAGGATGACGATCAGGATAGTCAGGAAGCAGGCGCTGGTAAGTCTCCCTTTTTAGTTTCTCCATCAACCTGGTTGCTTATTGCTAATGAGTCCCCCTTTTTTTTTGACAGGGGGTCAACAGGGCAAGGATAAAGCTCCACTGCAGCCGGCTCCTTGATTATACCTGGAAAAACTCCTTTTGTGGATTCGACAGTGTTGTATATGTTAGTCGAAAAAATAGTAACGTAGCCTTTAGGTTGTGATATTTTGCCACTTGTAATAAATAGTCTTATTTTTAACGTGTAATTCTTTAACTTAAGCTGATTTTGTCGTCTTTTGAATGTTTGCTGTTATTTTGGCATATCGTATGAGAAATATAACTATGTATATTCTTGTAATTAAATTGTGTTTGATGTTAGACTCTGGTTCTAAATCATAATTTCATGACTTGCAATATTAGCGTATGGTGTGAACAAATTATAGTCATGTATTTGTACATAAAAGAAGAAAATACCGCCTTTCATGCTTTAATCGTAGATGGCAGTCTTGAATATCTTGTATGACCGAGCATGGAATGTAGTCGAATGTCCTGCCACTGTGAGTCCCTACACCCATTGGCGAGTATCTCCTACTCTGTATCATGTACTTTAGGGATTGCTATAGGGGATAGGGAAAAAGCTTTTTAAGTAAAATTGAAATACGTAAAAAGGTAAAACTTCCAATCACGGAAGGCCTTCGATGTGCTTAAGTTCGTGGCAAACGGGTTTTGTAGTCACTTTCCCTAGCTGTGGGTCTTGGAGACATTCGTCACCCATCTTACGCCTCTGCGGGGAGTTAATTCTTTTTTACCACAGCCGCACTTAAGACACATCGGAGCCGAGATCGCGCACAGTAACTACTCGGGCCATTATGGCCCGTAATCGTGGGTATTATTCGATTTACTGTGGCCGGCTAGCGTGGGTGCCGATCGTCAACTGTGAATTGCCCCTGGCTGGCCACACCTTATGTTGGGGCTTATAGTCGGTTCACAGTTGCCGGCGAGCCTAACGCCGTAATGAGCTGCCTCGGCTATAGTCGGCCTTCTCGGTGGCTTATAATCGGCTCATTACAGTTGGCTTTAAGGGCCGTCGCGAGTAATGAGTTAACCCGCAGCAGAGGGATGCTGGAGCAAAAGTGTCTCATTGGCGAGGGCATAGATTCGCATAGTACCTGTTGGGTCTTGTCCAGGTGAAGTTGCGTTGTGGAGTGCTTTGAATAGAAATGCTATATACTCAGGATTTTGTTCAACAGAAAAGGATAAAGTTAACAAGCAGCCAAGATACAAAGGAACAAGTTAAAAAAGAGACAGGGTTTTTTAAAGTGGTTCGGCACGAAAATGCCTACGTCCAGTGATTCTCTTTGTTAATTCACTTCATATGGGCAATACAAGTTAAGAAAAGTATCGACGGAGGTGTTGGATGTTCCATGCCCTCTGGAACACCTCTCCGTCCACTATTGACAAAATATAGGCTCCGTTGTGGAGATCTTTATGAATTACATATGGTCCATCCCAGATTGGGTCTAATGCTCCGGGGCGAGGGAAGATTCGCTTGAGGACAAGATCCCCTTCCTGTAAGGTACGATGCTTGACTTTGGAGTTGTATTGTGTTGCCACTTTTTGCTTGTGGGCTGCTGTTTTGAGGACTGCATCGTTTCTTCTCTCCTCGATTAGATCCAAAGACATGTGAAGGAGTTCTTCGTTCTCTTCTGGGTTATAGTGGATCCGACGGTGGGAAGGCACAATAGTTTCAACTAGGAGCATAGCCTCCGATCCGTATGCCAAAGAGAAAGGAGTGTGCCCTGTCGATGTTCTGAAAGATGTGCGATAGGCCCATAGTGCCGTAGGAAGTTCATCCACCCAAGCGCCCTTTGATTTTTCGAGCTTCTTTTTGATTAGAGTTTTCAGAATTTTGTTGACTGCTTCGACTTGTCCGTTTGCCTGGGGATATGCTACGGATGAGAAGCTTTTATGAATTCGGTGTTCTTGGCACCAGTTGGCGAATTCCTCGCTGTCAAATTGAAGTCCATTGTCTGATATGATTTTGAGTGGGACTCCGTACCTGCATAGAACATTTTTGATCAAGAAGTTAATAACTTTTGCTGAAGATACTTTATTTAGAGGTTCCGCTTCCACCCATTTTGTGAAATAATCAACTGCCACTATAGCATATTTGGCCCCGCCTCGGCCCATCGGTAGCTCGCCGATTAAGTCAATTCCCCATATTGCGAAGGGCCAAGGGCTGGTCATTTGAGTAATCTCAGTTGTTGGTAGCCATGGAATCTTAGCAAATTTTTGGCATCTGTCACACCTCTTGACGAAATCTAAGGCGTCCTTGCTTAAGGTGGGCCAGAAATATCCGTATCGGAGTATCTTTTTTGCTAATGTTTGCCCTCCGGTGTGATCTCCACAGCTCCCCTGATGGATGTTGGATAAGATTTCCTTGGCTTCCCTTCCGGCGACACACCTTAACAATGGGTTAGAGAAGCCGCGCCGATAGAGGATGTCTTCTTGTATTGTATAGCGGGATGCTTTCCTCAAGATTTTCTTGACTTCATTACGCCCGTCGGGTAGTGTGCCACTCTGTAGGTAGTTTCGGATGGGAGTCATCCAAGTTGCTTCCTCGGTTGCAGTTATCAGATTCACTTGTTCAAAACTTGGCGCCATTTGCTTTGAGATGGTCACTGCCCCGAGGAGGGTGATGTCTCTCACACTTGCTTGCTTTGCTAATTCGTCGACCTCTCGGTTCTCATCCCGAGGGATGTGTTTGACTATGTAGTGGTCCAATCGGCTGAGAAGTAACCTGGTCTTCTTTAGATATGCTATGAGTCGTTCTTCTCGAGCTTGGAATTCTCCTAGTATTTGGTTAACAATAAGTTGAGAATCGCTGTGAATACACAAAGAATTGGCCCCGATTTCTATGGCAATTTCTAGCCCAGCTATCACCGCTTCATATTCTGCATCGTTGTTGGTGGCAGCGAACTCCAACCTTATAGCATAGTGCAGTTTGTTTCCCCTGGGAGTGATTATTACTACACCTGCCCCCGAGCCTTGTTCGTTTGATGCACCATCCACAAAGAGATTCCACTTGATATCTCCTGTTATTTCCAATTGCTCCTGATCTTCGTTGGTAGTGAACTCTGCAATGAAATCAGCCATGGCCTGTCCCTTGATGGCGGTGCGAGGGTGATAGGTGATATCATACTGACTCAGTTCAATACACCATTTAAGTAATCGCCCAGAAGTGTCGGGACGATGGAGTACCTGCCTTAGTGGTTGATCGGTCAGAACTTTGATGGAATGGGATTGGAAGTAATGACGTAGTTTTCGTGAAGTGATTAGTAGACAGTATGCTAATTTCTCAAGTTTAGGGTATCTAACTTCTGCTCCAGTAAACCTTTTGCTGACGAAGTAAACCGGCCGTTGCGTGCGGTTGTCTTCCCTTACCAAGGCAGCGCTTAGGGCGTGGGATGACACAGCGAGGTATAGGTATAATTCTTCTCCTTCGCTTGGAGTTGAGAGCACCGGTGGTTTCTGGAGGTGTTCGATTAAGTGAAGGAAAGCGGTCAGGCATTCGTCAGTCCATTCGAACTTTCCCTTGTCTTTCTTTAGAGCCTCAAAAAAGGGGACGCACTTGTCCGTCGCCTTGGAGATGAATCGGCTTAGAGCGGCCACTTTTCCGTTCAAACTTTGCATTTCCTTCCGAGTGGAAGGTATCTTGATATCCCTTAGCGCTCGGACTTGTTCAGGGTTTGCTTCTATCCCTCTGGCATGAACGATGAATCCTAAGAACTTTCCAGATGACACTCCGAAGGAGCATTTTAGCGGATTCAACTTCATTCCATATTGTCGAAGTACTTGAAACATCTTGCCTAGGTGGCTCACGTGATCTTTGGCTTTCCTTGACTTTACTAGCATGTCATCCACATATACTTCCATAGTTTGTCCTATCAGCCCCGCAAACATCTTGTTGACGAGGCGCTGGTAGGTGGCTCCTGCATTTTTAAGTCCGAAAGGCATTACCTTATAGCAGTATAAACCTCGATCGGTGATGAAACTAGTGTGGTCTTGGTCGGGAGCATGCATAGGAATTTGGTTATATCCTGAGTATGCATCCATAAAAGATAGGAGTTCGTGCCCGGCTGTGCTGTCTACAAGTTGGTCGATTCTGGGAAGTGGGAAGCAATCCTTTGGGCAGGCGTCGTTTAGGTTGGAAAAGTCAATGCAGGTTCGCCACTTCCCATTAGCCTTTTTTACCAGCACCGGGTTGGCGATCCATTCCGGGTAGATAGCTTCTCGTATGAAGTCATTGGCGAGTAGGTTTTTTACTTCTTCATCGAGGGCTGCTGATCGCTCTGCCCCCATGCTTCTCTTTCTTTGTTTTACAGGCGCCTTGGTAGGATCAATGTTTAATACGTGGCATGCTATGTCGGGGGAGATTCCAGTCATGTCAGCGTGTGACCAAGCGAATACATCCAAGTTGTGGCAGAGAAAATCGATGAGTTGTTCTTTCAATTCGGCTTTTAGTTGGGACCCAATTTTCAATAGTCTACTCGAGTCATGCTTGTCTACAGATATAAACTCCATAGCCTCTGTAGGCTCGGCGGTGGCCTCCTCCTCTTTGTCCCTAGGATCTAATTCATTGAAAGGGTCGCTGGTATATCGAAGAGGAGGGGCTTTCTTTAATTTCTACGCTTCTAGACTTTTTGTGCAGAGGGCAATCTCTACACCCTTCCCTTTATCCTTCCTGTGGTTGTTGCGAAGTTCAGTCACATAGCAGTCTCGAGCAATGTCCTGATCTCCTTCCACTTCCCCTACTCCATTGTCCGTTGGGAATTTCATCTTTAGGCACCATGGGGCTAAGACAATTTGGAAGTCAGACAAGGATGGCCTTCCCAAGAAGGCGTTGTAGGCCGACTGGTTTTCTATTAGCACAAACGTTTGTTTCCGTACAGCAGAGCGGGGATGGCTTCCAATCTCAACAAAAAGGTCCAGTTGCCCGAGGGGCATCTTCGCGTCTCCAGTGAAGCCGTGTAATGGTTTATCGTAGGGGGATACATCCTTCATTGATAGCTTCATTTTGTCGAATGCGTGTTTGAACAGGATGTTTACCGAGCTTCCAGTGCCTACCAGGATTCGGTAGACTTCGGCGGGACCAAGTCGGGCAGAGATGACCATGGGATCCATGTGAGGGTACTGCCTTCCTTCTAGGTCACGCTTACCGAACGTGATCTCATTACTTTCTTTCCGCTTCGGGTGGCGCTCTTCTATAACCGAATTGACATAGTCTTTATTGTCTCTAAGCGACTTTCCGTATCTTTCCATCTCTTTCCAGCTTCTGTCTGCGATGTGTGGCCCTCCTGAGATGGTATGGACCACTATCTTTTCCTGACTAGAGCTGCTAGCGTTGCGGTTTCCCCTGTCGGCCCCCGGGGAGGGTAGCCTTGGGTTTTCATTGGCAAGAGCTGGGGTCCTGTCCTGACCTTTTACATAACGTTCCAGTTTCTTTCTTCTGATGTGTTCCTCAATCAGATCTCGGAGATGATGGCATTCGTTGGTATCATGCCCGTGAGATTCGTGGAAGCGGCAGAATTTTCCAGACTTCTGTGCGTTATCTGATTCCTTCTTGTACGGTGGGCGTTTGTACCTAACTTCGCCTTGGGTGGAAAGGAAGATATTTTCGACGGTCTCGTTCAAAGGAGTGTAAGTGTCGAATCTTGGCCCTGGCCGATATAGGCGCTTTTCTCCCTTCTTGCCCCCAACATTGTCTCTGGAATCAGTTCTTCGAACGTCCCTTGCCACAGAAGGGGCGTTGCCATGGGTTGTCTTATTTTGCTGTCCTGACTGCCCCTCAACGGCAGCATCCTCAAGCCTCATGTATTTCCCGGCTTCATGGAAGAAATCGGGTAAAGTAGCTGGCTTTTCTTTTGTCAACCTTCTAGCAAATTTAGTGTCCGGATGCACACCACTGCAGAGGGCCATTAGGATAAGCTTCTCATCGGCATCTTGGACTGCGGCTGCTGCGGCGTTGATTCTGGTTAGGTATTGCTGCAGCTTTTCTCCAGGTTTCTGTTTGACGCTGGATAAGGAATAAGCGTCCTTAGGTTGCTCCACATGAATGCGGAACTGGCTGATAAATTTTTCTTTCAACATTTCCCACGAGCTGATGGATCCTTGGGGTAGATGACAGAACCAGGAGGTAGCAAGATCTGCTAAGAAGAGCGGAAAGCATTTGCACAGTACTCCCTCTGTTGCTCCACCCATGAGCATATGCTGCGTGTACCTTTGTAAATGTACTACGGGATCGGAGGTTCCTTTGTAGGGTTCCATCGTTGGCATCTTCCATTCTCGGGGGGTGATAGCAATTTCGATATTGCGGGCGAAAGGACTGGTTACCCTAGCGCTTATCCCTCGATCTCTTTGCTCCCGTTGGACACACTCTCTGAATAAGCGTGCCATCCTTTCATCAGAACTTGGAGTAGACAGAAATGAGTTTGGTTCTGTTCTTTGGGATTGATTCCGTCCAGATGACCTGTAGGGATGGTATCGTCCATCATTCCTCATATTTTCCAGTGGCTGCCTTTGATCTTCTGGGAGCATGCTTGGGTCAGCTATAGTTGGCCCTTGCCTTGATCTCCCCCTGTTGGGTTCTGACCTGAGCACTTCCTCGGGTACAACTTCGGGCTGGACTCTAGCTCGGCCCCGTTCACTGGCGTTTCTGTGGTTAGGCAGCATGACAGGCTCAGCTACAGTTGACCTTCGCCCGGTACCTTCCCTGTTGGGTTCGGTACCAAACGTTTCCTCAGGCCTAACTTCGGGCTGTGCTCGGTCTAGGCTCCTACCACGGCTACTTCTGCCGTTAGCTCCTTCGAAGAAGGGAGATCTTTGTTGTCTCTGAGATCCTCCAGACTGGGACTCGCCCCATGATTCAGTGTTGCGGTTGGATTCTTCAGCGTCCCTTAAGCGTGACATGAGATGATCCACCAAGGCTTCCTGCTGGGACGTGAAGCGGTTAGTTACTTCAACCACAACTCTGTCCAGATCTGCTCTAGTAATTGCTGCAGGCTGTTCTGTGGCAGGAGTAGTTGGGTTAGCCTGTTCTTCATTGGTTACTGTTGCTGGAGGAGGACGATCTACTTGGTTCGTGACAGCTGGATCTGGAAGGCTGCTGGATGCGATGTTTTTTCCTTTGCTAACATCTTTTCTCTGTTTGGGAGGCATGTTTTCCAAGCGGCGGACAATGTTGTTAGGAAAACTCGTTAAGTGGATGAAGTTGAAGCTTCGAGCTTCTAGTTCTCAGTGAAAGCACCAAAAATGTTTGCACAAAAAATGGACAAACACCTCAAAGTTGTATGATTTAGTCGATCTTATGTTATTCTTAGTAATTTGAGCGATTTATGCAAATACGTAAAAAACAGGGGCTAAACTGTAAAAAGACACGCAGATTTATAGTGGTTCAGCCAGAATGTGCCTACGTCCACTTTATATGTTATTTCTCTTCTTTTGTTATGATTACAAGTACAAAGCTTTGGTACAAGTAAAAAAAAGTTGTTTGAAGAGTTCCTTCCGTGCTTGAGCTCTCAAACTTGTCCCCCATTGCTGTACCCCTGCCCCTCTATTTATAGAGTGAGGCTGGGGGTAGGGGTCTTGGAGGTATATAGCAGCTGGTGGGCCTGGGCTGCTACAATCTGGCCTGATAGGACTTTGGTTCGGTGGTTGGAGGCGAGGCTTGGTCCGGCAATGAGTTGGTTCGGTGGTGGGAGGCGAGGTTTGGACCGGCAATGAGTTGGTTCGGCAGGAGATTTGGACCGGCAATGGGTTGGTTCGGCAGGAGATTTGGACCGGCAATGGGTTGGTTCGGCAGGAGATTTGGACCGGCAATGGGTTGGTCCGGTTGGAGTTAGGAAGGCTTTGATTCGGTGGGAGTTAGGAAGGCTTTGATTCGGTGGGAGACTTTTGGGTGGTCCGGTATGTCTGGTTCGGGGAGACCGGATGAAACATCTCCAACACTTGGCATAAGTGTTTTCCATACCAAAACGTTTAATTAGATTATTACAATACTTTTCTTGGTTAATAAAAATAACATTTTGCAATTGCTTGATTTGTAGACCAAGAAAATATGATAGTTCTCCCATATGTGACATTTCAAATTCATTTGTCATGATAGTCGAAAATTCCTGACATGATTTTTCATTAGTTGAACCAAATATAATATCATCAACATATATTTGTATAATTAAAATATCTTGTTTAGATTTCTTAATAAATAAAGTTTGATCAACTTTTCCAATTTCAAAACCATAGTCTATTAGATATCTTTTAAGTTGGTCGTACCAAGCACGAGTTGCTTGTTTTAAACCGTATAATGCTTTCTTAAGCTTATAAACATGATCTGGAAATTTTTCATGAGTAAAAAGAGGAGGTTGTTCAACATAGACATTTTCTTTTATATATCCATTTAAAAAAGGACTTTTAACATCCATTTGATATAATTTAAAGTTATGAAAACATGCAAAGGCCAATAGAATACATATAGCTTCTAATCTCGCGACAGGAGCAAACGTTTCTTCATAGTCTATTCACTCTTCTTGATTATATCCTTGTGCTACTAATCTTGCTTTATTTCTAGTTATATTACCTAGTTCATCAGCTTTGTTTTTGAAAACCCATTTTGTACCAATGACGGATTGATCACTTGGTCTAGGAACTAATTCCCAAACTTCGTTTCTTTCAAATTGGTTTAACTCTCCTTGCATAGCTATAATCCAATAGTCATCAGTGGAGGCTTCCTTAATATTTTTAGGTTCTATATTAGAGAGAAAAGCTATATGGCCCATTTGATTCAGTTGATGTCTTGTTCTTACATTTGAATTTACTTCTCCAATTATATTTTGAACAGGGTGATCTTTAAGAATTCTTGGAAGAGATCTTACAAGATTTTCATTATGAACAATGTTTTCATGTTCTCTAATATTATTAATGTTATTATTTTGAAAAATAATATCATCATCTTATGAATTATTTGTTATGATTTTAGTAGAATTATTTTCCAAGTTTGTAATATTAGAAGAAATTTTGACATTTTCATCGAATGAAACATGAAGAGTTTCTTCGATTACTTTAGTTCTAATATTAAAAACTTGATAAGCTTTGCTTCTTTCCGAATATCCTATGAATATTCCTTCATCGTATTTTGGATCAAACTTGCCAAGTTGATCTTTAGTGTTAAGTATAAAACATTTTGAACAAAATACTTTGAAATAGGATATATTAGGTTTTCTGCCATTTAAAAGTTCATATGGGGTGTGTTTTGTTAATGATCGAATCGAAACACGATTCAAAACATAACAAGCAGTTGCAACAGCTTCTGCCCAGAAATGCTTAGGTAGAGTGCTTCCATTTAATAAAGTTCTTGCACATTCTTGTAATGTTTTGTTTTTCCATTCTACAACTCCGTTTTGTTGTGGTGATCTAGGAAAAGAAAAGTTATGATTAATTCCTTTCTTGTTACAAAAATGTTCAAAAGCTTCATTTTCAAATACACCTCCATGATCACTTCTAATATTTTTAACTTTTAAATTCTTTATATTTTGAATTCTTTTTACAAAAATTTTAAAATTCTCAAAAGTATCACTTTTATGTTTCATGAAAATAGTCCATGTATATCTTGAAAAATCATCTACAATAACAAACACATATCTATTGTGATTAATAGATTGAACTTCAGTAGGTCCAAAAAGGTCCATATGTAGTAGTTCAAGTGGTTGTGTTATAGATAAGATTTTCTTAGATTTAAAAGAAGATTTTGTTAATTTTCCTAACTGACATGCATCACACATGTTATCAACTTTGAATTTCATATCAGGTAGTCCTTTAACAAGTTTATTTTTAGCTATTTTATTAATAGTACTAATATTTATATGACAAAATCTTTTGTGCCATAACCAAGAATTATTTTCTATAGCTACTAAACACATGTTTTTGTTATGATTTACATTCATATTTAAAATATAAATATTTCTATCTCTTATACCTTCAAAAATTAAATTTTGGTTTTTATCTGAAATATTACATTTATTTTCTGAGAAAGATATATTAAAACCTTTATCACAAAATTGACTTATGCTCAATAAATTATATTTTAAGTTTTTAACTAATAAAACATCAGAAATGAGAGGTAAGTTAGAGATACCGTTATTTCTCACATCACCTTTGCCGATGATATAACCTTTTGAATTGTCTCCAAAAGTGACCGATCCTCCATTTGAGTAGACAATGTTAGTTAACATGTCCTTATTACCAGTCATGTGTTTTGAGCAACCGCTGTCTAAAATCCATTTTCCACTCTTTTTAAGTGGTACCTACAAAAAATAAAGATTAAGTTGGTACCCACTTTTCTTTTTAGGGTCCTAAGAGTTAGGTCATAGGAAACCAAACCCAAGCAGGTTCAGAATTCCCTTTATAAATATAATTCTTATTTTTATGAACAGTTTCCATAAATGTTTTGATATGTCTATTCCTAATTAAATTGTTATTTGTTTTAGGAATCCATATCTTAATAGTTTTAAGATTATTAGAAACTGTTTTCTTAATATCTTTCTTAATTTTGTTTTTAAACTTATTTTTAATCTTTCCAGATTTCTTTGGATTTTCAATTTTCTTATATCCTAGCCCCATTTTATTCAAAGTAAATTGAGAATTTTCTATTATTGTAGAAAGATTTTCTCGTCCTTTATTGAAGTTAGAAATATTTTTATTAATATCTTCT
This sequence comes from Allium fistulosum, assembly GCA_030737815.1. Classification (NCBI taxonomy): domain Eukaryota; kingdom Viridiplantae; phylum Streptophyta; class Magnoliopsida; order Asparagales; family Amaryllidaceae; genus Allium; species Allium fistulosum. The sequence continues at coordinate 1,070,170,853 of CM060904.1, forward strand.
AGCTTAGTTTTGAGACTAGATTTTTATAACTCTAATACTTTAGTGTTAGATTTTAAATTATTAATTTCTGTTGACAAATCATCGTTTTTATTTTTCTGAATTTCTAATTCCTGAGTTATCATAGAAAGTTGAGATGTTAAATTAGAATTAGATTCTTGAGATATTTCAAGTTCTTCTTCTAGATTTTTCTTTTTATCTCTTAGCATACTAATTTCTAATTCAGATCTATTTAATTTTCCTTGTAACTCTTTATTTTGCTTTTTATTTTGTTTTAAAAGTCCACTAGTTCTGAATTAATTTCAACCAAATCTTCAAAACTTAGTTCACTTACATCATCACTTATAGCCATGAAGCATACATTTGCTTGCTCTGTGTCACTGTCACTGTCACTCTCTGATGATGAAGAAGAATCTGAATCATCCCATGTTACTGAAAATGCTTTCTTCTTGAATTTGTCCTTCTTGAATTTATTTTTCTTTTTCTCTGGACAATTTTTCTTCATATGACCTTTTTTATGACATTCATAACATTCTATGACAGAGGATGATGGTTTATTGTGATTATTGTTGTTGTTAGAGTTTTTTTGTAACTCTTGAACTTGTTATTCATTTTGAATTTCAAAAACTTTTTGAAATTCTTAGCAATAAGTGCCATATCCTCTTCATCTGAATCAGAATCATCTTTTTCTGCTTGAAATGCTAGATTCTTCTTATCCTGTGCTTGAACTTTCTTTGTCTGCAAATTCAGTTCATATGACATTAGATTTCCTATTAAATCTTCTTGTTTCATGGTCGAAAGATCGTTTGCTTCTTCAATAGCTAAGACTTTTCTTTCCCCTTCATCCGTTAAAGAGTTAGGATTTTTGATACTATATCAAAGTCAGAAATTTTTTCTCCTGGTGCCAATAGTGAGTGATATATATCTTGAAATCTAGAGTACATGTCATTTATAGTTTCGTTTGGTTTCATTTTAAAATTTTGCAACTTATTTTTCAACATAGAGATTTTGCTTTGTTTGACTTTGTTAGTTCCTTCATGAGTTAGTTTTAGAGTTCTCCATATCTCATAAGCAGTTTGTACACATACTGACCCTATTAAACTCATTTTTACCTAATGCACAGAATAACATGTTCATAGCTTTAGCATTTGAAGTAGCATCAGTTTTTTGTGTAGTAGTCCAAGTTGAAAAATCTTTTGTTAGCATGGTATACTCCTTTTGGGTAATATTCCAAGTTTCAAAACCATTAGCTTGAATATATATTCTCATTCTAGTTGACTAGTAATTATAGTTAAGACCATTAAATAGTGGTGGTTGAGCAGTTGACTGACCTTCAGTGAAACTAGAGTTAATGTTAATGCTAGAATTGGTGTTACTATCCATATTACAAAAAAATTATCAAATAACTATGTTACGGTTATAGGAAGTCCTTGCTCTAATACAAAATGAAAGTGACTATAGTGTGGCTAGTTATCACTTAGTATCGTGTAATATGGAATATATTATAATCTAAATGCGGAAACAGATAATAATAATAATAAAGAAAATAAGAATAAGCACACCAAGAGTTTTTATACAGGTTCGAACTTCCCGTTCTACATCCAGTCCCAGACTTCCTTCTGGAATTTAAACTCAATAACCCCTCACTTAACCCGAAGGAATAGGTATACAACACCTGAGTAGCCGAACATGATTTTTCCACCTCTAATAGCCGAAAGAGGACTTTTACCGCCTGAACAACCGAACAGGACTTTTACTGGTATAAGAAAATAGTTGACAGTTGTGTTCTGAATAACACTGATATGTCTTTAAGTATACAACCTTCCTATAATCAAATCCTCAAGTATATATTGTGTGTGTGAAGATATGAAAGGAAGATATTGCTTAGAATCAAAGAATATATTGATTAGTTCATAGATTCAAGCAATATAAAGATTGTGATTGCTTTTAGAATGCAGGGATAGATATAGAGAGTATGGTCAGAAAACAAAATGAAATTTTGTGATTTGGAAAATGATTTTGATGTGTTTATATAGTAGACAAACAGCAACAACTATTCACGAAGAGTTTTGATCAAAAGATGCAGCCATATCTCTTCAATTTGGATCGTAACTCTTCGCAAATGGAAGTGTCTCTTCAGAAAAAATAGCTGTTAGAATCGTTCAGTCGACCGAGAAAAATCAACAACTCAACTGAATATTCAAAGACTGTGTAAAACAGAGTATGGTTGTGCAACTGAAAAGGTTCAGTTGACTGGTCATTTTTGGTCAGTCGACTGACCTGGTTGTCAGTGCACAGTTTATACCTTCTTCAAAGAATTTGAATCTTAAAACAAACTTTGATTTTGTGTAAACTACTTGAGGACAGATTTTAACAATTTCAACCTATATCTAATGACTAAAACTTCAATAAATAAACATACTATACTTAGATTTGAAGTCTTGTCTCTTTTGTAGTTTAATAACATATCTCATGCTCTTTTCGTCGCTTGATCGTATAGTCTCATCATTGATTATTTAAGCTTCTTGTCATGAATTGAAACTCATGATTCAACATTCTCCCCCTTTTTGATTGATGACAGCCTGTTTTAGATGATACTATATTTGAAGAATTATATACAAAAGTTATGTATATATCCCTCTGAATATTTGGCGACATATCTAATCCTGTAAAGAATTGGTTGGTCATAAAAATTTCTCCCCTTTTGTCATCGACAAAAAAGAAATAACCAATAATTATATCATTGTGAACTAACAACATAACAATCACAAACAAACAAATTGTTTCAAATTTTACCGAGCTATTTATACAAGCTCATAAAAAATAAACAATAGTAGAATGTTTGTAAAATTCAAAAAAAAACTTACTACCACCAATTAAGAGATATCAACATCACTCATCAGAATCTGAATATGTTTCTTCTTCCACTTGCACTGGTCCTTTGCCTCATGAAGAACTTTCAACAAATTGCTTGCCACCCCCATTTCCACTAGTATCAGAACTTGTATGTTCTTCGGATGTAGACCAAGTAAAACGAGGTGCTGGACGTTTGCCCGGATCCCGATGTGAAGTGTCCACAGTTGTGGAGGAGGAACAAGAGATTGCATCCCATAAAATCCCGAAAAAGCTTTTGATCTTGTCAAACTTTTTATCGATCTTCTTGTCGAGATTTTTGATGCGAGAATCCAAAATGACTTGATTACATGCAAGTAGATCAATGGACTCTCGGGTGCTTTGGGATGGGGTTGGGGTACGAATGTCATCTCTTTGTTGCTGTGGAGTATTAGATTGCTGACGAGGTCTTGATTGCCAATCTTGGAAAGACATGATAGTGAGAGGTCTAGGAGGTAATTTTATCAAACTAATTATGCTGCTATTTAGAGTTTTAGTAGCAAAGGTATCGGATTCTGTAATAGGAACTTGAAGGTTCATAAGTAGCCGCATAATATACTCTCTGTAATAGACGATGTTCATTCGACCTTGGTTGAAGGATAAGAATTCGTCAAGAATAAGCTTAGGCCAATTGATCTAAACATCTCCCCAAATTGCATATAAAGCCCTATAAATCTCCGGATATACAAGCTCATAAGAACCAGTACGAGGAAGAATTGTATGCATTAAGGCTCAATGCATAATTCGAGCTATAGGGCGTAAGGCGATAGATTTTAAATCGGTCATGTTATCTTCCAAAAACCTATGACTTCATCTCGTTCGCCTATAGGAACATTTAAATCTTCTAACGGAATACCATTTGTTTGTGTGTGAAGAATGTGTCAAATTCTATCTAATGACAAGAATACTTGTTGACCACAAACCAAACTCCTTACGCAATTGTCACGATTTCGTGGATTTTGATGACCCAAATTTAAGTTGGCGTAAAAGAGTTTTACCATTGTATGATTAATTTTGAGATTGTTCTGATTGTGGTCAAGAAGGGATTCTAGACGACTTCTCCTTGCAAGCTCTTGAATTCTGTATGCAAAGAAGTCAGGAAACACAACAAAAGATCCTTCGAGAAAGCGTGCTTCCTTCATTTTGTTCCATCTTTGGACAGCTGTGGCATCATAAAGCCATTGAGCTATTTGGGTGTCAATAGGCTCAGAGGAAGTGGATGAGGCTTGTCTAGATCATTTAGGGTGTCTTGGAGCCATTTGAAATTATAATTGAGTAAAGGAATTTGAAAATTTTGAGAGCTAGGGTTTTGAAATTCTGATGAGGGAAAGTAAAAGAGAAAATTTAAAAAGAAGAAGGTAGTTTAAAAGGGTTAAAAGTAGGTGAAACAGAAGTTAGTATGTTCATATTAGTCATTCAGTCGATTGGTCGTCTATGGTCAGTCGACTGATCAATATCCCGCAATTCTCTGTTTCCAGAATTAGTCGACTGACCTAATTCGTTCAGTCGACTGAATGCTCTTTTGTAGCATTATCAGCTTTTTTGCATGTGTTAACAAATAGATATTAATATATTCAATATATTAATATACGAAGCATACAACACAAATTGAAATAAATAAATAAAAACTTAGTTAGATGAAGAAGAAGTGGATAAATGCGGAGCCTTGCAATCTTATGGTGCAACTTTAGTGTTTTCATTGTATGGTTTTAATGGAGACCAGTGATTTCCACGTTCCCATGAATTTGGAGGTTGTGGTGACTAATGATAAGAAGACATTGTGGGTTGATGAACATTGGATGAAGGCGAGCCGCAAAATTTCCAGCCAAGTTGCTCAAGAAAGCTAAGAGGTTTTGAATTTTGCTTTTGTTCATAGTACATTTCTCGTTGAATTGCTATTGATTCCCTTTGATAATGATGTAAATCATCAATCTTCTATTTTGTTAATGGAGAACTAAAGAATAAAAAACGATGTGCCTTCTTTTTTTCTGGAGTATGACCAGTATGATTATTGGATGGTCTAACCGGTTCATGACATGGAGTAGGTGTAGGTAAATTTGAAGATCCAGAGGAAGGTGAGGAGAAATCGACAAAGGAATATGCAGAGCCATATGGGGAGTTGTCTTGGGAGTACATTGTTGAAAGAAAGAAAAAATATATGATTAAAGCAAATGAGATGGAAAGATAAACAGACACTCTTCAAGTATATATAATAATGAAAAAAATAGTAGCAGATAGATGAAATAAAGGATAACCAGAAAAATAATTAGAGGTGGAAAATAATTAGAATTTTCATGGTTGAGAATTATCCATGAGATAAGTGAAATAAATAAAGAAAATGTATTATAAAATCAGTTGGGAAACAACAAATTGTGAAATGGTAAAGACATAGAATTTCCAAGCTAGAGGTGCCAAGTTCAAGTACCAGCAAAGAAAAAAACAATTTAAATTTATTATTGAAATTTTATAATTCTTTTAAAGAAATTATACCTAGTTCTCTTCTTGGCTTTATAAAACAATTTTCATTGAGTGGTTTAGTGAAAATATCAGCTAACTGATTTTCAGAATTTACAAATTCTAAATTTACTATATCCTTCTCAATATTATCACGAAGAAAATGATGACGAATGTCAATATGTTTAGTTCGTGAGTGATTGACAGGATTTTTAGATAAATTTATTGCACTGGTGTTATCATAATATATTATAGATTTATTTAATTTTATATCAAAATCTTGCACTGTTTGTTGCATGTAGATTACTTGAGCACATGCTAAAGCTGCAGATATATATTCTGCTTTACATGTCGATAGTGAAACGCTGTTTTGTTTCTTGCTAAACCAAGATACTAAGGATCGTCCGATGAAATGACAAGTTCCACTTGTACTTTTTCTATCTGTCCGACTTCCTCCAAAATCAGCATCACTATAGGATACTAATTCAAAAGGACATTCTTTTGGATAAAATAGTCCTAAATCGTTGGTCTTGCTAAGATAATGAATTATACATTTTACTGCTCGCATATGTGATTCTTTAGGATTTGCTTGAAACCCAACACATAAACAAACACTCATTATAATATCAGGTCGACTTGCAGTTAAGTAAAGTAATGATCCAATCATGCTACGATATAGTTTCTGGTCGACACTCTTACCATCTTCATCTCTATCGAGATGTATAGTTGTACTCATTGGAGTTGGCTTGGCATAAGTGTTTTCCATACCAAAACGTTTAATTAGATTATTACAATACTTTTCTTGGTTAATAAAAATAACATTTTGCAATTGCTTGATTTGTAGACCAAGAAAATATGATAGTTCTCCCATATGTGACATTTCAAATTCATTTGTCATGATAGTCGAAAATTCCTGACATAATTTTTCATTAGTTGAACCAAATATAATATCATCAACATATATTTATAAAATTAAATAACTTGTTTAGATTTCTTAATAAATAAAGTTTGATTAACTTTTCCAATTTCAAAACCAGTGTCTATTAGATAGCTTTTAAGTCGGTCGTACCAAGCACGAGTTGCTTGTTTTAAACCGTATAATGCTTTCTTAAGCATATAAACATGATCTGGAAATTTTTCATGAGTAAAAAGAGGTGGTTGTTCAACATAGACATTTTATTTTATATATCCATTTAAAAAAGCACTTTTAACATCCATTTGGTATAATTTAAAGTTCAAAAAACATTCAAAGGCCAATAGAATACGTATAGCTTCTAATCTTGCGACAGGAGCAAACGTTTCTTCATAGTCTATTCTAACCCCTCACTTAACCCGGAGGAATAGGTATACAACACCTGAGCAGCCGAACATGATTTTTCCACCTCGAACAGCCGAAAGAGGACTTTTACCGCCTGAACAACCGAACAGGACTTTTACTGGTATAAGAAAATAGTTGACAATTGTGTTTTGAATAACACTGATATGTATATAAGTATACAACCTTCCTATAATCAAATCCTCAAGTATATATTGTGTGTGTGAAGATATGAAAGGAAGATATTGCTTAGAATCAAAGAATATATTGATTAGTTTAGAGATTCAAGCAATATAAAGATTGTGATTGCTTTTAGAATGCAGGGATAGATAGTAGAGAGTATGGTCAGAAAACAAAATGAAATTTTGTGATTTGGAAAATGATTTTGATGTGTTTATATAGTAAACAAATAGCAACAACTATTCACGAAGAGTTTTGATCAAAGGATGCAGCCATATCTCTTCAATTTGGATCGTAACTCTTAGCAAATGGAAGTGTCTCTTCAGAAAAAATAGCTGTTAGAATCGTTCAGTCGACTGAGAAAAATCAACCAGTTAACTGAATATTCAAAGACTGTGTAAAACAGAGTATGGTTGTGCAACTGAACAGGTTCAGTTGACTGGTCGTTTTTGGTCAGTCGACTGACATGATTGTTAGGGCACAGTTTATACCTTCTTTAAAGAATTTGAATCTTAAAACAAACTTTGATTTTGTGTAAACTACTTGAGGATAGATTTTAACAATTTCAACCTATATCTAATGACTAAAACTTCAATAAATAAACATACTATACTTAGATTTGAAGTCTTGTCTCCTTTGTAGTTTAATAGCATATCTCATGCTCTTTTTGTCGCTTGATCGTATAGTCTCATCATTGATTATTTAAGCTTCTTGTCATGAATCAAAACTCATGATTCAACATTCTCCCCCTTTTTGATTGATGACAGCCTGTTTTAGATGATACTATATTTTAAGAATTATATACGGAAGTTATATATATCTCCCCCTGAATATTTGGCGACATATCTAATCCTGCAAAGAATTGGTTGGTCATAAAAATTTCTCCCCTATTGTCATCGACAAAAAGGAAATAACCAATAATTATATCATTGTGAACTAACAACATAACAATCACAAAAAAAACAAATTGTTTCAAATTTTACCGAGCTATTTATACAAGCTCATAAAAAATAAACAGTAGTAGAATGTGTTGGAACCTGCCTTCTTCGATTTTAATGCGACAACTATATATTTCAACCTATATACTATAATGTCAAATATTCTTGCAGGAATTTACAAGAGAAGCTATTATCATATCTTCAACAAGATTAAGTTCTCAAAATTTTATTATTTCTAAGTTAGATATTTTTTGTACAATCTCTGATATGATGATAAAACACACACACAAATATACTTTTGAAAATCATGCTTTAAAATAATAAATATCTTTAATTATTTAAAAGATATAAAAAGGTATTTTCAAAATTATATAATATCTCAAGTTCAAAAGTGCTAAAATAAAGGAAGGAACAAAACAGTATAGATTTAGACGTCTGTATATTAATTCAGACGTCTGACATCAATATCAGATGTCTAAAGATAATATAACAGACGTCTGAACTCTATGTATATAGTGCTTCTATTTCTATATGAAATAGACGTCTTTCAATTTTATAACAGACGTCTGTCATCCTAGACAGAAGTCTGAATTAAAATACAGACGTCTGAAATGACTGTTTTTTCTTTCTTTTATTTTTTGAATTTTAAAACTTTATTCAGACATCTGTCACTTTTCTCTCAGACATCTGACCTTGACGAACTGAAGCATCTCTTCATGAAATATCAAATTCTGAAGAGTTGTCTTCTTCGCCAAGAGTTGCACTTCTTCTAATAGTTGCAACTATTAAATTAAGACTATTAAATACTATAAATAGAGATGAAAATCCACTATTTAAAACACCAATTCTTTCTATCTATACTTGCTTTGTATTATCATAATCACAAGTGATTTTCAATCTATACTTCCTATCTTTGCACATTCAAATCGTCATATCAAGAAGATTATAGGAAGGGTGTACTACATTGACTATATTCGTGTTATTCAAAGAACACACAAGTCAAGAAACAATTTACCAAATTGTATTTGAAGTCCTATTTGGTTGCTTAGGGGGAAAAGTCCTATTCGGTTGCTCAGGCGATGTAATACCTGTTCCTCCGGGTTAAGTGAGGGTTGTTAGAGAAATTCCAGAAGGAGTCTGGGACTGGACGTAGAACGAGAAGTTCGAACCAGTATAAAAATCCCTGGTGTCATTTTTATTTCTTCCATTTACTATTATTTATAATTTCGCACTTGCTAGTCGTAGTTTAACTATATTATCGATCCATATACACTTTCATTTTGTATCAGAGCAAGGTCTTCACATAACTATAACACAGTTATCTGATTCTTTTAATAATATGGACAATACCACTAGCAACAGTTTTACTGAGGGACAAGCCACTACACGACCACCTTTGTTTAAAGGATTAAATTATAGTTATTGGTCAACTAGAATGAGAATTTTTATGCAAGCAAGTGGATTTGAAACCTGGAATATCATTCAAACTGAATATCATATTCCTACTACAGAGTATGCTGCATGGTCTAATACCCAAAAATTAGATGCTACAGCAAATGCAAAAGCAATGAACATGTTATTTTGCGCTTTAGACAAAAATGAATTCAATCGAGTCAGTATCTGTAAAACTGGATATGAAATTTGAAATACTCTTAAGGTTACACACGAAGGAACAAATAAAGTAAAACAAAGCAAGATTTCTATGCTTAAAAACCAATTTCAAAACTTTAGGATGAAACAAGGAGAAAGTATTAGTGAAATGTACTCTAGATTCCAGGATATTTATCACTCACTTTTAGCTTTAGAAGTTACTTTTACTGAATCTGATGTTGTATCAAAAATCCTTAACTCTTTAACTGATGAATGGGAACGAAAAGTATTAGCTATCGAGGAAGCTAATGATATTTCAACCATAAAAACAGAAGAGTTAATAGGAAATCTAATGTCCTATGAAGTAAATTTACAGGCAAGACGAGCACAAACACAGGACAAGAAAACTATCGCTTTTCAAGCAGAAAAAGAAGACTCTGAATTAGAAGATGATATGGCATTTATAGCTAAGAATTTCAAAAAGTTTTTAAAATTCAAAAAGGGTAATAAATTTGGAAATAACAAGGGTTTTAATAAGCCATCAAGCTCATCTCTTGAATGCTACGAATGTCACAAGAAGGGCCACATAAAGAAAGATTGTCCTGATCGGAAGAAAGAAAATAATCTCAAAAAGGACAAATATAAAAAGAAACAAGCCTTCTCAGTTACATGGGATGATACAGAATCTTCTTCGTCAAACAGTGATAATGACAATGATTCAGAACAAGCCAATGTTTGTTTTATGGCAACAAATGATGATGTAAGTGATCTAACTTTTGACGATTTAATAGAAATAAACTCTGAATTGTTAGATAAACTTAGAATCCTATAGAGTAAATATAAAGATTCTTTAGGAAAATTAAATAGAACTGAAATAGAAACTCACATGTTAAAAGATGAAAAGAAAATATTAGAGGAAGAGTTAGTAAAATCTTAAGAATCTTATGTTAATATAACATCTCAATTCACTGATTTAAGGAGTGAAATAGAAAGACTAAAATATGAGAATGTTAAATTAGCAAAAGAGAATTATGATTTAAACTCTAATATTAAAACACTTGATATAGAAGTATCAAACCTTAAAACAAAACTGGAAAATATTTCTAAAAACGTTTCTAAATTTAACAGTGGAAGAGAGAGTCTCTCTAAAATAATTGAGAACTCTCAAACCTGTTCAAATAAAAAGGGGTTAGGATATAAAAAACCAATACAAAAGTATTCTAAAAATAATGATTCTTTATATACTAATTTTAAGAAAAAGGAATCTATATCTATTCAAAAAGCTCCTTCAAAAGTTATTCATCCAAAATCAATTATGATTTGGGTTCCAAAAACTAATAATAATTTGATTAGGAAAAATTACATTAAATCTTTCATTATGTCTGTACATAAGAATGCAAATTTTATTTTTAAAGGGAACTCTAAACCCAACTGGGTTTGGCTTCCTAAGATTTAACCCTTAGGACCCTAACAGAGGAATTGGGTACCAATAGAATTTCAATATTTTTTGCAGGTACCGATTAAGAAAAGAGGAAAATGGATTTTAGGCAGTGGTTGCTCAAAACACATGATAGGCGACAAAAATATGTTAACTAACATTATCTACTCAGATGGAGGATCTGTCACTTTTGGAGATAATTCCAAAGGTTACATCATCGGCAAAGGCGATGTGAGCAATGACAGTACATCTAATTTACCTCTTATTACAAATGTCTTATTAGTTAAAAATTTAAAACATAACTTACTAAGTATTAGTCAATTATGTGATAAAGGTTTTAACATAGTATTTTCTGAAAATAAATGTAATATTTTTGATCATAACAAAAATATTATTTTCGAAGGAGTAAGAGATCGTAATATTTATATTTTGAATATGAAAATAAATCATAATACAAATATGTGCTTATTAGTCAAAGAAAATGATCCTTGGCTATGGCATAAAAGATTTGTCATATAAATTTCAAAGCTATTAATAAATTATCCAAAAACAATTTAGTAAAAGGATTACCTAAAATGAATTTTAAGGTAAATAACATTTGTGATGCTTGTCAACTAGGAAAGCTAACTAAATCTTCTTTTAAATCTAAGAAGATCATCTCAACATTACAACCTCTTGAGTTGTTACATCTAGACTTATTTGGACCAACTCAGACTCAATCTATTAATCACAATAGATATGTTTTTTTAATAGTTGATGACTTCTCTAGATATACTTGGACTTTATTTATGAAAAACAAAAATGATACATTTGAAAATTTCAAAATCTTTGCTAAACGTATTCAAAATATTAAAAATCTAAAAATTAAAAACATTAGAAGTGATCATGGAGGTGAATTTGAAAATGAAATGTTTGAGAAGTTTTGTAATAAGAAAGGAATATTTCATAACTTTTCATTTCCAAGAACGCCTCAACAAAATGGAGTTGTTGAACGTAAAAATAGAACACTTCAAGAATGTGCTAGGACTTTATTGAATGGAACCACTCTTCCAAAACAATTTTGGGCAGAAGCCGTTGCTACTGCTTGTTATGTCCTAAATCGTGTCTCTATTCGACCTTTAACTAAACATACTCTATATGAACTCTTCATCGGTAGAAAACCTAATATATCTTACTTTAAAGTTTTTGGTTCTAAATGTTTTGCCTTAAATACGAAAGATCAATTAGGAAAATTTGATCCAAAATCGGATGAATGTATATTCATCGGATATTAGAACGAAGCAAAGCATATAGAATCTATAATATAAGAACCAAATCTATTGAAGAAACACTTCATGTATCATTTGATGAAAATTTCAAAATTAAAACAAATGATGATGAAGACATTGTAATAAATTCAAACTCTACTTTTGACAACATTGTGCCTGACAATACCTCTTCTACAAATCAAATTGAAACTGAATTAAAAACTCCTCCAAAATTTTTAAAAGATCATCCTATTCAAAATATAATAGGAGAAATTGATGAAAGAGTTAAAACAAGGAATCAACTAAATCAAATGGGTCATATAGCTTTTCTTTCTAATATAGAACCTAAAAATATTAAGGAAGCCTCAACTGATGATTATTGGATTATTGCGATGCAAGAAGAACTAAACCAATTCGAAAGAATAACGTTTGGGATTTAGTTCCACGACCAAATGATCAATCAGTTATTGGCACTAAATGGGTTTTTAAAAATAAAGCTGATGAAAATGGTAATATCACTAGAAATAAAGCTAGATTAGTTGAACAAGGATATAATCAGGAAGAAGGAATTGACTATGAAGAAACGTTTGCTCCTGTCACGAGATTAGAAGAAATACGAATCCTATTAGCCTATGCTTGCTTTCATGATTTCAAATTATATCAAATGGATGTTAAAAGTGCATTTTTAAATGGATTTATTAAAGAAAATGTTTATGTTGAACAACCTCCCTTGTTTATACACGAACAATTTCCAGACCATGTTTATAAACTTAAAAAGGCTTTATACGGTTTAAAGCAAGCACCTCGTGCTTGGTATGATCGTTTAAAAAGTTATTTAATCGACTCTGGTTTTGAAATTGGAAAGGTTGATCAAACTCTTTTTATTAAGAAAAAGAAACATGATATTTTAATTATTCAAATCTATGTAGATATTATTTTTGGATCAACTAATGATAAATTATGTCAAGAATTTTCTAAAATAATGACAAATGAATTTGAAATGTCTCACATGGGAGAATTAACATATTTTCTTGGACTTCAAATTAAACAAGTTAATAATGGCATTTTTATAAATCAATAAAAATATTGTAATAATTTAATCAAACGCTTTGGTATGGAAAATACTTCTGCCAAACCAACTCCCATGAGTACAACCATACATCTTGAAAAAGATGAAAATGGCAAGAGTGTAGACCAAAAATTATATCGAAGTATGATTGGATCATTATTATATTTAACCGCTCGTAGACCCGATATAATGATGAGCGTTTGTTTATGTGCACGATTTCAAGCCGATCCTAAAGAATCACACATTAGAGCAGTGAAACGTATTTTACGTTATCTCAACAAAACCAAAGATTTTGGACTATTTTATCTGAAAGAATGTCCTTTTGAATTAGTGTCATATAGTGATGTTGATTTTGGAGGAAGTCGGACGGATAGAAAAAGTACAAGTGGGACTTGTCACTTCATTGGACGGTCTCTAGTATCTTGGTTCAGTAAGAAACAAAATTGCGTATCACTTTCTACTTGTGAAGCAGAATATATATCTGCAGCTTTGGCATGTGCTCAAGTAATTTATATGCAACAAACTCTTCAAGATTTTGGTTTTAACTTATCTAAATCTACAATCTTCTGTGATAATTCTAGTGCTATTAATTTATCTAAAAATCCAGTAAATCATTCACGGACAAAACATATTGATATTCGTCATCATTTTCTTCGTGATAATATTGAAAAAGATATCATCAATTTAGAATTCATATCTTCGAAAAATCAATTAGCAGATATTTTTACTAAACCTTTAAATGAAAACACTTTTGTAAAATTGAGACGAGAACTTGGAATTATCTCTTTCAAAAATTTATGAAGTTTACCTCAACTCAATTCTGTTTTTATTTAAAGGTTAATATAAAAAACTTGTTTTAATCCACACATATTTTTTCTTGGTTAAAATTAAATTATTCTTCTTTTAGTCTTAACCATTCATTACTTAGCTTTCAGTTTTTTATAAATTCTTTCTTTCCGAAGAAAATTGTCATTCAGCTTATTCTTCACAAAGGTGAAAGCAAAAATTCAATTATGTTTTTCAACTTTGCATTATTCATATATACCATGGCTGGTTCATCTTCAGATGAGCGTTCCTATTCATCTGAATATTCGTCAATTAATTTTGAAACACCTAGTTCTGGGTCTTCCGAACTTCCAACACCAACTCCAGCTTATATTCCGATATGTCCACCATAAAGTTATCGTACGGGGTATACGCCAGAAAATAAACGCACGTGAAGAAATTTATTTCCATCTCCAACTACTAAGGAAAAGATAGATGACTTACATCACTATCAGAGGGAAACACTTAATCTTCAGCGTGAAATGTATTTTGAGCAAAAGAGTCATGGTAGACGACTCAGTTTTCTTGAACGTTGTGCTGCAAAAATATGTGGTTCATCTCCGATCAACACAAATGCACATATTCTTTCACCTCAACGTCCTCATGTTTCCCCAAATTCGTGGGATCGTTTGCCTCAATGGTCTCCCATTAAACAGTCTGATGAACAAAATCAACACGAATCATCCAAAGGGAAGTCTCCGAAGTCTCCAAAACCTCCAAAGACTCCTAAGTAGATAATATATATATGACTGTATGTTGATTTGGTTATTCATGTTTGCTTTGTTCTTATCAAGATAAAATAAATAATTGAATATTTTTGTTTCTTTTCTTTAAACTAAGCAAAAACATTCATCATCAGACATACATACGTCTACACTTTTTCAACAGACGTCTGTAAAACACCTTCTTTTACTTTTTTCAGCCCCATAGACATCTGAATCATTAATCACAGACGTCTAAATCAAGTATAAAAAGTTTCAATTTTTTTGCTTTACAATTAGCCGTCTGTTTAAAAATAACAGACGTTTGTTCTTCAATATAGACGTCTAACATAAAATTTTCAGACGTCTGATTTTAGTTCAAAATGTTTTTTACTCTCTGTTTCATTTTGAACCTACTGAGCCGTCTGTCACTATTTTTTAGACGTCTGTCATGCTTCTTAGCCGTCTGTTATAAAAATTTAGACGTCTAAACTTCACTTAATTGTTTCTTATCTACAGAACCTCAGACGTCTGTATATTTTTTAGACGTCTGAAATCCTGTTCGAAAGAAAAAAAAATTAACCCTACCAACGGTTTCTCTTCTTCTTCACGTATTTTTTTTCAAAATCAAAATTCAAAACCCTAGCCGTCTCCTAATTAAACAATGGCGCCCAAATCAAAGAAACAAAAAGGAGATTCTTTTCAACAAGCTCCTCATATTCTCCCTTCAGAAGATCAAATTGCAGCTTGGCTATACCATGAACCCCGAAGTATGGCTCGTTACAAACATCTATCTTCTCTACCATCATTTCATGGTATTTTTCATGATCTTGATCATTTTCCTACGTACAAACTTAAGCTCTATACTGATAGATCTCAGATTACTAGTCTTATTGATTTCAAAGAAAATCAAGTCAACATTTGTAGACTTAGTATCCTATTATTTCTTGCAAATGTTAACAATCCAAAAATTAGACTTCATCGAGATAAAGGAATGCTTTGGACAAGCGTATTTGGAAACATTCTACAAATAACTCCTGCTGACATTGGACGAGTTTTAAAATGTAGCTCGGATGGGGTCGACTTAGATGATTTTAAGTTAGAAGGAGAGGAACTTAAACAAATAGAATATTATCTTTTTGAACCAGGAAAGTCCACAGATAGATCAAATTATCTTCGTCCTCGACCTCGATTATTGCTTAGAATGGTAATAAAAACAATTTTTCCCCGGCAAGGAAGCCATGAGGTCATCTATGATGATGAAGATAAGGCGCTTCAATCAATATTATCTAATACACAAATCAATTGGGCACAATATTTTTATGATGCATTTCGTACTTATCACGACTCGAAGAAGCGTTCAATTGTCTATGCTCCTTATATTACTCGAATTCTATCTGACTTGTCTATTCAAAGTCCGTCAATTGAATTTGAAAAGATCAAGGTATCCAACATTCGCTTCTTTAGTTTGATGGGATTACCGGAATCTCCTCCGACATTTCCAACATATAATGATTATAAAGTGGAACAACTAGCTTTACAAAAAGAAAAAGGAAAAACAAAAGTAGGCAGTTCCGAACATGATGGAGATGAAGGAGATACTGAACAAGAAAGGGATGATGAAGATGAAAGGGAAGATGAAGAAGACGAAGCTTTTGAGCAAGCTTTTATCCAAAGTTCAAACCTGGAAACTTACGAGATTGAACTAATTTCTGGTACTTCACGCACTTATACTAAAAATGAAAAACTCAAGTCTGACATCACCATCTCTAAAAATCAAAAGAAAATCTCTCAACAAATTGCACAAGGCTTTTCGTCCATCAATTCTAGATTCGATGATTTAGATGCCAAAGTCGAAGAGAATGCACGAGAATTGAAAAATGTCAAGACAATTCTTCGTCAATTGTGGAAAAAGTCTCATGGATCTTCTCCTCCTTCCTCTCCAACTTGGGGAGAATGGTGAAAGAAGATGTTTTTCCTTTGGTTTGCCTTTTGGTCCAAAAACTTCACTTTCATAAAAATTCTGTTTTTTTGTGATGTTTAAAACTTATTAGTTGTTCTTTGTATAATTTTCTATGTCTCTCTTAGTTATTTGTGTTGGTTAAACAAATGCTCTGTCTTAATATATATTGTTTTGTTATTATCATCTTGGTACATGCTTGGTCTGTCTACACTTCTTAACTATTTTGTTATTCACAGTTTTGTCATTTCTCTATATCTAACACCCCCCTACAACTCTTTTTGTTAATGACAAAGGGGGAGAAATAATAATATTTCTGCTATATAAATTGGTCATATTGACAGGGGGAGCAAAAGGTATGGTTATACTAACCGTTGAATTATATAGTTGTCATCATCAAAAAGGGGGAGAATGTTGGAACCTGCCTTCTTCGATTTTAATGCGACAACTATATATTTCAACCTATATACTATAATGTCAAATATTCTTGCAGGAATTTACAAGAGAAGCTATTATCATATCTTCAACAAGATTAAGTTCTCAAAATTTTATTATTTCTAAGTTAGATATTTTTTGTACAATCTCTGATATGATGATAAAACACACACACAAATATACTTTTGAAAATCATGCTTTAAAATAATAAATATCTTTAATTATTTAAAAGATATAAAAAGGTATTTTCAAAATTATATAATATCTCAAGTTCAAAAGTGCTAAAATAAAGGAACGAACAAAACAGTACAGATTTAGACGTCTGTATATTAATTCAGACGTCTGACATCAATATCAGACGTTTAAAGATAATATAACAGACGTCTGAACTCTATGTATATAGTGCTTCTATTTCTATATGAAATAGACGTCTGTCAATTTAATAACAGACGTCTGTCATCCTAGACAGACGTCTGAATTAAAATACAGACGTCTGAAATGACTGTTTTTTCTTTCTTTTATTTTTTGAATTTTAAAACTTTATTCAGACATCTGTCACTTTTCTCTCAGACATCTGAACTTGACGAACTGAAGCATCTCTTCATGAAATATCAAATTCTGAAGAGTTGTCTTCTTCACCAAGAGTTGCACTTCTTCTAATAGTTGCAACTATTAAATTAAGACTATTAAATACTATAAATAGAGATGAAAATCCACTATTTAAAACACCAATTCTTTCTATCTATACTTGCTTTGTATTATCATAATCACAAGTGATTTTCAATCTATACTTCCTATCTTTGCACATTCAAATCATCATATCAAGAAGATTATAGGAAGGGTGTACTACATTGACTATATTCGTGTTATTCAAAGAACACACAAGTCAAGAAACAATTTACCAAATTGTATTTGAAGTCCTATTCGGTTGCTTAGGCGGAAAAGTCCTGTTCGGTTGCTCAGGCGGTGTAATACCTGTTCCTCCGGGTTAAGTGAGGGTTGTTAGAGAAATTCCAGAAGGAGTCTGGGACTGGACGTAGAACGAGAAGTTCGAACCAGTATAAAACTCCCTGGTGCCATTTTTATTTCTGCCATTTACTATTATTTATAATTCCCCACTTGCTAGTCATAGTTTAACTATATTATCGATCCACATACACTTTTAGAATGTTTGTGAAATTCAAAAAAAAACCTACTACCACCAATTAAGAGATGTCAAAATCACTCATCAGAATCTGAATATGTTTCTTCTTCCACTTGCACTGGTCCTTTGCCTCATGAAGAACTTTCCACAAATTGCCTGCCACCCCCATTTCCACTAGTGTCAGAACTTGTATGTTCTTCGGATGTAGACCAAGTAAAATGAGGTGATGGACGTTTGCCCGGATCCCGATGTGAAGTGTCCGCAGTTGTGGAGGAGGAACAAGAGATTGCATCCCATAAAATCCCGAAAAAGCTTTTGACCTTGTCAAACTTTTTGTCGATCTTCTTGTCGAGATTTTTGATGCGAGAATCCAAAATGACTTGATTACGTGCAAGTAGATCAATGGATTCTCGGGTGCTTTGGGATGGGGTTGGGGTACGAATGTCATCTCTTTGTTGCTGTGGAATAGTAGCTTGCTAACGAGGTCTTGATTGCCAATCTTGGAAAGACATGATAGTGAGAGGTCTAGGAGGCAATTTCATCAGACTAATTGTGCGGCTATTTAGAGTTTTAGTAGAAGAGGTATCGGATTCTGGAATAGGAACTGGTAGGTTCATAAGTAGCCGCATAATATACTCTCTATAATAGATGATGTTCATTCGACCTTGGTTGAAGGATAAGAATTCGCCAAGAATAAGCTTAGGCCAATTGATCTGAACATCTCCCCAAATTGCATATAAAGCCCTATAATTCTTCGGATATACAAGCTCATAAGAAACAGTACGAGGAAGAATTGTATGCATTAAGACTCGATGCATAATTCGAGCTGTAGGGCGTAAGTCAATAGATTTTAAATCTGTCATGTCATCTTCCAAAAACCTATGACTTACTTCATCTCGTTCGCCTATAGGAACATTTAAATCTTCTAACGGAATACTATTTGTTGGTGTGTGAAGAATGTGTTCAATTCTATCTAATGACAAGAATACTTGTTGACCACAAACTAAACTCCTTACGCAATTGTCACGATTTCGTGGATTTTGATGACCCAAATTTAAGTTGGCGTAAAAGAGTTTTACCATTGTATGATTAATTTTGAGATTGTTCTAATTGTGGTCAAGAAGAGATTCTAGACAACTTCTCCTTGCAAGCTCTTGAATTCTGTATGCAGAGAAGTCAGGAAACACAACAAAAGATCCTTCGAGAAAGCGTGCTTCCTTCATTTTGTTCCATCTTTGGACAACTGTGGCATCGTAAAGCCATTGAGCTATTTGGGTGTCAATAGGCTCAGAGGAAGTGGATGAGGCTTGTCTAGATCGTTTAGGGTGTCTTGGAGCCTTTTGAAGTTATAATTGAGTAAAGGAATTTGAAAATTTTGAGAGCTAGGGTTTTGAAATTCTGATGAGGGAAAGTAAAAGTGAAAAGTTAAAAAGAAGAAGGTAGTTTAAAAGGGTAAAAAGTAGGTGAAACAGAAGTTAGTATGTTCAGATTAGTCATTCAGTCGACTGGTCGTCTATGGTCAGTCGATTTATCAATATCCCGAAACTCTCTGTTTCCAGAATTAGTCGACTGACCTAATTCGTTCAGTCGACTGAATGCTCTTTTGCAGCATTATCAGCTTTTTTGCATGTGTTAACAAATAGATATTAATATATTCAATATATTAATCAACGAAGCATACAACACAAATTGAAATAAATAAATAAAAACTTAGTTAGATGAAGAAGAAGTGGATGAATGCGGAGCCTTGCAATCTTCTGGTGCAACTTTAGTGTTTTCTTTGTATGGTTTTAATGGAGACCAGTGATTTCCACGTTCCCATGAATTTGGAGGTTGTGGTGACTGATGATAAGAAGACATTGTGGGTTGACGAACATTGGATGAAGACAAGCCGCAAAATTTCCAGCCAAGTTGCTCAAGAAAGCTAAGTCGTTTTGAATTTTGCTTTTGTTCATAGTACATTTCGCGTTGAATTGCTATTGATTCCCTTGGATGATGATGTAAATCATCAATCTTCTGTTTTGTTAATGGAGAACTAAAGAATAAAAAACGACGTGCCTTCTTCTTTTCTGGAGTATGACCAATATGATAGTTGAATAGTCTGACCGGTTCATGACATGGAGTAGGTGTAGGTAAATTTGAAGATCCAGAGGAAGGTGGGGAGAAATCGACAAAGGAATATGCAGAGCCATATGGGGAGTTGTCTTGGGAGGACATTGTTGAAAGAAAGAAAAAATATATGATTAAAGCAAATGAGATGGAGAAATAAACAGAGACTCTTCAAGTATATATAATAATGAAAAAAATAGTAGTAGATAGATGAAATAAAGGATAACCAGAAAAATAATTAGAGGTGGAAAATAATTAGAATTTTCATGGTTGAGAATTATCCATGAGAAGAGTGAAATAAATAAAGAAAATGTATTATAAAATCAGTTGGGAAACAACAAATTGTGAAATGGTAAAGACATAGAATTTCCAAGCTAGAGGTGCTGAGTTAAAGTACCAGCAAAGAAAAAAACAATTTAAATTTATTATTGAAATTTTATAATTCTTTTAAAGAAATTATACCTAGTTCTCTTCTTGGCTTTATAAAACAATTTTCATTGAGTGGTTTAGTGAAAATATCAGCTAACTGATATTCAGAATTTACAAATTCTAAATTTACTATATCCTTCTCAATATTATCACGAAGAAAATGATGACGAATGTCAATATGTTTAGTTCGTGAGTGATTGACGGGATTTTTAGATAAATTTATTGCACTGGTGTTAACATAATATATTATAGATTTATTTAATTTTATATCAAAATCTTGCACTGTTTGTTGCATGTAGATTACTTGAGCACATGCTAAAGCTGCAGATATATATTCTGCTTCACATGTCGATAGTGAAACGCAGTTTTGTTTCTTGCTAAACCAAGATACTAAGGATCGTCCGATGAAATGACAAGTTCCACTTGTACTTTTTCTATCTGTCCGACTTCCTCCAAAATCAGCATCACTATAGGATACTAATTCAAAAGGACATTCTTTTGGATAAAATAGTCCTAAATCATTGGTCTTGCTAAGATAATGAATTATACGTTTTACTGCTTGCATATGTGATTCTTCAGGATTTGCTTGAAACCCAGCACATAAACAAACACTCATCATAATATCAGGTTGACTTGCAGTTAAGTAAAGTAATGATCCAATCGTGCTACGATATAGTTTCTGGTCGACACTCTTACCATCTTCATCTCTATCGAGATGTATAGTTGTACTCATTGGAGTTGGCTTGGCATAAGTGTTTTCCATACCAAAATGTTTAATTAGATTATTACAATACTTTTCTTGGTTAATTAAAATAACATTTTGCAATTGCTTGATTTGTAGACCAAGAAAATATGATAGTTCTCCCATATGTGACATTTCAAATTCATTTGTCATGATAGTCGAAAATTCCTGACATAATTTTTCATTAGTTGAACCAAATATAATATCATCAACATATATTTATATAATTAAAATAACTTGTTTAGATTTCTTAATAAATAAAGTTTGATTAACTTTTCCAATTTCAAAACCAGAGTCTATTAGATAGCTTTTAAGTCGGTCATACCAAGCACGAGTTGCTTGTTTTAAACCGTATAATGCTTTCTTAAGCTTATAAACTTGACCTGGAAATTTTTCATGAGTAAAAAGAGGAGGTTGTTCAACATAGACATTTTCTTTTATATGTCAATTTAAAAAAGCACTTTTAACATCCATTTGATAATTTAAAGTTATGAAAACATGCAAAGGCCAATAGATTACGTATAGCTTCTAATATCACGACAGGAGCAAACGTTTCTTCATAGTCTATTCTAACCCCTCACTTAACCCAGAGGAATAGGTATACAACACCTGAGCAGCCGAACATGATTTTTCCACCTCTAACAGCCGAAAGAGGACTTTTACCACCTGAACAACCGAACAAGACTTTTACTGGTATAAGAAAATAGTTGACGATTGTGTTCTGAACTATACTGATATGTCTTTAAGTATACAACCTTCCTATAATCAAATCCTCAATTATATATTGTGTGTGTGAAGATATGAAAGGAAGATATTGCTTAGAATCAAACAATATATTGATTAGTTCAGAGATTCAAGCAATATAAAGATTGCGATTGCTTTTAGAATGCAGGGATAGATAGTAGAGAGTATGGTCAGAAAACAAAATGAAATTTTGTGATTTGGAAAATGATTTTGATGTGTTTATATAGTAGACAAACAGCAACAACTATTCACGAAGAGTTTTGATCAAAAGATGCAGCCATATTTCTTCAATTTGGATCGTAACTCTTCGCAAATGGAAGTGTCTCTTCAGAAAAAATAGCTGTTAGAATCATTCAGTCGACTGAGAAAAATCAACCAGTCAACTGAATATTCAAAGACTGTGTAAAACAGAGTATGGTTGTGCAACTGAACAGGTTCAGTTGACTGTTCGTTTTTGGTCAGTCGACTGACCTGGTTGTCAGTGCATAGTTTATACCTTCTTTAAAGAATTTGAATCTTAAAACAAACTTTGATTTTGTGTAAACTACTTGAGGATAGATTTTAATAATTTCAACCTATATCTAATGACTAAAACTCCAATAAATAAACATACTATACTTAGATTTGAAGTCTTGTCTCCTTTGTAGTTTAATAGCATATCTCATTCTATTTTTGTCGCTTGATCATATAGTCTCATCACTGATTATTTAAGCTTCTTGTCATGAATCAAAACTCATGATTCAACAATATCGCCCAAGTACAATTATGGTAAGACTTAAGATTTTCATTTACCAAACATTGTTGTTCCGATCCCATTATCATTACGACTTATAAGTTAGGAGAGACAATGCTGATTTGGAAGTTGAAGGTGGAGGCAGAGGTAGAGGCGAAGGTAAAGGGGGAGTCTTGTGGAAGTTATCTATTTATTTATGTTTTGTTATATTTTGATGTACCCATTTTCAGACATGACGTTTTCGTTCTTAAGATACTATATTTTGGATATTTGGGACGGTACATTCTAGTTTTGGGATTTAGATTTTTTATGAAATGGATACATGTTTTTGATATTATATTTTATCCTTTCCCTTGTGAGACTCTAATAGCGTAGATTGACAGCTCTATATATTATTTATTTTACTAATTTTACCAATGAATGGTTGTCTTTGGAATGGGTATGAGGTTCGATGGGTTTTTATTGGGTTGAAAATAAGGCCCGTTTCGAGGTGGGTTGTTACAGTTGGTATCAAAGCTTAGGTTACCTGACCAATGGGGATAGGTATACATAAGAGTGCGCACTTCTTATTTCTGAAAGTATTTTTCAAAGCCATAATGTGCATATATATTCACTTACTTGAACATCGCAAACACACTAGGAAAATCTTTTATTTCAGCACATAATACAATCTTTAGAAGTTGTAACTAAAAGTTTAGATCTACAAATTGTTGATCATGGCTAAAAATCATTCCTCTAAGGCAGGGAACCCCTCCACCCAAGAGATACCAGCATCCGAGCGATGCCAGAATGGTTCAAGCAATACCTAAGGTATGTAAGGCAAGTTCCCATTCCTCAACAAGCTACACCGGAAACACCAGTTGCCCCGCCTGCTGAAGCGGCACCCCGCCATATAGATTTCCCCAAGATGCGCAAGGACTTTCAGAATGTGGGAGAACCGATGTATACGAGAACTGAATGTTTCGTCGAGACGAAGGCTTAGACTAACGACTTTAAGCATATATTCCAGGAGCTTGGATAGGAAGACCAGATCAAGAGGAGGATGGCTGCATGGCATCTAAAATGATAGGCTTAGATTAGTGACTATTGTGGCTAAGGAGAATGTTGAGAATGGTATTACTTATATTGAATTTAAAACTAGCTTTGAGTCTCGATACATGTCCACAGCTAAAGTAAGCTTGTGGTTGGATAAGTTTATACAGCTTAGGCAGAGAGACTCCATATTGAAGGAGTATATCAGTAAGTTCATGGAGCTAGCTAAGTTCGGATTGAGTTTGATTAACATCCCCATGATGAACATTATCAAAATTTTCAAGGGCCTAAATTCTCCACTTAGGGTAGGGGCTACTTTTTACACAAATTTCCATGGGCGACACTTGTGGATGATAGTTGAGATGGTTTTACTTTATACTATTAGCTTGGAAGAGAAAGGGAAGGAGAAAGGTAAGGTTGGACAGCCAAAAAACTAAGGTGGAGCCACAAAGGGAGGATTTATGGCAAACAAAAAGGCTAAGGGAAAGATCAAGAAAGAAGGTGCGCCATGTCATAGGTGCCAAAAGAAAGGACACATTGCTAAGGACTCCAAGGCGACCCTGATGAGGGAGGAATTCAAACGAAGATGCTTACACTGCAATGAGGAGGGGCACTACAAGAATCAGTGTCCAAAGCTAGCAAGGAAAGGATAAAGTGGGCAAGATTATGCCATTAAGGCTGTACCTATTTCTAGTAGGCCTCCTCCTAAAGATAAAGGGAAAATTGAAATGGAAAGTACAATTATTATTTTTGGGAATACTATTCGTACCTTATTTGACTTGAGAGCATCACATTCATTCATAGCTAGAAATGTAGTTAACCCTTAAGTCTAAAAACCCAATTTGTCACCGACCCAATAGTCATGCCAAATCCTTTTAGGGGGTCGACATCTCTTTCTTCAATATGTAAAGACCTAGTTGTAGATCTTTGTAACGTCGATTTTACATGTAACGCGTATGTTCTTGGTTTTGAGGTGTATAGACTTATCCTAGGGAAGAATTGGTCGTCTTACTACGAGGCTGTCTTATTTTGTGATAGGAGGATTGTATGGTTAACGAGTCATAAGTGGGGAGATATAGATGTTCGTCGTAAACCCCAAAACTCAGTCGAGTTAAGCTATTTTTGTTCTCTTAACCTATCATAAGGTGAGCTCTCATTGGTGCCTGTAGTCCGAGATTTCTAGACGTTTTTGAAGAAGTCTCGGGTCTCCCTCCTTGAAGGGAGATATAGTTCAAAATTGATTTTGAGAAGAATGCTAGATTAGGACATATGGCCACCAAAGAAAGGCGAGAGTTAGATAAGCAGATTTTGAAGCTATTGTGGAAGGGATTTATTCGGCAAATTACTTCTCAATGGGGAGCACCTATTGTCTTTGCCACTAAAGTAGACGGTTCTTTAAGGCTATGTGTTGACTATAGAAAACTCAATAAGTTAACCAAGAAGAATAGTTATCCAGTAACTAGAATAGAATATTTATTTGATCGGCTTATTGGAGCTAAAATCTTTTCACAATTGGACTTAGCCTTGAGATTCCATCAATTGAGGATAATTGTGGATAGCAAATGGAAGATTGCATTTCATACTTCAAATGGACTGTATGAATGGGAAGAGACGCGTTTTGGGTTGACTAATGCCCATACATACTTTGAAAATTTGATGAGTGGAGTCTTTAGGAGAGATACTAGGGACTTTGAGAAGGCATCAATTTCATGCCAAATTCTCAAGGTTACTTTTGAAAAAAAGAGGCGAAGTTTCCCGATCATATTGTCTTTGAAAAGGGATTTTCCATGAACCGCACAAAGGTACAAGCTATTCAAGACTGGAAGATCCTGTAGAACGCAACGAAGATTATGATTTTTCTTGAGTTAGTGGGTTTCTATATGAAATTCATCAAGGACTTTACAAAGATAGTAGTCCCACTAAATTGCCTAACCAAGAAAAATTTAGTTTTTCCATGGATGAGAAATGCATGGAAGCATTCGAGAAGCTAAAGGAGTTAATAACCAGTGCGCCAGCAATTACCATCGCTGACTGGATGAAGCCTTTCAATGTTTATACCGACACGTGTAGCATGGGATTGGGAGCAGTCTTTGTGTAAGAAGGTAAAGTGATAGCTTATGCAAGTAGGAAGGTGAAGGACCATGAGAAGAGGTACCCAACTCACAACTTAGAATTAGCGGCTATCGCTTTCGATTTGAAGATGTGGAGGCACTATATTTTGGGAGAAACATTTGAGTTGTTCACTGACCACAAATCCCACAAATACCTATTTTCTCAAATATATCTTAATCTTAAGCAGCAGAGATGGATGGAGTTTACAGCATCGTATTACTTTGAGATATAGTATACCCCTGGGAAAGGAAATGTTATCACCGACGCCCTTATTCAGAGGCATGCTACTCTATGTGCTATATATAAGTGGAAGTAGTTGGAGTTCCTTTCGAATTTCAGTTTCCAACCACTAAAAGATCCACTCTAGATATTTGGTGTAACATCCCGGAATTTTCGACTTTCGAAAATCCGACATCGATACTCACTTTATCGACTGCCGAGCCATCGAATGCTGGAAACTCGAAAAGTTATGGTTTTAAAAAGAAGAAAAAGGTAGAAGAAGAAGAAAAGAGTAGAAGAAGAAGAGAAGAACAACAGAACAACAATAGAAACAGAAAACAATAACAGAATCTCACATATCGCAGCGGAACAATATATAATAGATAAACACTAGTCTTTTAAAACAAAGAACTATATCAGTTTATACATTCATCAATCAGAGTCAATATACAACAATGGATAGTTATATAAACTTGTCCTCATACAGAATACACAGCGGAATAAATAAATAATTACAGATATACGTCTCGCCATCCAGCTTGCTTCCAAAGCTCCAGAATATCCAGAATATCCTGATAACATAACTCTAGGCTGCCCGTGTGGAAATTGGTGGGCACCCAGATTTTAGAAGGGAAACAATAAACTCCGAGTCAGTCATGGTGACTGGTGTGAGATCGTAAAACAGTTTTATCTTTAAAACAACAAGAAGATTTAAAGTCAATTCGTAATGCTTTTGGAAAATGAAACTACCATAAGACCTCCCGCCACACACACAATGCAAACACAGAATTGGAGGAGATTTCTTCTTATGATAGTCAAAGATGCTTACTACGCAAAAATCAAATCATTTTTGATATTATTATTAGTGCATAGTGTAGAAAACATTTCGAAAGTAGAATATAAATCTTAGCCAGCATAGGTACCATTATATTATGCCTGCTATAGCTGCCTCCTGAGGAGACAGGTTATACAATTGAAATCGTAAAGGCTCGTATTGTTTCTTTGGATTTCCAACAAATGGTCAGGCTAAGGAACTTCCTTTTCCACGATGGGTACGTCCCTGGAATAGACGACCCGAGAACCTAATCGGATCTCTGCCAACACAAGGCCGGGTTACCTCTGCAAAAATAGGTAACTACTGACATGCGTATGTCATCCCCCGATCGTAACCGATCTTCCCGAGGATCCCCGATTTCCAACAAACCACATAATAAGCAGTATCAACATAGGTTAAATATCTGGGCTCCATACCATGATACCACCTCTATCCAGAAGGAATGACATACACTAAGGGGCGCTACTCCCTAGAACCTTGCTGCATCCTTCCTGTTTCGACCATTTCCGGGGTGTGAGGCTCGACGAAGTCTCGTCCACAAAGCTACGCTTTCTACAAAGCCATGCTTCGGGTCAAACAAAATGATCAACCTATGATCACAAAGATATAAGATCAAACAAATGATCATATCACAAATGATCAAACACTGATCATTTCACAGCAACACTCAGTATGCCTTGTTACCAAATTGGGATATATCGCTGATGAATTTCAACTACATAACCTCTGAGCTCGTACGTCTCAGAGAAGGGTGTTAAGCTAAGAGAATAAATTCTCCGCCACCAACAGAAATGTATTTGAAAGAAATCAGCTTTATATCTCAAATTGTAACATCAGACACACAATCCATACAAGTCTGTTCCGGGATCGAACAGAACCGAAGGCACTTCTCACGAAGCCCTTGCAATATCCGGATAATTTTCTAATCACGTCCGGACTTCCCGTCACTAAGGGTGATAAAACCTCTAAATCGGAGATCAGCCGATGTAGAGTAACTCGACGGTAATCCTTCCGTTTTCAAAAATATCCGGTCTTCAACACCGGTCTTCGAATGCAATTCATAACGACGTATCACATATTCGGAATGGGTTATACGACCCCATGGTCCTTTTCCGGCTAACCCGAATAGTGAGCGATTATTCAAAAATAAGTGTGGCATTCAAATTCATCCAATTCACAACAAATACCTATCTAAAGGTAATTATTGATAGTCGGTTATTTAACTATCAATAAAGATGCGCAACATCATCAGATTCCAAATAATTTTCCAAATTATTTATTTTCCAAAATATCTTTACTAGATATAAAATTCCCACACTTAATCATTTGAAAACAATTTCAAATCAATTTCCACATTTCATTTTATCCTTGAAGATAAAATCTCAAAACAATTCATTTCATATTGGAAAAGCATTTCCATACTTATTTAAAAATAAGTAATTCACAAATCATTTATTTTCAACATTTGAAAATATTCAATATACTTAAATCAAATTTAAGTATAAATTCATTATTTCAGGAAATCATTAATTTTAACATCTATTTGAGTCAAAACGAATGTTGCGTAAAACATCGTTACGACGACTCGAAATCAATAGTATAGGGATTCGGAATTAAGATAGATATATAAATCCCAATACTACATAAAACATTTTCTTTCGAAAATCATTTACTATAACAACAGTGTTATAGTTCATCATTTCCTTATTTCTCGAAAACGTCTATTTCAACAATGAATGTTGAAATCTATGATTTCGATAGTTCACATGTTTTAAAACATCTTTTAAAACAATTAACTTCATTTATAATATCGCTTTCCCAAACATAACTATTTTTTTCCAATAATATATTCACTGTCCAAAATCGTGAATATACTTCAATAACCAAATTTCAATCTTTGTTACACATTTATTTCAAGAATTATCCACTGTCCAAAATCGTGGATAAAATTTCCTTAATAATCTCTATATTTAATTCATCAAATTTGATTGATTTTCGAATTTATAAAACAACGTTTATAAATTCCATTTCTATTTTGTAACAACTTCAATTTAATAAATCCCCTTTATTAACAATTCGATTCATAACTCAAATCTTATACCAACAATCCATATTATAAGTTAAATACTTATAATTCCTTTATTTTACAAAATCATTTCCATTTATAAGTTCATAATCTATAAATTCCATTTATTTATAAATTCTTAAAAATTCATTTTAACGCTTATAAAAACTCGTTTTATAATACCAACATTTTAATTTATAAAATGTCAACTTTATAAACCTTTTAAGTAAACCGTTTATAATATTTTAAAAATCTCAATTTAAAACATTTTATAAATCAATCAACTATTTATTCCAAAAATCACTTTTCGGTTATATTTCACAAAGATCTTAACTTTTATAACTTTAAAATTTGAACGTTTATTTATTTAAAATAAATCACTTCAAAAATTTAATGAAACGTATAATTTCAAAGATCACTTTAAAAATCCTTTTAAATTAAAAGTCGTTATTTTTAAAACTTGAATCCGATGATGCAACAGCACCAATTAGTCAATCACAACATCAAACATCATATATCAACATATGATAACATAATATACATCAATATCTGTAAATAAATAAATACTGGTGAGGAATCCAGTTGGATCCCTCCAACCTGTTTCCCTGCATCCACAGACGTTAGCACAATACCAATTCCACTTCGAGGTGGAATATCGCGGTATATGGGTTTTATAAAAATAATCCGCTTACTAACGGCGCAATAGGGTCTCATCCGCTATACGAGGCGGGAAATCAATCAATCCAATATATACATATGCCAATATGTATATATTGCTATATATATATATAGATATATCCTACTATATCTAATATCACATCCAAATAGCAATCAAATCAATCAATAACTGCAATTCATTTTGAGTAAGAAAATAATCTCACCTTAGCTTTTAATTTTGCAATCCAATCCAATTCTTCTTTCGTTTTCTCGACTTTAACCTTGTATATAACAATTTATACAATATATTAATATCCGAATGAATTGACTAATTAAATTTCAATTGATAATTCAATTTACCCATAATTTATTTTTATTGTAAATAAATATGTTGACGTTAAAATGTGAACGCCAACACCCAGTGTGTGTAGTAAGATCGTGAAAGCACCACCCGTGTGACGGGAACAGAAATCAAGCAGAAAAATAGCAGAAATGCAGTAAAAAGACAACAATTTATAGTGGTTCGGCTTGAGATTTAGCCTACGTCCACTTTGAATCTCTTTATTATTGAATCTGGTTACAAATTGATACAAATTTCCTATGAAAACAGTACAACTCGATCACAAGAAGCAATCTTGACTACTAGCTCAATCTTCGGCGATGAAACCCGATGAATCCATGTCGGATGTTAGGAATTTCTCTCGAAGTTTGTTGTAGTGTCTTGAATGCTTGGAGGATCCTTGTTTGCTGAATGATTGGAGAGTTCGACAGAGTAACGGCGCTTTAGAAATGAATTGCCAAAAGTCCCCTTCATATTGGAAGTGGTGGGGTATTTATAGGAGCTGATCTGGACTCAGGAATTTTCTCTAAGTATTTAAGTCGTAGCCGACTTATGGTAGGTCGGTGGCGAGTTAAGGAATAGGGCTAGGTCGGTGGCGAGTTAAGGAATGGTTGTTGCTGACCCATCCTGTGGCTGTCTTTGACAAGTATTAAGTCGTTGCCGACTTATCAGGCCTTAACTCGTAAACCCACTTAGTCGTAACCCGTTAGGTCGGAACTTTCTTAAGTCGGAGCCTTTCATAACTCGGAATCTCTTCTAGGTCGTAGCTCTCGAGTCACAGATTACCTTAACTCGGCAGGCTCTTAACTCGGCGTCCTTCTTAACTCGGTCTTAGCTCTTGAGTCACAGATTACCTTAAGTCGGCAGGCTCCTATCTCGGCATACCTCTTAAGTCGGCAGCTCTTCTCAGTAGTTAGATCAGCAACTGTTGGGTCAGATCTCTCCTTAGGTCGTAGCCTGTTAAGTCGGAGATCTTGTTAACTCGGGGCTTTCCTTAAGTCGGTTACGCCTTCAAATTGTTAGGTCGTCTTCTTTCTTAGGTCGGCAAGCACCTTAACTCGGCATACCTTCTTAGGTCGGCAAGCACCTTAACTCGGCATACTTTCTTAGGTCGTGAGTCGAAAAGGGGATTAACATTTGCCCCTCGAAGTATATGCCTAAGTCATAGGTCGTATGCTTCGATTCTCTTAATTCTTTGGTTAGGTCGGTGCCGACTTAACAAATGCCTTAGGTCGTACACCGTGCAAGTCGACTCGCCTTCCAGCATATAAATAGTTGCATCCTTCTTCCTCTTCCTCATCTGTTCCTTTTCTCGAATCTGCCATTGAAGCACTTTTAGAGCTCCCAGAGACAAACTCCAACCATCCAATCGCCGATCATCTTCTTGTTATACTTCGTAAGTCGATCTGGTCATCGTTCACCCATGCTCGCTGTCGAATCGATAACTCCCCAGTTTTTGACTTCCATTTGTGTTTAGATGCTGCGATTCATTGAGCACAACTTTTTGATTGTTCGTCAATCGCCATCGACCATGTTGTAATTGTAATAGGGCAATAATACATTGGATTCGCAGCAAACTTGATTCGACTTGAATCGGCTCCTTGGGTGGTCCTATGGTGTGATGGAATGAGGATCGTTGTTGACTGTGAGGCTATTGGGTTAACGGGTTAAGAGTTAGGGAAGAAAATTAGTCGAGGTATTGGCTCGGTCACGACCTAGGGATTTCATGCGATCCAGTGACTTTCATGACTTAAGTCGAAGCCGATTTAGCAGTTTCATGCGACCTAGGTTTTGTGTCGCTTCCGAGTTAGGACTTAGAGGATTTCTAGCTTTGACTCATAAGGAACCTTCCTTAGGTCGTCACCGAGTTAGGACTTAGACTTTCGGCCACCCAACAGATGATTTTTGAACTGTGCCCGAACTTCGAACTGTTGAACTATGAACTGTGAACTGTGAACTGTTGAACTATGAACTGTGTTGCATGCATTTTACACATTGCTTCAATTTTGCAAACTAACAATCCTGCTTAATACAACATTCACAGAATACTGGGACGAATATACTATCACTGACTGCCCACATCGAGTGACGGATTAGTTGATAACGAGAAAGTTAAATTAAATGAATATGAACGAGATGCTGTACAATAACTAATTCAAGTGAAGTATTAAAACAAAATCGTAATAGTCGAGTGAAACTGACTTGTCTGTATTAACACTGCACTTGATCATTGACAAGTTCTGAAATTTTGTAATCGATTGACTGTCAACTAATTTAATTCCAGTTATGCTTGTCGTTTATTTTTCGTTAGTTTTTTGCACAACACTTCACACTTTTAGGGAACGTGCACCTTCACATTTGAACATTCAGCTGATTGTGTAGAATGTCTTCTCCACAAGAAGGAACAGAGCAAGCTGAAGATGTATTTCCAGTTGCTATCCCGCTGAACGATCCTCCAGAGAGGACTCCTACTACTTTGAGCCATAAAGCCTTTCGTCAACTATGCACCCAGTTTGGCATTGCTGAGGCTGACGCTTTGCTTCCCGAAATAAATGATACTGCTGACAGACCGCCCCATGGCTTTGTCGCAGTTAACCGCCAAATGTGCTTGAGCGGGGCTATCCCCCCATTCAATGACTGCATTCGAGAGCTTCTTCTCCAACTATCTATTTCCCCTTTTCAGTTACATCCCAATGGCTACGCCATCTTGCTGGGACTATGCGTGCTTTTTAGGAGAACACTGGGCCGCTTCCCTACCTTCGGAGAAATTCGCTATCTTTGTACTTTTGCCAAAAATAAAGATCATCCCTCCATCATAGTTGTAAGGAGTGCGAGAAACCGTAAGTTGATCACCGGTCTCCCTGAAAGTGTTCACAGTTTCCTGAGCCCGTTCTTCTATGTTCGCTGCCCTCCTGGGTTTTATGCTATTTGGAGAATAGGGAGTAAGATCACTTGCATTTGTTTCTCATATTCTTTCAAACTTACCGAAGTTCGGATTATCAAGTGCTAACTTTGCTCTTTTTCCTTTTTCAGCACTTCCTCCTCCTTCTAAAAATCCCAGTCACAAAGTGACTTTCGAGAGGCTTATGGCGGTGCCTGTAGAGGAGAGGAGTATCCAATTTCTATTAGATGATGAGCTTTTACACCAATTTGGGCTTCTGCACCCTTCCAGGTCGACTCGAATTCATGAAATTCCTAGCTCCGATGCAGAAACATCAGCTGCTTCGGGTTCTCAAGCAGAGGCGTCAAATGCCCCAGTTTTTGCGGAAGAAGCTGCATCAAAAACACTTGTCATGGATACTGCTTTGATAAAGTGCTCTGGATCCACTGATGCTGTAGGATTGGCTGGCAAGTCGGCACTTCCCCCAATTATTGAGGAAGAAGAGAATCCTCGAGCTTCTGAAAAATCAATTGACGTGGAAGTTGAGAAGGAGAAATCTGCCGAACATTTGGGCGACGACACCTTTGATGGCTTGAGTGACATTATGATTACTTCTCAAGAGCTTTTCGGGGATAGCAATCAAAAAGCGACTTCTCCCGTTGTCGAGGCGACTTCTACCCTTAAACAAACCCAGATGCCTATTACGCCAATCGTCTCTGTTTCCACACCAAAGCGTGGTCTGTAATTTGACGCATGTAGTTTGCACGCCACACACACTTAGGACTTTTCAGCACTTATAAGCATTTATTCTCTTTTTCCTGGAAATTTCTAAATTCTACCCTTCTTCTGCTTTCAGGTTCTCCAATGGGACGTACAGGTTCATATTATGACTCATTCAAGTACCGTGGAGGCCGCGGCACCTATGACTTTAGGAAGTACCTTGATACTCCAAAAGAAACGGATGAAGAGAGGGCTCGAAGGAAAGCCCAGGAGAAGCGGGATTACGATCAGTGGCAAAGAAGGAAAGATGCTGAACGATACGACTCTTCGCATAGGAGTGACTACTCTCATAAGCGGAAGTCTTATGATGATAAGGGAAAAACTCAAATTGTCGATGAACCGAGCAAGCGATCTAAACCGACTGACGCGTCTGAAATTTCTGAAAAAACTGACGCTCCCATTTCTTCTGATATTCTGGCTAGCTCCCCTCCTTTGAAGAAATCTGACATTCAGACTATCATTAGTAGACCGCAATATCAAGTCAAGGACGGCCCCCCAACACTTCAGAGCCGTTTTCCGAATTGGTGCCTAAAAGGGGTACGCTTTGACTTGGACATAGTTCCGATTGATAAGCAGGCAATGCTGAGGAATGTCGACGCTGTCAAGCTTGATATTGAAAGAATGTCTGGATGGCAGAAGTTGGTTGATGAACTTCAAAGGGTCAACCATCTTAACCTTGAGGCGATGATGACGATGGAGAATGATAAAGCAGAATGGGACAAATGGCGTAAGCAGCATGACGCGGAAATGACAAGTATTGCAGATGACAATGCAAAGCTTGCGTCTGAAGTTAAGCAGCTTAAGGAAAATCTCGCTTCTTCTTCTGCATCATATATTCAAAAAGAAGAATCTTTCAGAAGCAAGTGCGAGATGCACATGCCGCACAAAGAGATGTAGAAATGAAGCTTGCCGCCGAACAGCACGTTAAAGAGAAGTACCGCACAGAAAACGCCGAACTGCGGGAAAAGGTCACTTCCCAGAACATGGAGATTGAGTTACTAAAGTCTCGACTTGCTAAAGTTGAGACAGAGCGTGATGAGGCTACCGCTGGCCGGATCGCTGCCGTTGCCGAAAAGGAAGCGGCCGAGCAATCACATGAGGCAACGAAAGCAGACGTCAGCTCTACCTTATTTGACTTTTATTTACACAGCGTTCTGGGTCGTGGGAGCCTCTCTTTTCTTGGTCCTGATTATGAAATTACATTGGCTGAAGTGTGGGAAGTCGCGATGGATATGCTTGGCGGGGCTGGCTATAATGAGCTGGAACTTGAGGAGCGCTATCTCAATGATGAGGATCGCGCCGCTCTTGTTAAGGGGAAGGAGCTACTTGCCAAAGTACGAGCTGAAACAGCGGGAGAAGAGCCTCCAAAAGAAGAAGCTCCTTTAGCTGCCCCCGTTCAGACTTCCACTTCAGCCGACGTCAATATTATAGATTCCAGCCCTCATTCTCTGCATTTAGCCAAAGTTGCCCAGGAGACTGCAACTACTCCTACTGAAGATGAGGCGCTAGATGATATTGAAGCCGAGAAATTCGAGGTGGATCTTGTAAAGCCAACTCCTCCAGGTACTCTTGGTGTCATCTCGGGTCTAATGAACCAGTCATTTGACTTAGCCGAATTCGATGATCTTCTTACATGTTACTTAAACTTTGATGAATCGATGCCTTCTTTATTTTCGGGGGATGCTGATTTTAACTTCTTTTCTTCTACAGCGGAGGCACCAAGCACAACACAAGCTTCCACTCCTTCGATTGCCGTTCCTCTGTCTTCCCAAATTACTCCTCCCTCTGCTTCCCAACCGGGATCACAGGCAGAGAAAATCGAAGCTCTTCAAGGCTTGGATGATCCGGCTGCTTCTCAGGAACAGAAGGCGGAGGATTTTGAAGACATCGAGAAGACCCCGGAGCGGTCTCTTGACGATGATACAAAGCTCTCAACATTGCTGACTACTCCGGGGAGTGAGTCTTCTTCAAAGAGGAAGGGGAAGCGTGCTGTAAGGAAAAAGAAGAAGACTTCCACTGAAGAGGAAGCAGTAGTTGATCCGGCTGTACCGCTTTCTCCTTCTGCCCCTGCCCGTTCTCAACGACTTCAAAAGCTAATCATCAGACCGGGAAAGAGTTCCAAGGGTGGTGAGAAGAAGGAATAATCAAGCTGGATTTTCTACTTTTTATTTTTGCTCTTTGCATGTATTGACCGGGGATTGTGCGGGCACCGGTCCCCGCTTTTGCTTTTTGAGATATCTGCACATGTAAAGAATTTTCATAGTACTAAATAAAACAATTATTTTACTTGTACAAATTCTTGTGTATGTGAGAATGATCTATCTTTTATTTTAAGTATAGAACAAACGATTCTTCTTACTTGTGCAAACTTTTTGTCTGCGTTTGAGAATGCATTTATTCCACATCTGTTTTCCATGATATTGCAACGAACTTGTGGCATGTTGCTTTTATTAATATAATTGAATTGTACAGTATTGCCCCCATGCCATAAGTGCATTGCAATTATTCTAATACTCTTACTTCAGAGGACAATTATTCCGCTTTTAAGGGGAGAATTATTCTGCTCTTAGTAGAGTATATCCAGTCTTTAGAAGGATTTTTTTTTTTTTTGAAGAACGCTTTTAACTCTCGGGGATAACCACTTTTATTTATCAAGAGGTGAATTTCCCTATGAGATGAAATGAACTTCTTCTGAAAGAATTTTGCAGCCTTTTTCAACCCCCTTTATTATTATTATTTTTTTTTAGGAGGAACTTTTCTAGATGAACAAGTTAGTCCTTCCTTTAGGAGTTGAACTGTGCTTTTGGACGATGCTTTTTGTTCAAGCATTTTACTTTGGGACATGCCTCCGGAGAGGGCTCCTCTTAAAGAGTTGTGCCTCCGAAGAGGTCTTGTGCCTTTGAAAAAGGGCTTGTGCCTCCGAGGAGGGCTTGTGCCTCCGAAGAGGGCTTGCGGTGCCTTGGGAAAGGGCTTTTGCCTCCGAAGAGATCATGTGCCTCCGAAAAGGGCTTGCGGTGCCTTGGGAAAGGGCTTTTGCCTCCGAAGAGGTCATGTGCCTCCGAAGAGGGCTTGTGCCTCCAAAGAGGGCTTTTGAGTGCTTGGGAGTTACTTTCTCATGGTCGGATGGGTTCGTGGGGCAGGCGTAAGTTGTTTGATTGGATCTTTGTTTGTACAGAGGACCGCAATCAATTAACAAGATGCCCCTTCGGTAGTCCCACCGATCTTTTTGGTTGAGGAAAGCACTCCCATTTATTGGTGTGCCTCGTTAGAGGGCTTTGGTTGGTTGGTAAGTTTCTCTCATCATCTGCCTGTTAGCGCTCTCTTATTATCGTTTCCAAGCACATCTTCTTCTTTTCCTCTTACAAGCAAATTGCTTTATCCGAAGAAGTGGACTTCACCGTTGAACGACTTCACGGGACAAACGCAAGTTATCTAGTCGGATGTCTATTCATAACGGCAATCTCGACTAGTGAACAAAGGTTTGTCACAGTGGAGTCGCCAACTTTTTATGTGAAGTTTTCCTTGCTTGGGATTTGAATTCGGACAAAATTTTTGCGGCTTGGTTTTCGTGTAATAGCTGATTTATGAAAGTTGCTTAGCTTTGTGATGAGCAAGCCTTGCTATAAGGTCCTGCAATTTTGAATTGATATTTTAGCGACACATTTAAAGTGTTTACATATCAAAATAAAACAGGCATCATGAAATAGTAAAGAACACAAGATTTATAGTGGTTCGGCCAAAAATCGGGCCTACGTCCACTTTATAGCTTTCATTCATTTACACTGATTTACAATGTTTCACAATACAACTGATACATTCATCATCATTTTACAATTTTGAGCTGAGCTTTTTCAGGTAAAGTAAGGACGCAAATGGTTGTTGTTCCAGGCCCTTGGAATCAGATCTCCTTAAACAGTTATGAGTTTGAAAGTGCCATCGAGAAGTTTAGTGCCTATGACATATGGTCCTTCCCAGTTTGGCCCAAACACACCAGTTGCTGTCATGATCCTTTTCAAAACCAAGTCTCCGACTTCAAAGCTGCGTTGGCGAACTTTGGAATTGAAATACCTGGCTATCCTCTGCTGATGAGCTGAAACTCTGAGCCTAGCTTCTTCTCTTTTCTCATCAAGAAAATCAAGCGCTTCAAGTTGCAGTTTTTCATTTTCGATTTCATTGAAATGAACTCTTCTGTGTGAAGGAACCTCTATTTCTACTGGAATCATTGCCTCAGATCCGTATGCCAATGAAAATGGAGTGTGCCCAGTCGCAGTTTTGTGAGTCGTTCTGTATGCCCATAGTGCTAATGGAAGCTTATCAACCCAACCACCTTTTGCTTTTTCAAGCTGCTTTTTGATAGTTGACTTGATGATCTTGTTAACTGCTTCCACTTGCCCATTTGCCTACGGATGAGCCACTGCTGAGAAGCTTTTTCGAATTCTGAACCGTTTGCAAAAATCCTGGAATTCTTCACTTTCAAATTGAGTGCCATTATCGGTGATTATCTTCTGTGGCACACCATATCTGCAAATGATATTCTTCATTACAAAATTTATCATCCTTTTAGAAGTGATGGTGGCCAAAGGTTCAGCTTCAGCCCACTTGGTGAAATAATCAACGGCAACAATAGCATATTTGATTCCTGATTTGGCGATCGGTAATGGTCCAATTAGGTCTATCCCCCAAATGGCAAATGGCCACGGACTGACCATTTGCGTGAGTTCAGTGGAGGGTGCTCTTGGGATTTTTGCAAATCGTTGGCATCTGTCACATTTCTTGGAAAAAGTTGCAGCATCTCGATTGATATCTGGCCAGAAGTATCCATATCGGAGAATTTTCTTTGCAAGTGTTTGACCACCTGAATGGTCTCCACATTCTCCTCCGTGCACCTCTGTTAAGATTGTCTTGGCTTCTTCTTTAGTTACACATCGGAGTAGTGGGGTTGAAAATCCCCGTCTGTATAATCGGCCATCTTGAATTATATACCTCGATGCTTTTCTCAATAATTTCCGTCGTTCCTTAGAACTCTCTGGCAGGGAACCACTGAGTAAGTATTCTTTGATTGGAGTCATCCATGATTCATGCTCTTGAGACGTAGTCATAATCCAATCGACATCCATTTCATCAATGCTTGGAGCTGATAGAACTTCTACAGGGAATAATCCTAGTAATTGAGCTTCTCCGGAACTCGAGTACTTTGCTAAAGAATCCGCCTTCATATTTTCCTCTCTGGGTATGTGGCTTATTGAGTAGTGATCTAAATCATTGAGGAGTTCAGAAGTTTTTGTCAAATATGCAGGCAAATTCCCTCCCTTGGCCTGAAATTCCTTCTTCACCTGGCAGACAATAAGCTGAGAATCACTGAAAATCTGTATCACTTTGATATTCAA
Organism: Allium fistulosum; assembly: GCA_030737815.1. NCBI lineage: Eukaryota > Viridiplantae > Streptophyta > Magnoliopsida > Asparagales > Amaryllidaceae > Allium > Allium fistulosum. The sequence goes on from CM060904.1 coordinate 1,070,210,103, forward strand.
TTCCTTGGCGATCTTCAACCCGGCAATAAGGGCTTCATATTCTGCTTCATTGTTTGTCGAAGGAAACTCCAGCCTCAATGCATAACATAGTGATCGTCCTTCGGGAGTTTCGAGCACAATTCCTGCCCCAGAACAATAATCGTTTCTTGAGCCATCAACATACAACTTCCATTGTATCGGAATACAGTCAGTGGTTTCTTCCTTACTGTCACCTTTGTCAGTGGATTCTGCAATGAAATCTGCTAAAGCTTGTCCGTTAATTGCTCTTCGGGGATGGTAAGTGATGTCATATTGGCTGAGTTCTATGTTCCACTTCAAGAGACGACCCGAGGTTTCAGGACGATACAGGACTTGCTTCAAAGGCTGATCAGTCAGGACCTTGATAGGATGAGATTGAAAATAAGGCCTCAACTTTCTGGAAGCGATTAGCAGACAATAAGCAAGTTTTTCTATCTTTGAATAATTCATTTCAGCCCCAGCGAACCGTTTGCTGATGTAGTAAACCGGACGTTGTATTTTCATATCTTCTCGTACGAGTGCTGCACTTAAAGCATGGGATGAAATTGCCAGGTAGATGAAGAGGTCTTCACCATCACTAGGCTTGGAAAGGACCGGAGGAGTTGTCATATGATGAATCAGTTGATCGAAAGCATTCTGGCATTCAGGAGTCCATTCGAAATTTTTCTTTCCTTTCTTTAGAGCATCAAAGAAGGGAATGCATTTGTCGGTGGCCTTGGAAATGAAGCGACTAAGAGCGGCAACCTTTCCATTGAGACTTTGCAGTTCTTTCTTTGTTCTAGGGGCTTTAACCTCTCTTAAAGCTGTGATCTGAGCAGGGTTGGCCTCGATGCCCCTAGCGCTCACAATGAAACCCAGAAATTTCCCAGACTCTACTCCGAATGAACATTTTAACGGATTAAGCTTCATTCCGTACTTCCGAAGAATTGAGAACATTTCTGCTAGGTGATCCATGTGGTCTACTGCTTTCTTTGACTTTACTAACATATCATCAACATAGACTTCCATCGTTTTGCCAATCTGAGGTTTGAACATAGCGTTGACAAGTCTTTGATATGTTGCCCCAGCATTCTTTAAACCGAATGGCATGACTTTGTAACAGTAGAGTCCCACATCTGTAATAAAGCTTGTGTCCTCCTGATCTGGTTCATTCATCATAATTTGATTGTATCCGGAATAGGCATCCATAAAAGATAACAACTCATGTCCAGCCGTCCCATCTACTAGTTGATCGATTCTAGGCAACGGGAAGCAGTCTTTGGGGCAAGCTTTGTTCAGATCTGAGAAATCAATGCATACTCTCCACTTTCCATTTGCCTTCTTAACCAGTACTGGATTCGAAACCCAATTTGGATAAGTGGATTCTTTGATGAAATTATTCTCCAAGAGGCGATCTACTTCTTCCTTTAAAGCTGCTGATCTTTCTGGACCTTGAGTTCTTCTTTTCTGTTTCACTGGCGTGAATTTCGGATCGACATTCAGGGTGTGAACAGCAATTGTAGGAGATATTCCGCACATATCAGCATGACACCAAGCAAACACATCTAGATTGGCTTTTAAGAATGATATCAGTGTATTTTGAACTGTTATACTTAGCTGTGAACCCACATTGAGTACTTTATTTGGGTCTTTCGGGTCTACAGATACTGGTACCGTTACCTCCACGGGTACCACTCTATTTTCCCCTGTATTGGCTTTCCTGGGATCCATTTCTTTTCTTGCATTGCTGTGTTCGCCAGTACAGGGGCCGCTCCGTAGTTGCTACAGGGTCGGTTCCTTGATGCGGAGCGGAGCTGCCGCATCTTTCCCCATTTCTTTTCTCCTAGCCTCTCGGAGTTCTACAAGATAACATTCTCGTCCTGCGTTTTGATCTCCCTTGATAACAGCAATCCCATTATCAGTAGGAAATTTCATTGTTAAGCACCAAGGAGCGAGGACGGCCCTGAAAGCAGCAAGAGTAGGCCGGCCCAAGAAAGCGTTATAGGCGGAGAATCCATCCACGATTACAAAAGTTTGCTTTCGAACCAATTTCTTGGGTCCTTCACCCATTTCAACAAACAAGTCTACTGTTCCGATCGGCTGCTTCAGCTCTCCTGTAAATCCGGCGATCTTGTGTGAAGAAGCACGTACATCAGTCATCGGAATTTTCATTTGGTCGAATGTCCTTTTAAAGAGGATGTTACACGAGGCACCACTATCAACTAACACTCTTCTGACAATAGCCGGCCCAATACCGACAGAGACAACCATAGGGTCCTTAGTAGGAGCTTCCACATTAACAGAATCCCTGGCTCTGAACATAATATCATCATGGGAAGTTTTTTGCTGCTTTAGAGGTGAAACATCTTCCAGGATTAAGACACTTTCTTCGGTTGGCGCATACTTCAAAGCTTTTGCATACCTTTCCATTTCACCCCAACTCCTGCCAGCCGGGTGAGGCCCCCCTGTGATCACATTAATAACAGGTCTTTCCTTTCCAACTGGCCTCTCTCCTGAATCAGATGAATTAGTTGGAGGTAACTGCCCTTGGCTGGATGAAGATGGGTCCTTTCTATTCCTCTTGACGTATTGCTGTAATTTATTCTCTCTTAGCAATTCTTCAATCAGACTTTTCAAATGGCGGCATTCATTGGTATCATGCCCTGGTTGGTTGTGAAACTTGCAAAATCTTCCGCTCTGAACAGCATTCTTCCCAACTTTCACGGCCGGTGGTTTTGGAAATTCAACAGCATCTTTAGTGGCGATGAAGATATTTTCCGGGGTATCGGTCAGAGGAGTAAAGTCTGATGGTTTAAGAAAACGGGGCTTTTTGAAGTCTTTCTGCCTTTTCCCACCATTACTTTCCCTTTTCTGATCTGCCGGTTCTTTCTTGCTTTGAGTAGCAGCATTATTTTCCGCCACTGTTGTCACAACTTTAGCTGGTGCGGAAAGATTCTCTAGGCGTATAAATTCGTCAGCCTTTTTGTAGAATTTCTCGAGCGAATTTGGCTCTTTCATCTTCAGCCATTTCCCAAATTCGCTCGATTTGTCAACGGCACGCATCAAATAGGTCAAGATCATTCGTGGCTCGGCATTATCGACTTCTGCCAGAGCTAAGTTGAAGCGGTTCAAGAATGACTTAATGGGCTCTCCCGGATTCTGTTCAAGACTGGACAGTGACATTATATCTTTTGCCCTTGAAGCGTATAGCCTGAATTGCTCTTTGAATTTTCGGGTGAGATCGGAAAACTGATCTACAGAACGGACTGGAAGCTTGGTAAACCAGAGAAGCGCCACCCCTTCTAAATAGACTGGGAAATATCGGCACTTTATCTCGTCGGTTGCCCTTGCGCCGGTCATATGCCAATCGTATTTACACAAAAACTGATTTGGATCACTTGTCCCCCGATAAGCAGGAATAGTGGGGGGAACAAACTTTCTAGGAAATTCAGCCTTCAGAATCTTTTCGGTAAACGGAGTTCTACTCGGTGCGAATCCCCATTCGCTTTCGTCCTCATCCCTTTGCATGCTCTCTTTCATTATTTGCTTGATCATACCAGAGAGATATTCCTCATTGTTCAGAGATTTCGCAGAGTAGGCCTCAGCCATCTTTTCAGGAGTTTGTCCAGGTAAATGCTCATGAAGAACTGGTGACGGCCTAGATCCTTCGGCCTGGAGGGGTGCCCCTTCGGCAGCACCTGATCCCCCGTGAGGAATATTTCTTCCCTCGGGATTGGGAGCAGCATTAGCAAAGTTTCCCTCATTATTTTCTAGTTACCAAAAATTTCATAAGTTAAATAAATTGATTTCCATTTTATAAACTTAATTTAACTAATTCTTTATTTAAACAAACAAGTAACTTCCCTAACTAATATTTTCCTTTATTGTTAAACCTTATATTTTTCAATCTGTACACATATGTATATATTTTTCTCAAAACCTAACTCTATATATACATTAAAATATATATGTATATCTATATAGATACATATACATTTATTTTTTGATTTCCTAATTATATTTAGATCAAATAAAGAACAACTTAAATTCAGAAAGCTGTTTAACATTTTTAGATTTTCTTTACTGTAACATAATATATATTTTTTTCTTCCACATTCGTTTAATAAATTTAACTAAATAATAATAATAATAAATCTGCCCTTACCTTACTGCTACCAGCCAAGCACGTCGCTGACCTTCCCACTGCTCACGCGCGCGCCACCGTACGCGCCGCCTTGCCGAGCCCCCACCATCTATTCGATCGCGATGCCGCCATTGCCGCGACGAACCCACTCGCGATGTTCCAAATCGCCTTCCCCCAATCGCGAGCATCAACACCAGACGCCGACCCTATCGCCATCGCGAACGCCTCCCTGATCGAGTCGCCCTTATCGGCCTCGAAGCCGCTGCCTCGCGAATCACACGCGACCTCCATCGATCGCGCTACCACCCGATAGCCACTCACGCACACGCGCGAATCACCAAATCGCGATGCTAAAAAAAAAATCAACCCCGCCGCTCTAGCTTCGTACACGACGCTGCCTCCCGTTTATTTTTTTCTCAGTTCGAATCGATTTTCTGATCGTTCGATTTTTTTTGATCTTCTTTGAGATGAAAAGGGAAAGAACGAGAGAATGAGGACGAGATGAGGAGAAGAGGACTCGCGAATTTAAATTGAACGAATTAAATGTTCTCTGAAATTTTGAGGAGCTCGGCCATTACTTTTATTTTTGAACGCGAGTACTTTCTTCCCTTTGGTTCTGATTTCTCGTGCCAGTTAAAAGATGAAGGGGAAAAGAAAAGGAATGGTACGAAGGAGACAAGAGAACGTGTTTTAACAGGGAATAGGTCTGAAAAAAAAATGTAGGGTGGCTGATGATTTGAATATATAAATTTATATTTAAATTAAATCAATTAATTACTGTCCAGACGTTTTTATCTCGTACGATCACACAATAGCTCTGAAAATTACAAAATTTAAAATCCGGTAATAATACAATATTACGGACCCAATGGAACTGGTTTCGTCGAATTCCGAGACTGTGCCTCGGACGGCTAATTTTAAATATCGATACGAACGATATAATTTCAAAACGGAACAAATCGTTTTCAAATTCGATTCTGAAGTTTCAATTATCTTCAGTATTATAAATACGAATTTTAAAAGTCTTCGAAATATTTTTCTTCAACTGAAAATTGAAGATTCGAATTTTTATTCAGCATTCAATAGATTAAACTTTAAAATTTAATCGCCAAATTTTAAAGTTATATCGGGGATTCAAATTAAATTACCGTTCAAATATTTAAAATCAATTAAATATTTTCAATTTAATTTGTTCAAAATTCTGGGTCGTTACAAACTTCCCTCCTTAAAAGAATTTCGTCCTCGAAATTACAAGTTAGGAAAAATGATCCTTAACTCGTCTACTATCTTTCAACATCTAATAGTTTTATCTAATTTATCAAAACAAATCTTCCTACTAAAGATTCATTATTAATTCAACTAACTTTCAACTTCTACTTTAAGTTTCAAACAATCATTGTTTTACTACTCTATTCAAATTTAAATTCAAATTCAAATTTAAACTTTCAAAATTTTCTCAAAAATTTTCTAACACTCGAAATTTCCGAAAAATTTCGTCAGCGTCTCCTTTGCGCGGCTAATACAGCACGACTATAAAACGTCCCTACGGACTCTCAGATTTCAAAAAGAAAAGAAAAAGCCAAGCGGCTAGACAAGAAAATCATCAAATCTCATATTGAAATTTAAAATACATACCTTTTGTCGAGCAATTCAATTTATCTTTGAAATCAAATTCCAATTCCTTTACACACCTGTATGTCCTACTAGCCATAATATCTAGTTACACATTCAAACCATTTTGCAAATTCTATTACAAAATTTTCAATATAAACTACTTATACATTTTTACTTCACTATTGAAGTTACGTATCTATTTTCATTCAACTTTAAATTTCAATTTCTCATTTGAATTCAATTCACAAATTTCAATTTAATTTGGATTCAATTTACTTTTGAATATTGAATTTATCATCAGCTATCTTTTATTCAACTGCACTATTTTAGATTAGTTTCATTTACTAATCCATCATCACTTTATTCAAATTTGCTTTCAACATTCAGTTTCAATTTTATTCACCTACAATTGTGAATTCCATTCATTGAAAATTTATTTCTACTTACTTGAATTTATCTTTAAATTCAAACCATCTCTTTTCATTTAGCTCGCAATTCAAGTTTCAATTTAACTAATTCACTTCCATTTCGGTATTTCGTGAATTAATAAATTATCAAAGTAGCTTATTCGGATTCAATCCTTATTCATTTTTTTCTTTTCCAAGTTAGGAATTTTCTATTCAACGTGATTCAAATCAAATCACATTCCATTATTGAATTTTTTTATTCATCTTTCATTTATAATTATTCAATTCAATTCATTGCTTACAAATTCGAAATGAATTTTCAACTTTCAATTTCACTTTCTTTAAATTGATTCACTTGTACTTACTCTTATTTAACTCCATCTTTTAAGTTAGATTTATTCTATCAAAATTAAATTTGTATAGGTTATCAACTTACAATATTTCATAAATATTTTTATATATAGTATTCCAGAGTCTTTTTCAACCTTTCAAAACCATTTTTGAAAACAATTCAAATCATCCTTTGAATTTCCAAAACAAAACTCAATTTTTCTAAACAACTTCCATTTAAAACAATTAGGCAGCAATTCCTCTTTTGGAAACCCGAAAATGAACACCGGTGATGTCGCGATCATCATAGGAATTATTTTCCAGCGACCGAAAAGAGTTTAGAGCTTTCATCCCTTCAGAACATTTTTCAAAACCTTTGAAATTCATTTTCAAATCAAAAAGATTTAAACTTTCCAAATCTCCAAAATTTTCAAATTCTTTTCAAAACATTTCCAAATACTTCTCTGGAATTCTACTTCCAATTATAAGTCACATTTATAATTGATATTCTCAAATTTCATTTGTATATGGATTTATCTCTTAACTTTTGAGTTATGATTTCAATTTCTTATTTAATGTTAATGATAATAGATTAATATTATCACTTCAATCAACCATGCAACCATATACTATAGTACTTCATAGAAAAACATTTCTTTTCTATACGAAAATAGTTTTGGGCAAAATTATCTCATTTACCCTATTTTAAAACAATACTGTGCCGAATTGTTCTATTCGAGTGTTTAGAAACCCCTTCGATACAGTTTTGCAGACTGTGCCGACGAAGGTTCATATACCACTCAATAAACCAATCATCACAATATAAAACAATTTTATATTCAAATAACAAATACGCGCTCAGATCTATTATTACACTCAAACTCATTCTAGAGTACTGCTGACTCTATCTCTAATGAGTAACACCCAACAGAGCAGGGTTGTCGCTTAACCATATGCTCTGATACCAAATGTAACATCCCGGAATTTTCGACTTTCGAAAATCCGACATCGATACTCACTTTATCGACTGCCGAGCCATCGAATGCCGGAAACCCGAAAAGTTATGGTTTTAAAAAGAAGAAAAAGGTAGAAGAAGAAGAAAAGAGTAGAAGAAGAAGAGAAGAACAACAGAACAACAATAGAAACATAAAACAATAACAGAATCTCACATATCGCAGCGGAACAATATATAATAGATAAACACTAGTCTTTTAAAACAAAGAACTATATCAGTTTATACATTCATCAATCAGAGTCAATATACAACAATGGACAGTTATATAAACTTGTCCTCATACAGAATACACAGCGGAATAAATAAATAATTACAGATATACGTCTCGCCATCCAGCTTGCTTCCAAAGCTCCAGAATATCCAGAATATCCTGATAACATAACTCTAGGCTGCCCGTGTGGAAATTGGTGGGCACCCAGAGTTTAGAAGGGAAACAATAAACTCCGAGTCACTCATGGTGACTAGTGTGAGATCGTAAAACAGTTTTATCTTTAAAACAACAAGAAGATTTAAAGTCAATTCACAATGCTTTTGGAAAATGAAACTACCATAAGACCTCCCGCCACACACACAATGCAAACGCAGAATTGGAGGAGATTTCTTCTTATGATAGTCAAAGATGCTTACTACGCAAAAATCAAATCATTTTTGATATTATTATTAGTGCATAGTGTAGAAAACATTTCGAAAGTAGAATATAAATCTTAGCCAGCATAGGTACCATTATATTATGCCTGCTATAGCTGCCTCCTGAGGAGACAGGTTATACAATTGAAATCGTAAAGGCTCGTATTGTTTCTTTGGATTTCCAACAAATGGTCAGGCTAAGGAACTTCCTTTTCCACGATGGGTACGTCCCTGGAATAGACGACCCGAGAACCTAATCGGATCTCTGCCAACACAAGGCCGGGTTACCTCTGCAAAAATAGGTAACTACTGACATGCGTATGTCATCCCCCGATCGTAACCGATCTTCCCGAGGATCCCCGATTTCCAACAAACCACATAATAAGCAGTATCAACATAGGTTAAATATCTGGGCTCCATACCATGATACCACCTCTATCCAGAAGGAATGACATACACTAAGGGGCGCTACTCCCTAGAACCTTGCTGCATCCTTCCTGTTTCGACCATTTCCGGGGTGTGAGGCTCGACGAAGTCTCGTCCACAAAGCTACGCTTTCTACAAAGCCATGCTTCGGGTCAAACAAAATGATCAACCTATGATCACAAAGATATAAGATCAAACAAATGATCATATCACAAATGATCAAACACTGATCATTTCACAGCAACACTCAGTATGCCTTGTTACCAAATTGGGATATATCGCTGATGAATTTCAACTACATAACCTCTGAGCTCGTACGTCTCAGAGAAGGGTGTTAAGCTAAGAGAATAAATTCTCCGCCACCAACAGAAATGTATTTGAAAGAAATCAGCTTTATATCTCAAATTGTAACGTCAGACACACAATCCATACAAGTCTGTTCCGGGATCGAACAGAACCGAAGGCACTTCTCACGAAGCCCTTGAAATATCCGGATAATTTTCTAATCACGTCCGGACTTCCCGTCACTAAGGGTGATAAAACCTCTAAATCGGAGATCAGCCGATGTAGAGTAACTCGACGGTAATCCTTCCGTTTTCAAAAATATCCGGTCTTCAACACCGGTCTTCGAATGCAATTCATAACGACGTATCACATATTCGGAATGGGTTATACGACCCCATGGTCCTTTTCCGGCTAACCCGAATAGTGAGCGATTATTCAAAAATAAGTGTGGCATTCAAATTCATCCAATTCACAACAAATACCTATCTAAAGGTAATTATTGATAGTCGGTTATTTAACTATCAATAAAGATGCGCAACATCATCAGATTCCAAATAATTCTCCAAATTATTTATTTTCCAAAATATCTTTACTAGATATAAAATTCCCACACTTAATCATTTGAAAACAATTTCAAATCAATTTCCACATTTCATTTTATCCTTGAAGATAAAATCTCAAAACAATTCATTTCATATTGGAAAAGCATTTCCATACTTATTTAAAAATAAGTAATTCACAAATCATTTATTTTCAACATTTGAAAATATTCAATATACTTAAATCAAATTTAAGTATAAATTCATTCTTTCAGGAAATCATTAATTTTAACATCTATTTGAGTCAAAACGAATGTTGCGTAAAACATCGTTACGACGACTCGAAATCAATAGTATAGGGATTCGGAATTAAGATAGATATATAAATCCCAATACTACATAAAACATTTTCTTTCGAAAATCATTTACTATAACAACAGTGTTATAGTTCATCATTTCCTTATTTCTCGAAAACGTCTATTTCAACAATGAATGTTGAAATCTATGATTTCGATAGTTCACATGTTTTAAAACATCTTTTAAAACAATTAACTTCATTTATAATATCGCTTTCCCAAACATAACTATTTTTTTCCAATAATATATTCACTGTCCAAAATCGTGAATATACTTCAATAACCAAATTTCAATCTTTGTTACACATTTATTTCAAGAATTATCCACTGTCCAAAATCGTGGATAAAATTTCCTTAATAATCTCTATATTTAATTCATCAAATTTGATTGATTTTCGAATTTATAAAACAACGTTTATAAATTCCATTTCTATTTTGTAACAACTTCAATTTAATAAATCCCCTTTATTAACAATTCGATTCATAACTCAAATCTTATACCAACAATCCATATTATAAGTTAAATACTTATAATTCCTTTATTTTACAAAATCATTTCCATTTATAAGTTCATAATCTATAAATTCCATTTATTTATAAATTCTTAAAAATTCATTTTAACGCTTATAAAAACTCGTTTTATAATACCAACATTTTAATTTATAAAATGTCAACTTTATAAACCTTTTAAGTAAACCGTTTATAATATTTTAAAAATTTCAATTTAAAACATTTTATAAATCAATCAACTATTTATTCCAAAAATCACTTTTCGGTTATATTTCACAAAGATCTTAACTTTTATAACTTTAAAATTTGAACGTTTATTTATTTAAAATAAATCACTTCAAAAATTTAATGAAACGTATAATTTCAAAGATCACTTTAAAAATCCTTTTAAATTAAAAGTCGTTATTTTAAAAACTTGAATCCGATGATGCAACAGCACCAATTAGTCAATCACAACATCAAACATCATATATCAACATATGATAACAGAATATACATCAATATCTGTAAATAAATAAATACTGGTGAGGAATCCAGTTGGATCCCTCCAACCTGTTTCCCTGCATCCACAGACGTTAGCACAATACCAATTCCACTTCGAGGTGGAATATCGCGGTATATGGGTTTTATAAAAATAATCCGCTTACTAACGGCGCAATAGGGTCTCATCCGCTATACGAGGCGGGAAATCAATCAATCCAATATATACATATGCCAATATGTATATATTGCTATATATATAGATATATCCTACTATATCTAATATCACATCCAAATAGCAATCAAATCAATCAATAACTACAATTCATTTTGAGTGAGAAAATAATCTCACCTTAGCTTTTAATTTTGCAATCCAATCCAATTCTTCTTTCGTTTTCTCGACTTTAACCTTGTATATAACAATTTATACAATATATTAATATTCGAATGAATTGACTAATTAAATTTCAATTGATAATTCAATTTACCCATAATTTATTTTTATTGTAAATAAATACCTTTAAAGTTTTGACAAATCTCTTTTAACAAATATTTTCTAGTTACCAAAAATTTCATAAGTTAAATAAATTGATTTCCATTTTATAAACTTAATTTAACTAATTCTTTATTTAAACAAACAAGTAACTTCCCTAACTAATATTTTCCTTTATTGTTAAACCTTATATTTTTCAATCTGTACACATATGTATATATTTTTCTCAAAACCTAACTCTATATATACATTAAAATATATATGTATATCTATATAGATACATATACATTTATTTTTCGATTTCCTAATTATATTTAGATCAAATGAAGAACAACTTAAATTCAGAAAGCTGTTTAACATTTTTAGATTTTCTTTACTGTAACATAATATATATTTTTTTCTTCCACATTCGTTTAATAAATTTAACTAAATAATAATAATAATAAATCTGCCCTTACCTTACTGCTACCAGCAAAGCACGTCGCTGACCTTCCCACTGCTCACGCGCGCGCCACCGTACGCGCCGCCTTGCCGAGCCCCCACCATCTATTCGATCGTGATGCCGCCATTGCCGCGACGAACCCACTCGCGATGTTCCAAATCGCCTTCCCCCAATCGCGAGCATCACCACCAGACGCCGACCCTATCGCCATCGCGAACGCCTCCCTGATCGAGTCGCCCTTATCGGCCTCGAAGCCGCTGCCTCGCGAATCACACGCGACCTCCATCGATCGCGCTACCACCCGATAGCCACTCACGCACACGCACGAATCACCAAATCACGATGCTAAAAAAAAAATCAACCCCGCCGCTCTAGCTTCGTACACGACGCTGCCTCCCGTTTATTTTTTTCTCAGTTCGAATCGATTTTCTGATCGTTCGATTTTTTTTGATCTTCTTTGAGATGAAAAGGGAAAGAACGAGAGAATGAGGACGAGATGAGGAGAAGAGGACTCGCGAATTTAAATTGAACGAATTAAATGTTCTCTGAAATTTTGAGGAGCTCGGCCATTACTTTTATTTTTGAACGCGAGTACTTTCTTCCCTTTGGTTCTGATTTCTCGTGCCAGTTAAAAGATGAAGGGGAAAAGAAAAGGAATGGTACGAAGGAGACAAGAGAACGTGTTTTAACAGGGAATAGGTCTGGAAAAAAAATGTAGGGTGGCTGATGATTTGAATATATAAATTTATATTTAAATTAAATCAATTAATTACTGTCCAGACGTTTTTATCTCGTACGATCACACAATAGCTCTGAAAATTACAAAATTTAAAATCCGGTAATAATACAATATTACGGACCCAATGGAACTGGTTTCGTCGAATTCCGAGACTGTGCCTCGGACGGCTAATTTTAAATATCGATACGAACGATATAATTTCAAAACGGAACAAATCGTTTTCAAATTCGATTCTGAAGTTTCAATTATCTTCAGTATTATAAATACGAATTTTAAAAGTCTTCGAAATATTTTTCTTCAACTGAAAATTGAAGATTCGAATTTTTATTCAGCATTCAATAGATTAAACTTTAAAATTTAATCGCCAAATTTTAAAGTTATATCGGGGATTCAAATTAAATTACCGTTCAAATATTTAAAATCAATTAAATATTTTCAATTTAATTTGTTCAAAATTCTAGGTCGTTACATTTGGTACCAATGGAGGCTAAGTCATCATTGATGGACCGCATTGGGCACGAGCAGAAGAAAGATGTGATGATAATAGATATTTTGGATAAGATAAGCAAAGGAGAGCATTTTCCCTATGTTAGTAGATATGCAGTTGACGAAATAGGATGTTTGTCAAAAGAAGGACGTCTATGTTTCCTTATGGTGGATGATGATTTAGATGAAATTTGGTTGTGTCGCCATTCTAGGATGACCATTCAGCCCGAAGGGTATAAAATGTATAGGGATATAAAGCAGATTTTCTGTTGGTCAGGGATGAAGAAGAGGGTAGCAAATTTTGTTTCTAGGTGCTTGACTAGCCAAAGTATAAAGGCAGAACAATGGAAGCCAGGAGACTGTTGTTGTCATTAGAAGTGTCGAGTTGGAAATGGGAGCATATATCGATGGACTTTATAGAAAGTTTCCTACAAGTCAAAGAGGTAATGAAGCTATTTGAGTTATAGTGAATAGACTCGCTAAAAGTGCCCACTTTATTCTTGTTAGGAGCATTAGGACTGTGGGATGTATAATGCAAATTTATTTAAAGGAGGTGGAACGATTGCATTGAATTTCAGTCAACATTATTAGTGATAGAAGCCCCTTGTTCACTAGCAAATTTTGGAGGAGTTTTCAATCAGCTTTTGGAAAAACATTGAATCTTAGCACCTCTTACCATCCACAGACCGACTTTCAGACTGAAAGGGTGAATAGGATTTTAGAGGATTTGTTGAGAGCTTGCACCATGGATTTCGGAGGACATTTGGAGCAACATTTACCGTTAGTAGAATTCATGTACAATAATAGTTACTAAGCAATGATTAGCATCCTTCGAAGCGCTTTATAGAAGGCCATGCAAATCGCCTAATTGTTAGAGGGAAACAACTGACAAAATTGTACTTTGATCAGATTTGATTCGCGAGGCCTTAGAAAAGATAAAGATGATTAGACAATGAACGAAGGTCGCACAAGATCGTTAAAAGTCCTATGCTAACAAGCATAGTAAAGAATTGGTGAGATAGGAGACTTGATGTTCGTTAAGGTTTCCCCTCTTAAGAAGAATATGAGGTTCGGTACATCGGGGAAGTTTGCGCCAAGGTTTGTTGGGCCTTTTTCAATTTTAGAAAGGGTAGGGAAAACTGCATACCAAGTGGAGCTACTGGATAGGTTGGCGCGAGTCCATGACATCTTTCATCTTTCGCACTTGAGGCCTTCACGACACCGCCACTATAATAGAGCCTGATCAGTTAACATATATTGAGATGGAGCTAATAGAACCACGTTCAACTGAACTAATAAAGGACCATGGATCTAAGAAGCTCCGCAACAAAGAAATTAGGCTGGTCCGAGTACAACAGGGAGCTAATCAGACGGAAAGCACGTGGGAGACGAAAAGAAAATGAAGGCTTTTTATCCTGAGCTTTTCTCTGGAAAACATTCTCTCTCCAAATTCAAGTCTTTTTTGCTTACATTGTGGTTGCAAAATTGGATGGAAGGAGATGGTTGCCATAGTTTTTACTCTCATTTTTACATTTATGTAAAAGTTTATGTGTATTTAGGATGCTTGCATACGTGCCTATATGTCACGATCTTGCATTCACGCTAAGACTGAACTCGCCTATAGTATGTTTCGTACGTAATCATTGCACTTTTGGCTTAGTAGAAGGTTGTGTAGATAACTTGGTTGTATAACATGAATGTTGAGTGTACGTTACACTAGCTATCCCTTAGGGATTTCGGGGATGAAATCCTTTTAAGGGGGACGAATGTAACACCCGGTAATAATTAATAAAAAATTTATTAAACAATAGTAAAGCTAAAAATGGAAATTTAGCAACTGTTGGAATTTGGCCACGAAAGTTACACCATTGCATTTGTGGCATTTTTTGATCAACTTTCACATATAAAGTTTTGTAATCGGAGCTTATACGGAAAAGTTATTGAGATTTGAAGTTTTTGAATTCAAAATAATTCAAAGTGAATCTAAATTTAAAATTTTAATTAGTGTTAACGTTTGAAATTACAATGCTAATAAATATTTTAACGTTGATTTGAAATATTAGGATTTAAGGAAATGTTAAAATAAACGTTAACGTTAGAATAAAATAGGAATTAAATAAAGTAATTAAGGCAAAATAATTCATGTTTAGGATTGTTTGTCCGCTTTCCTTGGTCCGATCGACCGCGAGCAGCCACTCAAGGTCAAGAGGTCGACCGGTAGGAGGGTGGCAGCTTTGGTTAATTTAGGCCAAGGACGGTCCAGATTTTATTATTTTGAACTGACTTAAATTCGATGGTTCTTGTGCCTTCT
Organism: Allium fistulosum; assembly: GCA_030737815.1. Lineage (NCBI taxonomy): Eukaryota > Viridiplantae > Streptophyta > Magnoliopsida > Asparagales > Amaryllidaceae > Allium > Allium fistulosum. The sequence continues at coordinate 1,070,225,304 of CM060904.1, forward strand.
AACCACTATAAATAAGAGGCTAGCCTTCTCACTTTTATTTACCAATTATTTGTAATGCTTACAGACTCTATTATCCTTCTTCTTCTCTATGATTCAGAATCACTTTGGATTTATAAGGGATTTTAGGTATTTAAATATTCGATTTCTAATTCTATTCTTCCCCAATCCCTAATTCTGAATCTAATTTACATACAATCCAATTATTGTATATTTCAAAGAAAAGAGATCTTAAGGAGCAACAAGGAAAAGGCATGATAAAATCCAGAAAGAGGCAGGAAAATTCTCTATGAGTGGAAGTCTTGGTTTTTTCATATTTTTAGAATTTATATAGTAGAAGTTTGGACTTTTATTATGCCTAGGGGAATTCTGTTCATGGAAATCTAAAACTAAAACCCTAAAATTCCCATAAAACGAAATGTCAGTTCTTCTGTTTATTGGAATCTAAATTTTTTTATATTAAATAGTGAATTTGTTTTATTATTGCAATTTGAGTATTTATATTCTATTCTACTTCCAACTCTTCTTTAGTTATGTGTTAAAGGGTTTTAAAATGAAAATAAGTTTGGAAATGGTATGTAAGGTACGAATTCCATTGTTCGTAATTTACACTGCCTATTTCCATAATTTAAATATGAATCCCTTATCTACTTCAAGTTCGTGTATGTAAAAGTTGAAGAAAATAAAAAGGGTTTAAATTATAAGTTTTATTCCTTGAAATAGAGATGCTAATTTTACTATATTAATATAGAATAAGTTTGGTATTTGGTTCTATTATATTATTACAATAACTGTTGGGCTAAGGGAATAAGCTATTAAAGAATCGTATTGATTTAGACTTGTATAAATTTGGAAGTTTGGCATTTTTACGATTAGTTTAGGATGTGAATATTCTACATATGCTTAGGAATATATAATATTTGCATATAACTAACAACGTATAAATAGTTTATTAATCGTATAAAATAAATAGGTTAATAAATAGTATTAAACCCATAGGAAGGAGATGGGGAAAATTATAGAGATTAATCCTAATTAACGGTGGATAAGGAATTTTCCTTATATGGCCTTAATACGAAATGCGGTGATGTATGCATGGTAGTATGTTAGGAAAGTGGAATTATCACTAAGTTATAGGGATGCAAGGTCAGTCAAAAGAACACAGAAGTCCACCTGGCTAATCTGGTTACCAGCAATGTCACTCTAGGACTGATGTGTGACATCACCTATAGTCTCAATTCTATAGCGTAAGTCTTCCTAGTTAATGTGGCTTCCAGCACCTATGAATATTCGAACTAATATGAGACGTCACGGTTTGGGATATGAGTCATAACGCGTAGGACCTGCTTTTGGGTTGGGGTATTAAGTGGTTGTTGGAGGGTCTTCCACCTTCCTACTTAAAGAAGTAGTAAATAGTCGAGATTATCATTTAGGTACAGTAATGGAAGTCTCGGGAGGGGTCCAGCTCAAGGTCGAGATATTAAGTGGCTATTGTAGGGCCCACCTCTTCCCATAAAGAAGTATTAAGTGGTCTGATAGGATTCCATACGATGTCAGTTCGGATGTACCAGAGAGGAATCCATCTTAGGTTAGGTTTAAATGATAGGGACCTGCCTAGGATATAGGTATTAAATGGTCAGAGTCTACCAAATTCCCATTAGAACGGTATTAAGTGACTTGGGTACCCTCTCTCACATTGTTAGGATACGATTGATGGTAGCTATGTGGGACTGGAAAGGGCCTTTGATATACAATTGAAGGTACATTATATAGTTAGAATGGAAAATTGTAAGTTGTATAGTTGGACTGGAATGGATTTCGGGCTTAGAGTTGAAGGTATCTTATGTAGCTTATAATACAGGATGCGTAAGACATATTATTTATCTAAATTATAATGCTCAAATACTATTATGGTAAGACTTAAGATTTTCATTCACCATACATTGTTCTTCTAACTCCCTTCCCATTACAGCACACAAGTTAAGAGAGGCAATCCGGATTTGGAAGATGAAGGCGGAGACGGAGTCTTGTGGCAGTTGTCTATCTATTTATGTTTTGTTATATTTTGATGAAACCATTTTCAAACATGATGTCATTGTTTTTAAGATATTGTATTTTGGATATTTGGGATGATATGTTGTATTTCTAAGATTTGGATTTTCTATGAAATGGATACATGTTTCTGATATTATATTTTATCCTTTCTATTGTGAGATTCTTATAGCATAGACAGATAACTTTATATATTGTTCATTGTATCAATTTTACCAACTTACAACTGGCTTTGGAATAGGTTTAAGGTTCGACCGGCTTTTTTTGGGTCAAAAATTAGGCCCGTTTCGAGGTTGGTTGTTATAATGACCCTTTATTACAGACAATTGACATTTATGGGACGTAAGAGAGAAATAGAGAATATACGTAATAAGCATATAAGATAGGAATTAAATGCTATGAGGTAGTATAATTATCAAGGTATGAAATTATACAACCTCAATAATACGTTTAGGAAGGGCATGAATTAGTGGGCCTAGCCTAATATTTAGGCCTAGGATAATTTATTGGTTTAGAATAGGTTGGCATGCAAGGTCAGTAGAGTAACACAACAAAAGTTTGCCCTTTACATCGAAGAGATGGATGAAGCAACCATGAGTTGGACAAATCAATAGAGTCAAATTTATACACCTACCCATATTGCCCCATGGATGGGAGGCTATACCGACAGGCATTGACTAAAAAGAACATAAGCGTGATAGAAGGGTTCCAGAAGCAGGATGGTTTGACTCCTTTATTAGGCCTAGAATGCTCTATGATTGTAGATTTTACTAGATTGCTAACTTAGGAAATACATTTCATCCAGATAGATGGAAAGTAAGAACCTAAATGTTGCAATCAACCCAAAGTAAGATGTGAAGAAGGATTAAGCAAGTTTCCATGAGAAGGTGTGCATTAATCACCATAGGATGATAGCCGAATTTTTGACGAAGATAGGTTAAGATAAGTAGGAAAGAAGGAAAGTCCAGAAGAAATGACGATTAAAGTACATTTCTTAATCCAACCCCATTGGAAAGAATTTGAAATTTTTTTGAAAGTTTCTTGAAACGTTTTGAATGGTTTTTCAAAGGATTCATTGGAAAGTTGTTTTAAAAAAGCATGAAAATTTTAAGTTGCTATTTGAGATTCCTAGTGATGTCTGAAATTTATTGGGTTAAAAGTTTCGGTTTAATGGTTTTTGTAAAAGGGTTTTTCATTTTTGAAATGAATGGAAAAGAGAGCATATGTTTGGCCTGATGATTTTTCCTATTTTTGAAGTTACTTTTTGAAATTCTTTCTAAGGAGTGGATAAATGGAAATAGTACTTGATTGAAATAGGGTAGAGACTTAGAAGGGTAAGAATGTCCAATAATGAAGATAAGAGGAGTATTCTAGTATAAGGAAAATACAGAGAAAACTAGTTGAAATAGATTTATACATATCTCTTTTCATGTTATTGAAGAAAAGCCCAATGATTAAGGTAGTAAGTGTAACGACCCGATATTTTGGACCATTCGCATCTGCACATGTCGGACTTGAATAATTCAAAATACCGCGTTGTTAATTTAAATTTTGCAAAGCTGAACATATACAGTAAATAAATAATCACAGATCACAGACACAGAGTAATAAATGCAGCGGAACTAAAAGAGATAGTAGTTCATGAAGCTACTATATAAATGTATAAGTTACATCGGAGTTAATCCAGATACAACGGAAGAGTAATACGATACATCAGATACAAATCAAAATACATCACTGGAATCATCGAATACTGAAAGCAGAATAGATGGCTGGATCTTCAAGCAAAGCTCCAACTTCAAAGGTGAGTCTCGAATACTAGTACACTCAGTCTGACCCGAGCGTAAAGAAACACAAAACACTCGAGTCAGGATTAACATTCTTATATCAATAAATCCAACTCAAGTGAAATAGCAATTGAAATACAAGTAACTCAAAGGATGTTTGGAATAACCATCCTTTAAGGATCCGTTAAACTATCTACTATGTAATAGTGTACGATAAGTAGATAATGCCTATCAGTAATATAAAGATATCAAAATAGTGTTAAGGCGTTACCATTATCCCTCTTAACACATTTTATATAAGCGTTATAGTCTATACAGCACTGTAAACTCCACCGTAAACTAGTGGGATATCAGGGAGTACTCCATAGGTATAACACAAAACAAATCGTAGTGGTCGCGTATAAAGGGATACAAGTATGACAAGGCACATGAGGCAATACCCAAGGTAGTGAAACTACCGTTTGACTGATCCGGACAGGTGAGAACGCATCGCCGCAGCGACCGCAACACCGCGACACAACACTCCCAAAATCAAGGGTGCACCAATCGACAACAAGTAATGAATAGTTTCGAAGAAGTGTGTTCGCTTGAGGTAGCTAGCCCCCATTAGGCCCGGCACGGCTCCTGTTTTAGTCATTTCCAATTTGACACAAGTGTCAAGGCTATCCATTATCGTTCTCTTTCTTCAGCCATCACGTACATCATTCCAACCACTTCATTCTGGATCACACTACGTGTGTAGTTATTAAAGTGGTTTTCGGTTTAGACAGTGGGTATGTCCCTAACCGATTCCGGTCTCTTTAATAACTTTCGTCATTATTTCACCGATTGGTCGCTTAATATATTTCAAAACCAAATCAATTACAATTTCAATTAGAATTTGTAAACCAACATTTCATTTGTCTTTCTAAAACAATTTCCAAAATTTACGTTTCAAAACTTCCAACTTACATTTCAAAACTCCATAATCAATTTCAATTTTTATTTAAAACAATTCAAATATTTATTCAAGTTCGTATATAGGTTTCATTCCATAATCATTTAAATTAATTTAAATTTACATTCAAATTAATTTAAATTCATTGATCGATTTCGTTTAATATTCGTTAAGTTAAATTTATCATTCAAAACAATTTCTATTTGATTTCCAATTCATTAAATCGATTAATTAAGTTCAACTTCATTATATCAAAACTTCACATTGAATCAAATTATATTCATCAAATCAAATTCTTTAAATTTCAAGTCTTACATTAATTTCAATAAATCACATTTGCATTTCTTGATAAAGAAATTCAATTTCACATATTCATTTACTTAGTTAAAATTTCAAAGCTCAATTAAATGAGAACTAAATTTCACTAATTAAAAGTTCAATTTTAATTTCCAAAGGATTCAATTTAATTATTAAATAATTCAATCTCATTAAATTATTAAATAATTTCAAAACTTAATTCAATCATTTCTTAAATTAAACAACATTCTTTCATCAATTTCTTTATTAATATTTCATTTCAGATTATTAAATATTCACATTTAAATTTCATTAAAATTCAATTTCCAACTTCGTTTCAAAACCATATTATTTATTCAAATAAAATCTTCATTTTACTTTTAAATCAAATTATTGACCAATCGGGTTTTTATTTAATTCTCTATCCTAGGTCAAAGTTCAATTTGGGTATTTATCATTTCAACCCGATTCCAATTCAATTTAAAAATCAAAGCATAGCAAAGGGAACTTGCAGTGTGATAACTGAGATGGTGTCAAAGTAAATAAACAAGCAATAACAACAACCAATATCAATACAATAATCAATTCAAATAATCCCGAAATAATCGTATTAATTCACATTGTTGTTTGTGCAAATTAATATAATCATTTCTAGAATCTACACTATCATTTCATGTAGATTAAAGATTATTACATTACGGTTCTTCACTAGTCATCCATTTAAATTTTATGCATCATCAATTTAAACAACATACATTCAATGGTTCAAGGTGTAATTAACCAAATCCTACGTGTCAATTAATTTAACATTTTAAAGGGGGTCAAATTATACAATGACATTTAACCAAATTTATACATTTGTCATTTCAAATTTTAACTATCCTACATCAAATTCAATTTCAAATTATTTATCACTTACAGCATCAACAATTTAACGTCCAAGTGTAAACATCAATAATCAATCATTTAACAACCAAACTGGATTATCATTGCATATATATAACAGATGATGGTGTCAGATGTCACAGGTGAACTGATACAGGTAATAGCATATAAAACAGTGTGAATAACTAACTGCAGTATATTTCAATTATCGTTTCAATTGAAATCAAATTTAAATAAAAGAACATTAATCGTGAGTGATTGCTCACCTTTCGAGGCTGGAGAAATTTGACGATGAATTGAATTATGGATCCAAGCACGAATTCCGGAACAAAACTAAATTGGTACGAATTAGGACGGACACTGCTGATAAATAAGAATTGATGAACTGAATTAGAATCGGTTTGATGTAGACAACAAATTTTATTATCATTATGAAATCGAATTTTTTTTTACGTGTACTTTTTCCAGCTTGATAGTACAATACACCACTAGCTAACGTGTGTGTGTATATATATATATATATATCACATATAGACTCAATTATCAACATGTACATCTCCACTTATATGCGTGTTCTCCCAATATATGTACAACATGCATAATTTTAAATCGACAAAGCCTAAAGCCAATATAGCACAACTATTAATATATAATATATAATACATAGTAAACTTGTATACTCACATATACGTACTGTTATATAACTAAAGTATGCAGACCAATATAATTTAAACTTATACTCATATCATAAACAAAAGGAACCAAGATATATTCATACTCTATTTAATACAAATGCAGGCGGGCTAGTGTATTTTAAGTAATATATAAATAAATGCAGACCTAAATACAAAACATATGCAGGCTGCCCATATTTTATATGATATACGTGCAATAAAATAGATTGACATGCAACCTAGAACACACTCTTATTTTTGTACTATAAAAATCAGTTCCTTACATATCCATTTAACTGTGCTAAGATTCGAAAACCAATATATATAAATAACCGATATAATATTCGTAAAAGAACCTATACCCAAACTGATACTTTGTAAACTTTTATACCCTACACTTATAAAAATCCAAGTAATTTTTTTTATTGCTGTATGAGTATGGCACGTCAATCCTTATCAACAGATTATAAAAATCGATGTATAAAATATATTATATATATCTAACACAACCTACGTATATACAATAGACTCTAATGTAAAATATAACTACAAGTATATACAACCATCTTTTCTACCTTTATAATGAAACTGTACCATAGTTTATAAAAATTTTTTATATATAAAAATACATTCTTGGCATAGATTTACATAAAATATACATAATACCAACTATAGTACCTCAAAACCTAACCTATACAGAAGGTTGCGCATGCGGAGATCGCAACAAAGCAAGGCTAGAGATCGGCTTGAGAAAGTGAGAGGAAGCGAGATTGGAAGGGCGAAGGAAGGCTATGGCGCGGTGATGAGTGGAGGAGGTGTGAGTTGGCTACTGCGTTGGTCGGGAGAGTGGCCGCCGCTGTTGAACGGTGGAGCTTGGAAGATGCTTCGGGCGTGGCTCGCCGCGTCGTGATGTTCCGGTTGAGGGAAGATGTGGCAAGTGGGCGGCGCGGTTATGCGGGTGGAGCAACGTGGGTTGCGGGCTGTACAAAGGCGGAGGTGGTTGTGCTTTGCCGTGGATGGAAGGTTAGGTCGTGGGTAGGCGAACGGCTGCTGGCGGTCGACACTCGGTGGAAGGAAGAGTCGATGAGTTAACGGGCTCGGTTTTTCGGGTTTGCTCGCTGGATGGTGGAAGATTGGGGTGCCGATCCCTTTGCTACAACCAGGCTGTGAGGGCGTGGTAGGCTGCTAGGCGTGTGGTGGCACTTGGCGTGATGGATGTAGGTCAGCTTCATGCGAGAGGGAAAGGGAAGGAGTAAAAAAAAATGAGGGTAGATGAGGAGGATAATCATGAAAAGAAGAGTTTGCATTTAGAAAGAAGAATAAAAGGTGAGAGAGGAAGAGGCACGTACAGGCTGATATAAATATATATCTCAACTTTTCTAGATTATGAGCTGTGCGAACATCTTTCAACGTATTGTATTGGGAAAAGAAATGGATCAGAAGAATTTGAAGTATTGGATAGCCAAACGTCAGTAAATAAGTTATGTGAATTCCAAAGAGCTAGAGACCATTGGTTATCCCACGGAGGAAACAAATGGTCAAGAAAACCAAAAAGACGTGAATCAGGTACCGATACGGCGAATGGTTTCATCGTTTCCGTTGCGAATCGAACACCTAAACAAAGAAGTGAATATTCTATAGTGACCAGCGCGATGAGATGGTTAGAACGGTATAAAGATCTCAGTGGTATGATTTGAATTATAAAAATTCGAATTTTTCTACTACGGAAAATGCAAGAAAAACACAGAAAAATAAGATCGACGGAGCTAAAGAAGTCCGAATTTTGAAAAACGAAAAACTGACATCTTGCTCAGAAGATGGTTTAGAATTTTTCTATGTAAAAATATTTAGGTTTTGGAAACATTTTATTTTCATCGCTTTTTAACCGATTAAATTGAAGTAAGTTTACGCGCGAAATAAACTTTCATATTTTCGGACGAAAATTTACCAGTTGCTATGTTTAACTAAACGCATTCCAAATATCAAATTTATATTTCAAAATTTTATCGTTTAAAATTTCACAAAATTTCAACTAATTACGTTATTAAAACAGTTGAAATTTACGGGTCGTTACACTCTCCCCCACTCAAAACTTTTCGTCACCGAAAAGGAACGAGGTAGGAGAATTGAAACAACCAGAAAGAAAAACAAATTGATAACAAAATAAAACAATTAGTTTAAACCGTAAAATTTCTATTTAAATAAACTTATATTCAACAATTTGTTTTTAAATTCAAGGTTTCCATTAAATTGATTTGATTTCTCATTTATTAATGTTAGGTACAAAAGGTTTCCTTCAAATGAAATTCAATCTATACTCAATAAATTCAAGATACTCCCTTAAGTTGATTTAATTCAATTTATTAACTTTCAGAACAAATTTTTCTTCTATTAATCACACCTATTATTTATTTAACTTATTATTCTATTTATCATCATAAACATGTTATAATTAAAATTTAAATGAATACCATTTATTATACGCACTCACATTTTTTTTATAAAGACAATTTATATTATATACTATCCAATTTATCTTAAATTAAAAATTTCTAAAATCAAAATTTGAATAGTCCATTGTTATAATCATATTTCATTTGACAAATTTAATTCTTCTTTATTCCAAATTATTATTAAATTTATTCTACTTAATATATCTTATCACATATATTAAGTATATTTACACTTATTATAACTACTCAAATTAATTTAAAATTCCTTTGATATCATTTATATTGTATAATATTCAATCACATAATTAACTTTTAAAAATTTAGGTAAGTTATATATATAATGCAATTGAGTATTATCAGAATGAAATTTTACAATTTTCTTATTTCAAGTTGAGTATTTAGTCAAAACTTTTGGCTTCATTGAAGATCGTCCTTAAAACAAAATTTTAAGAATTAATTTTCAATTAACTTCAAACCATTTTATAAATGAAATAGATATATCAGATTTAAAATCTTCAATATATATTATAAATCAAGTCATGCTTAGAATTTCAAATCAATTTATTTTTCAAAACAAACCGTATCAAAACTACAGAATAGTCTCTCCACTCCGAAACTCGAAAATGAATGTCGATGATGCGGCCGTCATCACCAAAATTATTTTCCAGCAATAAAGAGAAGAGCACTGATTTAGACTTTAAATTCTCTGAAATGATTTTTTTTTGAAGATATTTAAATACTATACACTTTAAAACTTCCAAATCAAAGTTTGAAACCACCGAATATTAAATTCTCAAATTTAGTTTAAATCCATTTAAATTTAAAATCAATTTTAACCCATTTTTATAAATTCATTTATTTATATTATCCAATAGTCAATGGTTTATGAAATAATAAATGAAAATTAAATATTATCATTTCGGACAACAACTCATTAACAATTTAATTTTAGAAAAATTTATACTTGCATATATAATATAATCATTCAAAAATTTATTTTGTTTACCAAATTTGAAAACGATATTGTGTCGGTTTGCTCTATTAAAGTGTTTTGGAAATCCTATCGATAGCGTTGATCAGACGAATCGATCGAAAATCCAAATCAACAACAACAACTCAAACAACACGATATATTTTTAAAACATTTTAAATATAATTTTACAAATACAATTCCTCGCTTGACGATACAAGAATATATTTCAAAACATGTATAGCGATTCAAATTTGATGGAAATCAAATCAAAGAGAAATTTGATTCGAAAATAAATTTGAAACAGAAGATAAGATAATTCAATTACCACAATCGGGAGATGGATGTGTTTATTTAATTCACGGGCAACCTTAACCGGGTCGTCCGTAACTTCAAGAATAAGATCGATGCTAAATTCCGAGGTAAACCAACACTCGATCTCAAGAGATGGAATTCAAGTATAGCAGGGAATAGATAGCATCGTAAACCGAGGATATAGAAATCTCCGTTAAATCGATGCCTATTATAAAGGAGTTTTGCTCCTTTACGAATCATTCGAAGATTGGCAAGACCGCCGATCTATTATAGATATCATTCAAAATGGAGTTATGGGGTGCTCCAGAATTGAAAGAAGACGAATAGTGAATGACACGAATGAATTTCGGAACCGAGGGAAACGTTCCAAAATTCAAAGAAATTGAGTCAAAGGAAGAGATTGAACCTCGAATGAGAGTGATTCTGTAAATACATTTACCATATATGCTAAGTTTTGCCTAGTGCTACCAAGGCTCTGATACCAACTGTAACGACCCGATATTTTGGACCATTCGCATCCGCACATGTCGGACTTGAATAATTCAAAATAACGCGTTGTTAATTTAAATTTTGCAAAACTGAACATATACATTAAATAAATAATCACAGATCACAGACACAGAGTAATAAATGCAGCGGAAATAAAAGAGATAGTAGTTCATGAAGCTACTATATAAATGTATAAGTTACATCAGGGTTAATCCAGATACAACAGAAGAGTAATACGATACATCAGATACAAATCAAAATACATCACTGGAATCATCGAATACTGAAAGCAGAATAGATGGCTGGATCTTCAAGCAAAGCTCCAACTTCAAAGGTGAGTCTCGAATACTAGTACACTCAGTCTGACCCGAGCGTAAAGAAACACAAAACACTCGAGTCAGGATTAACATTCTTATATCAATAAATCCAACTCAAGTGAAATAGCAATTGAAATACAAGTAACTCAAAGGATGTTTGGAATAACCATCCTTTAAGGATCCGTTAAACTATCTACTATGTAATAGTGTACGATAAGTAGATAATGCCTATCAGTAATATAAAGATATCAAAATAGTGTTAAGGCGTTACCATTATCCCCCTTAACACATTTTATATAAGCGTTATAGTCTATACAGCACTGTAAACTCCACCGTAAACTAGTGGGATATCAGGGAGTACTCCATAGGTATAACACAAAACAAATCGTAGTGGTCGCGTATAAAGGGATACAAGTAGACAAGGCACATGAGGCAATACCCAAGGTAGTGAAACTACCGTTTGACTGATCCGGACTGGTGAGAATGCATCGCCGCAGCGACCGCAACACCGCGACACAACACTCCCAAAATCAAGGGTGCACCAATCGACAACAAGTAATGAATAGTTTCGAAGAAGTGTGTTCGCTTGAGGTAGCTAGCCCCCATTTGGCCCGGCACGGCTCCTGTTTTAGTCATTTCCAATTTGACACAAGTGTCAAGGCTATCCATTATCGTTCTCTTTCTTCAGTCATCACGTACATCATTCCAACCACTTCATTCTGGATCACACTTCGCGTGTAGTTATTAAAGTGGTTTTCGGTTTAGACAGTGGGTATGTCCCTAACCGATTCCGGTATCTTTAATAACTTTCGTCATTATTTCACCGATTGGTCGCTTAATATATTTCAAAACCAAATCAATTACAATTTCAATTAGAATTTGTAAACCAACATTTCATTTGTCTTTCTAAAACAATTTCCAAAATTTACGTTTCAAAACTTCCAACTTACATTTCAAAACTCCATAATCAATTTCAATTTTTATTTAAAACAATTCAAATATTTATTCAAGTTCGTATATAGGTTTCATTCCATAATCATTTAAATTAATTTAAATTTACATTCAAATCAATTTAAATTCATTGATCGATTTCGTTTAATATTCGTTAAGTTAAATTTATCATTCAAAACAATTTCTATTTGATTTCCAATTCATTAAATCGATTAATTAAGTTCAACTTCATTATATCAAAACTTCACGTTGAATCAAATTATATTCATCAAATCAAATTCTTTAAATTTCAAGTCTTACATTATTTTCAATAAATCACATTTGCATTTCTTGATAAAGAAATTCAATTTCACATATTCATTTACTTAGTTAAAATTTCAAAGCTCAATTAAATAAGAACTAAATTTCACTAATTAAAAGTTCAATTTTAATTTCCAAAGGATTCAATTTAATTATTAAATAATTCAATCTCATTAAATTATTAAATAATTTCAAAACTTAATTCAATCATTTCTTAAATTAAACAACATTCTTTCATCAATTTCTTTATTAATATTTCATTTCAGATTATTAAATATTCACATTTAAATTTCATTAAAATTCAATTTCCAACTTCGTTTCAAAACCATATTATTTATTCAAATAAAATCTTCATTTTATTTTTAAATCAAATTATTGACCAATCGGGTTTTTATTTAATTCTCTATCCTAGGTCAAAGTTCAATTTGGGTATTTATCATTTCAACCCGATTCCAATTCAATTTAAAAATCAAAGCATAGCAAAGGGAACTTGCAGTGTGATAACTGGGATGGTGTCAAAGTAAATAAACAAGCAATAACAACAACCAATATCAATACAATAATCAATTCAAATAATCCCGAAATAATCGTATTAATTCACATTGTTGTTTTTGCAAATTAATATAATCATTTCTAGAATCTACACTATCATTTCATGTAGATTAAAGATTATTACATTACGGTTCTTCACTAGTCATCCATTTACAATTTTATACATCATCAATTTAAACAACATACATTCAATGGTTCAAGGTGTAATTAACCAAATCCTACGTGTCAATTAATTTAACATTTTAAAGGGGGTCATATTATACAATGTCATTTAACCAAATTTACACATTTGTCATTTCAAATTTTAACTATCCTACGTCAAATTCAATTTCAAATTATTTATCACTTACAGCATCAACAATTTAACGTCCAAGTGTAAACATCAATAATCAATCATTTAACAACCAAACTGGATTATCATTGCATATATATAACAGATGATGGTGTCAGATGTCACAGGTGAACTGATACAGGTAATAGCATATAAAACAGTGTGAATAACTAACTGCAGTATATTTCAATTATCGTTTCAATTGAAATCAAATTTAAATAAAAGAACATTAATCGTGAGTGATTGCTCACCTTTTGAGGCTGGAGAAATTTGACGATGAATTGAATTATGGATCCAAGCACGAATTCCAGAACAAAACTGAATTGGTACGAATTAGGATGGACACGGCAGATAAATAAGAATTGATGAACTGAATTAGAATCGGTTTGATGTAGACAACAAATTTTATTATCATTATGAAATCGAAATTTTTTTTTACGTATACTTTTTCCAGCTTGACAGTACAATACACCACTAGCTAACGTATATATATATATATATATATATATATATATATCACATATAGACCCAATTATCAACATGTACATCTCCACTTATATGCGTGTTCTCCCAATATATGTACAGCATGCATAATTTTAAATCGACAAAGCCTAAAGCCAATATAGCACAACTATTAATATATAATATATAATACTTAGTAAACTTGTATACTCACATATACGTACTGTTATATAACTAAAGTATGCAGACCAATATAATTTAAACTTATACTCATATCATAAACAAAAGGAACCAAGATATATTCATACTCTATTTAATACAAATACAGACGGGCTAGTGTATTTTAAGTAATATATAAATAAATGCAGACCTAAATACGAAACATATGCAGGTTGCGCATATTTTATATGATATACGTGCAATAAAATAGATTGATATGCAACCTAGAACACACTCTTATTTTTATACTATAAAAATCAGTTCCTTACATATCCATTTAACTGTGCTATGATTCGAAAACCAATATATATAAATAACCGATATAATATTCGTAAAAGAACCTATACCCAAACTGATACTTTGTAAACTTTTATACCCTACACTTATAAAAATCAAAGTAATTTTTTTATTATTATTGCTGTATGAGTATGGCACGTCAATCCTTATCAACAGATATAAAAATCGATGTATAAAATATATTATATATATATAACACAACCTGCGTATATACAATAGACTCTAGTGTAAAATATAACTACAAGTATATACAACCAACTTTTCTACCTTTACAATGAAACTGTACCATAGTTTATAAATTTTTTTTTAATATAAAACTACATTCTTGGCATAAATTTACATAAAATATACATAATACCAACTGTAGTACCTCAAAACCTAACCTATACAGAAGGTTGCGCATGCGGAGATCGCAACAAAGCAAGGCTAGAGATCGGCTTGAGAAAGTGAGAGGAAGCGAGATTGGAAGGGCGAAGGAAGGCTATGGCGCGGTGATGAGTGGAGGAGGCGTGAGTTGGCTACTGCGTTGGTCGGGAGAGTGGCCGCCGCTGTTGAACGGTGGAGCTTGGAGGTTGCTTCGGGCGTGGCTCGCCGCGTGGTGATGTTCCGGTTGAGGGAAGAGGTGGCAAGTGGGCGGCGCGGTTATGCGGGTGGAGCAACGTGGGTTGCGGGCTGTACAAAGGCGGAGGTGGTTGTGCTTTGCCGTGGATGGAGGGCAAGGTCGCGGGTAGGCGAACGGCTGCTGGCGGTCGACACTCGGTGGAAGGAAGAGTCGAAGAGTTATCGGTCTCGGATTTTCCGGTTTGCTCGCTGGATGGTGGAAGATTGGGGTGCCGATCCCTTTGCTACAACCAGGCTGTGAGGGCGTGGTAGGCTGCTAGGCGTGTGGTGGCGCTTGGCGTAATGGATGTAGGTCAGCTTCATGCGAGAGGGAAAGGGAAGGAGTAAAATAAAATGAGGGTAGATGAGGAGGATAATCATGAAAAGAAGAGTTTGCATTTAGAAAAAAGAATAAAAGGTGAGAGAAGAAGAGGCACGTACAGGCTGATATAAATATATATCTCAACTTTTCTAGATTATGAGCTGTGCGAACATCTATCAACGTATTGCATTGGGAAAAGAAATGGATTAGAAGAATTTGAAGTATTGGATAGCCAAACGTCAGTAAATAAGTTATGTGAATTCCAAAGAGCTAGAGACCATTGGTTATCCCACGGAGGAAACAAATGGTCAAGAAAACCAAAAAGACGTGAATCAGGTACCGATACGGCGAACGGTTTCATCGTTTCCGTCGCGTATCGAACACCTAAACAAAGAAGTGAATATTCTATAGTGACCAGCGCGATGAGATGGTTAGAACGGTATAAAGATCTCAGTGGTATGATTTGAATTATAAAAATTCGAATTTTTCTACTACGGAAAATGCAAGAAAAACACAGAAAAATAAGATCGACGGAGCTAAAGAAGTCCGAATTTTGAAAAACGAAAAACTGACATCTTGCTCAGAAGATGGTTTAGAATTTTTCTATGTAAAAATATTTAGGTTTTGGAAGCATTTTATTTTCATCGCTTTTTAACTGATTAAATTGAAGTAAATTTACGCGCGAAATAAACTTTCATATTTTCGGACGAAAATTTACCAGTTGCTATGTTTAACTAAACGCATTCCAAATATCAAATTTATATTTCAAAATTTTATCGTTTAAAATTTCACAAAATTTCAACTAATTACGTTATTAAAACAGTTGAAATTTACGGGTCGTTACAGTAAGCGAACGCACTACAATGAGTCAATGGGAAAAACAATAAAAGAGTAAAAGAGCTATGTAAGGAGAAGCCACATGAAGGCGATTTAGGCAGGAGAAATTTTAGTGGTATTAGGAAAATTGAATAGAAACAACATTAGGAATTGATATTAAAATAGGATTAGTAATCTAGCTAGAAACGATGTAGGAAATTAGAGGCTAGGCATAGGAAAAATGGATAATTTTCATAAATATGTGCAATAATTGCGCCTATCTTTTAAAAGCCCCTCATGTGTTATTAGAATCTCCGCAAAGGTTGAAAGAGGAAATAACATGAGTAGTAGAAAACTAATAGTACAAAAGCTTTCCTTTTCTACCCTAATTTTCACTATTTAAAGTTATAGAAGGTGTTTTCGAAAAATGGTTTGGTATAACAATTGAGTTTTTGAATGCAAACATGAGAAAAATTTTGAGTTTAAAATCCTACTTTTGAAGAAATAAATCTCTATTGTATAAAGTCTTTGAAAATGGAAATTTTTTTATAATGGGAAATTTTTTCATGGCTCCTTTTGGAAACCAAGCAATTTTTGAATTTGATAAAAGCGTTTCTGATTTTATGTTTCCGAAGATAAAAGTTTTGAATTAAGTACTTCTTGGCTGTGAAGTTTTATTTTAAAGTGGTAAAACCAAATCACTTTTTGATATGGAGTAGTTGTAGATGACTGGCCAGGTAATATGGGGTAAAGGTCAAGGCTATGAATAAAATAGCTATGAATTCTCATACGGAAGCAACAAGGAATCCTCATTGAATATAAGAAATATTGGTATGAACTGGGAATATTTTATTAGAGATGTGTGGAAACCATAAGAAGTACTCTCAAAGGAATTAGGAATGATGTCAAAGTACACTTTTGTGAGTCATCGTGTATAGTCGCATGAAAGATCAAAATAAAGGTAGGTAGATACTAAAGTTTGAGAATACTATCAAGAGATTTTGATTAAAAGAAGATAGTAGTATGATTTGGAGAATAGAGTGATAAGATTGTAAACACACATAGAGGATGTTGATTGACTCATGGATAAAGAAGGCAAGATATGTGGTAGAAGAGTTATTCCACCAAGCCAATTTTCCGATGAGTTATTATAAATGTGCGTAGTTTATATCTCTTACCCACTGTAGAATGGGAATGCATAGTTTATCCCATTATCAGGTGTAATGATTGAAGTAATGGATGAGACTTATTTATTGAAGCCAAGAAGACGAGTTAAGACGTGTGGGTTATAGTAGAGTGGCATACTAGAAATTCCATCTTATTTGAGTAAGGAGTGATAGGGCCACAACATCATTAACATCGGTTAATGACGAAAGGGGGCTTCAAGCAATTATTTCTTTTAGGTTATTTGGTTTGTAATCTCTAGTTGTCTCCTTCGAATATTTGAAAGGCATATGATACGATATGATATATGTTCCTATTTTATTACTATATTGATTTTCTGGATGAGCTTTACCACTATATATATAGGGAAAAATTGTAAACAAGGAAATCTCAGAAGAACACTTAACTAGCGATGAATGTAATTAAAGCTTGAAGTTAATTAGGAAATTAGGTTAGTGACTAGAAATGAAGAATACTTTAATCCCTGTATTGTGAAATCACGGGTTATTATCCCTGTACCTTAAAGGCTAAAATTTATAAATAGATTAGTGTGTCGTTTTTATAAGTAAAAGGAAAGATTTCCCAAGATCTAAGATTAAATGCACAATGCTAGGCTCAATCATGGCATTAACTCATTGACTGAGTCCCGAGTTCATTAAGATGTGGCTTCATTTGTTTTTAAGATTGGAGCGTTAAATGTTTGAAAAATCATGTTCGAATGCTTTGGAAAAGTTGTGTTTAAATGCTTTTGAAAATAAATAGTGTTTAAATGCTTTTGGAAATTTATTTTCAAACTATTTTGCAAGTTGATCAGAAAGGGGAAAAGGTTTTTTAGGAAATGAGAGAATTTCTGATTTTCAGGTGCCACATGCTTAGTGTAGAGAAGGTCGATGTGTTCATAAATATAAGTTTTTATTGTCTACCAAGGGGTGACAATATGCAAAACATAGGGTATAACAAGGGAAAAAGTGGTTTACCTTTGGAATTTCTATTTCCACACCTTGTTGATAGTGAACAAAAACTTGGACTTAGAATAATTCTGTTTTAATAGCAAAAAATAAACCTCCTTATACAAACTGTACTTGGAAAAGCTAGAAAAGATTTGGAAGCAAAAGAGAAGGTTTTCAAGGTACAACAGAATATGTATCCAAAAGAAGGGTGGAAATGTAAAAATTTCCATCTAAATTCCTTTTCCGGCATAGAAGTACAGAATTAGAAAAACTGGATTTTCAAATTTTTGAATGTTAGAAATTGTGTATTAGGTATTGGATGGTAGGGATTGGATGCAAAATTAGTTGAACCATACTCATATTCGTAGGAATGTGGAATTTGTTGTGTGAAAAAGGATTTCTGATTTTTGAAAACTTACATACATATAGAACTGCCAGTATATATAAGTTGTTTGCATCATGTTTTCAGAATTGTTTGAAAAGAATACATTCCCAAAAGAGGCGCTAATTTAGAATTATTCACCGTGCATGTCATATATGTTGTGATACACCGTGCACTTGCACACATTTGACTATAAAATTGGTGGTTCACTAATTTGTTGGATACTTTAAATTGGTTGCGTGCTATGTTACATGATTCCACCCTTAAGGAATTTAGGGGACAAAATTCTTTTAACGAGCAGAATGTAACACCTTGTAAAGTAAACGGTAATTAATAAATAATTAATAATGCTCAAAAATGGAATTTGAATATACGTCAGAATTTGGCCATGAAACTTCAGCCATTTTGTTGTAGCAATTTTCTGAGCAACTTTCATATTTATAGTTTTATGATCCGAGCTCAAAGGAAGAAGTTATTAGCATTTGAAGTTATCACAACAAAAATAATTAAATAGGAAAAATAAGGAATGGATAATAATAAATGCAGGACACCACCGGTCGACCACCCTCCTTGGGCCGGTCGACCGCCTATAGGGGAACGGTCAATCGGTCATGCACTGGTGGCTGGGGATGAACTTTGGCAAAACGGCCTGGATTTAATTATTTTTAAATCTACCGAATACGGTTGATTCGGGTGCCTATAAATACAAGCCTAGCCCCTCACTTTTCTTTTCATATTTTCTGATCAAAGCAGCGAAGCTCTATCATTTTACCTTCTCCGCTATTTCTATTAATTATAAAAGGTTATATTACATGTGTGTGTGTATAATCGGAGAAGGGCAGAAAATAAAAGAGAAGAAGAGAAGGAGCAAATCGATACTGCAGAAAAAAAGTAAATTTCATTATTATAAATCTATATTATACTTAACCCAAATTTCTGCTCAGATCTGCAATTCTATTGGTATGTAAATATCTTGTTATACATATTTTTGGATTGAAAAGGAAAAGGAGTCAATTAAAGGGATGGATTCGGATTTCAGAGATTTGGAAAGCTTGAAAGACGAGTGGGAAATTATAAGTATATAACATTGAAATGTATATCGTTGACTTTTATTTAATTACTATACTTACGCAAGATCTGTAGAGTTGTAGGCTTAGAAAGAACGTATTCATTTGAATCATGTGGGATCAATGATATATTGAAAAGGAAAAGGAGTTGTGCCGAGAAGATCGTGACTGACTAAGAAACTTTTAAGGATCGATGTTGATCCATGAGTAAGGATCAGTATAGACCCATGAGTTAGCTCTATATATCTTGATTTCATTCTTGCGGACGTTTAGTTGATTTCCATCTTTGTCTTCGGTGTTTTGATTGCGCTGCTTCGAATTTGGACTTAAGTGAATCCCTTGGTTCGGAGGTTGGGCAGTAGCACCTAATTTTTCTATTGATCGTTTGAGTTGAGAATTATGAACGGACCTTCTTTTGTGATGTGCATTGGCTAACAGCCATCAAGGTCTTCCATGGCCCAAAGTTCGAGGTTAACTTAGGAAAGATTTAGGGAACGGTATCAATCTTAAATCATGGATTGGTCCCGATCCCTGACTTGGTATGAGATTATGCTCTTGGCACATAAATAATTTTGTGAGTTGATTGCCCAATCTCTTGATCTTGGTTGATATATGAGTTTCACAATTAGCGCTTTCTATTCCTGCTTTATAGTCTTTTTGTTCGATCAATCTGAGTCGTTTGAATATGGCTTGGTCATAAAGCTGGATAACAGAAGGATAGCTTTAATATATTACAATGTGGAAATAAATGTTCGTTATAGAATGTATGTATAAGTATGTTTTGGAATTCCTAAGCGTAGGAATTAATAATATATATATATATATATATATATTTCTGTGTATATACATATAACCATGCTTACCGATTAAAAATATAAATATATATATATATATATAGAGTAATATATGATGACATTCATATTAGTTATAACTAGAATGACTAGTTATTAATAGCTAGTAAATTATAGGACTAGGAGTTGTACATGGAAAAGCAATAGTAACTCCAAAATTAGCAGAGCAATAATTATGCAGTTAATAAGGAGTTGCATGAATTAAATAGGGACATAAATGCATTTAATTGTACTAATTAAAGAGTTTAATATGGCATTTATGGGGAAATGAATTAAGAATAAAAGGTTGAATGATAACGAATAAATAAATGTCATCAGTGATTGTCTAATTAGAATAATAATGGCCCCTTATTACAGACAATTGATATTTATGAGACATAAGTGGGAAATAGAGAATATACGTAATAAGCATATAAGATAGGAATTAAATATTAGGAGGCGGTATAATTGCCATAGTAGGAAATTATATAGCCTCAATAACACGTTTAGGACGAGCATGAATTTGTGGGCCTAGCCCAATACTTAGGCCTAGGATAATACGTTTGGTTTAGAATGGTTTGGGGTACGAGGTCAGTAGAGTTACACTATAAAAGTCTGCCTTTCACTTAGAGGCTACAAATAGTTGTACAGACTTACAACAGATGTGGGGCCTCTTAAACCATAGGACGACCCATGGGGAAGGGATATACGTTTGCATATAGGTAGGAGAAAATATACCAAGGGTTCGCATTGGATTTGAAGTACTAAATTAGCAAATACCTTTAGGGATGTCAAGGGGTTTACTTCATAGTGGAAGGTATTAAATGATCATTGGGTCCGTCTCCTCCTTATAAAAGAATTCTTAAATAATTGACGACGGCATCTAATAGAGAAACAGGTTCTGCTTCATTTCCAACAAGATGTGTATTAAGTAACTAGAAGAGGTACTCTCTTTGACTTACATTAGTTTAGTCTAAACGGGATTTTGATTGTTGGAAGTCGACGTGGTATGTCAGTATTGTTATTGTACCGGTATTCAGTAGTTGGGCTTGCATATAGGCTATGACCACTAGTGGTCCCAAGCAATCATTAGCCAAGATTTGGGTTATGCCCTGACGGATTTCACTTCCTACTAGTGTAAAATCTGTATGGGATATGCAAAGACCTCAGAGTTTAATTGGTGAGTTATTTGTATGTCAAAGGTGGGCTAATTAATCCTTACATTAGTCTTTGAAATGTGTTAGTAATATGACATATAAATTATAGAGTAGTATGTATGGGGTCATCGGGGTCTGTAGCTAGGGCCGATTAACAAGTGCAGAGGGCCCGCTTCGGGGTTGAGGTATCAAATAGCCATTGGGTCTGCCTCCTCCCTATTTAAGAAGTATTAAGTGGCCTTGGTTTTCTTATAGGTAGTGCAACATTTAGATGTATGTATGCATATATGTATATATGTATGTATGTATATGTATATGTATATGTATATGTATATGTATATGTATATGTATATAGGGGTGTGTGTATATATATATATTTATACCTTGGAGGAGGTTATATATATTATACGTGTATAAGGAATTCCATGGAATAGCCATGAGTATTAGAGATAACACATAAAAAGAAATCAATTGGCATAAATTAGTGTTATGGATAAAGTATAAAATTTTCCCTTCACCAAAACATTGTTCTAACCACTTGTCATTACAATAAATGGGATAAATTTAGAGGGATAGGCTTCTGGTGTAAGATGGGAATGGCTGATGAAGAAGTCTTCTCATTCATGCTCAATAGTGACAAGGCGATCGTATATTCAAGGAATAATATTGATTCCAAGGTAGTAGCCTTAGTCCGTATATATGTTATATTATATTTTTCTATCCCACTATGAGTTTATGTGAATAACTCTCTAATACACTTATGTTAATTACAGGTTACCAACACCAATGCTTCGTAGCATAATTGACTTAGGTTTCGATTTAGTAAATATTCAAGCTTATTAAGGTGCAGGTTGTTACAACTTTAGCCCATTCCGTAAAATAGTCAACTGCAATAATGGCGTACTTATCTTCGCCCTTCAACATTGGTAGCACATCGATATTGTTAATCACCTATACCGCAAATAGCCAGGGACTGACCATCTATGTAATTTTTATCGACGGGGAGCTAAGAATCTGCGCGAATCTTTCGCTTTTATCACACTGCTAGGTGTATTTAGTCATATCCCGTTGATGGTTGGCCTAAAATATCCATTGCAAAGAATCTTTCTTGACAATGTCTAACCCTAGGTGTGGTGCCAACAGGCTCCTTCATGTGCATGTGCCAGGATCCTTTTAGTCTCTTCAATTGCGAAACACCACGGTAGGGGAGTTGAGAACCCTCTTCTATGCAGCACTCCCTCCTGGACAATAAATCATGAAGCATTTGGAGTAGTTTTCTCCGTTCGTTATTTTCCATCCGAAAGGGTACCTTTCTGCAAGTACTCCTTGATTGGAGTCATCCATGATTCCTTTTCAATTTCAGCCTCTAAGATCTAATCGAAGTCTATCTGATCAATGTTCGGAGCTAATAATACCTTCATTAGAACTAAACCTATGAGTTGTGCATCTCCGAAGCTAGCTAGCTTGGCTAGCAAATTGGCCTTTGTGTTTTTCTCCCTAGGGATATGTGTTATTGTGTAATGCTAAATATCATTAGGTAATTTTAGAAATTTCATCAAATAAGGAGCTAGCCTTGCTCCTTTTGCTTGAAACTCTTTCCCCACTTGGCAAACTACCAATTAAGAGTCACTATATATGTGTAATGTTTTGACTCCCAATTCCTTCGCAATCTTGAGCCCCACGATCAACGCCTCATATTCATCTTCGTTGTTTGTTGCGAGGAACTCAAGTTTTAGGGCGTAGCAAATTGACCACTCTACGAGGCTTACAAAAACCACATTTTCTCCCAAGCAACGTTTATTGGATGCCCCTTTCGTGTATAACTTCTATTGAGCACTCTGCTCCATACCTTCCTCTTTATCATCATCAAAAGTATTAAACTTAGCAATGAAATCGACTGATGCTTGTCCTTGGATTGTTCTCTTGGATGATATAATATATCATATTGACTTAATTCGATGTTCCACTTCAACAACCTTCCTGAAGTTTTAGGTCGCTGTAGAACCTACCTAAAAGGTTGGTTAGTCAGCACCATAATTGGAATGGCTTGGGAAGTAGAGGTGGAGTTTGCATGATGCGACCAACAAGCAATAGGCTAGCTTTTCTAATTTCGAATAATTTCTTTCTGCTCCTGCTAATCGCTTGCTGAAATAATATAATAGCTTCTGGATTATGGACTCTTCGCGTATAAGGGTGGTACTTGAAACACCCCACACCCCTTAATATACCCAAAAGGATACATTAAAAGCCATGGTGCGATGTAGGTATAACTAAAGTTGACAGAGACTAAGATTCACAAGACAAAAATAGATAAAACAGCGAAAACTTAAAATAATAACTTGATTAAAACAAAACTTCATAATTTCTTCATAAATAAGTCAAATACCAAATACCACATACATGTCTAAAAATCCAATATGTCTCATGAAACAAAAACTCATGTTCTTAAAAATCAGAGTATATAATATCCCTCATAATAAGCTAGTACATAGAAAGAACAAAAGCTGAAAATAAAAGAAATACATAGCAGAGAACTCCTCCAAGAAAACCGCCAAGCAACTGCAATCTACTGACTTCTCCCTTGATTTCCTATGTGGGGAAAAAGGGGAAAATAGATGAGTAGGTCAGACTAAAAGTCTAGTGAATGATAGTAATTACTAAAGTCTTTAAGCAAGATAAAAGTAATAGACTCTACAACAATTCTAGCATAAATAAGGATAACAAAGGAAGTAGGAAAGAGATAAACTGAAAATAAATACGATTAAATATTGCTCAATTTAGAAGATAGGTTAACTTTGATTGCTTGCACTTGTCCTTGATTTCTGCTTTGGTTAGGCTGAATTCCTAATCCTGGAATTAGGATGTAACCCTAATTTTACCCTTTTTGATCGGCCTGCTACTCCATAGACCTTACTGCGGACCAGCCGCTATATAACTCCCTACACAGCAGCCAATGGTATCTACGAAAGAGGCACAGAGCAACCACTATGGATCCAGATGACATATATAGCTCCCTACACAGAAGGCAATGGTGTCTACGAAAGACACCCATACTAAGCGCTTGGAACTCATAGCTATTACTGAGCACCCGAATGGAAGTCGCACACGTAACTGCCACCATGCCCATGCTACCTTCTGCTCCACCTATTGGGTCTTCTTATTACCTCAAACTTTCAGCATAGCCTGCCCCTCATCTCACTTTAGGCTAATGTGAGATCACCGTGTATCCATAGAAAATAGGGAAAATGTTTTGGTATTAGCCCTTCATCCAAACAATATCTAGTTGTGCCCCTTATCCAAATCCACCGTGATTTGTACTTCTATTTGATCAATTACTACCATTCTTAGCATAAGCATGCCCTCATCTCACTTCAGACTAGTGTGAGATATTGTTTTTCCTAATAGGGAATGCTATTCGGTACAGGTCCAACTTTCATCTTTGCTTATTAACTTAGATAAATTATTTAAATAAGCCTTTATTATCATTTTTACTTTCTACGCTTATTAATTTATCCCTAGTATTAAAATAAGCCCCATTCTATTCATTTTCTTATTATAACCTACATTATAATCATGCTTATTACTTAACCCAAGGTCTAAGTGTGAAAATAAGCTCTTTCATCTTTTACTCTTTTTTAGTTATAATTCTACGTTATGACTAAGCCAATTAATTAGTCCAATTCTAATCATAATTAGACATAATTTTAGTCCAATTCCATTTATATTACAGTCTTTATAATTTACAACTTATAATTATAAATAGGCCAATCTCTTTAATTCAGTCCAATTAATATCATAATTAGGCATAATTTCAGTCTTAATTCCATTTTATTACAGTCTTTATAATTTACATCTTATCTTTCGTTATTTCAGAATTCTTATAGTTTAATCCAATTTCGCGTTAATTCTATTCTAATCCATACTCGAAGAAGAAGGAGAAATAAAAGAAAACTGAAAATAGAAGAAAATCCAAGGCGTAGGAAGAAGATGTAAATAAAGCATAAATAACAATAAATAAATTAAAATATTGTAAATAAACTGTAAATAAATGGAAAAGCTATAATTAATAGAAATAACTAAAATTAAATGAAAATAATAGCTAGAAAGAAATAGACTGAAAATAAGTCTAAAAACTGTGAATAAAACTGCTAAAAAGGTTATTCCAAAAATCGTAGTAAAACTACAACTATTGGAAACCCTATTATTTTAAATTACTTAAAGAAATCTTAAAATAATTATAATCACTCACCTTCGGTCCTAAGAACTTCCATTGGTCTTCCAGGATCCACTTGGAGTTGTAAAATAATTTTTATTAAAAGGATTCTCTCTTTGGAAAATTATTCCTTTTAGGATCCTTCCTGAAAAGGTGAACCCAAGTGGAGAGAATCTAGAATGAGAAAAAGTGTTAAGCCTAGTGTCTTATTTATAGAGGTATAAGTGGATCTCAGACCGTTGGATTTGGATATTGAATAGAATGCAACCACGTCATAGGCTGAACAGGAGCCATCGGATGGAAGAATGGAAGGACCAGATAGAACAGAAGAATGCAAAATTATGTGTTTGCAACGAAGGAATGAATCCTTCGTTCATTCACCTGAGGCAGGTCGACCTTAGAGTCGACCGCCGACTATGCTAGATCGACAGGCCGGTCGACCTAGGCAGTGGGATGGTCGACCTCTTGGTCGACCTCCCCATATATATATATTTTTTCTTTCTGATTCTTGTTTATTTAATAACTTTTTCATATTAGCTCGGATTATGACGTTCTATATATGGAAATTGACCAAAAAATTACCACAGACATAATGGTGCAAATCCCGTGGCTCAATTCTGATAATTTCACAAAGTTATTTTATTATTTAGTTAGTTAACGAATTAATTATTACGGGTTAAATTTCTAGTTGTTACGGTACTCAAAGCATGAACAGATATTGCCAAGAAAACAAACAAACAAAGCTTCCCCTTCCAAAGGTTTTGACAGGATTGGTGGCCTTTCAAAATGATCAACTAAAGCTTGAAAAGCATCCTCACACTCTTGCGTCTAAGCAAAATTTCTTTTCCCATTTTTAAGGACATTGAAGAATGGAATATATTTGTTTGTAGCTTTTGAAATAAATTGACTAAATGTAGCTACCTTCATGTTTATGCTCAGTGTCTCTTTTATTGACTTTGGGGCTTCGACATTTCTCAAGGCCTTAATCTTTTCTAGATTGACCTATATTCCTCTTGAGTTTACTATAAAACCCAAGAACTTTCCTGATGTGACTCCAAATGAGCATTTCAGCAGGTTAAGCTTTATCCCATATCTTCGAAACATGCCAAACATTTCAGATAGGTCCTCCGAATGGTTTATCTATTGTTGTGACTTCACTGGCATATCGTTCATATAGGCCTCCATCTTCGGCCCAATTTGTTTTTTGAACATTGAATTTACCCGTATCTGGTAGGTTGCTCTAGCATTCTTCAGCCTGAACTACATAACAAGATAAGAATACCATCCGAGGTCCATTATGAAGTTGGTATGTTCTTGATCTGGAATATGCATTGGAATTTGGTTATAGCCGAAATAAGAAACCGTGAACGATAGCAATTCGTGGTCGGACATTGAGTCCGCCAACTGGTCGATTTTTGGCAGTGGAAAGCTGTCTTTTTTGGGCATCCCTTATTCAAGTCTGAATAATCGATGCATGTCCATAATTTTATGTTAGCCTTTCGTGACCAGCATCAATTTGGAGAACCGTTCCGGATATAGAGCACCATGGATAAAGTCATTGGATATTAGCCTGTCCACTTCTTCTTAGAGCATAGTGAATCGCTTCGGACCAAAGTTAGACCGTTTCTACTTCACAAGAGTAAATTTGGGGTTTACATTCAATATATGGAATGCTATCTCTAGCGATATTCCACACATATCGAAATGATTCCCGGAAAACACACCTAGGTTCGCTTGGAGGAACCATATCAGCTCCTTCTTCGTCTTCATACTGAATTGAGATCCGATCTTAAGGACCCAATTAGGATAATCATGATCGATCGGGATGTTGATCGTCAACTTGGTAGAGGCCGCACTCTCATCCTCTTGCTCTTTCCTCTGATCCATAGCTTTTTTGAACCTGCTATGTTGATCGAGCCAAGGCTTAGGCAATGTTTTCTACGCATCAACTAACTTTATATAGATCCATGCCTTCTCCTTTTTCATATCTTTTTGGTTCACTCAGCTCTGCAACGTAGCACTTACATCCTATAATCTAGTCTCCTTGAATGACCCTTACCCAATTCTTTATGGGGATTTCATCGTCAGGCACCATGGGGGTAGAGCCACTTAAAAACTAGCAAGGGCCGATTGGCCCAAAAATGCATTATATGCAGAAAACATTTCCATCACCATGAAGGTTACAACCCGCACTCTCTTGCAATCACCTTCACCTAGAGCCATCGGCAAATCCACGCACCCAACGGGATTTTTGCCTCTTTGATAAATCCCTAAATCCTATATTTACATGGCTTTAGGTCCTGACCATCCATCATCTTCTGGTCATAAGCTTTTTTAAACAATATATTGATAGAACTTCCACAATCAATAAGAGCTTTCTTTACAGCTGTCGACCTAATCATGGCCGTTACCAACAAAGGATTAAGCGTAAGCACTTCAACCCCATCTGCATCAGGGTTTCTGAACACAACATCATCCGTCATAGTTTTCAATTGTTTTGCTAGAGCTCTGTCTTTGATAGCAAAGCAACTTTCTTGCCCAACATGTTTTAAAGAGCTTCCATACCTTTCCACCTCATTCCAGCTTTTTTCAGCCGGATGAGGTCCACAAATTATAATGTTGATGTTAAGTTTTTTTCCAAGCTGCTTAGGCTTATCATCGCTAGGCTAAGCTTGGGCCCGTTGGAGCGATTGTCTCTTGGGTTGAGCATTTCCTTAACCACTATTATGTGGGATTTTCATGTACTGTTGGAGTTTTTCTTTCGGTTTAAATCTTCAATAACATATCAAAAATGTATACGCTTATTTGTGTTATGGCCATGCGTTTCGTGGAAACAATGGTACTTTTTGGATATCTTCTCTCTTTCGGCTAATTCCCTCAGAGCTGGTTTCTTGTAATATTAAATACCATGCATCCCAGGGTTAATATTCTCAACTGTATCATTCAACGATGTATAATCCTTATACTTTGAGAACCTTGGGCGCTTCTTAGAGTTTGACTACCTACCTACATTACCTTGATTGTTCCTCTTTTGGTTATTGCTTTTATTTTCAATGTTTACAACAACATCCCTGAAACTATCATCGGTTTGCTTCACAACCACGTTACTCTGAACTGTTTCAGTCGATTTTCAACCACCAAATTTTCCAACAGTTGTATTCTGCTAAGTACGAATACTAAGGGGCTTTTCTATAAAACTCTTCCATAGTTAGTGTTGTATCATTTTCAACCAGCTACCAAATCGATATCTGGATGATGTGTTCCGCTAATCAGAGCAATCAAAACAATGTCCACATGGCATTGCTTACCTCAGTCATAGTCTTGTGTCGAATCTGCACAAAAATTCTTTCAGAGATTCTCTAGAATTTGGTAAAAGGTTCGATAACTACATTACATATTTTGGACGGGTTGAACGTAGTCAGAACTACTCCAAAAATCTCCTAGCCAGTTGGTCGAGCTAGGATATGGACCATGATGGAAGCCGAGCGAACAACATCGTAGTGACACCCTCCAAAAATATTGAGAAATATCGACACCTAACCGCGTCTGTCGCCCATTCCATTTCCATATGTACGTATACCTTAACAAATGCTACCTTAGGTCCGTTATCCTATTATAGGATTGCATTATTAGCATAGTAAACCTTCTTGTGTATTCTTCTCGCAATATCTCCACCGTGAACATGTTCCTACTGGGAGAGGAGCCCCAAACATCATTATGCCTATGCTGGTTTTCACTCACAAGATTCCTTACCATATCCGCCAAAAAATATGGTTCTATTGGATTTAATTAATGGCGATAATTATGACTTGCCCCAATTATTAGGCTCTGTAAACGGTCTCGGTTAGTTCCATGATATTTAGAATATCCTGTCTTTGTTGAGAAACGTTCATCCAGATGATCAATTTCTACGAAGTCTACGCGAATTATCAACCGTTGTCACTTGCATTCCAGCATTTTGGCCATCAACAACTAAATCATATCCAATACCAGCATCACCACCCAAATCAACACCACCTCCAACAGTCAAACGACGATGAGTTGGATCGGTACTGACCCGAAGAGATGAATCAGTATCGATCTGTGCTTGTGCATATTGAGCTTTACCTAATCTACTTTTGAAGTCTCGATCAGCTTCCCCCAATTCAACCAGATCGCCGTGAGTGGAACTTCTACCATAACATAATTGACAGATCCAAGATGTATTCCTGCAAGTAAAGGGGGTTCGAATATATATTGGTTGTGCTCGAAAAGTTTTGAATCGATTGGCAAGTCCAATCCCAATATCTTGATTTCGAGTGGCAATACAGCGTATTATTTTCATTTTCTATTTCACTTCTCTATGATTTTACCAAATGAGGAGGAACTATCTTCTTCTAAATCAAAAGCCAATAACCCCTCAAGTTCCTTCTACGACCATGAGACTTCAAAGTCATCAAATCTAAATTATCTTTCATTTATTTCATAATTTCATTTTGGCTTTCACAAAACTTGTTACTCAATTTTTTCATCATCCTATCCATCTCAATCCAGATAATCATATTTGAAACAATCTAAATTTCAGCAATGTTGGACTGAGCGATTTCTTTAGTGTGTTGAGAACCAGTATTTTCAACTCCGTTAGTCGAGAACCAGTTGATTTTTCCTTAGCATTTCTTAGGGTCAATACTTTGGTTGATCCTATGATAGACCTAGCGGAATAAAAATAATCAAGGATCTTAGGAATATAATTAATAGATCTACTTCCTATATTAAAGTAATCCAAAAATTGAAAATAGATCTGAACAAGGAGAAATTGAAACTTTCTAAGTAAAAGCACCAAAATGTTTACACCAAAAGTGGGCATAAACACCCTAAAGATTTGTAGAAGAGAATAAAATGAAGAAAACTAAATGGAAATAAGAGAAACCTACACATAAAAATTTATAGCGGTTCAGCAAATCGCTGGCCTACGTCCACTTGAGGTTCGTTAATGATTCTGCAAAAATTTTATAAACACGATCTTATGGATTGGTGGTCGATGGATCAGTGATGATCCGAGAAATTACAAAATCAATATAGAAATTTAGAATGCACAAAAGGGCTCTCTAAATAGTGCATATCACTCTCTATTTATAGACGAAGATCAACAGATTTATCCCCAACATATTCTCCATACGTTCCCTATGTTTTGAAGAAGGTGCTCTGAAAGGATCATGGCCAAATTAGCAACTTTTATGGATAGGTACCGGGATGAGCTGCATGGATCGGTGGTGATCCATAGTGATGGTTCATTGAGCTTCGATTGATTGCTTGGCATTGCTTGATGGTTTGCATTCGCCCATGTGCACTTCAAATATCTAGGAATGGGCCTGATTCAGAGTTGGATTCTTAGTTCGGTGAGAAGTTAAGAGTGCTTAATTAAGTTACTATGGAGTTTGGGCTTTGTCCATTGATACCTAATTCATAAACCGTTTGTAAACCATGCCATAATGCATGCTCTGATTAGTATTGGTCTTAGCTCCACATAACATGAGTTAAACAATGGTTTTTGAGCAACTTCTATGGATCGATATCGAACATAGTCCAAGGGTTAATACTGATCCAAGACTTTTCTCAGTTGTTGGTTTTTGGCTTTGGCATTTGTAGTACCTTGATGTGTTGGCTATTTTCAAAGATGATTGGTAGATCCATGGTTAAATCTTTGTTTTTCAACTAGAATTTTGATTCTGAAGTTATAGTTTTGGATTTCTGCTCAGCTATCTTTCTATTTGATCGATCCAACTCATCCAAATATGGCTTGATCATAACACTGGATAATAGTGTAGTTTATTGTGGTTTTTCTATTAACTACGTTGATATTTATGTCACTAATATATAGTAGTTAGTACATATTTGATTAGTTTGATGTTTGTTTTACTAATATAGTGTAGTTAGTACACATTTGATGATGGTGTTGTGGTAATAATATTGAGTGGTTAGTACACAGTTGGTGGATTTGAGCTTGCATTTATGCATTTGATAGGGATGTAGAATATACCAGTTTATAATTTTTATTTGATGATAATAAGCATATATGTATATATATTAAATGTGTTTTTTATAGTACTATTGCAACATCATAGATTGAAATAATAAAATCACAATTTAATTTAAACAAATATTTTATTTCAATTTAAATTTAAATAGTGCACATTTACAACATAGCTTCCACTATATTTTACATCATTCATATAAAATTTTATTTTACACTCTCATATATACAACAATCACTCGCTGTCCAATACGGTCACTCATTTCACTCACTCACTCACTAGAGTTTGATTCGCTATCTTCTAGCTCCAATTGCTTTTCTAATTTTCTACTGTCTGTCAAATAAACAACAATGCAGTAAAAAGCAAAAACAAATAAAGTGAAATTACAAAAATAAGAATATGATTAAATATAATGCTGCCTTAATTGGGTTGTTTGTTTTAATATTTTAAAACTAGAATAAAAATAAATGTACACGAGAAGCATATGACATGCACAGTACATCACTGTACATGCCATTAGGCCATACACACACAAAATGCACTTGCATCAATAAATTTCAGGAACAAATACAAAGGTCAAGCCCGAAGGCTCAACATAGTGCAAGTGTGTAAGAGGTCATGTCCAAGCAAGCTCTGGCTCAACACAAGTGCATCAAGTAGTGTACATAGGTGCAGCCATGGTTCAACTCAACTGCATCAAGCAGTGTACATAAGATCGAGATCATATGGTGCAGCAAACTGAAATGAAGTGGCAGCATATACAGGTGCAACCAGCAAATACATTGTTGCAAGCACTTTCAAACCACCAGAATACACAGACCAGGTGCAAGACATACAGTGTAACGACCCGTAAATTTTGGTAATAATAAATTGGTTAATTTAATTAAGATTTTTTTATTTAACATTTAGAAAGAAATAAAAATCTTATAATTTATATTGGAGCGAATTTAGAAATCAGATGTAGCGACTGTAATTTAAAAGTTACAATTTAAATTTTCTGTGGCAATTTATTGAACTAACGTAAATTGTCATACTTGGTTATAAGTTTAATATAGGAAACAAAGGGGAATGTTGAATGAGTGAATTATCAAATATATATATATATATATATATATATATATTTTAACTAGAATGGAGTTCAAATTTATATAATCATGGAAGTTGTAAATTGTCGCATTTGGGTATAAAGCGGATTCATTTGGAATTAAATGAAATTTGATAAGAATTGAGATGAAATTTGGAAATATTAGTGCATCAGGATATAACGAATGCTAATTTAAAGTTAAAAATTTGTGGATTGAATGAAATGGGATTAGTGTAAATGTTAAGAGTAGGCTATAAATCAAATGTAAGAAAACAAAACGTAAAGATTGAATTAATTAATAAATTAATATATTTTGAATAGTGATTGAATGTAAATTTATGTAATAAGGTTGATACAAGTGGATAAGTAACCTAATTTATGCAATGCCTATTACTTGGAAACAAATTGTAAAGTGTAATTGATTGAAATCTGTAAAATGAGAATGAATTCAAAAGTTACAGTTAATTAATGCAATAACTAAATTAGTGCACACCCTATTAATTGAAACAGATTATAAAGTTAGGATTGATTGAAATTATTAAATGGATTCAAAGTTATGTTAACTGATGAAGAAATACGTAATAAATTGGAAATTTATACAATCAATGTCCGTTAAGAAATTATTATGTTGTGTTGATAATAGACGTTACTTTAATGTAATGAATAAAACAAAAGAAGTGTGAATGGATAAATTACATAGAAACTAAGATATGTATAAGTAATAAATTGGTATAATAATAGAATTAAGATAAATTCATTAATTATCTTTAACCCTTAATTTATGTGTACAATTGATAGAAGTACACATTTAGAAATGTAATATTTATTCTAATTAAGATGTAAATAGGCGTATATTAGTGCAATGGGAAATAAATTTCATTTAAAGGCAATTTAATAATATTTGAAATTAACGGTAATTCCATTCATAATATAACTATTATTGTAAATTACCTAATTTATTGGTAAATGAATTTATATTAAATGAAATTTAATTTATTACGCTAATTGAATTGAAGATGGAATTTGAGAATAATGATGGAATAAACAATGAACCAATGCTAATTTCATCTATTGGATAATAATGAATTGAATAATAAGAATGAAAAGTAAATTAGATAGAATTATTGGAAATTTAATTTATAACTTTGAATATAATGGAATTGAAAATTTAACACTGCAAGTGATAGATTAATCAACTTTAAATTGACATCTAAACTTGTTTAAATTTTTGTAGACGATTGAAAAATATAATAGTGATAAAATTAATCAATTTTAGTATTGAAATAAAAAAATTGGATTTAATTAATTAATTATTAATTTATTTAAAAAGTGTAAAAATAGCCATTTTGGCCACTGACTCGGATTTCGACGAAACTAGTTTCATCGGATCCGTAACGGTGAATTATTGTAGGACTTCAAGTTTCGTAGCGATCGGACTTGTCGTTTGATCGTACGGACTCGAAACGCCTTGAAATAAATGCAATTGAAATCAATTTGGAAATATTGTTTTTAGCATAACTTCTTCATACGATGGAATTTGGATTTGAAACCTTTTCCATTGCGTTTAAAATATTTTAAAACACCTATTTTGATATATGGGTTTACCCAATTTTGTTCCGGAGACAGAACGGGCTTTTTGAGCCACTTTGGTGTTAGCGCGTAAATCTATCTTATCCATCCATTCAAATGTCAACCCTGCTTATATATATCCTGTTATAAACCCTAGCCTCCCTAATCTTCATTTGTCTGTACGTACAATTCATCTGCTCCTCCTCAATGACAGACAACAAAATTCCAGATCCAATGCCAATTCAAAATCAAAGTCAAATTCAAACTCCTTAGAAAAATTCGAAATAAATATATGTTGAAGCTCTCGAACTGCGTAGTTCACTGGTGGTGTTCGTTTTTCGTTTCAGTTTGTCGTTTGACTGTTAAAAATCAGAGAAGTTTCGGCCATTCATCATCGCCGAAATCAAAGTCGTCGGATCGGGAAACGGTTTCTGGGTTTTGGAGAGTGAACGATAGGGAGTGCATCGGTGAAATTCGTTCGTCGAATCAACGGTCAGATCGGCGAGAAAATTCACCTAGGGATTGTAATTTTCAGCGGCTGTTCCAAATTTTGGGGGAACGGTGGGTGTTCGGGGGGGTCGTCGCGAGTATGGTGGAGCGCCTCTTGGCCAAGCGCGATGGCCAATGATTGGCGGCAACGTTTTGGTTCGCGTGCTAGGGTTCAAAAGTGCAGTGTTCGGTCGGAGGCGGAAGGCGCGTGTGTGCTACCTGGGAAGAAATATGTTCGGTGACGTGGCGAGTTGTGTTGGGTGAGTGAATTGTGTTCTCTTTTTATTTTTTTTAAATTTAAAATTCAATCACAATTGTCGCTATATCTTTCACATACGAACTCCATTTCACGCGCGGTTTTTTTTGTTAGGATCGTATTGAAATTCCGGACTTGATGACGCTGGTTTGGACGAATTCTGAGACGGTCAAATTTTTGGGTTTAAATTGAATTTAAATTCAATTTTAAATTCAAAAGGTGAGTGTTTTAACCCACTCACAACTTCTAAGATTTCCTATGTTTGTTAAATTCATGTATGATGTGTTTAGAAATTTATTTATAGCTGTTTGGCATATATTTCATCATTATCTCAGTTAATTGCATTCATCGTAATTAAGTGTTAATTTATTTATTCATTGCATTTAAAACTGCCAATTAATTGTTAATTAATTTATTCGTTGCATATAAACTGCCAGTTGAAAGTTATTAAAATTTTATTGAATATAAACTATTTGTTGATGCCTGTTATACTTTATATGCTTTATATTGATGTTTTGTTTAAATTGGATGATGATTGTAATAAATGGTTGTTCATTGATATTTGGATGAATAGATGCTATATTTGATATAAACTGCAAGTTATTATGCATTTTTCATTCCATTTGGGATTGCGGTTTGAAATGATATATAACCGTAGACCTTTATTTTTAAAATTACGGATTGAAATGATAAATATCTGTATCACTTGACCATAGGATAGAAAATTTTATACAGGCACCGTGGTCTATATATAAAATATTTTAAAGTGATTTTCTATGGGTTTTGGAAAATAAGGGTTTATATATATACTAATTTTGATATTATATAAATATTATTTTATATATGGTTAAATTTTAAAAATTTAAGCTATGTATAACTTGATGATGTTTTAAGTTTGATTTACAAATATTTCAAGTTTGAGCTTTATTTAAGTGATATTGAATTTATTAAATAAATATTTCTAAACTAAATAATAGTAAATTGAATTAAGGTATATATAAGATTATCAGATTTGGTTGGGAATTTTGGAAATATTTAAAGTCTTGAAATATATCAAATTGAAATGTTTTATTGAAATTAAGGTATTATTGTTTTCAAAGTATTGGTTTTCGAAATTGTTATAACTTTGAAAGTAATATGGTTTGAAAAATGAATTTATTTGAAATAGAACTTATTTAAGAATTATCTGTGAATATATGGATTTGAAACCTATTGAAATTGAAAATTTAGAAATACAACTTCAAAATGTGGTTTGGGTTTAAGATGATTTAAAAGAATATTTCAAGTTATCTAATTTTAAGAAAGATTAGTGATTGGAAATTTGGTTTTATTTAAATAAGATATTATTGAATTGTTTTGAAAATGGAAATGATATATTATTGAATTGGGTTTTGAAATGGAAATAATACATTGATAATTTGGGTTTGAAATAGTAAAAATATTTTGGTTTTAAAATATATACTATTTTGAAATAAAGAATATGTTTTGAAAGGGCAATGATTGTGTTTTTAAAAGTATATATATTTGTAAATGACCACGGTGTTATAATAACGATTGGTTGTTAAAGAGACCGGGATCGGATATGGACATACTCTCTGTCGATACCGAAAACCACTTTGACAACTGTGTACGCGGTGGAGTTTCCAGAATGAAGTAGGATGGTGGCGACGATCCTAAGGTATATACGTGGACCCAACTCCCGTGAGTTGGCATAAGGTGGCTAAAACAGGAGCGATCTCGGACCAGTGTGGTAGCACCTCTTCTCGGACACATTTCTTCGATATTATACTCTTACTTATGATTTGACTAGATGGCCATCCTCCGATTTGGGAATGTTGTTCGAGGTGGAACGGTAGTGGCTGCTATGCGTATCCATCAGTCCGTGTGCGTAATTGGTATATCTACCCTGGCATTGCCTAGTTGTGCCGTGTCACCTACCATATCGAGCTTTACTACGATTATGATTTTAAGATCCGACCGCGTTAAGGTTCTCCATCCCCTTAACGCTATTTTCTATATGATTATACTTTACTGATTAGACACTACTGTATATAGCGAATATTACTACATAGTAGATAGTTTAACGGATCCTTAAGAGATGTGAATCCCGAACATTTCTTAAGTTACTGCACTCACGTTAGACACTGGATAGGAGATGTCAAACCCCGTAAACATCTCTGACGCCATTTACACTCATATTTATTTCATTGATTTAACTTACATAAGATCTTTTAGTTCTGACTCGAGTGTTTTGTCTTTTCAATTCGCTCGGGTCAGCCTGAGCATTTCAGGATTTGAAGGCTCTATTTCTGGAGGACGAAGACGAAGATTTTATTACTACTATTTATTATATTCCACTACACCCTTGTATTCTGCTGCATTAATTATCATTCTCTGGTTTGTGTAACTCTGATATGTATTGTATAAGTATAATCAAATGTTTTGTAAAACAGCTTCATGAACTGTTATTTGATTATTATATTTTATCGTTCCGCTGCAAGATTCTAT
This sequence comes from Allium fistulosum, assembly GCA_030737815.1. NCBI lineage: Eukaryota > Viridiplantae > Streptophyta > Magnoliopsida > Asparagales > Amaryllidaceae > Allium > Allium fistulosum. Next base: position 1,070,263,010 of record CM060904.1, read on the forward strand.
TTTGTTTCTTTTATTTCTCCACTTTTTCTTATTTACCCCATAACAATCCACCCTTCTGTATGGTTTAAGTTGGCACGTGTGTCTGCTTAAACATACAAAAAGGTGGGATGTTACATCTGGTATCAGAGCTTTGGTTTAGCGATAAACCTTAGCCTTGTGGGGTTTGACTCTTTACTAATAGGGTAGTAATACCCTATGGGAGTCACTGAGTGTATATATGAGAAAGCGTATTTGTTAGTATTATAAAAAGGTTTTAATATTGTGTTAATCTGTTCCGTTTTGTATTTATAAATTCTGGTTGGTGCATGGGACGCTATGACATCAATAGGGATTTCTAAACACTTAATAGGACAGACCGACATAATATTTGTTTTTAATATAGGTGAATGAAATAATTTTGCCTATTATATTTTCTATATATAAAATAAATTTTATAAATAAGATATATATTTGGTTTCTATATATTGGTTGTTAGGTAATGAAAATATAATTAATAGCTGAAATAAAGTTGAAAATAAAATAAATGAAAATTGGAAATTTAGAACTTAAGTTTAAAGATTTTGAAAACTTCTTTCAATTGATTTTGGAATATAGTAATAATATTTTTAGAAGTATTTTATAATATAAATATTCAATTTAATTTGAAAGAATTGTTTTAAAAGAAACTTTGAAAAAAAAAGTTATGCACTCCCCTCTTTGTCGCTGGAAAATAATTTCGGTGATGAGTGCACGCATCATCGACCTTCATTTTTGAGTTTCGGAGTGGGAAGGCCACTGTAGTAGTTTACTGCAGATTTGTTTTGATAAACCAAATAATTTTTTTTAAATTGTTTTAATTATAATTGGATATATAAATTATAAGTATGTATTTATCTATTATTTTAAAATGATTTAAAACTTAACCCGGTATTTAATTCTTAAGTTTCCATTAATTAATAGTTTCAATTGCTTTAGTGAAATGAAATTTAACTAGTAAATTGAAACCTCTAAATGAAATAAGAAATGTAATGCTAAGTTATAAATGAGATTAATAGAAAGTTGAAATTATAACTTATAGGACAAAGGATAAAAATTTTTGAACATTTAAATTAAATTAAAGGAAATAAGATAAACTTGTATGACTTTCAATTACATTCTTAAAGGCATATATATAACTTACCGAATATTATAAGTTGAAATGTTTAATATGAATTTGTAATGGAAATTGTACAAGTAAAAGTAGGTAATGAAAGTGTTTAATGAATCACCTTAAGAAATAAGAATTTGATGTTGTAGTGTTATAAACTTAAGTGTAATTGGAAGGACTACTAATTGAAATAGAAGGGTAAGTATTATAAATGGAATTTAGTAATAAATGAAAGTAAATAAACGAAATTAAGTAGTATAAATGAATGATAATAAATTTAAGACAATGGTTGAAGCTAATTATAAATAAAATAAGCAGAAAAAAAATACTGTAAATAAGTGAAATTAAGTAATGAATGAAAGAATGTAATGCAATAAAAAGAAACTATTGATATGAATAAATAAAAATGAAAATTTGCAAGCAATAAATGTGAATTATAAGATAAAATCATTATATGAATAAAAGGAAATCAAACAACAAATAGTATGAAATGAAATTAATGAATTTAATTATTGGTTGGTTTTGTTGTTTGTTTTGGTTGTGGTTGTTTGGGTAAGGATACTGTAAATTTGTTGGGATGTATGAATAATCCATTTTGTTTCATCTAAGTCTGTTGAGTAAATGATGCACTTGATAGTTTATTTTTTTCATTCCGTACAATTTAAAGTTTTGAACCCGAACAACTATTTGTTTGTTTGCTTGAATGGTTGATTTTTATTTGATGTGTATGCTGTTTGTTGCAATTGATTGCTGTTGTATTGATTAGTTGGTTAGTGGTTGAAACAACTTTAAATATTTCATTTTATATAATTATTAACTCTTTTTAGATTTTATAAGTGAAATACAGGTTATGGAAGAAATTGCTACTGCTTTTGGTTTCATAATTAAGCGTTGTTTGCCCGACAAATAGGTACGTTCTCGGATTACAGTTTTATAGCGTTATTATATTATTTTTCTCGTGTTGGGATATATTATTTTGGAAAATATATGTTATATATTGATATATTTGATATTATATTTTCTCCCAAGCCTCCCTGTACAAAGGAGACTCTTCCGAAATTTTCTGTAAATTTCGGACTTAGAAATTTTTTTTGAAAAGTGTTTTCCAAACTTTATTACTTTAAGTATAAAAAGATTTAATGTTTATAAATTGGTAATTTTATCTACATTGATTAATTTTGTAAATTTATTTCTTTATAAATTTAATATTTTAAGTAAGATACATTGTCTATTTAATTCCTTCTTTTTTCCTTCTTTTCCTTTTCGGGGACGAAAAGTTTTGAGTGGGGGAGAGTGTAACGACCCGTAAATTTTGGTAATAATAAATTGGTTAATTTAATTAAGATTTTTTTATTTAACATTTAGAAAGAAATAAAAATCTTATAATTTATATTGGAGCGAATTTAGAAATCAGATGTAGCGACTGTAATTTAAAAGTTACAATTTAAATTTTCTGTAGCAATTTATTGTACTAACGTAAATTGTCATACTTGGTTATAAGTTTAATATAGGAAACAAAGGGGAATGTTGAATGAGTGAATTATCAAAAATATATATATATATATATATTTTAACTAGAATGGAGTTCAAATTTATATAATCATGGAAGTTGTAAATTGTCGCATTTGGGTATAAAGCGGATTCATTTGGAATTAAATGAAATTTGATAAGAATTGAGATGAAATTTGGAAATATTAGTGCATCAGGATATAACGAATGCTAATTTAAAGTTAAAAATTTGTGGATTGAATGAAATGGGATTAGTGTAAATGTTAAGAGTAGGCTATAAATCAAATGTAAGAAAACAAAACGTAAAGATTGAATTAATTAATAAATTAATATATTTTGAATAGTGATTGAATGTAAATTTATGTAATAAGGTTGATACAAGTGGATAAGTAACCTAATTTATGCAATGCCTATTACTTGGAAACAAATTGTAAAGTGTAATTGATTGAAATCTGTAAAATGAGAATGAATTCAAAAGTTACAGTTAATTAATGCAATAACTAAATTAGTGCACACCCTATTAATTGAAACAGATTATAAAGTTAGGATTGATTGAAATTATTAAATGGATTCAAAGTTATGTTAACTGATGAAGAAATACGTAATAAATTGGAAATTTATACAATCAATGTCCGTTAAGAAATTATTATGTTGTGTTGATAATAGACGTTACTTTAATGTAATGAATAAAACAAAAGAAGTGTGAATGGATAAATTACATAGAAACTAAGATATGTATAAGTAATAAATTGGTATAATAATAGAATTAAGATAAATTCATTAATTATCTTTAACCCTTAATTTATGTGTACAATTGATAGAAGTACACATTTAGAAATGTAATATTTATTCTAATTAAGATGTAAATAGGCGTATATTAGTGCAATGGGAAATAAATTTCATTTAAAGGCAATTTAATAATATTTGAAATTAACGGTAATTCCATTCATAATATAACTATTATTGTAAATTACCTAATTTATTGGTAAATGAATTTATATTAAATGAAATTTAATTTATTACGCTAATTGAATTGAAGATGGAATTTGAGAATAATGATGGAATAAACAATGAAAATGAACCAATGCTAATTTCATCTATTGGATAATAATGAATTGAATAATAAGAATGAAAAGTAAATTAGATAGAATTATTGGAAATTTAATTTATAACTTTGAATATAATGGAATTGAAAATTTAACACTGCAAGTGATAGATTAATCAACTTTAAATTGACATCTAAACTTGTTTAAATTTTTGTAGACGATTGAAAAATATAAAAGTGATAAAATTAATCAATTTTAGTATTGAAATAAAAAAATTGGATTTAATTAATTAATTATTAATTTATTTAAAAAGTGTAAAAATAGCCATTTTGGCCACTGACTCGGATTTCGACGAAACTAGTTTCATCGGATCCGTAACGGTGAATTATTGTAGGACTTCAAGTTTCGTAGCGATCGGACTTGTCGTTTGATCGTACGGACTCGAAACGCCTTGAAATAAATGCAATTGAAATCAATTTGGAAATATTGTTTTTAGCATAACTTCTTCATACGATGGAATTTGGATTTGAAACCTTTTCCATTGCGTTTAAAATATTTTAAAACACCTATTTTGATATATGGGTTTACCCAATTTTGTTCCGGAGACAGAACGGGCTTTTTGAGCCACTTTGGCGTTAGCGCGTAAATCTATCTTATCCATCCATTCAAATGTCAACCCTGCTTATATATATCATGTTATAAACCCTAGCCTCCCTAATCTTCATTTGTCTGTACGTACAATTCATCTTCTCCTCCTCAATGACAGACAACAAAATTCCAGATCCAATTCCAATTCAAAATCAAAGTCAAATTCAAACTCCTCAGAAAAATTCGAAATAAATATATGTTGAAGCTCTCGAACTGCGTAGTTCACTGGTGGTGTTCGTTTTTCGTTTCAGTTTGTCGTTTGACTGTTAAAAATCAGAGAAGTTTCGGCCATTCATCATCGCCGAAATCAAAGTCGTCGGATCGGGAAACGGTTTCTGGGTTTTGGAGAGTGAACGATAGGGAGTGCATCGGTGAAATTCGTTCGTCGAATCAACGGTCAGATCGGTGAGAAAATTCACCTAGGGATTGTAATTTTCAGCGGCTGTTCCAAATTTTGGGGGAACGGTGGGTGTTCGGGGGGGTCGTCGCGAGTATGGTGGAGCGCCTCTTGGCCAAGCGCGATGGCCAATGATTGGCGGCGGCGTTTTGGTTCGCGTGCTAGGGTTCAAAAGTGCAGTGTTCGGTCGGAGGCGGAAGGCACGTGCGTGCTACCTGGGAACAAATATGTTCGGTGACGTGGCGAGTTGTGTTGGGTGAGTGAATTGTGTTCTCTTTTTATTTTTTTTAAATTTAAAATTCAATCACAATTGTCGCTATATCTTTCACATACGAACTCCGTTTCACGCGCGGTTTTTTTTGTTAGGATCGTATTGAAATTCCGGACTTGATGACACTGGTTTGGACGAATTCTGAGACGGTCAAATTTTTGGGTTTAAATTGAATTTAAATTCAATTTTAAATTCAAAAGGTGAGTGTTTTAACCCACTCACAACTTCTAAGATTTCCTATGTTTGTTAAATTCATGTATGATGTGTTTAGAAATTTATTTATAGCTGTTTGGCATATATTTCATCATTATCTCAGTTAATTGCATTCATCGTAATTAAGTGTTAATTTATTTATTCATTGCATTTAAAACTGCCAATTAATTGTTAATTAATTTATTCATTGCATATAAACTGCCAGTTGAAAGTTATTAAAATTTTATTGAATATAAACTATTTGTTGATGCCTGTTATACTTTATATGCTTTATATTGATGTTTTGTTTAAATTGGATGATGATTGTAATAAATGGTTGTTCATTGATATTTGGATGAATAGATGCTATATTTGATATAAACTGCAAGTTATTATGCATTTTTCATTCCATTTGGGATTGCGGTTTGAAATGATATATAACCGTAGACCTTTATTTTTAAAATTACGGATTGAAATGATAAATATCTGTATCACTTGACCATAGGATAGAAAATTTTATACAGGCACCGTGGTCTATATATAAAATATTTTAAAGTGATTTTCTATGGGTTTTGGAAAATAAGGGTTTATATATATACTAATTTTGATATTATATAAATATTATTTTATATATGGTTAAATTTTAAAAATTTAAGCTATGTATAACTTGATGATGTTTTAAGTTTGATTTACAAATATTTCAAGTTTGAGCTTTATTTAAGTGATATTGAATTTATTAAATAAATATTTCTAAACTAAATAATAGTAAATTGAATTAAGGTATATATAAGATTATCAGATTTGGTTGGGAATTTTGGAAATATTTAAAGTCTTGAAATATATCAAATTGAAATGTTTTATTGAAATTAAGGTATTATTGTTTTCAAAGTATTGGTTTTCGAAATTGTTATAACTTTGAAAGTAATATGGTTTGAAAAATGAATTTATTTGAAATAGAACTTATTTAAGAATTATCTGTGAATATATGGATTTGAAACCTATTGAAATTGAAAATTTAGAAATACAACTTCAAAATGTGGTTTGGGTTTAAGATGATTTAAAAGAATATTTCAAGTTATCTAATTTTAAGAAAGATTAGTGATTGGAAATTTGGTTTTATTTAAATAAGATATTATTGAATTGTTTTGAAAATGGAAATGATATATTATTGAATTGGGTTTTGAAATGGAAATAATACATTGATAATTTGGGTTTGAAATAGTAAAAATATTTTGGTTTTAAAATATATACTATTTTGAAATAAAGAATATGTTTTGAAAGGGCAATGATTGTGTTTTTAAAAGTATATATATTTGTAAATGACCACGGTGTTATAATAACGATTGGTTGTTAAAGAGACCAGGATCGGATATGGACATACTCTCTGTCGATACCGAAAACCACTTTGACAACTGTGTACGCGGTGGAGTTTCCAGAATGAAGTAGGATGGTGACGACGATCCTAAGGTATATACGTGGACCCAACTCCCGTGAGTTGGCATAAGGTGGCTAAAACAGGAGCGATCTCGGACCAGTGAGGTAGCACCTCTTCTCGGACACATTTCTTCGATATTATACTCTTACTTGTGATTTGACTAGATGGCCATCCTCCGATTTGGGAATGTTGTTCGAGGTGGAACGGTAGTGGCTGCTATGCGTATCCATCAGTCCGTGTGCGTAATTGGTATATCTACCCTGGCATTGCCTAGTTGTGCCGTGTCACCTACCATATCGAGCTTTACTACGATTATGATTTTAAGATCCGACCGCGTTAAGGTTCTCCATCCCCTTAACGCTATTTTCTATATGATTATACTTTACTGATTAGACACTACTGTATATAGCGAATATTACTACATAGTAGATAGTTTAACGGATCCTTAAGAGATGTGAATCCCGAACATTTCTTAAGTTACTGCACTCACGTTAGACACTGGATAGGAGATGTCAAACCCCGTAAACATCTCTGAGGCCATTTACACTCATATTTATTTCATTGATTTAACTTACATAAGATCTTTTAGTTCTGACTCGAGTGTTTTGTCTTTTCAATTCGCTCGGGTCAGCCTGAGCATTTCAGGATTTGAAGGCTCTATTTCTGGAGGACGAAGACGAAGATTTTATTACTACTATTTATTATATTCCACTACACCCTTGTATTCCGCTGCATTAATTATCATTCTCTGGTATGTGTAACTCTGATATGTATTGTATAAGTATAATCAAATGTTTTGTAAAACAGCTTCATGAACTGTTATTTGATTATTATATTTTATCGTTCCGCTGCAAGATTCTATTTTGTTTCTTTTATTTCTCCACTTTTTCTTATTTACCCCATAACAATCCACCCTTCTGTATGGTTTAAGTTGGCACGTGTGTCTGCTTAAACATACAAAAAGGTGGGATGTTACATACAAACTCAGAGCTTAAGATGAACCAAGACATGCACAAGCTTACAGACCAGCATATGAATGTAGCAAAACAGGGAGAAGCAAGTACACAATTGCAAACATATAAGGCATCGTGTATAAGCCAAAATAGTTCAGAGCAAATGGTGCAGGAACAACAAGAACAAGTGGGTAAACAAGATATGAACATGCACACATGGTACATGGATACACACCGATGCAATCAAACCAACTTCAGGCAACTCAAAATCAGTTTCAGATCACACAAATGAATGCATAAACACACACAGGAGAATCCAAGTCAGGCACATACACACCACATCAACATAAATTCACAACCAAAGACATAGTACACATACGAGTAAAAGATATGCAGGTAACACTTAACCTTAATGCTTACACCTAGGGTCAAGAGAAAGAGGATGTATACACACACAAGATAGTGTATCAGAGGCAACTCAGAGATGCACACAATGGCAATGAAGACACACAGAACAAAGTCAGAGGTGCACACATATATGATACAAGTAATGAAGCACCAAACACGACATAGTCAGTCACAATTCAGGCATGAGCATTTCAAGTCTCAACCATCACTGTGTATCTCTGATCCAAATGAGTAATAGAATTAATCCAAGAATCAACGGCCAGAAAAAACAAGGGTAACAAAAATTTAACCAAAGTAGTGAAATTGACCACAAAGGTCAAAATAAAAAAACCAATATCATGTCAAAATATACTCGAACATGTATATCAGAGATTTCAAATATATATTAGAATAAAACAAGTTAGAAATCAAACCAACGTCCATTAGAAAATAGAATGGCCAAGTGAAAAAGTTGAAAACTCCAAACTGAATAACTCAATAGAAATTAAGTCGAGTTCGAATAAAATTAAGTCTAGTTCGAATAAAAATTAAAAAGGGGAAAATTAATATGCGTACCAAATCAGCATCAACCGACTCGACAATGAACAACCGAGAGCTATCAAAGCATGAAATCAATTGAAAAGGCAATCAAGGAGAACTCATTTCTTTGATCGATTGACTAGATGACTTGGGAGCTTTGAAAAAGCAAAACCATAATTTGATAGAACAACAAAAAAGATCGCCTGAAGGAAGTGGCAAAAGAAAGGGATACAGGCTTCAAGTTTTCTCCTGTTTATTTAATATTTGGGCTATATCCTATATTTTTATTTAGGCTGTTTTTAGTGTTAGCGTTACTTATTTATTTAATTTAATTGTATATTTGTTCTTTTAACTTGATAAAACTCTAGTTTAACTAGGTACAAACTACGGGGCATAGTTCGACAATTTGCAACTTGGGGTTTGAGTTTGGAAAGGTTTTAAGCATAAGGTTAGAACAATCAGGTTAGTGAGGGTCGCAAGTTTACAGGGTCTGTAAGCGTCGATTGTTTAATTCTTAGTAGAAATCTTAGGGGTAGTAGTGAGCAGCTTTTGCAGAAGATGGGTAAACTTATGTGTCACTTTTATTTCCACATTTACTCTAGAATTATCTGTGTTGCAATTTTTATTATTTTGTGAATTTATTATAAAACCTATTCACAACCCTATAGGGTTAATTCAATCCTTCAAGTTGTATCAGAGCCAAGTAGAAAAAATTCACTTTTTTAATTATAGCTAGTTTTAATAATGCTTTTTCTAAAGGACAATATATTGTTAGGCCACCCATGTTTAATAGAACATACTATTCGTATTGAAAAATTAGGATTAAAAATTTTCTACATAACATAGAGCATGGGATATAGTTGAAACTGGTTATAATCTACCTACGGTAAATATAAATGGTAATGAATTTCCTAAGCCAAAAGCTATGTAGGATCCTAATAAGCATAGTTCATATCGATCTAATGTAAAAGCTATGAATTCTACTATTTTTGCTTTAGATAAAATTGAATACAGTTGTGTTTCTCACTGTGTGACTGTATAGGAAATTTGGCATAAGTTTGAAGTAACTCATGAAGGTACATCACAGGTTAAGGAATCTCATCAAGCCATGCTCAGTAATGAATACGAGAATTTCGTAATGACGAAAGATGAGAATATAAAAGATATGTATGGATGATTTTCAAATATTGTATTCAAATCCAAAACATTGGGAAAATCTTACACAGAATTGGAGATGGCCCGGAAAGAATCTATGAATCCTCCCGAGAAGTTTTGAAGCGAAAGTGACTGCAATTCAGGAATCCAAAGACTTGAAACAGTTGAAATTGGAGGAACTAATAGGAAATCTCATCACTTATGAGATGGAACTGAAGGTCAGAGAAGAACTTGAAAGTGGAAATTTGAAATAGAAATCAATCGCTCTAAAAGGTAAAACCAATAGTGGTGGCGATGATGATGATGTAGCGAATGAGCTAGCACTATTGATCAAGCAATTCAAAAGGTGGACCCTAAAGCATGGAAATCCAGTAATAATCCAATGAATAAAAACCAAAATTTTCTAAGTTCTGGATGATTCTAAAGAGGAAGAAATCATATGTCATAGATGCAAGCAGCTAGGTCACATTAAGCCAAATTGTCCACTGAATCGACTTGAGAAAGGGTAAAAGAATAAGAGAAGGAGTTTCGCAGCTACTTGGGGTGAGAGTAGCGAAGAAGTATATTAGAACACAAACAGTGAGAAAGAGGAGGCAAACTTGTGTTTAATAGTAGAATCAAGTGACAGCGGCGATGAACCTAGTGAGGTATCAAAATTATCACCTACTGGTTTATTATTGTTATACCACCAGTTAAACGGAAGCAATGATAGACTTGAATAAATATCCTACTAGGAATAAATAACGAGTTATAACTGATGATTGAAAATATTAGAAAATATAACTCAGAATATAAGAAGTATCAGTCTCTAGAGGAAAAAATTAATAGGTCTAAACTAAAATTGAAATTCTCGAAAATGAAATTTTGACCTTGAAAACAAAGATGACACAAAAGGAGAAAATTCAATCAAAAGATGCACCTCCCTTTTAAATGAAAATAATGCTCTTAGATCTAAGGTTCAACAACTTGAATCAACAATAAGATAATTTTCGAAGGGAGAAAAATCACTAAATATGTTATTAGGAAGTCAGACATTTGTTGAGAATAAAAAATGACTTGGATTTGATAAAATTGAACCCATTAAGAAAATCAATTGGGATAATATCAAATTTTACAAATATTTTCTGAAGTGTCTAATTTGTGAAAAAATGGGTGTAAATAAAATAATTGTTGGGATGGAAACTAAAACAAAACCGTTAACCAAAGTTGGGTTCCGAAGGGTACAAATGTAAATTCTCTTAAATTTAAACAAGTTTGTGTTCCTGAGGGTACAACTGTAGATGCTAATGATTGGTTGTATAGATGAATTTGGGTACCAAATGCTACAAATGAAAATAAGAGTGGTTTTACATCCTTTGTTAGACCACTCGACTCTTTTGATATTTAGGTATAGAAATGGGCTAAGGAATAACTACGTAGAGGTGACTTTGAGTTGTTCTATATGGTTGAAATGCTATAATTACAATGTTCCTTAGCCTAGAAAAGTGAGGTTGATATCTACATATTTTCGATATCACAACATCAAAGATAAGTAATGTATGATCTCTAAACTCAATTTTGCTTTCTTTTTGTTAATTCTGTTTTTGTTGACACTGCTATAGCATAATCACCATACCTTGAGCTCCTTAACTCCGATTTGCAAATGTCAAGATGTTCTGGAAAATAGATTGAAATTCCATAAGTTTTGTGTTTTTCTAGAATTTGAGCTTAAACCATTGAAAAACTGCAAATCATTCGAAATATTATTTGAAAACTATTTCATAATTTCGTAACACAACTATAGTAATTCGATCATAACATGGTCATCTTAACTCTGATTTTTGAAATTTTTAAAGTTCGGGAAAGCAAATAGATATAACTACAACTTTACTACTTGAGTTTTTGTGAATACAGTTTACAAAATATTGAAAAACAACAATCTTTTAAGCACGTTACTTTAAAAGTATTTTTGATTGATGCAAACAAGTTGTAGTATTTCTTTCATAACTTTTTGATCAATTAATCATTTTGACTTGAAACAAATATTGGTGACTAGAAATTTTGAATATCTAAAACTTTCATGTTTTTTGCTAAATCAATTTACGGAATTAAAGCTTTCAACTAGTGGTTTCAAATGGACCGAATTTTCAGAATAGGAATTTTCAATGGCTTTGGTAGAACGATTAACTTTCAATGCCTTTTTCACAATTAATAAATTAATGGTTAAGAAATGTATGTGTTTTCAGAATAGGAATTTTTTTGCTCTGTTCGATATTAAATGAACTTGCTAAAAAATTTTAAAATCAATTCGAGTGGTGTTGAAGTGTAGATGATCTGCTTAGTTAATAACATATCATTTTTTGGCAACTAGGGTACAAGTGGTACTTAATATCATTTCATTTGAAATCATATGTGTATTTTCATCTGACATTAAAACTAACAGACGTCGTTTTTACTATACCCATTACAAAATATAGATTTTCGTTTTTAGATCTAGAATTTTTTGAAATAACTTAGAATTTTACTTTGAAGGAAATTGTCACATACCGAAATTTTCGACTTTCGAAAATTCGACATCGATACTCACTTTATCGACTGCCGAGCAATCGAGTGCCGGAAACTCCAATAGTGAGGGTTTTAAGAAAAAGAAAAAGTAGAAGAAGAAGAAAAAGAAGAAAGAGAAGAAGAAAATAGAGAAGAAAAACAGAACAACATCTGAAGCAGAAACAATATCAGAATCTTACACATCGCAGCGGAACAATATATAATAGATAAATGAATAATCTTTAAACAAAGAACTATATCATTTTATACATACATCAATCATCAGAGTCAATATACAACTCGATACAACAATGGACAGTTATATAAACTTGTCCTCATACAGAATACACAGCGGAATAAATATATCAGATACAAGTACTACGTCTCGCCATCCAGCTTATCTCCAAAGCTCCAGAATATCCAGAATATCCTGATAATATAACTCTAGGCTGCCCGTGTGGAAATTGGTGGGCACCCAGAGTTTAGAAGGGAAACGATAAACTCCGAGTCAGTCATGGTGACTGGTGTGAGATCGTAAAACAGTTATTCTTTATAACAACAAAATAATTTTTAAAGTCAATTCGAAATGCTTTTGGAAAATGAAACTACCATAAGACCTCCCACCACACACACAATGCAAACGCAGAATTGGAGGAGATTTCTTCTTATGATAGTCAAAGATGCTTGATACGCAAAATCAAATCATTTTTGATATTATTATTAGTGCATAGTGTAGAAAACATTTCGAAAGTATAATATTAATCTTAGCCAGCATAGGCATTCCGCACTTATGCCTACTATAGCTACCATCCAAACAGTGGTGACCACCATAAGTGAATGATAGGTTCTACAACTAAAACCGTACAAGATCGTATTGTTTCTTTGGATTTCCAACAAACGGTCAGGCTAAGGAACTTCCTTTTCCACGATGGGTACGTCCCTGGAATAGACGACCCGAGAACCTAACCGGATCTCTGCCAACACAAGGCCGGGTTACCTCTGCAAAAATAGGTAACTACTGACACGCGTATGCCATCCCCCGATCGTCACCGATCTTCCCGAGGATCCCCGATTTCCAACAAACCACATAGTAAAAATAATGCAGTAACCACAGAGGTTAAGTATCTGGGCTCCATACCATGATACCACCTTTATCCAGAAGGAATGACATACACTAAGGGGCGCTACTCCCTAGAACCTTGCCGCATTCTTCCTGTTTCGACCATTTCCGGGGTGTGAGGCTCGATGAAGTCTCGTCCACAAAGCTACGCTTTCTACAAAAAGCCCTGCTTCGGGTCAAACAAAATGATCAACCCATGATCACAAAGATATAAGATCAAACAAATGATCATATCACAAATGATCAAACACTGATCATTTCACAGCAACACTCAGTATGCCACGTTACCAAATTGGGATATATCGCTGATAAATTTCAACTACATAACCTCTGAGCTCGTACGTCTCAGAGAAGGGTGTTAAGCTAAGAGAATAAATTCTCCGCCACCAACAGAAATGTATTTGAAAGAAATCAGCTTTATATCTCAAATTGTAACGTCAGACACACAATCCATACAAGTCTGTTCCGGGATCGAACAGAACCGAAGGCACTTCTCACGAAGCCCTTGCATTTCCGGATAAATTTCTAATCACGTCCGGACTTCCCGTCACTAAGGGTGATAAAACCTCTAAACTGGAGATCAGCCGATGTAGAGTAACTCGACGGTAATCCTTCCGTTTTCAAAAATATCCGGTCTTCAACACCGGTCTTCAAATGCAATTCATAACGACGTATCACATATTCGGAATGGGTTATACGACCCCATGGTCCTTTCCCGGCTAACCCGAATAGTGAGCGCTTATTTAAAAATAAGCGTAGCATTCAAATTCATCCAATCACAACAAATACCTATCTAAAGGTAATTATTGATAGTCGGTTATTTAACTATCAATAAAGATGCGCAACATCACCAGATTCCAAATAATTTTCCAAATTATTTATTCTTCCAAAATATCTTTTACTAGATATAAAATTTCCACACTTTAACCATTTGAAAACAAATTTCAAATATTCACATTTCATTTTATCTTTAAAAGATAAAAACTCAAACAGTTCATTTCACCTTGGAAAAGCATTTCCATACTTATTTAAAAATAAGTAATTCACAAATTATTTATTTTCAACACTTAGAAAATATTCGATATACTTAAAATCAAAATTAAGTATATATCTCATTCTTTAAGGAAATCTATTTTCTATAACAACATCAATTTGAGTCAAAACGAATGTTACGTAAAACATCGTTACGATGACTCAAAATCACTAGTATAGGGATTCGGAATTTAGATAGATGTGTAAATCCCAATACTATATAAAACATTTCCTTTCGGAAATCATTTACTATGACAACAGTGTTATAGTCCACCATTTCCTTAAATTTCTCGAAAACGTCTATTTCAACAACAAGTGTTGAAATCTATGCTTTCGATATTTAACACGTTTTAAAACATCTTTTAAAACTATTAACTTCATTTTTTTATAACACTTCTTCGAAAATAAATCCATTTTACTTAACAATATATTCACTGTCCAAAATCGTGAATATAATTCAATTAACCCAATTTCAATCATTTCTACACATTTTTATTTCAATAAAAATTCGCTATCTAAAATCGTGAATATATTTTCTTTAATGACCTCCTACATTTAATTTATCAAACTCCATTGATTTTGAATTTATAAAACAACGTTTTATAAATCTTATTTCTATATATTTTTTTAACAACTTTGATTTATAAATCTTCTTTATTAACAATCCGATCAATATTCCATTTAAAAGAAAAAATCCAATTTATAAGTAAATTTCTTATAATCATTCATTCTACAACTTCATACTTTATAAATCTATAAATTTCATATCTTTACAATTTATAATTCTATACATTTCATATCTTCACATTTTATAATTATAAATTTCATATCTTCACATTTTATAATTATAAATTTCATATCTTCACATTTTATAATTATAAATTTCATATCTTCACATTTTATAATTATAAATTTCATATCTTCACATTTTATAATTATAAATTTCATATCACTTATAAAACTCATTTTAAAATTCCAATAACTTTAATTGATAAATATCAATTTGATACATCTTTTATATACATTGGTTTAATAATTCAAAAATCTCAACTTAAACCATTTTATAAATTTCTTAACTCTTTATTTCAAAAGAAATTACTTTTTTGTTAAAATTCACAAAATCTTAACTTTTATAACTTTAAAGTTTTAACGTTTATCTATTTAAAGTAAATCAATTCAACAATTTAAATAAACGTATATTTTCAAAGATCACTTTTAAAATTTCACTTTTAAAATCAACATCGTTATTTTTAAATTTCAAAATTTGAATCCAATGATGCAACGCATCAATTAGTCCATCACAACATCAAACATCATATATCATCATATGATAACAGAATATATATCAACATCTGTAAATAAATAAATACAGTTGAGGAATCCAGTTGGATCCCTCCAACCTGTTTTCCTGCATCCAAAGATGTTAGCACAATACCATTCCACTTCGAGGTGGAATATCGCGGTATATGGGTTTTTATAAAAATCCGCTTACTAACGGCGCAATAGGGTCTCATCCGCTATACGAGGCGGGAAGTCATCAATCCAATATATACATATGCCAATATGTATATATTGCTATATATATATAGATATATCCTACTATATCTAATATCACATCCAATAGCAATCATCAATCAATAAATAACTGAAAATTCCACTTTTCAATTGAGTGAGAAGATCTCACCTTTGCTTTTGTTTTGCAATCCATTCCAAATCCAGATTTATGTTTCTTCGTTGTATTCGACCTTGTATAACAATTACATAATATTATTACTATTTGAACAAATCAAATAAATAAATTTTTCGCTTAGTAATTTTAATTATCCAATGCTTTCTTTTAAATAAATTTATTTGACTAACATTTCAATTTCTACTAACTTTCTTGTTTCTTTAAACTAAATCTCATTTACATATATATATATATATTTAATTATTTGTTAGACAAAATTGTTTGAACTTAGGATACATTTAAAATCCACTGTTTTGAAATTAACAATCTAAACTTACTGTTTTCAAATAAACAATTTAAAATAAAGGTTAATATACCTTACTGTTCTATATATATATGTATATATATATATATAACCGATTAAATTTAAACAACTGTTTTATAACTTGGAGTTAATTCCTGATCAGTTAAATAATAATAATTACTTCACAGGTCCCAACTTAAGTGACGAAAAGTTTTAATATGTTAAAGATTTAAATTACCTTAACCAAAATTTCAGACAACAGTCTGCCCCAAGTTTTCGAGCTCGAGCCATCGTCAAGGCCACTCGATCTTCACCTTTTTCGCCTACTGCCCCAAACGCGCTGCTGCCATTGTCGCCATCGCCGAGTTCCCCTTACCTTGACTTCATCACGCGCGCGTACGCGACTCGAAATCGCGACCATCCCATCCCTCCAGCACCGCGAACGAGCTCCCTCGTGTATACATGCGAAAATCTCGAAACCCCCAAAACAAACAACCCTACTGCCAGCAGCCGCCGCCTTGCTCGCGAAGTTCGCCCCGACCTTGGCTTTGCCGTCGAAGCATTCGCCATCCCCGAGATCGCCACGAGAAACTCTCATTTGGCCATGAACTAAATTGGATTCGAACCCATAAATCGAAATCGTATTAATATGATATTTTGCTTGAATTCGAGCTGCCATTTTTCGTCTTGATTTTATTTTGAAAATGGATTTAAGAGGAAAAGAATTTGCGTGGATTTAACTGGGGGAACGAGGGATTTTTAAAACGTGAAAGAGCCAGGCTTGCACGATCTCTATCTCGTGATTTTAGGCAGAAACAACGGGGCGTGATTCAAGGCGTGTTTAATGGAAAGAAAGTGACTGAGGTTGACCAAATTTAAATTGAACTCATTTTAATTTCTACGCGTTTAACTATCGTGTGCTCTCAAAACAACTCCAAACGCTACGAAATTTAAAATCCGGTAATAACAAACTATTACGGACCCAATGGAACTGGTTTCGTCGAATTCCGAGACTGTTTGAAAATTGACTATTTTTAAATATCGGTTCGAACAATTAAATTCAAAACTGAACGAAACACTTTGAAATACAATTTTGAAGCTTCAATTATCTTCGGTATCATTGATATGAATTTTAAAAGCTTTTGAAATATTTTTCTCCAACTTAAAATTGAAGATATAAATATTTTGTTCAACTTCAATCGATTAAATTTTATAATTTAATCGTCAAATTCAAAGTTATATTCGGGATTCAAATTAAATTACCGTTCAAATATTTAAAATTAATTAAATATTCTCAATTTAATTCGTTCAAAATTCCGGGTCGTTACAGACTTCCCCCCTTAAAAGAATTTCGTCCTCGAAATTACAAGTTAGGAAAAGTGGTCCTTAACTCGTCTATCATTTTTCTCAAATTCAATAATTTCATCAATTTTTCAAAGCAAATCTTTCTACTAAAGATTCGTTATTATTTCAACTAGTTTTTCAACTTCAATTACAGATTTCAAACAACGTTGTTTTCTTAACAACTCAAATTTAAATTCAAATTCAAATTTTAAACTTTCAAATTTTCTCAAAAATTTTCTAACACTCGGAATTTCCGAAAAATTTCGCCAGCGTCTCCTTTGCGCGGCTAATACGGCACTACTACAAAACGTCCCTACGGACTCTCAGGTTTCAAAAAGAAAAAGAAAAAGCCAAGCGGCTAGAGAAATAAGTCATCAAATCTCATATTCGAATTGAAATACTTACCTTTTGTCGAGCAATTCAAATTTATCTTTGAAATCAAATCCAATTCCTTTATACACCTGTATGTCCTACTAGCCATAATATCTAGTTATAACATTCAAACCAATTTGCAAAGTCTATTACAAAATTTCGATACTTCTTATATCCTCTTTAAATTCGCTATTGAAGTTACATATTCAATTTCGTTCAATTTTTCATTTCAAATTCCATTTGAATTCAATTTACACTTTACAATTTCCTATCTGAGTTAAATTCATCATTCAATTCAATTTGGATTCTATTTCTCTTCTGAATATTGAATTTACCAATTATCTCTCATTTACAACTGTACTATCTTAAATTAGTTCCAATTACTAATTCATTACAAATTCCAATTTCAAATATTCAATTTGAATTACATTTGCTAACAAATTCAAAACAAAGTTTCACATTCATCTTCAATTTCAGTTTTACTTACTTACAACTTCAAATTTATTTATTCATTCTGAAACTCATTCACTAATTCTTTCATTTCCAAATCGAATCTGATTTCCAAATCAAATTTCAAATATTCTATAAGTCTTCGACTTACTTACATTTCGATTTATAAGATCATTGATACATTCACCTTACTAATTTCATTCCATTAGAATTCTATCTTCAATTATAAATTCATATTCACAATTTCATTCCATTATTGAATTTTAAATTTTCAATTACCTTCTTGAATTCTATTCCAGAGTCTTACTAACATTTTCAAAACTATTTTTGAAAATAATTCAAATTATCCTTTGAATTTCTAAAACAAAACCCAAATTTTCAAACAACTTTCATTTAAAACAATTTGGCAGCAATTTCTCTTTTGGAAACCCGAAAATGAACACCGGTGATGTCGCGATCATCATCGAAATTATTTTCCACCGACCGAAAAGAGTTTAGAGCTTTCATCTCTCTAAAACAATTTTCAAAATCTTTGAAATCCATTTTCAAATTCAAAAAGATTTAAACTTTCCAAATCTCCAAAATTTTCAAATTCTTTTCAAAACATTTCCAAAAACTTCTCTGGAATTCCGTTTTAAATTACAAATCACATTTATAATTTACATTCTTAAATTCATTTGTATGAGAATTTATTTCTTAACTTTGGAGTTACAATTTCAATTTCTTATCCAATTTCATATAATAGTTTAATATTATTATTTCCTAACAACCAAACATCCAAATATTATGATAATTCATAGAAAATGATTTCTTTTCTATACAAAAATAGTTTTGGGCAAAATTATTTCATTCACCCTATTTTAAAATCAATACTGTGTCAGTTTATCTTGTTTAGAGTTTAGAAACCCCTATCGATTACAGTTAGCTAGACTGCACCGACCAGAATCCATAAACAATCAACCGATAAGTCAACACAATATAAAACAATTTTATATTCAAATAACAAATACGCGCTCATATCTATTATTACACTCAAACTCATTCTAGAGTACTGCTGACTCTATCTCTAATGAGTAACACCCAACAGAGCAGGGTTGTCGCTTAACCATATGCTCTGATACCACTTTGTCACATACCGAAATTTTCGACTTTCGAAAATTCGACATCGATACTCACTTTATCGACTGCCGAGCAATTGAGTGCCAGAAACTCCAATAGTGAGGGTTTTAAGAAAAAGAAAAAGTAGAAGAACAAGAAAAAGAAGAAAGAGAAGAAGAAAATAGAGAAGGAAAACAGAACAACATCTGAAGCAGAAACAATATCAGAATCTTACACATCGCAGCGGAACAATATATAATAGATAAATGAATAATCTTTAAACAAAGAACTATATCATTTTATACATACATCAATCATCAGAGTCAATATACAACTCGATACAACAATGGACAGTTATATAAACTTGTCCTCATACAGAATACACAGCGGAATAAATATATCAGATACAAGTACTACGTCTCGCCATCCAGCTTATCTCCAAAGCTCCAGAATATCCAGAATATCCTGATAATATAACTCTAGGCTGCCCGTGTGGAAATTGGTGGGCACCTAGAGTTTAGAAGGGAAACAATAAACTCCGAGTCAGTCATGGTGACTGGTGTGAGATCGTAAAACAGTTATTCTTTATAACAACAAAATAATTTTTAAAGTCAATTTGAAATGCTTTTGGAAAATGAAACTACCATAAGACCTCCCACCACACACACAATGCAAACGCAGAATTGGAGGAGATTTCTTCTTATGATAGTCAAAGATGCTTGATACGCAAAATCAAATCATTTTTGATATTATTATTAGTGCATAGTGTAGAAAACATTTCGAAAGTATAATATTAATCTTAGCCAGCATAGGCATTCCGCACTTATGCCTACTATAGCTACCATCCAAACAGTGGTGACCACCATAAGTGAATGATAGGTTCTACAGCTAAAACCGTACAAGATCGTATTGTTTCTTTGGATTTCCAACAAACGGTCAGGCTAAGGAACTTCCTTTTCCACGATGGGTACGTCCCTGGAATAGACGACCCGAGAACCTAACCGGATCTCTGCCAACACAAGGCCGGGTTACCTCTGCAAAAATAGGTAACTACTGACACGCGTATGCCATCCCCCGATCGTCACCGATCTTCCCGAGGATCCCCGATTTCCAACAAACCACATAGTAAAAATAATGCAGTAACCACAGAGGTTAAGTATCTGGGCTCCATACCATGATACCACCTTTATCCAGAAGGAATGACATACACTAAGAGGCGCTACTCCCAAGAACCTTGCCGCATTCTTCCTGTTTCGACCATTTCCGGGGTGTGAGGCTCGATGAAGTCTCGTCCACAAAGCTACGCTTTCTACAAAAAGCCCTGCTTCGGGTCAAACAAAATGATCAACCCATGATCACAAAGATATAAGATCAAACAAATGATCATATCACAAATGATCAAACACTGATCATTTCACAGCAACACTCAGTATGCCACGTTACCAAATTGGGATATATCGCTGATAAATTTCAACTACATAACCTCTGAGCTCGTACGTCTCAGAGAAGGGTGTTAAGCTAAGAGAATAAATTCTCCGCCACCAACAGAAATGTATTTGAAAGAAATCAGCTTTATATCTCAAATTGTAACGTCAGACACACAATCCATACAAGTCTGTTCCGGGATCGAACAGAACCGAAGGCACTTCTCACGAAGCCCTTGCATTTCCGGATAAATTTCTAATCACGTCCGGACTTCCCGTCACTAAGGGTGATAAAACCTCTAAACCGGAGATCAGCCGATGTAGAGTAACTCGACGGTAATCCTTCCGTTTTCAAAAATATCCGGCCTTCAACACCGGTCTTCAAATGCAATTCATAACGACGTATCACATATTCGGAATGGGTTATACGACCCCATGGTCCTTTCCCGGCTAACCCGAATAGTGAGCGCTTATTTAAAAATAAGTGTGGCATTAAAATTCATCCAATCACAACAAATACCTATCTAAAGGTAATTATTGATAGTCAGTTATTTAACTATCAATAAAGATGCGCAACATCACCAGATTCCAAATAATTTTCCAAATTATTTATTCTTCCAAAATATCTTTTACTAGATATAAAATTTCCACACTTTAACCATTTGAAAACAAATTTCAAATATTCACATTTCATTTTATCTTTAAAAGATAAAAACTCAAACAGTTCATTTCACCTTGGAAAAGCATTTCCATACTTATTTAAAAATAAGTAATTCACAAATTATTTATTTTCAACACTTAGAAAATATTCGATATACTTAAAATCAAAATTAAGTATATATCTCATTCTTTAAGGAAATCTATTTTCTATAACAACATCAATTTGAGTCAAAACGAATGTTACGTAAAACATCGTTACGACGACTCAAAATCACTAGTATAGGGATTCGGAATTTAGATAGATGTGTAAATCCCAATACTATATAAAACATTTCCTTTCGGAAATCATTTACTATGACAACAGTGTTATAGTCCACCATTTCCTTAAATTTCTCGAAAACGTCTATTTCAACAACAAGTGTTGAAATCTATGCTTTCGATATTTAACACGTTTTAAAACATCTTTTAAAACTATTAACTTCATTTTTTTATAACACTTCTTCGAAAATAAATCCATTTTACTTAACAATATATTCACTGTCCAAAATCGTGAATATAATTCACTTAACCCAATTTCAATCATTTCTACACATTTTTATTTCAATAAAAATTCGCTATCTAAAATCGCGAATATATTTTCTTTAATGACCTCCTACATTTAATTTATCAAACTCCATTGATTTTGAATTTATAAAACAACGTTTTATAAATCTTATTTCTATATATTTTTTTAACAACTTTGATTTATAAATCTTCTTTATTAACAATCCGATCAATATTCCATTTAAAAGCAAAAATCCAATTTATAAGTAAATTTCTTATAATCATTCATTCTACAACTTCATACTTTATAAATCTATAAAGTTCATATCTTTACAATTTATAATTCTATACATTTCATATCTTCACATTTTATAATTATAAATTTCATATCTTCACATTTTATAATTATAAATTTCATATCTTCACATTTTATAATTATAAATTTCATATCTTCACATTTTATAATTATAAATTTCATATCTTCACATTTTATAATTATAAATTTCATATCACTTATAAAACTCATTTTAAAATTCCAATAACTTTAATTGATAAATATCAATTTGATACATCTTTTATACACATTGGTTTAATAATTCAAAAATCTCAACTTAAACCATTTTATAAATTTCTTAACTCTTTATTTCAAAAGAAATTACTTTTTTGTTAAAATTCACAAAATCTTAACTTTTATAACTTTAAAGTTTTAACGTTTATCTATTTAAAGTAAATCAATTCAACAATTTAAATAAACGTATATTTTCAAAGATCACTTTTAAAATTTCACTTTTAAAATCAACATCGTTATTTTTAAATTTCAAAATTTGAATCCAATGATGCAACGCATCAATTAGTCCATCACAACATCAAACATCATATATCATCATATGATAACAGAATATATATCAACATCTGTAAATAAATAAATACAGTTGAGGAATCCAGTTGGATCCCTCCAACCTGTTTTCCTGCATCCAAAGATGTTAGCACAATACCATTCCACTTCGAGGTGGAATATCGCGGTATATGGGTTTTTATAAAAATCCGCTTACTAACGGCGCAATAGGGTCTCATCCGCTATACGAGGCGGGAAGTCATCAATCCAATATATACATATGCCAATATGTATATATTGCTATATATATAGATATATCCTACTATATCTAATATCACATCCAATAGCAATCATCAATCAATAAATAACTGAAAATTCCACTTTTCAATTGAGTGAGAAGATCTCACCTTTGCTTTTGTTTTGCAATCCATTCCAAATCCAGATTTATGTTTCTTCGTTGTATTCGACCTTGTATAACAATTACATAATATTATTACTATTTGAACAAATCAAATAAATAAATTTTTCGCTTAGTAATTTTAATTATCCAATGCTTTCTTTTAAATAAATTTATTTGACTAACATTTCAATTTCTACTAACTTTCTTGTTTCTTTAAACTAAATCTCATTTACATATATATATATATATATTTAATTATTTGTTAGACAAAATTGTTTGAACTTAGGATACATTTAAAATCCACTGTTTTGAAATTAACAATCTAAACTTACTGTTTTCAAATAAACAATTTAAAATAAAGGTTAATATACCTTACTGTTCTATATATATATGTATATATATATAACCGATTAAATTTAAACAACTGTTTTATAACTTGGAGTTAATTCCCGATCAGTTAAATAATAATAATTACTTCACAGGTCCCAACTTAAGTGACGAAAAGTTTTAATATGTTAAAGATTTAAATTACCTTAACCAAAATTTCAGACAACAGTCTGCCCCAAGTTTTCGAGCTCGAGCCATCGTCAAGGCCACTCGATCTTCACCTTTTTCGCCTACTGCCCCAAACGCGCTGCTGCCATTGTCGCCATCGCCGAGTTCCCCTTACCTCGACTTCATCACGCGCGCGTACGCGACTCGAAATCGCGACCATCCCATCCCTCCAGCACCGCGAACGAGCTCCCTCGTGTATACATGCGAAAATCTCGAAACCCCCAAAACAAACAACCCTACTGCCAGCAGCCGCCGCCTTGCTCGCGAAGTTCGCCCCGACCTTGGCTTTGCCGTCGAAGCATTCGCCATCCCCGAGATCGCCACGAGAAACTCTCATTTGGCCATGAACTAAATTGGATTCGAACCCATAAATCGAAATCGTATTAATATGATATTTTTCTTGAATTCGAGCTGCCATTTTTCGTCTTGATTTTATTTTGAAAATGGATTTAAGAGGAAAAGAATTTGCATGGATTTAACTGGGGGAACGAGGGATTTTTAAAACGTGAAAGAGCCAGGCTTGCACGATCTCTATCTCGTGATTTTAGGCAGAAACAACGGGGCGTGATTCAAGGCGTGTTTAATGGAAAGAAAGTGACTGAGGTTGACCAAATTTAAATTTAAATTTAAATTGAACTCATTTTAATTTCTACGCGTTTAACTATCGTGTGCTCTCAAAACAACTCCAAACGCTATGAAATTTAAAATCCGGTAATAACAAACTATTACGGACCCAATGGAACTGGTTTCGTCGAATTCCGAGACTGTTTGAAAATTGACTATTTTTAAATATCGGTTCGAACAATTAAATTCAAAACTGAACGAAACACTTTGAAATACAATTCTGAAGCTTCAATTATCTTCGGTATCATTGATATGAATTTTAAAAGCTTTTGAAATATTTTTCTCCAACTTAAAATTGAAGATATAAATTTTTTGTTCAACTTCAATCGATTAAATTTTATAATTTAATCGTCAAATTCAAAGTTATATTCGGGATTCAAATTAAATTACCGTTCAAATATTTAAAATTAATTAAATATTCTCAATTTAATTCGTTCAAAATTCCGGGTCGTTACAGAAATGCTCTTGTTTATTTTGGTAAGGGATTTACTCTGGAAAAGATGGTTGTTGACTGCTTGAAACTTTTGAAACTTATCAAAATAATCGTGTTTGAGAAAGTGATGAGTAGTGATTAAATTATACTTCATAGCTAGAGGAATATTTTTTTTTAGTACATATTCCATGATCATTTCTATCACTATCATCATTCTTCCAATCCATACAACAAAAATTTTATATAATGTGTAGAAGTTGGTATCTTAAAACAAGGGAATATATTCATTTTATTGGAATAGATGATTCTATCCCAAGGTATTTACTCTCATTTAAAAGTCCTCGTAGTTATGCATGGGTGAATTACTTTAATCTCTATATATTTGCTTCCATTCTCATTTAAAAATCCTTATGGTTATGTATGGATGTAACTCATATATAAGAAAGGGAAAAATACTCAAGTAGTTTCTAACCTCATCTAAAAGTCCTCATAGTTCTACATGGTTAGAAAATACTTGACATTCTTTTAAGTAACTATTAACCTCATTTAAAAGTCCTAACAATTATTCAAAATACCACACTGCTGTAACTGTAAAAAATTTCTCTAAACCATAATGTTATCGTCACTCTAAAGTGGAATTTGTCTCTAATAAATACGGTATTATGATTTTTGTTTGATTAATTGGAATTTGAAATATATATTTCTCTTTCGATATGACTTTATAATTTTAATCAAAATTCATCACTATTTCAATTATTATTATTATTGATTTTCATGATAATAAAAGAGGGAGAGAGATTAAAAATTTGGTGGTTGAGTAATAACCTTACTGATATTCGAGGGTGTTCTTATTATTCAAGAGTTGTTTTTATAGTTGTTTTTGCAATTATTTGATAAACGAATTTTTCATTTTTAAATTGCATGCATCTGTGAAGGGTGAGTCTAGTTGTAGGGGGTGTATACAAATAGAGGGAGCTAGATCACAACACATCAAATACATTTGCTACGCATTAAATCACTCATTTCACTCACTCACTCTCTAGAGTTTGATTTGCAATCTTGTAGCTCCAATTGCTTTTCCAGTCTTCTACTTTTCCTGTCAAATAAACAACAATGCGGTAAAAAGAAAAACTAAACAAATTGAAATCACAAAAATAAGAATGTGATTAAATATAATGTTACCTCAGTTAATTGGTTTTTTTTTAATATTATAAAACCAAAATCATAATAAATGTACACAAGCAGCATATGGCATACACAATATATCACTGTACTTGCCATAAGACCATGCACACACACAAAACAAACTTGCATCAATAAATTTCAAGGACAAATGCTAAGGTCAAGCCCGAAGGCTCAACATAGTGCAAGTGTGCACGAGCTCAAGCCCGAAGGCTCCATACACTGCAAGTGTGCACAAGGTTAAGCCCAAGCAAGCTTGGGCTCAACACAAGTGCATCAAGACGTGTACATAGGTGCAACCATGGTTCGGCCAAACTCAAGTGCATTAAGCAGTGTACATAGCGTCGAGAACATATGGTGCAACAAACTGAAATGAAGTGGCAGCATATGCAAGTGCAACCAGCAAATACATTGGTGGAAACACTTTCAAACCACCAGAATACACGGACTAGGTGCAACACACACAAACTCAGAGCTTCAGGTGAACCAAGACATGCACAAGCATATAAACCAACATGTGAATGGAGTAAAATAGGGAGAAGCAAGTACAAAAGTGCACATAGATAAGGCATCGTATACAAGTCAAAATAGTTCAGAGTAAATGATGCTGGAACAATAAGACCAACTAGGTAGACAGTATATGGACATGCACACATGGTACAAGGATACACACTGATGCAACTAAACCAACTTTTGGCAACTCAAAATCAATTTCGAATCACACAAACGAATGCACCAACACATAGTATCATACAAGAGAAACCTACTCAAGCACATACACACCACATTAACATAAGTTCACAACTAGAGACACGGTACACATACGAGTAAAGGATAGGCAAGCAACACTTGACCCTAATGCACACAAACAGAGGTTCAGGATCAAGAGGGTGTATGCACGTACAAGGCAGTGTATCAAAGGGAACACAGAGATGCACACAACAAAAATGGACGCACACACAACACAGTCAGGGACGCATACATACAGGATACAAGTTACAAAGCAACAAACTTGACATGGCCAGTCACAATTCAAGCATGAGCATTTTAAGTCTCAACCATCACTGAGTATCTCTGATCCAAAGGAGTAATACCATCAATTCAAAAATCAATGGCTAAAGAAAACAAGGTTAATAGAAATTCAACCAAAGCACCGAAATTGACCAAGTATGGTCAGAATAAGAAAATCAATACCAAGTCAAAAATATATTCAAACATATATATAAGAGACTTCAAATATATATCAAAATAGAACAAGTCAGAAATCAAACCTACGTCCATCAGAAAATCGAATGGCTAAGTAATGAAGTTGAAAATTTCAAACTAAAAACTCAATAGAAATATAGGGATATATACAATACCTATAAATACCACCCATTATCGTTATCGGCAAATTAAGTCGAGTTCGAATAAAAATTAAAAAGAGGCAAAATTAATATGCTTACCAAATCAGCATCAATTAACTCGACGATGAAGCAACCGAGAGCTATCAAAGCATGAAATCAATTGACAAGGCAATCAAGGCAAACTCATTCCTTTAATCGATTGACTAGAGGATTCGGGAGCTTCAAAAAAGAAAAACCCTAGTTTGAGAGAACAACGAAAAAGATCACTTGAAGGAAGTGGCAAAAGAAAGTGATATGGGCTTCATTTCTTTAATCAATATTTGGGCTGTGTTTAGCATTAGGTTTTCTTATTTATTTAATTTAATTGTATGTTTTTAACTTGATAAAATTCTAGTTTAATTTGGTACAAACTATGGGGCGTAGTTCGACAATTCGCAACTCGGGGTTTGAGTTGTGGCGGGGTTTTGAGCATAGGGTAAGAACAATAAGGTTATCGAGGGTTGCAAGTTACAAGGTCTATAAGTGTCGATTGTTTAATTCCTAGTAGTAACCTTGAGGGTAGCAGTGGGTAGTTTTTGTCGATGTTGGGTAAACTTGTATGTCGCTTTTATTTCTGCATCTTGCTCTGTTATTATCTATGCTGCAATTTTTATTATTTTGTGAATTTATTATAACCCCTATTTACCCTTCTCTAGGATTAATTCGATCCTACTGGGGAGTTACTAATGATGCATGATTTACACATATAACGATGATTTTTGTTTATTTATTTGATGTTGTAGGCTGACACTAAGCATTATTAAATTATGTTATGTTAGATGGTTATGTGTTGTTATTATTATTGTTATCCAATACTTATTGTGATTAGATTGGATGGCATAGTAGAAAGTAGAATGTGATGTTTTCTTGTTATATTAGTTCCATGGATGCTAGTGCTATATGGTATTATATGCTAACAAGTATTTAATACAGGAGAAGAGCATGAAACTAAACTACGTGAGCATGATTTCGAAAGGGTAAGTATGCAATCTTTTTTCTATGCAATAGCCACTTGATCCCTTCAGCTAAGTTATGGTGCGTAGAGTTCGATACAACCCAAACATAGTTACCTTTTCCTTTCTATTTTATATGTCTATGCATTTGTAAAGCATGAGAGTGGAAGCAAAGAAAATAATAGAGGTTTTGAGGTAGGTTACATCTACAATTTGCTTACTTAAAATATTCCACATGTTACAGGTGTATTATCTGTAAATTAATAATGATTGAAGTATAGGTAAATGTAAATTTTTTACTTGTTGTATTGGGCCTAGTATGTTATTCATTTGTTGACATATTATATATTATTTAATTCTTCTAAAAGGTTTCCCACTTTTATTCATATATATTTTTATATTTTGAATTAGATAAATAATAACTCCCTGTTTTTGACATTTGAGATTAGTGCGCAAGCATATTTTAATGTGCTTTGTTACTAATTTTAGACATTAATAATAATGGAGCATTACATTTGGTATGGGAGTCTAGGTTTAGCAATTACCTGAGCCTCAAGTAAGTCTAAACCATTTAGAGTATGCTAATTTACACCTTAGGTTGTGTTAATGTTAGAATGAGAGAGCGTACTTGTTGATTGTTATGTCTTGTGTGTGTATGTACGCATGTGTAAGATGTAAATGTAACCACCATTATATCACCCTAAGATTGTGTTTATTTATTATGACTTTTGTATGAAAAAATAAAGGGACAGTTTGGCACAGGTCCCTAATAAGTTTCGAAATACACGAAAACCCCAGTAAAAAAAAGATTGTAAATTAGGTCCCTAGAATTAAGTTACCGAATAATGGCATACACTTATGCAATTATTCAGTGAATAATTGCAGACATTTATGCAATTATATCAAAAAATTGCAGACATTTCCACAATTATTCATTGAAAAATTGCAGAAATTTCCGCAATTTTCTCAAAAAATTGCGGAAAATTCGGCAATTATTCACCAAAAAATTGCATAAATTTAAGCAACTTTTGGATATAGTTGCATAAATGTCTGAAATTATTCAGTGAATAATTGCATAACTATATGCAATTACTTAGTAACTTAATTCTAGGGACCTAATTTACATACTTTTTTTTACTGGGGTTTATGTGTATTTTGAAACTTATTAGGGTAGAACGAGCACTTATATGAGGGATTGAGCCCTGGTTATAACCGTAATGACACACGCATAATGCTAAATTGTTTAATTAAAACAAAACCTTAATTAATAGGCAAATTATTTTTAACTGAAAAGTATTTTGTTTAAGAGCTATATAAAATAAATATAAATATACATTTTGTGTATTTTATTAAAATAGAAATGTATATTTTTGGATCCGAAGTGATTTGTTGAAAATTATGCATGGGTAAAAGTGGTGTATTTAATTTTAGTAATAATATACTTTTAATATGAAGATATTTTCGTAAGAAGGATGATTGATGTGTTAAGCCAAAAAATGGATCAACACTCTAGATTGAGTGTGAAAGAGCCAGCCCTATTTAGAAAGGCAAATAAAATAGAAAAAGCAATAGAAAATCACGGAAAAGGTAAAGAAACAAGAGATTTTTATAGTGGTTCGGATGATAACGAAGCCTACGTCCACTTTATAACTTTTATTGATCAACTGCTGTTACAAAGGAGTTTGGATTACAATATGATTCTTCTTTCCTAACTTAGATCAAGCCGCCATTGTTTGGGACAATTGGAAGGATCTCAGTTACCCTTTAATGTCTGTTGTGAGGGAGAAGAAGAGTGAAGAAACAATGGCAGAGTTTAAGTAAAGATTAGAGCAGATCCATTTTCTGTTGCAGATGAAATGGTATTTATAAAGCTTGGAAAGCTTTTGGGTCGAGAATTGATTTGTAAAGCCTATAGTCGTTATGCATAGGAAGCTTAGAAAGTTTGGAGCCAAAATTGGCCATCTTTTAGGATCTCTACCGATCCAATCCAATTGGATCGGTGCCGATCCGAATCCTTAACCAATTTTTTGCTCTAAATTGTTTGATCATGCCTTTTACTTCATAGCGATGCTTTCCGTATAATTTTATAGCTCGTTGACTTATTTTGATGATGATTCACATGTGGGTTAGATTGAATTGTATTCTGAATCAGATGAACCTTCACTTCTTGTACCCGGATGCTTGGAATGTTACCCAACTTGTTGGGTGAGTTTGGTTGAGGTATAGAGTCACAATGCAAAAGGTTTGGGACCACCACAAGTTATAAATTTGGATCAGTACCGATCCAAATTGATCGGATCGGTGTCGATCCGAAAAGGTAGCATATTTTTCAATCAAACTTCCTAGAGTCCTTTGTCTTGTATTTTTAGGTTTTCTGATTAAGTCTCGAGTCATTCTGGCTTAATCTGAATGTTCTAACTCTTATTAAATTCTGCTGGGTTAAAAACCCGGTTAACATTTGCCTCCCAGAGTATGCTTTCATTGAAAACAAGGTGTGCTCTAGAATTATTTATCTTTGGGTTTCCGTTTCAAGTAGTTTCATTGGTCGTATCTGGCCATCTTGTAAAGCTATCTATAGCATACCGGCTAACTGTCCAGTCCTTAGTATGAATCCCCATTGTTCATAATTACGGAGTGATCTCGACTCGATAATTTCCAGAATGAATACTAACGTCGAGTAGGTCGAGAAAATTTTAAGATCATTCAGAAGAGTAAATTTAGGTCGGTACCGATCCAGTTGTATCGGATCAGTACCGATCTAAGTAATTTACAATTTTTTTGGCTTTTCACTTTCTTTTTTTATAAGCCAACCCTCCTGCTTCACTTCATTTCCATTCGGTCCGAGCCTTTGTCCTCCAGCCGATCCGATCTCTTCAAGCCCTAGCCTGCCGATCCAAGCTCTTCGTCCATTTAGGAGCTGCCACCGTCGATCTCTCCCACCAACGCCATAAGCCGCTGCTTCCTAGTGCTACCGTCGTAGTTTTAAGCAAGTCCCATTGTCGTGATCTCCTCCGTTTCGAGGCATTGTCGATCTGATCCATTTAATACACTAGTTTAGGTTGCCTTGAATTGGAGATCAAATCACTTTTCTCCATTTCGAAAGTCGGTGTTGTGGATTTTGACGTATTATTACATTAGCAATTGTAGATGAAGTTGTGTTAGTGACGGATACAGTGGAAGAATCAAGCTGATTTTGACTTTGTGAAAGAAGACGGCAAATCGAGTCTTGAATTTTTCATGGAACGAAGCTAGGGTTTTGCTCTGGTGCTCGACATGTTTTGCTATCTTCATCCACAGAGTCAAAATTAACTTGCACTGAGTTACAAAGTCGATCCTGGCACAACGTCTTGAGGATTGATTTTGGTTTTTCTGGGAGGTGATAATAGCTTAGGGTAGCATCTCGTATGCAACTCATGTCGTAATCACTTTCCAAAGAACTAAATTTGTCCTATGCTAAGAATTGTCTACTTGATTCAGACCCATCAATCTATAGTTTCTCGCTTTGGATTGGTTCTGTCAATGCACAGCCGGTGTATCTGAACAGGAAGAGCTTTTTGTGTTACTTCGAACAAAGGATCCATTATTGATCATCAAACGATAATGGGTAAGTATAGAAGAAAAGAAATTAACAAGTGATATGGATCGCTCTTTCCGGTGTGAGTGAGCCATCTGCGGAATGGTTTGTTCATAGCTAGCATATAGGATACCAAACCCATTCTCACTTAGATTACACATCACACACACCCTCGGTTAATACTTGGAATCCGATCGGTGGTTAGTGCACGTCAATTATCATATGGATTTCAACTATCTGCTACGTTAGAGTTTATAATTTAAAGATTAAGCGTACCTAACCATTTTGAACACAAGCTTTCTTATATGGAGTGACATGTAAATCTACACGATGCAAATTAGTTGAGGGGAACTCACCTCTTTCTAAAGCGGAGTAATCGTCGATCCAAGCTAGATCCGCTACTTCCACAACTTCAGGTAAATATGGTTGCCAAATTCCAGTCGGCACCATCGTCGATCGCACTCCTCCTAACTTCAGAGTCTTGCTTGATCCTCCATAGAAAGCTCCTTCAATCCTTACACATAGGATGTTGCGAAGCATTTTCTCGCAATACAGTATCCTAGAGGATGACATGCTTCTGCCATCGAGTGGAGAATTTGCTCATATGCTACCTTCTGGATACATGGCTTGCCACCGGTATATGTGCATGTACGATGCAGTGCCCCCATTCAATCACTTCTTAATGACAACACTTCATAACATAGGGTTGCCCCATTCTAGATTCATCCAAATGGATATGTCATGTTGACGTGCTTATATGTTTAGTTCATACGAACGCTCAATCGTGCCCCGAGTTTCGCTGAGT
Source organism: Allium fistulosum (assembly GCA_030737815.1). Classification (NCBI taxonomy): domain Eukaryota; kingdom Viridiplantae; phylum Streptophyta; class Magnoliopsida; order Asparagales; family Amaryllidaceae; genus Allium; species Allium fistulosum. The sequence goes on from CM060904.1 coordinate 1,070,295,954, forward strand.
TATAGTATCTTCTATTATTCAAAAAGAGAGAGGCTAACTCATCACTTGTCTATGTTGAGGCATAATGTAGCCGGAAAATTATACTGGATCTTCCTAGCAAAGTTCCCTCATTCAAGAATCGATTCTTTTTCATTAAATGTCCAGAGGGATTCAGCCGTTTATGGACCACGGGGGTTAAGTCCCTTTCATCATGCTTGAAATTTCCTTTAATTGCTACAAGTCTTCTGAACGATCATATATTCCTTGTAGTTCTTCTGAAGATTATCAAGGATCTGGCACTCAGCACTGTTCTTAGCTCCCTATAAGCGGTCGATGATCAAAAGCACACAATTTGGTTCTTGTTCACAGATGAAAATCTTCGCCGATGTGGGCTTTTACACCCTGGAAGGCCCGTTGGATTCGTCAGCGCTCCTTCCTACTCCAGAGCCCGGACCCGTTTGATTTCCTCTTCCCATGACTCTAGTGAAGATGATGATGACCAGGAAGAAGAAAGTGACCTATCTGATGGGTCAGAGAAGACCCATGAGGAGTTCTAAATTCATGTCAGGATCGATAGTCCACTCAAAATGCCTCTAGAACAGAAAGAAGAAGAGTTTATTCAACAGAAGGGCAAGGCACCGTTGACTGAAGGGAAGGAGGAAGGAGAGATCAATGAGGAGCATACTCTAAATGAGCAAGAAATAGATTGGGAAACTGATGAGGGTGATGTCAACTTAGGCGAAAAGGCCTCAAGGTTGAGCCCTGGACATACTCCCTCACCTAACTTTGAAAGAGCCCATTGAAGGAGCTTCTCCAAAGAGTGAATCTGTATCCAGCTCTTTGCCAAAAGGTGCAAATATTGACTTAGGAGATGCGAGTGACATTTTTGTGAATATGGTGACTTGATGGATGACTTCATTTCGGAAGGGATGCCTTCCTAGTTTACTCAGATCATCCACGCATGAATCAATGTCTTGAAATTAGCCAGTGATCGATTTGGTTTGTGTATTCTACCTAGGTCGTTAAACTGCAGCACACACTTCACTAGGATCACACTTTATATTATTATTTTCTAGGATGTTTTAGGTCATTAAATGCCTCTTTCCTAAAGCCATTTTATTGCTTGTTATAGGAATCATGTCTCCGGTTTTTACAGCGGCCTTGACCAAGTTTTGGAGTCTCAACGTGCGCAGAGACACCCTTCCAGGTACCATGCTCCATGGGAGACTGACGAGGAGAGGAAGAGGAGGAAGGGCAGGGAGGTGGAAGAGTGTCGCATTGTCAAGAAAGACTAAGGCCATGACAGAGGAAGTGGCTATGAGAAGAGGAAGAGCCTGACAAAGTGGAAAGATCCATCAAAGAGGCCGAAAAGAGACCAAGAGTGAGAACTCTCTTCACAGCTTCCTGCTTCCACTGAGATAAACGTTCCTGTTTCCGGTGTCATGACCTCCTCCAAACCCGTTGCTATAACCGCCCCTCTCCCAATTTCCAGGGGTGTGCCTTACATTCTCTGTATTGGTCCCCCACATCTACAAGCTGCATTCCCTAAATTGTTCTCATGGGGGGGTTGTTTTTGATAAGCCTAATTTGAAGTTAGTTCGTGTCAAATCTTATTCACCCATTCTCCATGCGATTTAGAGCGGTTTGGAGCAAACTGTGGGGTGGGAAAAATTATGCATACATCTGTACATTGTTAATCGAAACAACTACTAAGAAATTCTCTCATACGAGTCCGAAAAGGATGAGTACGAGAAGCAGCTCGTGGATTGTGACACGGAGATTAAGAGGTTGAAGAAAGAGAGGGATGATGCCCTCAAGAGAGTGAGAGCAAAAGTGCTTCTTTGTTTAAGGAGATGAAAGAATCTACTGACCGGGCCGCACTCATATTTAGAGATGAAATAAAGAAGTGCCACACTGATGAAGCAATTTTAAAAGAAAAGTTGAGGATAAGCAAAATGATGGTTGAGATGTAGAAGAAAACCATCGCCGAACAGGCTGAAGAAATTGCCTCTCTTTGCGAACAAGTTTCGACTTTGGATGTTGAGAAAAAGCAGCTGGCGGTAGAGAAGGTTAACGCGGAAGCCAGCTTTTCAAAGCTTCAAGATACCTTCACAAATAATATGGAATGCTTGCATGTTACCATTCTGGGCTTCTATGTCCACTCCATTATGCATCAGGAGAGCCTTAGTTATTTAGGTCCGTTGGTCTCTTGTACGCTTGCTATAGTCTGGGAAGAGACTCTAGCCGGATTTCGAGACATGGGTGGTGGTTACACCGAAAAGGAGTTGTTTCAGGCATACCTGAACGAAGAACCCCGCCTTGTTTTAGTGGAGGGCTAGGAAATCTTGAGACTGGAGAGGGAACGAGAAGCTATTGATGTTGCGGCCGCCGCTAAGGCTATAACCGGGCAATTTCCTTCATGCCCTGGTAAGCCGTCTTCGTATCTTCATGCTGATGAGGGGTCGTTTCAACTTCTCCTATAATTATGCAACCATCAAAGGAGGGAAACAGCGAAGGCTTCGAAGTTGTGGCGCATGAATAGACCCCTACAATAGGTAATTTTCTTATCTCTCCCATGCTTGAAGACTTCCAATTTACGACTGATGAAATTGCCGAGATAACCGCCCTTTTTCTGATATTATAGATTAACCCTCTCTTCCTACCGAATTACCTCCTCATCACGATACCAGATCTGTTGCTATTCTGACCGCATCAACCATCGTTTCTGCATCTAGCTCGCAGCCAGGTTCCCACTCTGAGAAAATTGCAGTATGGCATGTTTTGGATGACCCCTCTGGATCCCAAGAGGAAGGCTTGACAGCTACTGATATATGAGAGCAAGCAGATCAAGTCAGCCAACCGGACAAAGCAGAGGTCGAGCAGCCGATGACCGAGCAGCAGATGGTAGTGGTGAAGAAGGAGAAGGTTGAAGCACTAAAGAGGTCGTCCAAGAGTTATCGCAGATCCTGCAAGCACAAAGGCAAAGGAAGGTCCGCTAGTGGCCATGTTCCAGAGAGCGAGATCGCCTTGGGATGGGAGAAGCCTGAGAAGTTGCCAATCAGAGGCGGAAAACGCAATAGGGGAAGTGGTGACAAGAAGTCATGATTTGTCTTTTTCTTTTTTGGTTGCTTTTTGTACAAGTGCAGAGTCTGCACTTATCACTTCTTCTTGTTGTTGTAACAGTGGTATTTGTATTTTCCTTTTCTTGGCCGATATTGTGCAGGCACGACCCCCACTGTTTGTTGTTGTAGATGAAAAACGTTATAAGTAATAAAACAGTTGGCCGATATTGTCTTTTTCTATTTTGGTTGGTTTTTGAACAAGTGTAGAGTCTGCACTTAGCTCTTTTTCTTGTTATTGTAACAGTGGTATTTGTATTTCCCTTTTCTTGGCCGATATTGTGCGGGCACGGCCCCTACTGTTGTTGTAGATGAAAAACATTATAAGTAATAAAACAGTTGAAATTTTAATTGTAACTCCACTTGTCTACTTTTCTATGTTTCGTGCACTTATGCTACTTTTTTCTTTTCATCGCTATTTTATTTAGTCCCGTAATTACTGCCAAAATTCTTTGTTTAGAGTAACAGAACTATGAAGTATTTTGGTTGAGTGTTGGTGTGTGTGCCCCCTAGTTCATGAGGCTATTTACTCCGAACACTTGATATGAGGCTGAGTGCCCCCACGGGTATATACTGCAACTCCTATCTTTGGAAGCTTTTAGTTTGAGATACCTACAAAGATCTTTATTGGCCTCACGACGAGTAATTTAAGCACTCAAGTGATTTACATACTTAAGTGATTGGCGATGCCGAAGCAACACCGATTACTTGGAATTTTGTAAAGTGATTTCATTCAGATGCCGACATTCAGGCTATCACGCACACGTGTCGCTTCTTAGAGTGCTATTTTCTTGGCTCCTGGGCGGTATGTAATTTTTTGCAATATGAGAGTTCCTCGTCTTTGGATGTGATTTTGCCAATCCAGGCAGTAGCGTGCGGCTTACCGAATGCGCACTGTGGGATCGAGGCTTGCCTGGTTGTAGTTTTACGAACCAACAAGTGATGCATGGCTTAGGTAATTATGTTTGCTTGGACTTGATTCCATAATTCAAGAGGCGGTGCACGACTTATGAAATGCACGACTTTGATTTCGGCCTTCCCCGTGTCGCTGGAGCAACACTGGTTCTTAGAATGCAAGGATCGAGTTCCGTCAATCCAAAGGTTTGAGTCGATTTGCTTCCATCGACTCGGTGGGTAGATGGGGCGTACTTGAGTATGGTTCCACTATCTCAAGCAGCGATTGGATGGTTTTGAGTTGATTTGACCCCGTTGACTCAGCAGGTTACTTTTCTGAACACATTTTTACTAGTTCATAAAGCAAAGCAATTTCATTAGTAAAAGTTGTGCAAGTTATACCTATTTACAATGCCTTCGGTATTCCAGCATGGCTTATTTGCGAGAAATAGGAAATACGTAAGATAGTCTTAGGTAAAGTAACGATGCAACGATTCGACGTTCCATGCTTGGGGAATTTGGGTTCCATCAATGATTGTTAGCTTGAAAGTGCCATCTCCCAACTTCTGGCCGATCACATAGCACCCTCCTAGTTTGGTTCAAATGTTCCTGGTACAGGGTAGACCCATTTGAGGACAAGGTCTCCTACTTGGAAAGTATGGTTACGGACCTTGGAGTTGAAAAATCATGCGAACCTTTTTTGGTGAGCAGCAGTCCTTAGTTTGACTTCTTCCCTCTTCTCATCGACCACATTGAGTAACTCAAGCAGGAGCTGCTCGTTCTACCTTCGATTAAAAAATTTCCTTCGATGAGAAGGGACTTCTAGCTCGACTGGGATCATTGCTTCTGAACCATATGCCAGGGCGAACAGAAAGTGCCCGGTTATAGAATTGTGCATCATCTTATAAGCCCGTAGTGCGAGTGGAAGTTCATCAACCCAATTTTCTATAGCTTTTGTTAGCCACTTTTTGATGGTGGATTTGATGATCTTGTTCACTGCCTCTGCTTGCTCGTTTGCCTGCGAATGTGAAACAACGGAAAAGCTATTCTCGATTCGTAAGTGTTTGCAAAAGTCTTTGAACTCGGCGCTTTCGAATTGAGTCCTGTTGTCCGTGATGATTTTTGTGGCGCTCCAAACTTGCAAATAACATTTTAGTGACATGACTTTCTTTGTTGTAATAGTGGTCAGCGATTCCTTCGGCCCATTTGGTGAAGTAGTCAATAGAAACGATAGCGATTCCCTTCGAGCTTCATCGTTGGTCACACACCTGAGCAAGAGGGTAAAGAATCCCCTTCGGTAGATTATCCCATCCTGTACTACAAACCGTGGTGCCTTTCGAAGAAGCCTTTTCCACTGATTCATGTCTGTGGTGAGTGTTCCTCTGAGCAGGTAGTTCTTGATCGGTGTCATCCATATTTCTGGTTCTTCGGCTATTTCCAAAATCAAGTCGATATCCATCTTGTTTACGCTTGGAGCAGTTAGCGTTTCTACTAGGACCAGTCCTAGTGACTGAGCTTCTTCGAAACTAGCCAGGTTAGCTAGATAGTCTACCTTCATGTTTTGTTCCATCGGGATATGATTTATGGTGTAATGTTCGATGTCCTTTAGCAATTCCTGCACTTTAGATAGATATGGGGCAAGGTTCTCTCCCTAGGCTTGATATTCGCTTCTCACCCGATTGACGACTAGTTGAGAGTTACTATAAATGCATACGGACTATATCCCGAGTTCCATCACAACCTTCGAACCGGCTATCAACGCTTCATATTTTGCTTCATTGTTTGTTGCAAGTAATTCCAAGCGTAGCATACTGATCGTCCTTCAGGAGTTTTGAGAACGACTCCTACCCTTGAGCAGAAGTTGTTAGATGCACCATCGAGGAACAACTTCTAGCGTGTCTCCACTTCCAGAGTAATTTCTTCCTTGTTATCTCGTATTGTAAACTCAGTAATGAAATCTGCCAGTGCCTGCTCGTTGATCGCCCTTCGAGGATAGTAAGTGATTTCATATTGACTTAATTCGATGTTCCCTTTGATAAGCTCGGTTATGAGGTCTCAGGGCAATACAACACTTTCTTCAAAGGTTGATCTTTTAGTACTTTAATCGGGTGTGCCTAAAGTATGGTCGTAACTTTCTAGATGCGATCAAGAGGCAATATGCTAGTTTTTCCAATTTTGGATAGTTCTACTTGGCCCCAGTGATTTGTTTATTGATGTAATATATGGACTGCTGGACCTTAGCTTCTTCTCATACGAGCGCAGCACCTATTGCATGGGGCGAGACTACTAAGTAGATAAACAAGTCTTCTCCGTTAACTGGCTTGGATAGGATTGGCGGAGTCTCTATATGCCGCAACTATTCTTTGAAGGCAGTCCGACAAGCCTGATTCCATTCGAAGTTCTTCCTTCCCTTCTTTAGCGCATCAAAGAATGGTATACATTTGTCGATTCCCTTTGAGATGAACCGGCTTAGTGCTGCAGCTTTTCCATTCAAGCTTTGTAACTCTCTCTCTTGTTCCTTCAGGCCTCGACTTCCCATAAAGCGATAATTTATTCAGGGTTTGCTTCGATGCCTCTAGCGCTTACAATGAATCCAAAGAACATTCCATAGGCTACCCCGAGGTGACATTTAAGTTGACTGAGTTTCATTCTATATTTGCAGAGTATTTCAAACATTTCGATGAGCTTGTCCAAGTGATTTGTAGATATGCGTGATTTAACCAACATATCGTCTATATAGACTTCCATAGCCTTTCGGATCTGATGTTTGAATATGGCATTCACTAGTCGTTGATAGGTTGCCCCAGCATTCTTAAACCGAATGGTATCACTTTGTAGTAGTATAATCCTAGATCAGTGATGAAACTGGTGTTTTCCTGGTTAGGTTCGTGCATCATGATCTGGTTGTATCCTGAGTAGGCGTCCATAAATAATAGCAATTCGTGTCCAGCTATCCTGTCCATAAGCTGGTCGATTCTGGGCAGAGAAAACTTGTCTTCTCGACAAGCTTTGTTTAGGTCCGAGTAGACGATACAAGTTCGCCATTTTCCATTAGACTTCTTGACCAAGACAGAGTTTGATATCCATTCGGGGGTAGATGGCATCGTGGATAAAGCTGTTCGCCGTCAGCTTATCCACTTCTTCTCTCAGGGCTTTGGGCCATTAAAGTCCTAGGCTGCGCCTTTTCTGCTTCATTGGTGTATACTTGCGATCAATATTAAGTTCATGGCATGCAATCTCTAGCGAGATTCCGCATATATCGGAATGTGTCTAAGCAAGTACGTCCAGATTAGCATTAAGAAATTTGATTAGTTCCCGTTGCATCTTGTTTCCAAGATGTGATCTAATTTTCAGGACATGAGTTAGGTCATTCATATCGACTGGGACAAGCACCGTCGATTCTGCTGGTGCTGTCCGATCCTCCCCTAAACTCTCCTTTCTAGGGTCTAAAGCCTTGTCGAATCGGCCATGGTTCCCAAGCCAGGGGCGGCTCTGTAGTTTCTATTCGGTAGGTTCACGAATGTGGAGAGTTCTCCCCCACATTCTTCCCTTTTTCTTTTCTTATAGACTCGCGTAGTTCTACGATATAACATTCTCTAGTGGTACTTTAGTCTCCTTTGATCACCCTAACTCCTTTACCTATCAAAAATTTCATGGTTAGACACCGCTGAGCTAAAGAAATTCTGAAATCTGCCAAAGCGAGCCGACCTAAGAAAGCATTGTGGGCGGATATTTCATCTACAATTACAAAGGTTTGGATGAGGACGACTCTTTGGTCGCCTTCTCCAAGTTCTACGGGAAAATCAATTGTTTCGACAGGTTCCTTAGGTTCACTGAGAACCCCTGTATCTTTTATCGACAAGCAGATATGACTTTCATATTGATCTTCATTTGATCAAACGTGTGTTTAAACAGAATATTCACAAAGCTGCAAGTGTCCACCAATACTTGTCGGACCATGGCTACTTCGATTCCTACTGTCACGACCATGAGGTCGACGGTCAGAGCTTCTATTCCTTCAGTGTCTCGATTTTGGAATAATATGTCACCGTTCAGGGTTTTCTGCTGCCTGGCAGGATTTCCATCTTCAATCATGAAGCACGAATCTTTCGAAGCATGTCTTAGTGGGCTTACAAATCGCTTCATTTCTCCCCAACTCTTCTGCGCGGGATAAGGTCCTCCAGATATTGTTCCTATGATGAGTCTCTGGTTGGTCCGTCTGGATCCCTCTTCGCTGGTTCCAGCTTGGTTTCCCCGACCTCCAAGAGCTTGGGGTGCTGCAAGTTGGTCGAGCTTTTATGGTTTCCTTACATACTGCTAAAGCTTGTTTTCCCGAATCAGCTCTTAAATCAGGTTCTTCAGGTGACAACACTCATTTATGTTATAACAATGTGTTTCATGGAAGCGGCAGTACTTTCCGAAACACTTTTGCTATTCAATTTCTTCCTTTTTAGGCAGCTTTTGTACTCCTCTGTCCCTTGTGTTGCAAGGTAGATGTTTTCTGGAGTATCACTAAGCGGGGTGTAGTCTTCAGGCCTTAGGCCTTTAAGTCGCTTGTTACCTCCATTTCGCTTGTTGGACTTTTGGTTCTTCCTTTTCTGGTTCCCATCCTTCCCCATGATTCCTGCAGTGGTCCCGGAGGTATTTGTGTCTTAGTTAGTTGCCATACAATTCTGGCCTGCGTTGGTTGGTTGTAGGTTAGCAGGGTTTCCTTCTAGCTCCTCTGCCTCTTCCAATCTTAAATACTGGCTTGCCTTTCAGTTAAAGTCCTTCCTAGTGGTAGGTTATTTCATTTTGATCCATTTTCCGAATTCAGTGTCGGGATTGCTAGCAGGGACCAAGACCTTGAAGACCAAATCTTTGTTTGGGTTACTTTCTTCCGTCACCGTGGTGTTGAACCGACTTATGAAGGATTTCAAAGAATCATTTCGTCCTTGGAATAGGCCAGATAAGGACATCACGTTTTTTGATTGTGACGTGTGAAGCCTAAACTGATCATGGAATTTTATTGCTTATTCATTAAAAGTGGAGATGGATTTTAGTGGGAGCTTGGTGAACCACATGGAAGCAATTCCCTCTAGAAAGATTGGAAAACATCAACATCGAAAAGCATTTAAAGCATTTTCTCCGTCCATGTACCAACTGTACTTGTACAAGTGAGGTATTGGGTCTCTAGTTGCATCATAAGACGGAATAGTCAGCATAGTAAACTTTTCAGGGTACTGTTCATTCAGAATGTCATCAGTGAAGGGAGTTCGGCTTGGAGTGGATCCCCATTCTTCATCTCTCATATCCTTACTTTCATCCATTAAACGCTTGATCATATCCGCCATATATGCCTCTGATGTTCGGTAGTCCGTGGGTTGGCCGTAAGTGACTATACCAAGCGTTTGATTTTGCAAACGAGCTTGGTAAGTGGGTAGAAGCCTAGGCCCTCCTGTCTTCGAGAGAGCCACTCCCTCGGAGTTCCATTGGCTTGTGGTTGGTCGGGTAGGGGCATTTTGGACCTCCCTACTACTGTTGAGTGCATTAGTGTTTTCTTCCAACTTGTCCTCATCAAGTTGCTCGCCATCTTCGGAGTCGGAGAGATCTACCGCTATATCTTCCCGTAGGGTTTTGCAACTATATTTAGGTTCATAATGGGCTGCTTTGCAGTCGGTGGAGTGCTTGTATTTTCTTTTATAATGATTCATGCAGCTCCATCAAGTACTCCTTTTTGCTTTTGCCATCCATTTCTCCTGTTTAGGCCAGAAACGGAAGAGTTCTCCTACTCCATGGCATTCGTAGGCTATGGCATTTTTCTTGTAGCAGCAAGTGATTGCAAGGTCAAGAAGGCAATTAACTTATCCATTAGAGCTTTTTGGTTGTTCTCCATCTTTTGATTGATTTTGTCAACCATCTTATGTAGTTCGCCTCTAGTGATGACTTCATGCTGGATAGCAGATCCCGGCACCTGATCTTCTGTGTTGGCTCTAGAATTTGCTCAAATTAATGGATTATTGGCGCTGTTGACCTCAACTTGCTGAGGATTGGTTTATTCTCCACTTATTACAGCTCTTGTGGATCTTCCAGAAGCTGTTCTCTTTCTTCCCGGTGCCATTGATTCTCAAAAATCTTCTAAGCAGAGACTAAGGATCAAACTTCTAAACCTATCCGATCCAAAGTAGATAGCTAGACCAAAGCTTGAGAGCAATTCAACTCAGTTAAATCAACTGCTATTACAAAGGAGTTTGGATTACAATTAGATTCTTATTTCCTAAGTTAGATCAAGCCACCATTATTAGAGACAACCGAAAGGATCTCAGTTGCCCTTTAATGCCTGTTGTGAGGTAGAAGAAGAGTAAAGAAACAATGGTAGAGTTTCAGCAGAGATCATAGCAGATCCCTTTTCTGTTGCAGACGAGATGTTATTTATAGGGGTTGGAAAGCTCTTAGGCCGAGAATTTTTTTGTAAGAAGCCTATAGTCGTCATGCAGAAAGAGCTCGGAAAGTTTGGAGCCAAAATTGGCCATCTTGTTGGATCGGTACTGATTTGATCCAATTGGATTAGTACCAATCCAAAACCTTAGTTAATTTTTGGCTCCGGTTTGTTTGGTCAAGTCTTACTTCATAGTGATGCTCTCTGTATAATTTCGTAGCTTGTTGACTTGTTTTGATGATGGTTCATCTGCGGGTTAGATTGAACTCTATTTTGAATCAGGTGAACCTTGACTTCTTGAACTCGGATGCTTGAATGTTACCGAACTTGTTGGGTGAGCTTGGTTGAGGCATAGATTCATAATGTAAAAGGACTAAGGCCACCATGAGTTACCAATTCGAATCGGTACCGATCCAATTGGATCGGATCGGTGTCGATCTTAAAAGGTATCAGATTTTTCAATCAAAATTCTTGGAATCCTTTGTCTTGTATTTTTAGGTTTTTCGATCAAGTCTCGAGTCATTCTAGCTTAGTCTGAATGTTCTAACTCCCAATGAATTCAACTGGGTTAAAAACCCAGTTAACATGATGTTCAAAATGTTATTTGTAAGAATTATATATTTAGTTTGGGATATTTGGAAAATATTTTGATTAAAACTATTTTTAGTTTAAAATATTATTTGAATAAATATGTAGTGGAAGGTGTTTTTATAAAAGGTATTTCGATTTCAAAATGTTTTGTTTTGGGCATTCTGTTGAGGAGTATTTTAGTGGAATATTTGTTTGAAAAGGGTGAAATGAATTTTTTAAGAATATTTTATAATAAATACTATGTAATTCGAGAGGTATTTATTTTAAAGGTGTTTTATGTTAAAACCATTTTGAAAGAAAAATATTTGGTTTTGTTAGAAAGAAATTTTAAGAAAATATTTTGTAAAAGAAAAAATTTGGAAATATTTTGATTTAAGAAATACCTTGTTGAGTAAAGTGCACGAGGAATATTATTTTTGGCAAAGCCAACGGGGTTAATTGGGAGGACATTTTTATGTTGAAAAAAATGTTTTGTTCAAGGAATATTTTTGAGTTTGTAAAACATTTTGCTTAGAGTTAATGTTGGTTGTAAGTATTTTTACTTAAAGGATACATTTGGGAACGATATTTTGGATGGAAATCTTTTTTAGGTAAAGTACTTTGGTTGGAAAATACTCAATTTGAAAAAAATATTTTATTTGGATAGTTTTGAGAAAGAATGGGTTATAGAATATCTAGTTTTAAAATACTTTGGAAAATACATTACTAAAATGGAAGTAATTTGATTCAGAAATATATAGTTGGAACAATAAGATATTTGATCTAAGAAACAAACTTCAAAGGTGTTTGTTAAAAAAAGATATTTTGTTGAAAAGGTATGTTATGTTGGAAAAATTATTGGAGAACATTTTGAGAACTATGAGACTAGACTAAGTGGCATGGGCTGTGAGATGGTTGGATGACATGAGCTTTAGGTTTGCCTAACATCCACTATGGCGATGTAACCTTTGTGCCTTAAATTTCCCTAATACTGGGATGCCTAGTTTGCCCCATTCTAGAGGGTTAGTTAGGTTATGATGTTATGGTTACCTATTTCAATGAATAGGTAGGGATAATTTAACTATGAATTCATTCGTTTACTTCACTTGTACTTGCTTACTTTAGTTGAGTTGATTGCAACTTTCTTATGCTTGTTAAGTGATTAATTCTGTTATGAAAATGGTCAATCTTTTTTTATTATGGTTGTTTTATAGTTTATGACCTGTTCGATTGAATTGATCTCTTCTACTTGCATTGTCTTGTTGTTTTTTACGTGTTTAGCTACGAAATTGTTTTATTTATTTATTTGGTTGGTTGTTAAGATTATTTCCTTTATATGCTAGATTATATTGCTTATTCATAGGACGTAGTAGTTATCCAATATTGAATTTCATTGGGAAGTACACTGGAAAAACTAGAGGGATGCTAGTTTAGTCATAGTGGGATAACATAGTTTCCTAAGCCAAGGAAGACTAAGTATTCGGATTGGCTAAGAGATGTGATGATGTCCCTTAAGGATGGGTAACAATGATTCGAGAATTTTGGTGACTAAAGGCTTGATGAGTACCACTGAGGAATCAAAATGACGAGTGAGAAATTCATTATATTTTTACTAAAATATGGAGTTTTAACATATATATGTTTCAAAATCTATCCTTATACGAGCGATTACAAGCTTCCATAAGTGGTTTAACTTCAACAAGGACTTCTACCTAGATTTTTAAAAGTTTATACTGTTTTGAAATTTTTATAGAACAATGTTTTCGAAAAATTATTTTAAGATTAGCTAGAAATGATCATATTTAGAATAGAAAATTTTGAATCGAAGAGAACTTGGAAGCCTTGATTTGAAAATGAAAATGTTTTGATATAAATGTTTTGGTTTGATGATACATTAGAACTCCCATAGTTAGCGACGATGGACTAGCAGATCCCTGTTTGGTATTTTGGGTGAATCCTTGTCATCAATGAAAAAGTCACAATAAAAGGATTATGTTATCAGATTTTTGATGTGATTTGAAGGTTGGAACAAGATGGGTTCCAATGTGGATGTACATGTTGAGGTGTTATTGATGACTAAAGGCTTTGATGTATGCTCGTAAAGGAGGGGTAGGTGGGGACGCTTACCATCAACCTTCTGAGTAGATCCGTCCTAGACCTTACAATGTTGGTTTAGTTTCTAGCCTTATTAGTGGTAAGGATTCGGGCATCATGTTTGTCATGGCCGAGATTTTTGACCTCCGAAAATCAACATCAATACGCCTACTATATGACATGCCAAACAATCGAATGCCGGAAATACCAGATCGTTGGGGAAAAGAAGAAAGACGTAGAAGAAGAAAATAGAAACAATAACACAGAATATCACCATCGCAGCGGAACAATATATAATAGATAACAACTGATCTTTATGCAAAAAGAACTATAACTGTTTTTATACATTACATCATCGGAGTAGAACACAAATCAATGGCACGATACTGGATAGTTATAATAACTTGTCCTCACAAAGGCTAAATATACAGCCAACAATACATAGCGGAATATAAATCGGATACGTGTAATTTGTCTTCGCCATCTAGCTCGTCTCCTAAGCTCCATAGCATCCTATCCTGTAACAACCCAGGTTTGGAGATTACCTGTTAATATTAAAGTATAATGGTAGTTATAATTTAATATTGTAAATTAAAATAAAATTGGAAATTTTATATTGTTTATTTGGAATAAACAATGAATTTTGGAATTAAATTGTGAAAATGCAATAATTTCATTAATTATTGCCAATTACTTCTTTTAATAATTATTAAAAGAGGTATTTGATTTTTAAAGGGTGTTTAACTATGGTTCAATGGTTTCATTAAACATTTAAAAATTGAGAAATTGAATATGGTAATTTTGGTAAGTAAAAGTGAATAATTCTAATTAAGGGGATGTCTTAATTAGAAGAAAATACCATTTGATGCTTTGATTAATAAAATGATGTATTTAAGGTAAAAGAATACTTTGGTTTGAAAAATTAAAATATTAATTCAATGTTTTAGTACAAGTTATTAATGATGACTATAAAATTTGTTTTGACACTTATTTACTTGAGTAATAGTAGTGGATAGATATAAAACCTTATCTTAAGAGAAAAAAAGAAGTGTTAGTTTAGAACATTTAGTATAAATTTTTGAGCTAGTTTTTGTTTTAAACTTAAATGGTATTAAACCTTGTGGGTTTGAAATTGCAAAATTCTTTTGAAAACAAGTTTGAATTAATTATCAACTTTAATTAGTTTTATGTTGATAATTAGATGGAAATTTAATTTTTGTGACAAGTGGAAATGTGAATTTGGATTGTTTTGATAAATGAACAATTCATGTAGTATAATCATTTTAATTTGTTAGAATAATTTTAAACTTTATATATATATATATATATATATATATATATCCCAAAAATTTATTTTGGTGGATAATCAATAATCATCTCTTGATAATGAAAAGGATTAGTTATCTCTTCCAAAATGAGTTTTCATAGTTAATTGTTTTTAAGGTAGATTTTGGAAAGTAATGAAAATATTTCCACTTAATAAAAGGTTTTATGATGATTACATAAAGTTGATCATAATTTTGTATGTCTTAACTTTCCGAGGGAAAAAGAAAATCATTTAATAAATGATTTAGCAAAAATCTTGTTTGAAAATGTAGTTTGAGGTTAAAATGGTTTGGGTAAATTTCAAATTTTAAACTGATTTAAAAGCTGAAATTTTATTTGGAAAAGTGCTGTACTAAAACACGATAACTTGAGATTTATAACTCCAAATGAGTTCAATCTTTTTGTAAATGAAAGAGCTTTCAGTAAGCTATAAAGTTTCTTTTTATCACTTTAAAATATTTTGCTTTTTACTGGGTCTAAAATGGGTTTGAAAGTGGATAGACATTTATGTCCTCTTATGAAATTTTCTAAAATTTAAGCTAAAAGCAAATTTAGCATAACTTTCAAACCGTAAATCCAATTTTGATGATCTTTATATTGTTGGAAATCTTAGACTGAGTAGAACAACTTTCATTTTATAAAAATTTCATATTTGGTTGTTTTCTAGGTCAAAACATGTCTTCTTTACAGCAGGTCTGAAATGAAATTGATCTATTTCCCCTTAATAATTAAATGTAGTACTTCTTTTTTATGAACATGAACTATTATCATCTATTTGAGTTAAGTACAGGTGAAAAGAGGATAGTTGAACTATATTTTGAGCAAAAAGATTATATATAAGATTGTGAAAACTCGCTTTAAAATGCTAAAAAGGAAGGTATGTTTTCGGATTAAATTTTTAAAGTGTTAAATGATGATATATATTGTGTTTCCGACCTAATGGTCGATGTAGATTATATAAATCATTTTCGTAATATTGTATATGGCCCTCCGTACAAAGGAGACTCCGTCGATTTTTCTAGAAATTTCTAACACTTAGAAAATTTGAGAAACAAATTGAAAAAAAAAATGTGGCAAACTAGAGAATACCTATGGAAGAATTAGAGAATAAACAACTTGAACTTTATTTACTCTAATGAAGAGTAATGAATTTAAATTTAAAATCTAAGTAAGAAGTTTTGAAAAAATTTCAAGTGTTGAAAAATTATGGTTATAATTATAAATATATTGAATTTTGAAACTCTAAGAATTTTTGATTGAGAGTTTATACATATATTTTAGTTACTTGTGTCTATCTTGTATCGGTGTGGTTCCTTCCGTAGTGTCATACGAAAAATCATATCGATAATCATTTTGTTGGTTAAAGTTCGGGTTGGAGTTCTGCTAAATCACAACCCTACTCGAGGAGCATATGAGAAATCAATCTCATTCGGTTGATCCTTTGTGTAGCATCTTGTTGTGTTCTCATTCGAAGGTGAGACGCCTTCGAAATCTTGTGTGTTGCTCGGAAAATTCAATGGATCGCTAATTCTAATATTTGCACTTTGGAAACCATAGAATTAGTCGAGCAAGCCTTATCTTGGTTTTTTACCATTCTATTTTGAGAGTGGGAGAATTTTGTTTAAACTTGAGCTTGTCTATCTTTCCTCTGAATGATGAAATAATTGTGTTGAATACAAACTCTTCTCTAGAAATTGCGAGGATGCAATTTTTATAAGGGGGGTCTGTAACAACCCTGGTTTGGAGATTACCCGTTAATATTAAATTATAACGGTAGTGATAATTTAATATTGTAAATTGAAATAAAATTGGAAATTTTACATTGTTTATTTGGAATAAACAATGAATTTTGGAATTAAATTTTGAAAATGCAGTAATTTCATTAATTATTGCCAATTACTTCTTTTAATAATTTTTAAAAGATATATTTGATTTTTAAAGGGTGTTTATTTAAATAAAAAGATGGAAGTTGGTCTAAAATTGAGTTTTGGTCATAAATTATGTTTGGAAAGGGTTTGAAATATTTTTCTAAGTAAGAAAAGTATTTTTGGTGAATTTTAGAAGTTAAAAACAAGGTTTTATTCATTTATTTGGTGTAAATGGTGTATTTTTTAAATTAAGGGTTTAATTATAAAAATGTTTTAAAAATATAAATTTATCTTTTTATATGATGTAAATATTTTATTTTATATGTATATAAGTTTACATATTTTGTTTGATTAAAACTTGAAAGAGAAGTGTAATTTATTTGGTAATATTATGTAACTTGTGCATAATTGTATATGTACATGAATTAATTCCTTAGGCCATTTGATTTTTCTTTTATTTTTGAGTCCATTAGGCCCATTAGTACACTTTACCTGATATTGAGAAAGAGGAAAACATTACCAGTACGTTCATTTACTTCTCTTTCTTCCTCTTTTCAGAAATAAGAAAAACATTAAACCCACTTCACAAATTTTTAATTTCAAGCTAATTTCTTCAAATAAATTCAACAAACTGAAATCTTTTGCAATCTAGAGTGTTAACCTAAAGGTAATCAAACTGCAAACTCAATAATTTCATCAAATTTCTGATTTGAGAAAGAAGTTTCTAATTTACTGTATATTTTTGCTTGCATATACTGTATGTTCCTTCTACAGATTCCTAGAGGCCAATTTCTCCACCAAAGCTTCAATCTTTTTGCTTAAATCCATGTATTTGTAAAACTACAGCAAGGTGAGTTGAAATACTCACATAATCTAGCTAAGCCAAGCACAAAAAATTGCAAAAGCAGTCAAAATTTAGCTTCTATTGAAAATTTTTTGTAGTAGTTTTATCTCTGTTTGAAATCTGTTTCATATTGCCTCTTTGACAGCCTATAACATTTGATTCCGACAAAGAAATGCTGCCGGATTTCTTGCATTTGGTAGCTTGAACACTGATTTTTGCCTGTAGAAATCAACTCAAACATTGATTTTTGCCTGTAGGAATTGTTTTTTGAGTTGCTACAAACATGGCCAGAGTCCGTGTTTGAGATAGCATAACTCTTTCATTTCTTACTGAAATTCAACGATTCTTTTTTTTTGAAAGATAAAGATTTATAATATAAGCATACCAATTTTCAACTAAATCTAAGGTCGGTTGGCCCTCTCTTTCATGCCTGAAAGTTGAACCCGAGATGGGTTCCGGGCCTGTACATTTGTTTTTATTGAACTGTTGCAAACATGGCCAGAGTCCATGTTTGAGACAATGTAACTTTTTTATTTCCAGTCAAAATTCGTTGATTCTCTTTTTGTTGGAAAGATGAAGTTTTCTAGTATGTGCATACCAGTTTTTAGCTCAATATGAGGTCGTTTGGTCCTCTGTTTCAGGCCAGTAAGTTGGATCCAAGATGGTTTTCAGGCCTGGGCACATTTTTGTTTTTGAACTGTTGCAAATATGGCCTGAGTCCATGTTTGAGACAGCGTAACATTTCCAGTCGAAATTTATCGATTCTTTTTTTGGTTTGAAAGCTGAAGTCTTCTACTATGTTCGCAACAATTTTTAGTTCAATTAGAGGTCATTTGGCCATCTGTTTCATGTCCGAAAGTTGAACCCGAGAAGATTTCAGACCTGGGCATTATTTTGCCTATGCATTTATATTCTTTTTCCGTCCGACTTTTGACTTTTACTTCATGTTTTTGTGATATCTCTGAATTGTTTTGAGGACTATAATGCCTATCAATAGGCTAGCCCAGTTTTGATGAATTTGAAATTCAAATTTGAATTGAATTTGAATTGAATTTGAATGACGGTTTTGAGTGATTTCTTTGATTTTGAGCACGGATTTTTCCAAATGACTTTGAAATTTTTTTAAAAATAAATGGGCATCTTAAATAATTATTAAAATGATATTTCCAAAGTATTTTCTAGTTATAAAATCTATTTATTCTCTATAATGAGGGAATTTCAAATATTGTTTTCAAAAATCATTTTCGGAAGATGGTTTTAAAAGCTTGTTTTCTCAAGTAAATTATTTTATATATATAATACATGTTTTTCACTATTCGAGCAAATGAGAAGGAGAATTAAACGGTTTGGTAAAACACGTGGTATGCGAGATGTGCATTTACCTTATCGTTTAATTCCTGACTTGTCCGTTTGATCGTTTTGACCTTCGGGTCGAGTTTACCGATGAGATGAGGTAAATTTTTTACTGCTTTGAGTGTGAAATTTACTAGCGGTTAGTAAACCGTTTATTGCGAATGTGTGGTATGGGACACACATTAACACTGTTCGGGTTCCTATCTGAGAGTTTGTGACACATTTGTCTAAGAGACGTATTTGCCAATACTAAACCTTCGGGTCATTTGTCCTTTGGGATGTTTGTCTAAGACACGTTTGTCGTTGCAACATATTTGTCCTTCGGGATGTTTGTCTAAGAGACGTATTTATTTGTCCTTCGGGACGTTTGTCTAAGAGGCATGGCGCCTTATTTTAGGAGAACGGTAATTGGCGGGCTTCGGCCATAAGCACGTACTATATCTTTGAGATGATTTCATTGATGTTTGTGATTTCCCTAGTGTATCGCCCTTTTCTGGAATTGGTCCTTTGAACCATTCGATATATATTTGTGGCGATTACCTTTCGATAATTTGAACTCTTGGGAGTTCTATTTTTGAGATTTGAATTGCCTACACTGGCGTTATATGAGATTTGGCTTTTGGCATTTACTTGAGATTTTATTCTCCTCTTTGGAGATATATTTTCCTTATGGCGTGTTTGAGATGGGATCTCTTTATGCATGTTTTGGGTTTGCCAAGATGGCTGGTTTAGGTTTTCCCCTAAACCATATTTGATGTTTTATGAATGCTGATGATACGAGGCTCGCTACTTTTAGCGCTTTATGGGTATTTTATCTCCTTTGAAATTATACGTTTGTGTAGTGATGCCATATTATCACTTAATGTAATCATACACTTTAGATTGTTCCTTCCCATTCGAGAATATTATCACATTATCCTTATGCTCATATTATCGGTTATCCTTATAAACTGATTTGTTTAGCTAGACTGACCCGTGTATTTTATACTCGGGTCAGACCGAGGTATTTCAGGTTAGGTACCTTTATGGACTTAGCCTATTCTGTTTCTTCATGGACATATCTGCTAGCCCTTTTTGTTGTCGTCTTTCTGTCGTTGCTCTGATATGTATAATTTTTTGACTCGTGTGTATATTGTGGTCGTCATACCACTTATGATGTATTATTTGTATTGTATTGGGATGTACCAGTATATATGTATATATATATATATATGTTTGTTGTTCTATGATGTGTTATGCATTTGAGTTGTTGTATTTTGTTCTGATAGATCCTATAGCCACCTGTAGTTTTGTATTAAGCATTTATTGGATATGTTGATCCACTTGAGAAAGGAAAAAAAATATAGAGCACTAATCGACGTATTCAATAGTTATTTAAGACAAGACTATAGATGGTCGCTCCTAACCAGCCCTATTATCCGCATTAGCAGACAGTATTACCCAATAATACTCTTTGTTAATGTGGGTATCAGGGTGGGGCGTTACAGCTTATTTAAGACAAGACTATAGATGGTCGCTCCTAACCAGCCCTATTCTCCGCATTAGCAGATGGTATTACCCAGCAATACTCTTTGGTAATGTGGGTCTCACGGTGGGGCGTCACATGTCATGTATCTGTAATACTCGGTCTTACCCGAGCATTATAATAAAATAACACCCAAGTCAGTCTGGAAAACCAGCGTGAGAAAACACACTCAATTTGAATTATTAAAGTTATCCAAATCCTTTGAAAATCATGGTTGTGAGAAAACACGACATGTTTTTACCTTACGATAACCAAAACATTTCATATCAAATCCTCTGATATTATAATAGTGTCTAAGTACAAATACTTATTCAAATAGCTGAAATGCTTGCATCTCACGTTACAACATAGTTGGCACAATCAAAACCGTAAGGCGCTTATTGGAGAATGGATTCCATACGAATGACTAGGCACTGGGGTATCGCCTGTCACAGTACACGTCTAGAACAACGTACCGAGGACCACATCGGGATCCCCGGCTACACAAGACCGGACTATCCCTAACCTGGATAGACCGAATATGCTATCACCCCAGGTGTTCCCACCCTTTCCGAGCTCCTTCCATAATCGTAGTAATAATATCCGAGTGTATCTAGAAGGGTGATAGACATACCCTAATTGGGTGCTACCCACATAGCCTTGCTGCATCTCCCCTGCTTTTCAGTCATTCCCAGTTGATGAGGCTAGAGGCTACGATTACCTTTTTAAGGAATTTTCACTTAGAATGCTCATTGTCCTCCAATGACAATGTACTGATAGCATTCATCCATACAAGTCTGTTCCGGGTCCGAATGGAACCGAAGGCACTATTCCTACTACATCCATTTTGGAGTAAAGCTCAGGATTAGTAGCGATTAGCCCTTGCACTTCACTGCTCCTTGCTCTTGTTTTCACATCAAAAACGTACTCATTGGATCGAAGTGGTTTTCGAATAACAAATCCGATCCTGGTCTCTTCGAAACAACGTTCGATATTTCTGGTAAACTCAACCCCGGTTCTTTAGGAAATAAACAGACGAAAATAAGACCGGAGATCACATCCTAACCGTTAGTGGACGGATTTCCTTATCAACATCCTAGAAGAACGAAACGAGTTTATAGGTACAGTAGAGCACCTTGAACGCTAACTGTACCATATAATTCCCATATTTCTCCTAGATATTCCCAAAGTTATATTTGGTCCATATTTGATAGTCGGTTATTTAACTATCAAAAATCAAATCATTCAACCGAATATTCTATTTTCCACTGAATAACTCCAAATCTCTTTTTAATTTAATTTTTTAAATTAAATCTCTTCATCCAAAATATATGCTTATCTTATCGAGTTAAGTAAATTCACCAAAACTATCCTTTCAAAGATATTTGGAAAAACCTTTAAAATAATTTGGAAAGTACCATTGCGGTATCAAACCATGGATTCACAGTTCAATGGTTACGTCTCTATCTCAGAGAAATTCAAGACTTAACTGCAGGCACTCACTACCTCCGATTACGTCATGCGAGTATACCAATACTTCCCGAAAACTTTGTTTTAAATTTTGTTTTCAAAATAATACTTATGAAATTTCTATAATAATTTTTCCAAAGTTAAACTCTAGGTAACTACTTTTTTATATATAAAAGTTATTATATAAATATTAATATTAAATAGTTTGTCCTCTGAAATATAATAATACCGATTAATTCTTAAATAAAATTTTGACTTACTATAAACTAGCTGAACTAATATTTAAATATATTTTAAACAATTTTAAACAACTAAATAATTACTTTTCTGAAATATTCTTAAACACTTTTAAATTTTCTAGTTAATACTTAAAAATCTTCCCTTTTCAAATAAACTTAACTTTTCAAGAAAAATATATTTCCAACTCCAATATCGCCGGTCTAATTATTTATAAATCTCACTCGATTTATTTCTAGTTGGATTTACATTCCAATTCCGTAAATTCCCCTTTTCAAATTTCTAAAATAAAACTACTATTTATTTTTAAAACAATTTACCCATCTCCTTATAAATTCCCTCTATGAATTTATAATTTCATATTATCCAATGATAATTACTTCACTTTATTTTATAAACTTCGTTTATAATCTCCATAATCTTATTTCCCGTTTATAACGATTTCACAACACTTTAAATCGATTTTCTAAATTAAATTCCATTTTTATTTTAATTTCTTAAATAACCAAATATATCCCAAAGCCCACTAAATTCAGATTTCCCTTCCTCTTTATAATTTAAAATCTTATTTAAATCTGGAACATCAATTTCATATTTTATTTTCAAATTCCCTTTTTATTTTCCCAAACTATTTAAATCTCAAATTTAAAAATAAATTCTTTTATACTTAAACAATATCGCTTAAGTTCTCATTTTTTTAAAAACCATTTTATTTGCATTTATTCAAAAATCTCTATTTTTCCATATTATGGAATTATTAAATAGGATTTAAAAATCACTATTTATTTCTCCCAATTCATTACTTTTAATTTATCCAAATTCACTATAAATATTCTACTTTAAAATTTCCTTTTTATTTTCCTTTGAAATTTTAATATTCATATTTATGGTATTTTACAATGCCAAAAATCTATCCAGCAATACCATAGCATCCAATAAATTCAATTTCTAATATAATCTATAGCAGATTATTCAATAAATCATATCACTGAATATGAAAATAATTTCAACATTTTTGAGGAATCCAGTTGGATCCCTCCAACCTATTTCCATGCACCCACAAATGTTAATACAATATAAAAATAACAATCCCACTTCGAAGGGGATACCGCAGTATATAGGGTCATCCGCTATTATGCGGTTCGCATAGGGTCTCATCCGCTATAAATATGTGGGAATATCAATCACTCCAATATATATATATATATATATATTATATAATAACATCCAAACTGATAATAATCATTAAATTCAACAATCAACCAACAAATAATTTTAACTATTTAAAATTAATTGCAGTATTCCAAATTTGAGTGAGATAAACTCACTTTTATTCCAGTTGTCGCTTTTGCGTTCCGCTTCGTCTTAAATCAAACATGCATTTGATTTTAGCACGAAATTTCAATAGCTCAGATCTCGACTGATCCAATTACCTATCGAAGAATCCGTCAATACGAATCCAACGCGACTGGCCGCATTAGATTTGGACCTAAAACGAACGAGTTATGCAATTTATAAGAATTGAAATTTATTAAATTGAGTTATACCACTTAATTGCAAATAAATTTTCTGTACCCAGCCCACCACAAGTTTCTTTTTTTAAACTATAGACATCGCTTGTTTGCTCAATTCCAGCACATCCATCAACCGAAACAATTTGTTGTGCATCAGCACAAATCGAAAACACACCACTAGCTTTGCAAACCATGCACTCTTCTCGACCCAAGGCCCATCAAATAGACCGCCTGCTAAGCTTCTTCTTCCTCCCACTCTTCTATTTCCTCTTTACTGATACGTACACGGCATCCCTGACACGACTCTATGTCCTTCATTCCTCAACTATTTTCTAATCCGATCAATGATGCAAACTTCTCGACCAAAATCCCATCATTTAGTCACCATGTCCTTTCGCCTGAAGCTTCCAGGCAAAACACGATCAACAATTTGAAAACGGTCATGAACGGTGCACGCGGGACACAAAAGGCGCGACACAAAAGGTTGTCGATCTTCTTCAAAATTTGACTGTAGCAGCGTTTTCAATTGCCAAACCCAAATCCGTTGACCAAACTTCCATCTGATGCCCATAATGCAAGATAAAGCGAACCCTTGCTCAAAACTGGTGTTCGGCTTCATAGCCGAGACCAAAAACTCGACACTGCATCCCACAACCAATACAGCGGATCCAAGCTCTTGGCAAAACAAGATTTTTAAAACTTGTTTTAGAATTTTTCGTGAAGAATTTAACGAGATATTGATTTTTAAACTTTGCTTTATCATTTTCTTCTCTTTACTGTTCTTTAAAATGAAGAGAAGCGTCTGGTATAAGGAGAAACATGGGCACGTGATATGAAAAGGAGGGAAGCGTGTATGAAAAGGTGAAGTACAGTGATTTGAAAAAAGCATAAAGCTGATGTGAAATTTTTTTGACTAGTCAATATAAATATATATTATTTAAAATTTTAAATCGTCTCGAATTCGTAGCTTAAAATCTTGACCTCCAATCGAGGCGTTCCGATAGGCGTTCGTAATGTTATACTCCTATTCCGAACGCAATGGAAAAAGATTCGAGTCCTAATTCGATCGTATGGAGAAGATAGCTTTTTAGATCCAATTATTATATTGAATTTCGATATAAATTTCAGCGCGTTTACATAACGTACGACCAAATGTTAACTCTAAATACTACGAAATTTGAAATCCGATAATAATACACTATTACGGATCCAATGAAACTAGTTTTGTCGAATTCTGAGACTGTGCCTCAGAAGGCTATTTTTAAATGTCAATTTAAACGATATGTTTTCAAAACTGAACAAATCACTTTTAAATTAAATTTTAAAACTTTTATTATCTTCATTTTGATCAATATAAATTTTATAAGCCTTTAAATTATTTTTAACAAGCTTAAAAAACCAAGATTCAATAATTTGACCAATTTTCAATTATTAATTTAATACTAAAATTATTCAATAAATAGTTATATTTGAAATTCAAGTTAAAATTAACTTTTAAATATTTAAAATCAATTAAATATCCCAGTTTCAAATATCCAAAATTCTGGATCGTTACATTCCTCCCCCCTTATAAGAATTTTGTCCTTGAAATTGCTATGTAGGAAGAATGGTCCAAATCCCGTTAACTATTTTTCCCAAAACTAAACAGTCCCCAACAACTTTCCGAAAACAATTTATTGAAAACCACATAATCACTCTTTCTAGTTTTCCAAATTCATCCATAAATTAAAACTAATATTATCCCATCAATTATTCATATTATAATTTAAAACCAAATTTTAAATTATCGAAATTTCCTTCAAAATTTTTCTAACTCCTTAAATTTTGAAAAATTCGCCGGCGTCTCCTTTGCGCGGTAGGATCCGAAAACTACCAAACTGCCTCTACGGCCCAAATCAACAAAAGAAGACAAAAGCCAAGTGGCTCAATCAGAAAATCATCAATTTCATACAACAATTTAAACACATACCTTTTGTCGGGCAATCAAATTTTACTTCTGAAATCAAAGAAAACAATTTAGCTTTTGCTTTTAATTACCTGCATCTCATTTACCAATAATATCCAATCACATAATTCAAAATCATTTTGTTTATTTCTTTCCAAAATTTTCAATATTTTCTTTACTTAAGCCCATACGATGTACATACATCATCCGTATGCAGTATCAAATCCGATCGTTCACTCGATCACATAATTTCACTTCCGAACTAGTATCGTTCACACGACTCTCTTGTGCGGACTCAGATCGGGTTTCTTGATCAGAAACCGTCATTCTCCTTGCGTAGCCATATACTATGATAGAGAACTCCAAAATCAATCAAAAATCCATATCCAGGGTCCACCGTCGAAAATCGAGTGAAAAATGCTGACTCATATCGATATAAATCATCTCGAAACTCTGTGCTCGAATCTGCATCAAATCGCTATGCGAATAAAATAATATACGTACAACTTACGTATTTATTCCCAATTGACGATTAACTATATCAATTTCTTTTATTCTCACTCATTTCATTTCAATCGATTATCCACACTTATCATTTTATACCCCTTTTATTTAATCTTCATTCAAATACTTACTTAGTATATTTCCAATACCAATTTTTACTTAAGAACATCACCATGAACTGTCTTAAGTTTATTATAAATATGTTATACAACTTCTTATATTTATTTTCACTTCCTCACTTAATTTTACATCCATTTTTATTCAAATTAAATTTTCAATTCCATTTGAACTCAACTTATCTTCCAAATCTTAAAGATTTGAATTTTTTTTTACCGACCCTATCTCAACCCATATTTAATTAACTAATTACTTTAATTAGTTCCATTCACTAATTCATTTCAATCTCAATAAATTTTATTTCCAAACTTTTATTTTATTTAGTCCACTTGAACTCATTCTTCAATTTCACGTTATTCAAATTAAATATCATTCCAATATTCAGTTTTATTTCCATTTACTTACAAATTAAATTAATTTGTTCATCCACTAATTATTTCCAACTTAATAATTTCTATTTCAATAATTATTTCCAATTGGCCTACTTAGGCTAAATTTCCAAATTTCTCTTATTTAACTTCAATTTAAGTTAAATTTCACTCCACAAAATCAAATTTCAAAATTTCTTAAGTTATCAAACTTACTAATATTCTATTTACCAATTTCTTCCAATTCACTTCATTTAATTGGTTTACTTTACCACTTTATTTCATTATCACGGATACTTTTATTTAACTCTTCTTAAGTTAAATTTCATTCCCATAATCAAATTCCAAATTTTATAAGTTTTCAAACTTATTTATACTCCATAAAACATTTTTAAATAAACTTCCAGAGTTTAAAAAATCATTTAAGTATTTCAAAATCATTTTGGAATCATATATATCCAAAATCCTTAGGTATACCAAATTATTTCCTTTGAATTTCAAAACCAAAACCAGTTTTTGCAAACAAACTCCAATTCAAATCATTTAAGGTAGCAATTCTTCCCTTGGAAACTTGAAAATGAACGTCGATGATGCTGCAGTCATCACCAAAATTATTTTCTAGCAACCGAAGTGAGTTCAGTGCTTTTATTCCTTTAAAACCATTTTAAATGTTTTCAATTCACAAATCTCAATAGATTTCATTTCTGATTCAAAATTATTCCCAAATAATATCACTATTATTACTCCAAGACTTTGGAAAACATTTCAAAACCAACAGGAATTAAATTCCCAAATTTCCAAATTTCAAATCCTTTAAATCTATATTCGAATATTACTCTGGAATTTTATTTTATTACAAATTATAAATCAAATTTATAAACTCATATTTACAAACTCCATTTCTTTATATGAATTCTTCCTCAACTTTCAGTTATAATATCAATTCCTTACTTAATTACCACAACAGAAAATGATAATAGTTTAATATTACCATTTCCTAGCAACCAAGCAAACCATATATATCTATAATAATTTTTGAAAAATTATTTCTTTTATATATAAAAATAATTTGGGTAAAATTATTTCATTTACCCCATTTAAACAATACCGTGTCAAATTGCTCTATTCAAGTGTTTAGAGATCCCTATCAATAACGTTAATTACTCGTATTGAGCAGAATCCATAAGCCACTCAACAAATCAATCAACACAATATAAAACAATTTTATATTCACTAACAAATACGCGCTCATATCTATTAATACACTCAACTCATTCTAGGGTGCTACTGACTCTATCTCTAATGAGCAATCCCCACCAGAGCCAAGGTTCTCACTTAACCTTCTACTTTGATACCAAACGTGACGACCGGTAGGCTTTTCAACCATTCCAGTAGCGGCCACTTTCCACCGTGGCTCACATTGGTATCTCGAATTTGCTTTTACGGCCAGCCTCTCGACTGCAACCAACCACTCAAGGACATGTAGGGGTAAGAGTCTTCTGCTCTCCACTAAACATGAAGCGAGAACCATCTATCATGCTGTAATGAAGAAAATCCGATACCGGTTTCTTCGAAACAACGTTCGATATTTCCGGTAAACTCAACCCCGGTTCTTTAGGAAATAAACAAACAAAAATAAGATCGGAGATCACCTCCTAACTATTAGTGGACGGATTTCCTTATCAATGTCCTAGAAGAATGAAACGAGTTTATACATACAGTATAGCACCTCGAACGGTAACTGTACCATATAATTCCAGTATTTCTCCTAGATATTCCCAAAGTTATATTTGGTCCATATTTGATAGTCGGTTATTTAACTATCAAAAATCAAATCATTCAACCAAATATTCTATGTTTCCACTGAATAACTCCAAATCTCTTTTTAATTTAATTTTATTAAATAAATCTCTTCATCCAAAATATGCTTATCTTATCGAGTTAAGTAAATTCACCCAAACTATTCTTTCAAAGATATTTGGAAAAACCTTTAAAATAATTTGGAAAGTACCACTGCGGTATCAAACCATGGATTCACAGTTCAATGGTTACGTCTCTATCCTAGAGAAATTCAAGACTTAACTACAGGCACTCACTGCCTCCGATTATGCCATGCGAGTATACCAATACTTCCCGAAAACTTTGTTTAAAAAAATTTTCAAAATAATACTTATGAAATTTCTATAATAATTTTTCCGAAGTTAAACTCTAGGTAACTACTTTTTTTTATATAAAAGTTATTATATAAATATTAATATTAAATAGTTTGTCCTTTGAAATATAATAATACTGATTAATTCCTAAATAAAATTTTGACGTACTATAAACTAGCTGAACCAATATTTAAATATACTTAAAACAAATTTAAGCAACCAAATAATTACTTTTCTGAAATATTCTTAAACACTTTTAAATTTTCTAGTTAATGCTTAAAAATCTTCCCTTTTTAAAATAAACTTAACTTTTCAGGAAAAATATATTTCCAACTCCAATATAGCCAGTCTAGTTATTTATAAATCCCTCTCGATTTATTTCCAGTTGGATTTACGTTTTAATTCCGTGAATTCCCTTTTTAACATTTCTAAAATAAAACTACTATTTATTTTTAAAACAATTTACCCATCTCCTTATAAATTCCCTCCGTGAATTTATAATTTCAAATTATCCACTGATAATTACTTCACTTTATTTTATAAACTTCGTTTATAATCTCCATAATCTCATTTCCTGTTTATAATGGTTTCACAACACTTAATCGATTTTAAAACGAATTTCTAAATTAAATTCCGTTTTTATTTTAATTTCGTAAATAACCAAATATATCCCAAAGCCCACTAAATTCAGATTTCCCTTCCTCTTTATAATTTAAAATCTTATTTAAATCTGGAACATCAATTTCATATTTTATTTTCAAATTTGCTTTTTATTTTCCCAAACTATTTAAATCTCAAATTTAAAAATAAATTCTTTTATACTTAAACAATATCGCTTAAGTTCTCATTTTTTTAAAACCCTTTTATTCGCATTTATTCAAAAATCACTATTTTTCAATATTCCGGAATTATTAAATAGGATTTAAAAATCAAACTATTTATTTCTCCCAAATTCATTACTTTAATTTATCCAACTTCACTATAAATATTCTACTTTAAAATTTCCTTTTTATTTTCCTTTAAAAATTTAATATTCATATTTATGTGTTTTAAAATGCCAAAAATCTATCCAGCAATACCATAGCATCCAATAAATTCAAGTTCTAATATAATCTATCATAGATTATTCAATAAATCATAATATTGAATATGAAAATAATTTCAACATTTTTGAGGATTCCAGTTGGATCCCTCCAACTTGTCTCCCTGCACCCACAGATCTTAATACAATATAAAAATACCAATCCCACTTCGAGGGGGATATCGCGGTATATAGGGTCATCCGCTATTATTTAGGGCACATAGGGTCTCATCCGCTATAAATATGCGGGAATATCAATCACTCCAATATATATATATATACTACTATATATAATAACATCCAAATTGATAATAATCATCAAATTCAACAATCAACCAACAATTACTTTTAACTATTTAAAATTAATTGCAGTATTCCAAACTTGAGTGAGATTAACTCACCTTTATTCTAGTTGTGGCTTCTGCGTTCCACTTTGTCTTAAATCAAACAGGCATTTGATTTTAGCACGAAATTTCAATAGCTCAGATCTCGACTGATACAATTACATGTCGATGAATCCGTCAATATAAATCCAACGCGACTGACCCATTGGATTTGAAACGAATGAGTTATGCAATTTATAAGAATTGAAATTTATTAAATTGATTTATATCACTTAATTGCAAATAAATTTTCATTACCCAGCCCACCATAAGTTTCTTTTTTTTTAACTATAGACATCGCCTGTTTGCTCAATTCCAGCGCATCCATCAACCGAAACAATTTTTCATGCATCAGCACAAATCGAATACACACCACTAGCTTTGCAAACCATACACTCTTCTCGGCCCAAGGCCCATCAAATAGACCACCTGCTAAGCTTCTTCTTCCTCCCTCTCTTCTTTTTCCTCTTTACTGATACGTGCACGACATCCCTGACACGACTCTATGTCCTTCATTCCTCAACTATTTTCTAATCCGATCGATGCTGCAAACTTCTCGACCAAAATCCTATCATCTAGTCACCATGTCCCCTCGCCTGAAGCTTCCAAGCAAAACACGATCAACGATTTAACCACGGACATGAACAGTGCACGCGCGACACAAAAGGTTGCCGATCTCCTTCAAAATTTGACTGTAGCAGCGTTTTCATTTGCCAAACCCAAATCCGATGACCAAACTTCCATTTGATGCCCATAATGCAAGAAAAAGCGAACCCTAGCTCAAAACTGGTGTTCGACTTCATAGCCGAGACCAAAAACTCGACGCTGCAGCCTACAACCAATACAACAGATCTAAGCTCTTGGCAAAACAAGATTTTTAAAACTTTTTTCATAATTTTTCGTGAAGAATTTAACGAGATATTGATTTTTAAACTTTGCTTTATCATTTTCATCTCTCTACTGTGCTTTAAAATGAAGAGAAGCGTCTGGTATAAGGAGAAACATAGACATGTGATATGAAAAGGGGAGAAACGTGTATGAAAAGGTCAAGTACAATGATTTGAAAAAAGCTAAAAGCTGATGTGAAAATTTTTTGACTGGTCAATATAAATATATATTATTTAAAATTTTAAATCGTCTCGAATTCGTAGCTTAAAATCTTGACCTCCTATCAAGGCGTACCGCTAGGGGTTCATAATGTTATACTCCTATTCCGAATGCAATGGAAAAGGTTTCGAGTCCTAATTCGATCATATGAAGAAGATAGCTTTCTGGACCCAATTATTATATTGAATTTTCGATATAAATTTCAGCACGTTTACATAACATACGACCAAACAAAAACTCTAAATACTACGAAATTTGAAATCTGATAATAATACACTATTACGGATCCAATGGAACTAGTTTCGTCGAATTCCGAGACTGTGCCTTAGAAGGCTATTTTTAAATGTTAATTTAAACGATTTTTTTTCAAAACTGAACAAACCACTTTTAGATTCAATTTTAAAAGTTTTATTATCTTCATTTTTATCAATATAAATTTTATAAGCCTTTAAATTATTTTTAACAAGCTTAAAAAAACCAAGATTCAATAATTTAACCAATTTTAAATTATTAATTTAATAATAAAATTATCCAATAAATAGTTATATTTGAAATTCAAGTTAATAATTAACTTTTAAATATTTAAAATCAATTAAATATCCCAATTTCAAATATCCAAAATTCCAGGTCATTACAATGTTGTCGTAATGTTGAGTATATGTTGACCTTATGATATTGGTCATTTGCATCATTATATATCCAAAAGCACTTGGTTCGAGACCATCTAAGTGGGTCTGGACTTCTTGACCTTCTACGTGGACCAGGGAATCGAGGATTGATGCGGGTGGGGTATGAGTAGGTGACCATGTTATTTTGAGGATGTAGTCATGAGTATGCACATATAATATCTTGAGGATGTAACCATGAGCAGAAAAATATACCATTTTGAGGGTGTAACCATGTGGTGCACATGATATTTTGGATGGTGTATGTATGAGAATGTGTACTAATAGTTTTGAGGATAAGACTATGATGATGTTCACTATTGGTTTTGAGGATACACATATTATGGTTGATGTGCGATGGGTATAAGGGTTAGCCCACAATGTTATTTGTTGGTATTATAATGTAAAGATAATAATTAGCTATTTTGAGTACACGTGCTTATTTTGACGAGCTATACCTATAACTATTGTTGGTTTGCATATTTATTTATGTATGCATGTTTGAAGAACCTGAGTTTTGTTATGAAATTTTGTTATGAACTACTATAATTAGATGCATGATATGACTTGTGAATGGAGTTAAATCATGATTAGGATTATTTTACTCTTTGTTGAAGGAGTGTTATTTTTTCTTGTTATAGTTTTGGTTGTATGGCTATATGAATGTTTATGTTACTTAGTATGTGTCAAAATTTTCATTCGTCAAAGTGAATTGGGTTTAATTGTGTTATGCTGATTGTGTTGTGTGATTATCGTATACTACTTTAGAAGTAGATAGATTGTGATTAATATACTTCTTTATATTTTGTGCAGTTAAACATATGTGATGTTATGATGTTATATGCATTGAGTTAAGGGATTACAATTTAGGGAATTGCTATGGGGCAATCTTTTTAAGGGGGAGAATAACGACCTACAAATTTGACCCATTTATTAATAATTAATTATTAATAGTCATTTAAATAAATTAAAGGTAGAAGAAAATTTTGAGCAAGGTTTCACCTTTTTGGATTTTTGATATTTCCATTGCATTCAAAAATATCAAAAACCTATATTTCGGTATATAAAATGATATACATCCAATGGCATTTCGAAAATGGGTGTTTTGGGCCTTTGTTACCACTTTATCCCAACATCCTCTTTTATCTATAAATACATTTATTTGTGGAAATTGCATTAGGATGAGTATGCGATATTTTATAATTATTACTAGCAAATGATGGGTAGTTAATTATGGTTTTTCATGGAATTGATCTCCTCTTCAACAAATATTACTATTAGATGAGTATGCGATAGTTTACCATTATTAGTACCAAAATATAGTGACATTGATCTAATCTTCTATAAATATAGTGTTGTATGACGATGGAATCGCATTAGGACGACTATGCTATATTTTACCATTATTATTATTCGATGATGGGCAGTTAATTATGGTTTTCTTGTATGGGTTATATTGATGTTTGTGTTACTAGTGTAGAGTGGTTAGTACACATTTGACTAGTTTTGATACTTATGTTACTAAAATAGAGTAACTAGGGGTTAACATTAAATATTATTGGATTTTTGTGATGTTTAATGGTCATGTATTGCTATTACTACAGTTACACCATGTTTATGATGATTGATTGTTAGGGTTAATAGAAGGTGATGTTTTCTGCTGGTTTCTTGGCTACTATGGTTATGCAGTGTTATGTGCTAACAAATGTTTGATGTAAGAGAAGAGCAGAAAACATAATTATAAAGGCTTGATCCCGAAAGGGTACGTAGATAGTCTTTTATATGCAGTATCTCTCGGTTCTATTGTGGTCGAAGTGTGTAAAAATTGGCATAGTCCAAACATAGTTGAACATTTTTTTTCTTTTTTCTTTTCTTTTGAGGCTTACAAGTGCTAGCATAGGAAATATATGCATTCAATTTTTAGATTTGTGTATTTTTACTTAAATTCCATGGTGGGATTTTCCCTTTTTGGTCATAGTATAAGATTTTTAATTTACATAACCGACGACCCACTATTTTTTATATCTGAGCTTAGTGTGAAAGCATATTTGGACAGCGTTTGTCACTAACTTTAGATGTTAAAAATAGTGGGGCATCACACAATGTGTTTTTAGTGATTGAGCGGAATCTTATGCAAGAAGTAGTTATTGATACAGACTACGGTGCTAATGCAGCTTAGTTCGTTGCAGCCTTAAAATAGCCACAACATACAGTTTAGATCAGTTATTGATGCATGGAAGCTCGTATTTGAATATATATTCACAATTGTTCTTAGAAGTATTGAAAAACATGTTACATAACAACGGTCGGACTAAGCTCCCCACCTCTAGCACGTAGCGTACACATATGAGCTGGCTCATACTTTGTTGTAAAAAAAGGGATCCCCAATGTTACATGTGTACCAACCCATATTATACACCACTTCTCCAAGTTATTAGTAATGCGGGACTATTCCAATTCCAAACTGTCGTTCCTCCTTGCAACATGCGAGACAGCCCAAACAGTCTCCCCCTTGACTTGCATCCCCTTGGATTAACTTTTGAGAACACTTTTTTGTCTACATGGCCCAGTCCGCAACCTGGCTCTGATACCACTGTTTGTAAAGGAGGTCAAATCAAGCTCTCCATTTCCAGCACGTGACATATGCATATGAGTTGGCACACACTGTAACACCCTGTAAAATGAACCATAAATAAATGAAGTAAATTGAATTAAATATGATAAGGATTGAATATTGAAATTTTATAAAAGTTGAAATTTGTCCACGAAGGTTATTCAATTGCATTTGTGGTTAAATTCTGATTTGTTTCCATATATAATATGCTCGAAACGGAGCTCAAATGAAGAAGTTATAAGCGTTTTAAGTTTTCAGATTTCAATTAATTTAGTTGGAATTCAAATACAAATTAGAATTTAACTTTAGTATTTGAATTTTAAAAATTATCTTGGAGGCTAAGTAAACGTTAATTAATGATTGATTAACGTTTAACATTAAAGTTGATTAGGGAAACAAATCAATTAAAAGCAACAGAAATAAAAACATTGTCAAAACAAATGTACTAGTCAACCCCTTTATTGGGACCGGTCGACCCTAGTGGTCGACAGGTTGAAGAGGGGCAGTTGAACAGTCAAGGCCAAATATTGGCAGTAGCGGCTAAGGTTTAAAATGGTGTTCTATTATTTGTACGCTCCAGATTTCTCCATTTTGAACTATTTTCATCTTACGGTTCTATTGCCTTTCAGCCTATCCTCCCCACTTTTTATTCATATTATTTTGGGGAATACGACGAAATTCTACCATTGTTATTTCTCTAATAATATTCAGAAACTCCATAGAGAATTCAATTAAGAATTCAACTTATTTCTTGTTTGCTTGTTCCTTCTCCAATCTATTCTTATCCTATTCTTCTCCAATTATTCTGATCTAATGAATATATATACCTCTTCCCTATTGTGTGTACATATATAAAAAAAAGTGATTCTGGAAGAGATTGGAAGGCTACAAATTGTGAGAAATGCGGATTAAGGATCTTAAGGCTAGAATTAACATTAGAGGGGGGTGAATAGTGTTCTAAGAAATTTGTTAATCTTTTTGAGTTTATCTTACTTTGTTAACAATGTATACACTAATCAGACACAGATATGAATACAGAATCAAACACAGATGCAAATATAAAGTAAAAATAGTAAAGGAAAGAACACACCGGATTTTATACTGGTTCGGAGTTACCCAACATCCAGTCCCGCAACACAAGTACGGATTTCCTTTCAAACTCAATTCAACAATTACAACCCTCGGTTTCAAGGCTACGAGGTACACCCTCCAGAATCACAATCCACTGGGTAGAGATACTTGATTTCCGAGGCAACAAGTTCACCCAATTGATTTCCAGGGCTACAATCACACATTTTCCCTTTTGATTGATTTCCAAGGCTACAATCACACCTTTTCTCGCTTAATAGATTACAAAGAAGTCTATAACTCTGAATAGCACTGAGAACCTTGTAGAGATAGTGATAGAGAATCAAACTAGAAGTAATCGAGTATGATTCAATGTTGAATTCGGCAGAGTAATGGTATGAATATGTATTAAGAAATATGGAAGAAGAAGAGAAGTGAAAACCAGAAAAAGTGATTAAAAATTCGTTGAAACTGACCCCTATTTATAGAAGAACAACAGTCATGTCCATTCGTGAAGAGTTATGGCGAATAGTCACTTCTTTTGAAATTTAAATTTTGAACTCAACTGTCACCATGTCGACATGGTGCCTATGGGCATGTCGACATCCCACAGCCAAATTTGATGTTTTGAATTTTTATAAAAATAATATTTATCTTATATAAAAACTATTTAAAACTTTATAAATATACTTGAATATATTTGAAATTCATAAGTGAATATAAAGAACAATATATATATATATATTATTTTAACTATAATTTAAATCAAAGTATAAATAATTTAAAAGTTAAATATATTATTTGAAAAGATAGTTTAAAATCAGGAGAAATTTTAACTCTGAAAATAAAGATGTTTTGAGGCTAAAATTATTTTAAAATGGAATCGAGGGTTTTGAATCTTTTTAAAAGGAAAGTTTTGAAATCATTTCGAAAACAAGATAATTTTGAAAAATCATTTGAATTAAGCTTAGTGGATACAAAAAAATGTCCCACTAGATTTTTGTAGGTTCCATCCTACTTAGGGTTCCATCCCTTTAAAGGGCTCGAAGTGGATTCCATTCCACGAATAAATTGGATATTAAGATGCCAGTGCTTTTCTACGAGTTTTAACAAGTGGAAATTAGCCACAAGGGCCTCTTTAGCAAGTGGAATTAGTTTCTAGGACACATAACTGAAATAATTATTTTCAAGGACAAAACGTAAAATAATTAGTTTCTAGGGCCTAAAAACCTATGAAATTATGTCCTTGAAAGTAATTGGACTGTTGACTTTGTCCTTGAAAGTAATTATTCTGCTGATTTTGGTCTTGAAAGTAATTTCTTTGAATGTGTGTCCTAGAAACTAATTCGACTACAAAGTTTGTCCTTCTGGTGAAATGCCCCTTTTAACAAATATTCCTAATAAAACAAACTCAACCTTGAAATCTTGAACTCTTGATAATCTTTGTACTCATGAGTCTTCTATCTCTATATCTTGAATCTCTATACTGTACAGTCTTCATTCTTGATACCTGCATGGTTAGATCCTGCATATACATATATATCTAAACTTGTAATGTTAGTATTTATATTTTATTATCTATTCTAAGGTTGTTGTCATCAAAACCATCATCTCATGGACTAACAATCTCCCCCTTTTTGATGATGACAACCTTTGTTTATAAAATATCACTTCTATCCTAATAACTCCCTTTAAAACTAACAACTCCCCCTTAATCTATGCCTAACTACCCTATTTTATATTTCTCCCCCTTTGTTATCAGCAAAAAAAAAATTACTCCCCTTATTCTTGGACTTCAGTACCTACATTGATAAACTATACAACAGAATATATAATATATAGATTAAGAAATAATGATACTCATGAGCATAATAACTTAATTAAAGACTATATTCATTTCATTGTGTATATATATATATATATATATGTTTCACACACCAAACTTCAAACCAAATAAAATCAAACAAATCAATTCAAACAAATCAAACAAAGAAAGAAAATTAAACGTTACA
This sequence comes from Allium fistulosum, assembly GCA_030737815.1. Classification (NCBI taxonomy): domain Eukaryota; kingdom Viridiplantae; phylum Streptophyta; class Magnoliopsida; order Asparagales; family Amaryllidaceae; genus Allium; species Allium fistulosum. Next base: position 1,070,333,161 of record CM060904.1, read on the forward strand.
AGGAACATCAACCCATCCATCTTCTCCAAATATAGGGTCTGCTTTAATTGCATCCCAATTCCCATTGTCATTGGTGAGAGAGACAGGAGGATGTGCTTCATTATCATCCTTGTGTAGAGAGGAGATCATCCATCGTATTGCATCGAAGTGTCTCTCTTGTTCCTTGATCATCTGTATTTGACTCAATTCTAAGTGACGCTGGTTTCGTAGAATAAAAGAGAGAATATTACTGAATGAATTGAGTGTTTCTTCAAGATTTTCAGATAGATTGTGAATAGGACTGGCCATAATTGAATTAGAGAAAGAAATGAAGGATATAGATAATGAGAAATAAATTTCAGTAAAGATTTCTAGAAGAAAAGGGTATATATAGGTGTAGAAATTCGTTTGAAATGAATAGACATTTGGTAGTTATTCAAATTTCAAATTCAAAATCAATAATCACTTCTGACTAGTACATGTCGACATGGTCTTCTAGGGGATGTCGACATGGGTTAGTGAAAATTTATGATAACTTTGATTTTGTGAATAATTGTGTATATGTATATATTTATATAATATACTAACATTTATTCTAGAGATAAGATAAGATAGATAACAGAAAGGAAATTTCATTTCATTACGATAATACAAAGATTAAGCATAATGAACTACACGAACATTCGAAAAAAACTAACTAAGACAATGTAACAACCCGCAAATTCATAGCAATTAATTATCGACACTAGGTGATTAAATCGTTCACTAATTCTTATTGGAATTTTATCGAGTTGAAATCCTTTTGAAAAATGGTTGAGAAATTGTTAGTGGGCTTTAAAAATCATATTGGCCCACGTTTCCTTTGTTGATTCTGTGACAACCCGCATTTATACGATAATATATTTAAATATTTTATTTAAATATGACATCGTCTATTCGTATTTAAAATCCTAAATATGAATTTTTATCATGTTCGAATCCGTTGTTCTAATGGATTCAAATTGTGTTTTAAATATCACCTAAGTGTTTAATTATCATGGTTTGCTATTTATAAATTCAACGGGCTTTATAAATTTTAAAATCTTGGCCCAAGTCTATGGTAATGTGATAATTATCAAAGACCATAACCGTTCCTCTCTTTTTTCATTGTTTTCACGGGGGCTAACCCTAAAGAAAACAAAAGAACGATAATGGCGGCTCGCTACTCCTCCCTTTTGCCTGCAAGTTAGGGCTTCTAATTGGAAGTGGCGTCCACGATTTCTTTTCTTCGTTCGCTCGTCTCTGTGATGCTTGGCCGCTTCCATTGAGTCGTTCTCGTCGCCGCTTCGAAGCAAGGTGAGTGAAAGCTCACATCTAATTCACTCGACCCTGTTGGTTTTCGTTCGTTTCTAGATAGCTTCGATTTGTTAGTTTTCGTTCGACTTTATCTGATGTTGGGTGGTTTCGACGTTGACCAATTTAAATGGAATTGCCGAGGTATCGAGTTGTTTTTGTTGTTCCTTCGGCTTTAAATGATTTCGTGGTTGCCATGGTTTTGATGTTTTAATTGCTCGATTCTTTACTCTAAAATTGCCATGACTTCGACATTGTTGCTCCTCTCTGAGTTTTAGCTTTACTGTTGGTAATGAATACCTAACATTGGCTTCACTGTTTCTCTTGTACTCTGATATGCTATTCATTGTTTTCCTGTCTATTGCATATTCATGTAGTCTAGTCCCATCACTTGACATAACAACATGCTGCCTTGCCTTTGTTGTCTCTGTTTATTGGGATTTTGAATTTGTAGTTCGGTCGACACTCGAATTTTGTTTGTTCATCAACATGTACACTACGTCGATAACATTTGGGGTCTGGTCATTCATGTAACCCGTCTGCACTTATATTACTTCAAGGTGGGATTGCCACTGCCTATTTCAAATTGCATTTTGTTGTTCACTGCAACTTCGGTTTTGCATATTTAGTATGCAGCCTTTGTAGTTCTCTGTATTCACTTGCTTGAGTACTGGGTTTTAGTCACCTTGGTATTAGTTGTTTTTGAGCTTGAGCTCACTGTGTTGTTTCGACCAGTCCACTTCTAATCTCACTGCATATGATTTGAGTCACTGTTGCATACTTGTCCATGTGCAGTCTTCTCATGTGCACTTGCTCATTTGAGCTGAACTGTTTCGGGGTGCACTTACTCTTCCACTGTTCACTTCGAGTATGTGTTGCTCTGTCCAGTTTTATGCATTCATGCTGTTGCTCCATGGTTTCACTGCTTTGACTTGTCTGTCCTATTATTGCCACGGTCACTTGATCTTGCTGTGACATTGCGACTTGGTTCACTTTGTCACTGCATATCTATATATGCTTGACCCATTTCTATTTTAGTTGTACTTGGGTATACACTGCATATCCATGTGTCATTTTCACTTGCATCTGTTCATCCCTGAGCACTTGCTGACCTGCTGCATTTTCGTAGCAGTTTTACCCTTGTCCCTTGTGGTGACTTTATATTCTGTTGTGGCGAGGCAGTGTACGCGTGCGTGCACTGCAGCCACACCGAATTGACAGATTTTAATCGATATCTCTTTTATTCTTAATTCATCGACCTGTTGCGAAATTCGTAGGCTGTATTGGCGAGGCAGTACACGTTAGCGTGTACTGCAGCCAATTAGCATTGATATTTTTAAATTGACATTTCAATTGCTTAAACTGCTTTGGATTTCTGTTTTGTGGATTAACACTGTTTAGTGTTATATCTGCCGTTATCCAATTCTCGTATCGAGAGTTGGATATACGAGATTTCTGTGACTGTCATCTATATTAAGATTGATTATTATTGCTTCTCTGCGCTAATAACTGAGTTTGAATTAGACTGATCCGGGTATTATTTTCTTTTGAATGTAATACTCGGGTCAGACCGAGTATTTACAGGTTGTAGATTTTTAGCTTTGGGTTGCTGCTAGAGCTATGAAGACTTTTTATATCATTTGAAGTGGTCTTCGTCGTGTTGTAGTAGTCAGTGTGTCTGTTTTAAGATGATAATGTATTCATGTATATTAGTCGATAATGTACTTGTATATATAACTTCTTGAGTCGACAGTTGTAGTTGTATCATTTGTATTGTGTCAAATGTATTGTAACTGATATCAGTTATTATATATCTGAGTCTTTTCGTTCCATCTTTATTCCGCATTTATGTTATCTGTGTTATTTTTATATCTATTGTCCTAAACTATTATAGCCACTGTGTAGTAGCTTTGAGTTTGTATCGGTATGTCGGATTTCCTCCTGAAATAGAAATGCATGTTACTCTATCTGACATATCGGTGCTCGCACAAAGTAATTACACGGATGGTCGCTCCTCAACAGCCTTATTCTCCGTGCTAGTTGACAGCACTACACCGTAGTGTTTTTGGCTGGCGTGGGTATAGAGGTGGGGCGTCACAGCTTGGTATCAGAGCCTGGGGTTTAGGACAATTATAAAACATAACTTAGATGGAGCATGTGTTACAACTATTTGTCGATGTTTTATCTCTCATCTTTACATATGATTATTTTTGACTGTTAGGTATGAATTCCTAACGATTATTCTTGTGTTTTCGGCTTTGAATTGATTTAGCCGATGTTGATTTTGTGCGAATCTCAGCAAGTTTGAACTGGATATCTTGTGTTTTCCTCGGCTTGATTTCCATTCGACTTCGGTCACTTTGTTTTTGAGAAATTGCTAATTTCTTGATTTTCAAGACTCTGATTTTGTTGCCGTTGGTTTCTTTGATAATGATGATTGATTCATTTTGTACCCGACTGCGGCTATTAATTGTTGGCTTCGACATTGACTTGATTCTTACTTTTGTTGAAGTCATTTATGCATTTCTGCTCGTTTTGCTTTGTTTTTCCAGTTGATAATTGATTCTTCTTCTCTAATTAGTTGTTATCACCTTTGTCGATTTTGATAACTTCTATTTCTGGAATTTTTGGTATTCCTACTTTGATGAATTTGGAATCGAATTCTTTGGATTTTATTCACGTCTTTGAATGTGAAATTTTAGTGAATTGACTTGGTTTCCAAATTTAATCGATTCTTGATTATTTCCCCGATTTGTTGCTATCATTGATTAGCAACTTTGATGACATTTTCTTCGGGATTTTTGTGAACATACTTTCTGATGGATTCAGTATCGATTTCTTTGGATTCTATTCACATCTTTGTATGTGAATTCTTGTGATTGATTGTTTCTACAATCATTTTTGTGATTTGTCACTTTAAAAATATAAAGGTTTTCTATACTAGTAGTAAATATTAAAATCCTTTTTCTCAAAACGATTTCAAAACTATTTTACTACAAAGCTCTTTTTCTTAAACCGTTTTCCAATCTAATTAGTATATACAAGCCTTTATTTCATTCGTATGAGAAATTGAATTAAACGGCCTAGTAAAACAAGTGGTATGAAACGCTTGCGTTTACTTCGTCGGTTAACTCCTGGACTTGTTCGATTGAACCCTTTTTGTGACAATTTCCTAGTGAAGATTTACAGCTTGTTCGTAAATATTTAAGTTAAGCAAGTGGTTATGGGACATGAAGCTAAACTCATATATTTACTAGCTTGGTGTGATTGACACTTCCTTATGATCATGATGATCATTCTTGTGATTTAGACTAGCGATTGAGCGATGTCTCTTTGTTTGTGAGGTTAGACTAGACACCATTTGTGTGATTTCGATTCACACATATCTCTTTATCTTTAAGGTTAGTCTATACCTCATTGGTGTAATCGACACTTCTTCATGATCGATGATGATCATTTTATGGTTTAGACTAGCAGTGTGCGATGTCTCTTTGTCCGTATGAAGGACTGTACCTCATTTTATTGAGCTTCGTCTCATTTATCGCATGGGTCGTATCTTTCTAGATACGTCGATGTTTATTTATGCATGGGGCGTATCTTTCTAGGTGCGTCAATGCTAGAACATGGGTCGTACCTATTTAGGTGCGTCGATGTTTATTTACTTCGTGGAGCAATCGGTTCAATAAGTCGGGGCATGGGGCGTATCTATTTAGGTGCGTCGATGTTGGTCTATGCATGGGGTGTATCTTTCTAGGTGCATCGATGTTAGACATTACATGGGGCGTATCTTTCTAGTTGCGTCGATGTTTATTTATGCATGGGGTGTATCTTTCTAGGTGCATCGATGTTAGACATTACATGGGGCGTATCTTTCTAGTTGCGTCGATGTTTATTTATGCATGGGTTTTATCTTTCTAGGTTCATCGATGTTAGACATTACATGGGGCGTATCTTTCTAGTTGCGTCGATGTTTATTTATGCATGGGGTGTATCTTTCTAGGTGCATCGATGTTAGACATTACATGGGGCGTATCTTTCTAGTTGCGTCGATGTTTATTTATGCATGGGGTGTATCTTTCTAGGTGCATCGATGTTAGACATTACATAGGGCGTATCTTTCTAGTTGCGTCGATGTTTATTTATGCATGGGGTGTATCTTTCTAGGTGCATCGATGTTAGACATTACATGGGGCGTATCTTTCTAGTTACGTCGATGTTTATTTATGCATGGGGTGTATCTTTCTAGGTGCATCGATGCTAGACTTTACATGGGACGAACCTTTCTAGGTGCGTCGATGTTCAGTTTATGGGATTGGCCATCCTCTTCTTGTGATTTCTGGATTTCTTGTGATGATTTCTGGAATTTTGTGCTTCACCAATTTTCGTGATTTCTATTGATATGTTTATCAATTTTTGTGCATTGGTGAATTCATGTGTTATTGACTTGTTATGAATACAAGTTTAGGGTATGATATCCCTTTCTATCTTTGAGAAGATTCTTGTGACATTTTCTTATGAATGAAAATTCATTGGTATAATACTTTGATGCCAGTTATTTTGATGAAATTTTGACGTATTAACTTCAGTAACCGTCAATTTTAAAATGGATTTACAAGCGATTCTTCCGCAATGCTGAATTTGTTTTCCGTTTTACTGTACTTTGAGAAGTGCAACTTCCTTATCTAAGATGCTACTGATATTGCTAATTTAATCACGTGTTTTCAAAATTCTTTATTTTTAAAAAGTTGTTTCAAAAATATAAATTAAAATTGTTTTCAAAAATTTTTACAGTTTACATTTTCAAAAGAACGAGGAAGCGATTTAAACGTTTCAGAAAAATCGAGGACTATGACCCCTTTCTTTTACTGATTCGCTTAATTCCGGACTTGTCCGTTTGAGAATGTGAAATGTTATTTTTAAAACACACAATTTTGCACTTTCAAGGAAACGATAAAGAGATTTAAACGATTTAGCAAAAGTACGGAGTATGGAACCATACTTTTACTACTTCGGTTAATTCCGGACTCGTTAATTGAATATTTATGACTTTTGATTATCATTTTGATAATCAGATGTTTGTGTTTCTGATTATCGTTTTTGATAATCGGATATTTCTGATTTTCTGATTATCGTTTTTTGATAATCAGATATTTGTGAAATTTGATTATCGTTTGAGATAATTAAATATTTTTCGATTTGATTAATCGAATATTTGTGTTTCTGATTATCGTTTTTGATAATCGGATATTTCTGATTTTCTGATTATCGTTTTTGATAATCAGATATTTGTGAAATCTGATTATTGTTTGAGATAATTAAATATTTTTCGATTTGATTAATCGAATATTTGTGTTTCTGATTATCGTTTTTGATAATCAGATATTTGTGAAATTTGACTATCGTTTGAGATAATCAGATATTTGATTTGCTTTCTGATTATCGTTTGAGATAATCAGATATTGTGACGACCCGACTTTTTCTCCACAAAAAGTCGTATCATCTTGAAGAAAGAAAGAGATAGAAAAGAGAAAAGATAGAGAAGAAAGAAAGAAACACATCAGAATCTAAACAGCGGAACGAATAAATTACATTAATCAAATAAGATATTACATTGTATCATATACATCAGAGATACACAGCTTATACAACACATACTAGACAGTTATAAATACCTGTCTAGTTATTACAACTCAAATACAACTCAACAAATGACTCAGAGAAACTAACATAGCGGAACACTATATCTACGAACGCTGAAGCCTCCTGCTCCATTGCTCCTCCAGATAACTCGTCAAAACTAACCTGAAACCCTTGGCTACTCGTAAAAATTTGAGTACCCAAGAGTTTATAAAACAGAAATAAACACTTGGGTCAGACATGGGTCTGGTGTGAGTAAACGGGTTAAAGTTGTTTAACTTCAAAACCTTTTGAAAACAAAGATATCACGTAAGACTTCCCACACATAAACATGGGTAAGTTTTTACCTTACGCTAACCAAAACTTGATAGGAAATCGAGTTATATTATAATAGGGTCTAGGGTTTTCAAGTAAAATACAGAAATAGCTGGAATGCTTACATCTCACGTTCCAACATAGTTGGGCACAACTAAATCGTACGGCACTTATTGGATTTTGGATTCCATACAATGGCAGGGCTACCGGGGTACCGCCCGTCACAGTACGTGGCCTAGATCAACGTACCGAGGATCACTCCCAATCCCCTGCAACACAAGGCCGGAACATCCCTTACTGGATAATTCCCGCATAAGAAACCCCAGCGGTTGTAGCTATTCAACCGCCCACACAGCCGAATAAAAAGAAGGGACCTCTAGACAGAGGAATCTCATACTACTTGGGTGCTACCCACTAACCTTGCTGCACCTCCCCTGTTTTAGCCATTCCCGGTTTGATGAGGCTTGAGGCTACGATTACCTTTAATCATAATACATCACTTAGAATGCTCATCGTCCACCTGACGATGTGCTGAAAGCATTCAATCCATACAAGTTCGTTCCGGGTTCGAACGAAACCGAAGGCATTATCTCGTTACACTCGTTTTGGAATCACCCTCAGAGTTAACGACAATAACCCTTGCACTCTGAATCTTCATCTTCACTTGAGATTCACGACCTATCGTTAATTTGGATCGATGTGGTATTCGGGTCTCCAGACCTGGAAATCCGGTATACGGAAACCCGATCCCGGTCTCATCGAAATCCAAAGCGTATCTTTTAAGGCCAAGTTGTTTAAAGGTTTTAAACAATTCAATTCAATTTAATACTTGAATTCACACAGCATTTAACAGATAAATATCACACATTTATCACAGATATATCCAATATCATATCACAGAATATCATAACATATCATCCAATAGATATTATCTAATTCAGATATTCTATATAAACAATCATCCATAAGAAATAATTATTAATCCTAGGATATAATTAATTTAATTATCTTAAAGTAAATTTATTTACTTAGAATTAATTATCTAACCTTGCTTAATCAATCATTAATTAATTACAATCTTTAATTAATTAATTACTCATTAAATATTAATCATCCTTGATTAATCATTTATTACATAAAGTAATTATCCTTAATTAATTTCACAAATTAATTATTTTTAACCATTAACAGTAATTAACCATTAATTACTTTTATTAATTGCATTGATTAATTATCCTTAATTAATTATTTCCATTAATTAATTAATTATCCTTAATTAATTACTTTAATTTATTAAACTTTAATTAATCCTTTCTATTAATCCACCTTAATTAATCATATACAGTAATTATCATCCTATGATTACTTACCTTAATTAATTAACTTCTTAATTAATTTCTTTAATCCTTTAATTAATTACCAAATAATTAATCCTTAATTACTTTTTGTAAAGTAATTATACTTCCATTACTTCCCATTAAGTACTTTCCTTTAATTAATTACATCCTGTAATTATACATTAATTACCTACACTATGTAATTATACTTATCAATCTTATTAAGTATTCATACTTAATGTCTTTATCAAGTGATTATCTTTAATTAATTTACAAATTAATTAACTTAAATCAATTCATATCATTAATTATACTTGAGTAATTCATCCTTAATTACTCTTAAACAAATTAATTAATCTTAAGTACAGATTATTTATTCTTTAATTATTAATTAATAAACCTTAATTATCAATTAATAAAACTTAATAACAAATTAATTAATCCTTAATTACCCTTTTAATTACTTAATTAATTAATCTCCAATTACAAATTTATCAATCTTAATTACTTAATTAATGATCTTAATTATCAACTAATTAATTAACTCTAATTATAACTTAATCAATCCTAATTAATAAATCAAGTAATTCTTAATTATCAACTAATTCATCCCTATTTAATTAATTAACTTAACCCTTAATTATTAATTAAATAATTCTTAATCACTAATTAATTAAATTGATTAATTTCTCCTTTATTTCTTTATTACATTAATTAATTATTAAATCATTAAATCTTAATCAACTTTTAAGATAAAACATTATCCTTATTAATCATTAATCATATTTTAAAACATTTAACTTAAAAATTAACTTATTAAATTAGATCATTTAATTTAAGATTTAAAATAACTTAAAAGTTAACTTAACAAATTCAAGTTAGACCAATTATATAACTTCTTCAATCAATTACTTAAAACATTTGTTATGTAAAGAATTATATTTAAGAAATAGACTTAAACTAGATTTATTTTAAATTCTAAAAACTTGCTTATTTTAAATTTTAAAACAGCTCAGTTTACTTCGCGTTCGACCCATCTCCTACCCGAGTTCTTCCCCGAGATTTCTTCTGCCTCCTGTCTTTTTAAAACTTGGTTTAAATTTAAACTGTTATATTACAATACTCTCACGAACATACCCGAAGACGAACCCGAGCAAAAACTTGCTCTTCCCCGAGACTACCCTGAGACAACCGCTTCTTCCCAAACAACATGCCCAAACCAACATCCAGATACACGCAAACGTGTACAGGTGCACGTGCACGGCGAACTTACGCGACTCCGATCATCCCTCCGGTCCTCGACGAATCGCCCACAACCTCTCCATCCTCCTCGACCTCCCAGTTTATCGATTTCGACAGAGAATCGAAATTGAGCAGATCGATAGAAAAACTGTAGCCAAACAATCAAAAATTCACCCATCGCCGATGATCTCGTCCACGATCATCCATGCCATCTTGACCAAAGCTACGTCACACGTAAATGCTCCGATACCCCCCATACCGGTCATCTCTAGTCCTCCCATGGTGATGCAGCAACCACGATAACCCATCCATCCAAATCCTGACCTTAAACCCTACACCATCGTCGTCAAGCCACCCTGATGATCGTAAAATCACGCGATCATTTTTCCTAGAACCCCCGACCCACCAGAAAGCTTCGACTTCAATCACGAGGCCAACAATGTCACCGACCATCAGAATTTCCCCAAAACGTGGTTTCCGTTCATCCTCAAATTTCTCTTTCAAATCTAAGTTAAAAATTGTAATTTAACTTTTAAAATTCACGGTTTCTAATGGAGATTACGACTATATAGGTGAATCCAAAAATTATTATACTTGAGTTTTTACCTGATTATAGATTTTTACTGTCTTTCCTTTATTTCTAGAAGAATACAGGTTAATTTTTCTTGAAAATAATTTTTAACCATAGCTTATGACTAAACAAACTTAATTTGTTTAAATTCCTAAACCTAACAGAGATTAGAGGGAGAGGAATTGGAATTTCTAATCTAAGTTTTAAATTTTAAAAACTGAGAACAGAGATGGTCACTTATGTCCAGACATACTCACAGTTCTTCATTTGTATAAACATGTATTTAAGATTTTAAAACACTCATGCATACACATTTTCAAACAATCATACTTCAAAATCAACCACAGTATCAAAGGCACATAAGTAGTGAGTGAGTTTGCTCATATTGAATAACAGAGAACATGTGTTTATACCTACTAAGTTAGTATATACATTTTATTTATTCAAGCATACATTCTCAGATAAAATCATATGCAAACCATATTACTATAAACATTCAATCACAACATTTAAGTTTATTCTCAGATTTTGAAACTGTTTTAAAATAAAGGTTTACTCACCAGATTAAAAAGGCAGAGGCTTGAGATTTGAAACAGGAAACTTTGAATTGCTTTAAAACTTTGATTTCTTTAAAACTGGAATCTTTGAATTTGGAGAAGAAAGTACTTCGAAACTGAAATGCTTTGATTTGAAACTGGAAAGAATTTTCTTTGGCTTCAGATATACTTGCATGCATACTTGAAGGATGGTTACAGGCTTTTGAAAAATGTTTAGGAGAATTTGTTACAGGTTTTTGAACTTGAATTTGAGGAGTATTTTGATCTTGATTCTTGGATTCTCTGGTTTGAAAAGATTACAGAGTTTTGGTAGATTACAGGTTTGAGTAGATTTCAGATTACAGGGTTTTTGATCTGGAAATGATTTTCAGGTTGTATTTGCTTGGTTTGGAAATATATTTCTGTTTTTGATTGAGAAGATGATTTTAGATTTGATTCTTGAGTTTTGAAATAAATTTCAGTTTTGGGTTGATGTCTTTGAACTGAAATTAGAAAAAGAAAATGAAGGGGAAAGATAGAAGTTTATATAAGTAGATTTTGATTTTATTAAAATTTAAAGAAAAAGAAAATAAAGGAGACACTTGTCTCATACCTTATTCAATTACTTAACACATGTATTTAACATGGTTAAGAAGCTAACACTTGTAATTATTTATATTCATATTATTTTTAAAGCTTTTTATTATTAATTTCCTAATTGATTAATACATTTCTTAATTTATAAATACTTTTCTAAACCTTAAGTAAATACAATCTTTAAAAGGAAATAGAATATAAACCAATTATGTTCTAATAAAATCATATATATATTATATTTAATGTAACAACCCTAGATTTTTATATATATTTTTAATTTTGACTTTATTTTTATTTTGAAATTACTTTAAACTTTTTTTTTATTTCAAACATTTCATTTTTAAATATAAATGTTGATTATTATGTGAATTATAATTTCAAACTGGTATAAATTGAATATTTTCCCGAAAAGTGGATTTTTGGTCAATCTGGTCAAACTTTGACTTTTAAATTTAAAATTTAAATATTTTAAATTCTTGAATTTTATCTTTTATTATGAAAATAAATTTAATTTCAATAATACTGCTTTTCGTTTCGTTGAAATCCGATTTATATTGTGAAAATTATGCTTTTTACCATATTGTATGTAAATTGATTTATTTAATAAAATCATCTATTTTAATTTATATAAACAATATTTTTATTTGTCAAATCATGTTCTAATATGTGTTATATGACATATTAGATATATATTTTATTTTAAAACATTTTTAAAGTGATGTTATAATTTTTCCAAAGTTTACTGTGTTGATTTCCTATTTTTATAGGCTGTTTTCTTATTTTCTGCTATTTTCTTCATTAAAATTTATTTTTAAATTAAATTTTATATATTTATTTTGTGAATGTACTTTTATTTTATGTTATTATTTATGTTTAAAAATATATCACAAGCTCATATGAATTTTCTAAAATTTATTTCAATTAATTTCAAATTTTCTAGACTAGTTTACTATTTTTAGCTATTTTCTTATTTTTACTTTATATAATTTATAAATATTATATATATTTTTATATTTTGATAAATTTTCGAAATTTTATCTGGTATTACTATTATTACCAGAAATATAAAGTTATAAAAACAAATTAAAGAAATGTGAAGAGGTTTTGACTTTTGATTTGCCCATTGCCTTTTTGCATTCCACCTTTTCATATTCAACCTTACCTTTTCATTACCAATCACCACATCCATTCATTTGCTGACCTTATCACTTTGCTTCAGCCAACTTCCCCTCATTTTTCACGCACCAAAACCTTCTCAAACACAAAAATGTCGGCCTCCATCTCCTGAAGAGAAAACTTTGGTAAATAATTCACTTTTCTACACTTTTCCTACTTGTTTTCTTCTTGTACTTGCACTTGCTTCACCTATATTGTTCGGCCCTCCCTCCTCCAGCACCAGGGCTGCTTCCACCACCACCACAACCAGCCACCATCACCTCCAGCCCACTGTCCTTCCATAGCCGTGGCCACCTTGTTGTTGATCCACACAAAAATACACAAAAACTTCACCTTATATGCCAAGCCGAGCACCATACATCACCACCACCTCCAAACTCCTCCTTGGCCGCCACCTACTCCACCTCCACCACCCATAGACGACCTGAAACCCACTGCCATGTCATCCCTACCCCACCTGTAGCCATGGCCGTGCCTACCCTTGCCTTGGCCGAGCTCTTTGTTTGCCTAGAAATCATGTTGTTTATGCCTTGTAGCTGTAGTTCATGCACCTATCTCTCTACACCATCACCTCTTACATGCTAGGCCGACCCTTACCAACCCAAAGACCAGATCTTAACCCATGCTTAGCCATGTGTTTCTGACCCTAGACTGAAGCACAAGTGGTTGAAGCAAGTGCAAATACTTTGGTGATGTTTTGTACATTCATTTCTAACATTGTTTTATTATATTCGGGTTGAAAACTTATGTAGATTGTTTTGTTTGTTTGAATGTATTCAAGGTGATTAATCTTTGGCTCTCCCAATCTCAAATCTTATTTGTGCTTTTGTGCCTTCAAAGATCTTAGTTTGTGCGTTTCAGTTATCGTCTCCAGCTTATACCAGTGAGTTATTCTCACCAGACAGTTTTATACTTATATTAATAGTAAATCGATCACATGTGAATCTGTAAATTGCATCACCATATTATATTTGATATGTCACTATTATATGATGTTCACACATGCTTAAACACCTGTTATATCATATGTTACTGTTATATTATGTTGTTCTGTTATTTTTATCAGTTTATCACACTGCAAGTTCCCTTTAGATTAGAATCACTATGGGTTGAAATGATACATACCCGAACGAACTTTAGAATAGGAGAAAATCGTTATGGGCTGAAATGATAGGCCTGAATGATTTTCAATTATTTTCATTTACTTGGTATTTGCGGGTTTGAAATGATCAAACCCGGGTTTTCTTTGTAAATTACGGGTTGAAATGATATATTACCCGTATCACTTTACCTAGGCTAGAAAATGAAATACAGACCCGTTGTTAAAATATGTTTTATAAATTTTTTTAAAATATTTTAGAAATGTAAATATTATGATATTTTGATTTAAACTAAATAAAAATGATTTTTGTAAAGCATTATTGATTTTCTGAAAATTTATAAGTGAAATAAATTAATGGTAAAATTAGAAAATTTGAAATGTAAGTTAATTTGGGAAATTTTAATTTGGTGATAATTGGAATTTAAATTAAATGTGAAATGTGATAAATTCATGATAATTTGGATTAAAGTGAATTTAAATGATTTTTATATTATATTAATGATTTTGAATAAAGTTAAAATGTGAAATCAATGAATATTTAAGTTGAAATTTTGAAATATAACTAAAATTGGAAATTTGTGAATTTTGCTTAAAAGTGAATTTTAAGTTAAGTAAATAAAAAATGGAATTAAGTTATATTTGACAATTTAAACTTAAGTGTTAAGTTAATTTAATTTAATGAATTTATAATTTAATATTGGAATTTAATAAGTGAATTATTATTAAATTTTGATTTTTGAATGGAGGTTTAACTTTATAAAATCATGAATATAAGGGTATTTGAATGATTGTTTTAAAAGTGAAATTATATGATTTTATAAGTTAAAAATGATTTATATAAAAATATAATTGTTTGTGAAATTATACTGAATATTTGAAGTTAATTAACTGCATTTCTGAAATGCTATTAATTCTAATGTAAATGATAATACAACATTTGTAAATGCTGTAGTTGATACTAATGAACAAAATGGCTAAATTTAATTAAAGGCTATTATAGCATTTTTGTAAATGTTATAATGGTTGAATTTAACTAAGTTTATTTGAAACTAATGTAACCCTATTACAGCATTTTAAATGCTGTCTTTTGTTAAATTGAACTGTTTTAAATGTGACTTTCCGTAGCATTTTCTAAATGCTGCGAAAGTTGAATTTTCATTGTTTTAATTAATTTAAGTGAACGAATGAACTTTGAAAGATTAAAATTTTGGAAATTTAATAATTTAATTATTTAATATAATAACTTCATTTTATGATCTAAAATGAAGTAATTTGTTTCGTAATATAAACTATTTTGAAATATGATATTTTGATATTTTGAACTGGATTTTATAAGGATATTGAATTTTGAAATGATATTTGATTTCGAAGTATAAAATACCATTTGAAATTTTAACCACGGGATGTATTTAATTTATAGTTTAACCGATCCTTAAAGGATGGGCGATCCCAAGCATCCTTTGAGTTATTGTGCATTTCTACTACAGTTCACTTGAGTTGGTTTACATTATATAAGTGTATATTGTCCTGACTCGAGTGTTTTGTGTTTTACTTTACGCTCGGGTCAGCCTGAGTATTTACAGCTTAGCTTTGGATTTCTTTCTGGAGCTAGGAATCGCTGGAGATTCTGCTTGTTTAGTTATCTGTTCCTTTCAGCTCAGTTGTTCTATTTCAGTTCTGGTATTCATAAACTTCTATTTATTTGAGATGTCTATTGTATATGTTTTCAAGCAGATATTATGTATTATGTTTTGAGAGTTTGTTATAGTAGCTTCATGAACTACTATGGTATTTTATTTCCGCTGCGAGTTATTCTGATATGTTCTATGTCTGTGATTCTGTGTATTTGATTTCATTTGCTCCAAATTTATTTACAATCTGTTATTTTGAATTATTCAAGTCAGACATGTGTGGATTATTGTCGATTTGAATGGTCTAAAATACCGGGTCGTTACAGTTGGTATCGGAGCTTTGGTTTTAGGCAAACCTTAGCCTACGGAGCAAAAACTCATTAGAGATAGGGTAGAAATACCCTAGAATGAGTGAAATCAATCTCAGAATCATTTCTTTGTGAGTGGACGTATTTTTGAAGTATAAAATGATTTTCAAATGATTTTAAAGAATTTTCAAAGATTATTTTGATATAAAATTTTCTTGCTTTGAAAGTAAAATTTTCTAAACTTCATTCCTTTCGTATCCTCCTTGTTAGTAATTTCTTTGATTAGGATCCTCTAAAATTTTGAACTTCTCTCTTGATTGATCTAGATCCATTGTTGATAGGAATCTATTTTGAGTATGGCAAAATCAGTAGTTTGTTAAGTTGTTTTGAGTAAACTCTGTTGTATCTTTTGCTTAGCTAAAGTTGTCCTACTAAAGATATTTATGCTTCTGTTTTCGTATGTTATGAATTCGAGTCTTTCCAAATTTCTATGGGAATTTTTTCTGTATCGATATAGGTTATATATCTCTAACCTTCGTTTGGATTCTTATCGAATAAGATTCCTTTGAATTTTGGAACGCTCCCACTTGTTCTGAAATCCATTCCTGTCTCTCTCTATTGGTATTCTTTTGATTCTGGAGTATCCCATAACTCCACTTCGAAGGATCTCTATAAGAATAGGATCCCACCAATCTTTGAATGATTTGTGAAGGGTTGAAACTTCTTCACAATTGGCATTGATTCACTGGAGATTTCTATATCTTTGGTTTAGATGCCGCTATCTCTTGCGATCGAATGTTGATTTTTCTTGGAATTCTGCATCGATCTGTTCTTGAAGTCACGGTTGATCCGGTTAAGGTCGCCCGCGATTTATATAAGTATATTCATCTTCTATTTTGAAATTTAATTATCTCATTTTCGTTCGAACTTAATTTCGAATCAGAATCATATTTGATTAGAGTCCCTCTAAGTTGAATTTCTATCTTTGTTTTGAAATCCATTCTTGAACCATCCTTTGAAAAATCAGGCTTGTTTATATTTTAGAAATTGTTTTATATATCGAAATTATTATATTCTATATATAAAAGTTAAATGTTTTCGATAAAGATTATAAACCCTTTTAAAATAAGAATTTGAGGTTTTGAAAGGATTTGTAATTTTGAAAAATCATATAAGAAATTGATTTATATAAAAATGATTTATAACTAAAGGATTTTAAATTTGAAATTCGAGAATTGAACTCCGGTATGTTGAAATTGGTTTTAAGATTTTGAAATATATAATAATAATATGATTTAAAGGTATTCTTCCGAATAAGAAATGTTTCAAATGATTTTAATGAGTTTCGAATGATTTCGAAGAAATTTCAAAGGAAGTTTGAGAAAATAGTAGTCCAGAACTCACTTATGTCGTTGGAAAATAATTTCGGTGATGAGTGCACGCATCATCGACGTTGATTTTCGAGTTTCATAGTGGGGGAGATGCCACTTTAGTAGCATTGTTATGCGAGTGATTTTGTGAAACCAGTTTTGATTTTCAAATTCCGAAGTAATATTTGATATTCGAAAGATATATGTATATATATTTGAAATGATTCGAAGTAAGCCGGTGTTCAGTCCTTTAGTTTCGGATTTGAAACCTATCTTTTGAAATTGATTTACTGATTGGTTGATTTCCAACCCTTGAATTTGAAAATGATTTCTTCGACTATTTTGAAGGTTCGAGCACTTCCAAATCAAGGTTAACTTTTCAAAGCTAAATTTTTTGAAAAGTATGAATTATTTGATAAAGTATATAAATTTGTTTTGAATGTTTAAGTATGAAGTAATATGATTTAAATAAGTTGAAACTGTTTTGTTAAGTAAATGAATAAGGCAATTTTAAAATTTTCTAATATGAAATTTAGATTCGAAATGCTTTGAAAAGAATTTGGTCTTCAAAATATTTGAATAAAATTTAGTTTAAATGTTTTAACTTAGTAACATCTTTATGAAACTATATATTTAACAAGTTGGAATAAATATATAAGTTGTACGTATGGTGTTTTATTCGCATAATTAATTTGATCCAAATTTGAGTACACAAGTTCGAGGTGGATTACACCATTTCGTGTTAGGATTTTCATTCGATTCTTGATGGCGAATATTTGATATGGATTTTGGGCTTGATTCTAGAATTCTCTATCGTAGTATATGGCTATGCAAGGAGACTGATGGCTTCTAGTCGAGAAACCATATCGAAATCCGCATTAGGGAAGTCGAATGGACAATACTAGTTCGAAAGCGAACTTGTGTGATCGAGCGAGCGATCAAATGTGATTTTGCGAAATGATGACGTGTGTACATCTTATATTCTAATATCTTTGATATATTTTGACGCTGAAATTGAAAGCCGTCGAGTTAGAATATCTTTGCTTACTAAAAGAAAATTTCCAATTTAAATTACAAAGATATATAACCCATAAAAGCAAAGATATTCAATCCCATATGGCTCTTCATACAGCGAAATTATTTTGAAAATTTGATCCTTATGTAAGATAGACCTTACGTAAGTATAAGATGATTTTGAAAACATTTGATTTTGGAAATGAATTGGTTGACTTAAATTATATTGATTTGGAAATTTGGATTTATTTTCAAAAATCTATTATTTTGGAAACTTTGAAACTAAAGATATTTAATTTGAGAAGAAAATAATTTGGTGAAATTGTATATGATTTTGAAATTGAACTGATATTGAAACAAATTGAAATTTGAGAACCTTGTGTTACTAAACACTTGATTTGGGAGTTGTCGAACTTATATAAAATTGATTTGTATGAGTATGAAATTGATTCGAAAACTATAGATTTGAAAAGGTACTCAATTTGAAAGTGAAATCTTATATATAATGGATATTATATCAGTACGATATTTGAAAGTGATTTGAAAAGGTAATATATGATACATATTTTCGAAGTAAAGATATGGAAAGTGCCTTCTGCTTGATATCCGATTTGTGGCCACATCTTGGATTCATTCTATCGATATTATTCTCTCTGATTTTTGGTTTTCCGGATATGATACTCGAGTGTCCTTCGAATTCCATGGCGTTACCCATGGTCTTACGAACTCGACTGCATAGCGTAATTCGTAAGGCAGTGATTGCTTAAAAGGTACGGATGTTTCCTGGGGGATCCAGGCGTAACCATTGTGTATCTGCGATCTATGGTCGTGTTAGTGGCGTAATCCGCAAGGCAGAGATTGCTTAAGGGGTATGGATGTTTCCTGGGGGATCCAGGCGTAACCATTTTTATGTATCCTGCGGTCCACCGTTTTGTTGCATGGCGAAATTCGCAAGGCAGTGAATGCTTAAAAGGTACGGATGTTTCCTAGGGGACCCAGGCGTAACCATTGTGTATCTGCGATCCATGATTTGATTCGTTTTTGTTTGGATTGTACTTTCCATATCTGTTTTTAAAGGTTTTCCCAGTATTTTCACTAGGTGTTGAAACAAGTCTACTAAGTACCTGGAGAATTCTAGCTTTGCGCCTGATCAACGCACTACCAGAGTCTGCAGGAACGAGGATAAACTTGTTAAGACATCGAGTTATAAAAGTATTTTGATAAAATATTATATAAATGATACTTTGATCAGTTATTTCCTTTTTAAAGGATTTTAAAGTGTTTTAAATATTTTACCTCTTTAACCAACAATTTTAATTAATGGCTCATCCTTGTCTTTCGTCCTATTTTCCCTTCTTGCTATTCCTATTCTCCACCTTGTTAAACTTACCTATAACAACAGTTATCAGGTATAATTTTAATCTTCTTGTCATCTTGTCTAAATCCTATTCCATTCTATCTTTATCTGTGTTTTCTGTACTTCATTCCTTTTCGAGGACGAAAAGATTTGAGTGGGGGAGAGTGTAACAACCCTAGATTTTTATATATATTTTTAATTTTGACTTTATTTTTATTTTGAAATTACTTTAAACTTTTTTTTTATTTCAAACATTTCATTTTTAAATATAAATGTTGATTATTATGTGAATTATAATTTCAAACTGGTATAAATTGAATATTTTCCCGAAAAGTGGATTTTTGGTCAATCTGGTCAAACTTTGACTTTTAAATTTAAAATTTAAATATTTTAAATTCTTGAATTTTATCTTTTATTATGAAAATAAATTTAATTTCAATAATACTGCTTTTCGTTTCGTTGAAATCCGATTTATATTGTGAAAATTATGCTTTTTACCATATTGTATGTAAATTGATTTATTTAATAAAATCATCTATTTTAATTTATATAAACAATATTTTTATTTGTCAAATCATGTTCTAATATGTGTTATATGACATATTAGATATATATTTTATTTTAAAACATTTTTAAAGTGATGTTATAATTTTTCCAAAGTTTACTGTGTTGATTTCCTATTTTTATAGGCTGTTTTCTTATTTT
Organism: Allium fistulosum; assembly: GCA_030737815.1. Taxonomy (NCBI): domain Eukaryota; kingdom Viridiplantae; phylum Streptophyta; class Magnoliopsida; order Asparagales; family Amaryllidaceae; genus Allium; species Allium fistulosum. The sequence goes on from CM060904.1 coordinate 1,070,353,370, forward strand.
CTGCTATTTTCTTCATTAAAATTTATTTTTAAATTAAATTTTATATATTTATTTTGTGAATGTACTTTTATTTTATGTTATTATTTATGTTTAAAAATATATCACAAGCTCATATGAATTTTCTAAAATTTATTTCAATTAATTTCAAATTTTCTAGACTAGTTTACTATTTTTAGCTATTTTCTTATTTTTACTTTATATAATTTATAAATATTATATATATTTTTATATTTTGATAAATTTTCGAAATTTTATCTGGTATTACTATTATTACCAGAAATATAAAGTTATAAAAACAAATTAAAGAAATGTGAAGAGGTTTTGACTTTTGATTTGCCCATTGCCTTTTTGCATTCCACCTTTTCATATTCAACCTTACCTTTTCATTACCAATCACCACATCCATTCATTTGCTGACCTTATCACTTTGCTTCAGCCAACTTCCCCTCATTTTTCACGCACCAAAACCTTCTCAAACACAAAAATGTCGGCCTCCATCTCCTGAAGAGAAAACTTTGGTAAATAATTCACTTTTCTACACTTTTCCTACTTGTTTTCTTCTTGTACTTGCACTTGCTTCACCTATATTGTTCGGCCCTCCCTCCTCCAGCACCAGGGCTGCTTCCACCACCACCACAACCAGCCACCATCACCTCCAGCCCACTGTCCTTCCATAGCCGTGGCCACCTTGTTGTTGATCCACACAAAAATACACAAAAACTTCACCTTATATGCCAAGCCGAGCACCATACATCACCACCACCTCCAAACTCCTCCTTGGCCGCCACCTACTCCACCTCCACCACCCATAGACGACCTGAAACCCACTGCCATGTCATCCCTACCCCACCTGTAGCCATGGCCGTGCCTACCCTTGCCTTGGCCGAGCTCTTTGTTTGCCTAGAAATCATGTTGTTTATGCCTTGTAGCTGTAGTTCATGCACCTATCTCTCTACACCATCACCTCTTACATGCTAGGCCGACCCTTACCAACCCAAAGACCAGATCTTAACCCATGCTTAGCCATGTGTTTCTGACCCTAGACTGAAGCACAAGTGGTTGAAGCAAGTGCAAATACTTTGGTGATGTTTTGTACATTCATTTCTAACATTGTTTTATTATATTCGGGTTGAAAACTTATGTAGATTGTTTTGTTTGTTTGAATGTATTCAAGGTGATTAATCTTTGGCTCTCCCAATCTCAAATCTTATTTGTGCTTTTGTGCCTTCAAAGATCTTAGTTTGTGCGTTTCAGTTATCGTCTCCAGCTTATACCAGTGAGTTATTCTCACCAGACAGTTTTATACTTATATTAATAGTAAATCGATCACATGTGAATCTGTAAATTGCATCACCATATTATATTTGATATGTCACTATTATATGATGTTCACACATGCTTAAACACCTGTTATATCATATGTTACTGTTATATTATGTTGTTCTGTTATTTTTATCAGTTTATCACACTGCAAGTTCCCTTTAGATTAGAATCACTATGGGTTGAAATGATACATACCCGAACGAACTTTAGAATAGGAGAAAATCGTTATGGGCTGAAATGATAGGCCTGAATGATTTTCAATTATTTTCATTTACTTGGTATTTGCGGGTTTGAAATGATCAAACCCGGGTTTTCTTTGTAAATTACGGGTTGAAATGATATATTACCCGTATCACTTTACCTAGGCTAGAAAATGAAATACAGACCCGTTGTTAAAATATGTTTTATAAATTTTTTTAAAATATTTTAGAAATGTAAATATTATGATATTTTGATTTAAACTAAATAAAAATGATTTTTGTAAAGCATTATTGATTTTCTGAAAATTTATAAGTGAAATAAATTAATGGTAAAATTAGAAAATTTGAAATGTAAGTTAATTTGGGAAATTTTAATTTGGTGATAATTGGAATTTAAATTAAATGTGAAATGTGATAAATTCATGATAATTTGGATTAAAGTGAATTTAAATGATTTTTATATTATATTAATGATTTTGAATAAAGTTAAAATGTGAAATCAATGAATATTTAAGTTGAAATTTTGAAATATAACTAAAATTGGAAATTTGTGAATTTTGCTTAAAAGTGAATTTTAAGTTAAGTAAATAAAAAATGGAATTAAGTTATATTTGACAATTTAAACTTAAGTGTTAAGTTAATTTAATTTAATGAATTTATAATTTAATATTGGAATTTAATAAGTGAATTATTATTAAATTTTGATTTTTGAATGGAGGTTTAACTTTATAAAATCATGAATATAAGGGTATTTGAATGATTGTTTTAAAAGTGAAATTATATGATTTTATAAGTTAAAAATGATTTATATAAAAATATAATTGTTTGTGAAATTATACTGAATATTTGAAGTTAATTAACTGCATTTCTGAAATGCTATTAATTCTAATGTAAATGATAATACAACATTTGTAAATGCTGTAGTTGATACTAATGAACAAAATGGCTAAATTTAATTAAAGGCTATTATAGCATTTTTGTAAATGTTATAATGGTTGAATTTAACTAAGTTTATTTGAAACTAATGTAACCCTATTACAGCATTTTAAATGCTGTCTTTTGTTAAATTGAACTGTTTTAAATGTGACTTTCCGTAGCATTTTCTAAATGCTGCGAAAGTTGAATTTTCATTGTTTTAATTAATTTAAGTGAACGAATGAACTTTGAAAGATTAAAATTTTGGAAATTTAATAATTTAATTATTTAATATAATAACTTCATTTTATGATCTAAAATGAAGTAATTTGTTTCGTAATATAAACTATTTTGAAATATGATATTTTGATATTTTGAACTGGATTTTATAAGGATATTGAATTTTGAAATGATATTTGATTTCGAAGTATAAAATACCATTTGAAATTTTAACCACGGGATGTATTTAATTTATAGTTTAACCGATCCTTAAAGGATGGGCGATCCCAAGCATCCTTTGAGTTATTGTGCATTTCTACTACAGTTCACTTGAGTTGGTTTACATTATATAAGTGTATATTGTCCTGACTCGAGTGTTTTGTGTTTTACTTTACGCTCGGGTCAGCCTGAGTATTTACAGCTTAGCTTTGGATTTCTTTCTGGAGCTAGGAATCGCTGGAGATTCTGCTTGTTTAGTTATCTGTTCCTTTCAGCTCAGTTGTTCTATTTCAGTTCTGGTATTCATAAACTTCTATTTATTTGAGATGTCTATTGTATATGTTTTCAAGCAGATATTATGTATTATGTTTTGAGAGTTTGTTATAGTAGCTTCATGAACTACTATGGTATTTTATTTCCGCTGCGAGTTATTCTGATATGTTCTATGTCTGTGATTCTGTGTATTTGATTTCATTTGCTCCAAATTTATTTACAATCTGTTATTTTGAATTATTCAAGTCAGACATGTGTGGATTATTGTCGATTTGAATGGTCTAAAATACCGGGTCGTTACATTTAATCCATTTTTAAATGAATATTCAAAAGCTTTTGTATTTATTCCTATTAAATAAATACTCTTTCAAATTTCTATAAATAAATTTCTTTAAAAAGAAAAATATAAAACAAATCTTATTTCTAAATAAAAACTTTATTCATATATTTTAAATTCAAACTATATTATTATTTTCAATTTAAGATATATATTTTCTTTAAATTCAATTCTTAAATCCAAATTCAAATGCAACTTTAAAAATCCAAATTTAAAGTCAACTCAACATATATATATATAATTAAATAAACACATTATTAGATTTGTAACTAATTATTCTATTTAAAACAATTTAAATATATACATATATATATATACATTTAATCAATACTTATTAAATTTGAAATATACTTATTTAAAATCTGTTTATAACTATATTTAAAAACAACTCATTATTAAATTGTTTGAAAACAACAATTTTACCAATTTTAATAATTAATTTAAAAGATTATCACATTTTAAATTCCCTGAAATCCCGGGATATCACATTCCTTCCCCCTTAAAAGAATTTCGTCCTCGAAATTTAAAACAAAAGATAATCCAAAGTTTTTATTTTATTTCAACCAATCTAAGCATACCTATCAGCCAACACAAATAAACAACCAATTTTATCCAAACAAACAATTCAATCAAACAAACAATTCTAGCTATCCGGATACAGATCCCGGATAAGCTTCCTAAATTTCCTCGAGTTTCCCCAAGTATACATATATACCGGGATACTCGTTCTAAAGACAATCTTAAACTACGAAGCTACAGAGCTCCTACTCATCTAAATCTACAAAACTAAACAGGATATCAGACTACAGACAAGTCTGACTCAACAACCAAATCCTTCCCGAACTACTGGTTCCAAAACCAGAGATAGATCAAACACGTACTTCCTCAAAGATACGCGATATACTCTGAATCTCAGTTATCCAAACTGGCAATTCAATACCGAAGCCAAAACACATATCCTCACAAAAACTCAGAAAGATCTAATATACTCGGAGCTATCTCCCTAGTCTTATCCAATCTTAATTTCTCCATTCACCGAAGAAATAACAACGAAGTCTCCAATTTCGAATTCCAAAATTCCCCATCTCTAATCCACAGAACTCTTCTGACGATTCTGGGATGCCTTCATCCTTCCTGATCAGCTCAATCTTCGCTGACGCTTCTCAAAACAAACAGGACCAAAAACAATCCAATAAACGGATCCTCTCAAGATCTATAGAAATCCAGAACACAAACTCTACTCCACAATCATCGGTAGATTCCAAATACTTCTTCTATCCGGAAAAGACAAAACAGATGCTCTCACCAATCTGTCCTCCAAATCTTGAAAAGCTTCCTGTAGGAACCCTTTAATCCAACCACTGCAACTTCCGGTTGCTTCTACTCTAGAACAACTACTACCAAGCTTTCGCTGCTCAACTCTGATCTAGATGTCGTCTATGAACTCAAACACCAACTAGACCAATACTCCAGAAAATTTCTGACAACTCTATAACTCCTACATCTTCTAGAGATGCCTCAAACTCAAGCAAAAGATTTCCCAAGAGAACACTCAAACTATCGCAAGTCACTTTTGCGATTCTATCCAGTCCAATATCCAAAGATTACTGTTCTTTCTTAATCCATCAGAACAGTCTATGCTTGACCAATCCAATCCATCAGTGAAATGGATCCTCTCTGCTGCTTTTGAACTCCACCTCTAGAAAACTGCTAAGCTAAAAGATCTTCTAGCTGGAACACAAAACACTTCCGAGCTGCACCGCTGACCCAGATGCCAAGACTTCCTATCCAAAGCTCTTCGAGAACTCGGACTCCAAACCAAACAGAATCATCATGCTGAACTCAGCCACAACACCGAAGTAGACACACTTCCTTAACTTGTTTCAAAAGAAAACATCTTCAGAAACATCCAGTCACTGCGCCTCATCACGCAACTACTACTTCCTGAGTTACCCAGATACCATCACTCACTTCTGCTCTTCCAACAGATCCAAATTCCACTCATCCAACTTCAAGGATGGACTCCGAACTTTAACAGGTTTCCTTCAGAGATTTATGAAATCCTTACATCAAGCAAAACTCACTCGAGACGGTATTAGGTCTACAGTCTCGACATATACATTTCCAACTTCAACATTCAAACTCCAACCATTGGTAGTCGTGTTTCACACACCACCACCATATCTACCTTTATAACTCATATTGGAAAACCCGAACAGGTAACCCAATAGATAGGTAGAAATATGTATTTATAGTTATATAAAAATTACAAATACGCTCTCTCAGGATAGACACCACTCCAGAGCCTAGGTATTCACTCAACCTACAGCTCTGATACCAACTGTGACGACCCGACTTTTTCTCCACAAAAAGTCGTATCATCTTGAAGAAAGAAAGAGATAGAAAAGAGAAAAGATAGAGAAGAAAGAAAGAAACACATCAGAATCTAAACAGCGGAACGAATAAATTACATTAATCAAATAAGATATTACATTGTATCATATACATCAGAGATACACAGCTTATACAACACATACTAGACAGTTATAAATACCTGTCTAGTTATTACAACTCAAATACAACTCAACAAATGACTCAGAGAAACTAACATAGCGGAACACTATATCTACGAACGCTGAAGCCTCCTGCTCCATTGCTCCTCCAGATAACTCGTCAAAACTAACCTGAAACCCTTGGCTACTCGTAAAAATTTGAGTACCCAAGAGTTTATAAAACAGAAATAAACACTTGGGTCAGACATGGGTCTGGTGTGAGTAAACGGGTTAAAGTTGTTTAACTTCAAAACCTTTTGAAAACAAAGATATCACGTAAGACTTCCCACACATAAACATGGGTAAGTTTTTACCTTACGCTAACCAAAACTTGATAGGAAATCGAGTTATATTATAATAGGGTCTAGGGTTTTCAAGTAAAATACAGAAATAGCTGGAATGCTTACATCTCACGTTCCAACATAGTTGGGCATAACTAAATCGTACGGCACTTATTGGATTTTGGATTCCATACAATGGCAGGGCTACCGGGGTACCGCCCGTCACAGTACGTGGCCTAGATCAACGTACCGAGGATCACTCCCAATCCCCTGCAACACAAGGCCGGAACATCCCTTACTGGATAATTCCCGCATAAGAAACCCCAGCGGTTGTAGCTATTCAACCGCCCACACAGCCGAATAAAAAGAAGGGACCTCTAGACAGAGGAATCTCATACTACTTGGGTGCTACCCACTAACCTTGCTGCACCTCCCCTGTTTTAGCCATTCCCGGTTTGATGAGGCTTGAGGCTACGATTACCTTTAATCATAATACATCACTTAGAATGCTCATCGTCCACCTGACGATGTGCTGAAAGCATTCAATCCATACAAGTTCGTTCCGGGTTCGAACGAAACCGAAGGCATTATCTCGTTACACTCGTTTTGGAATCACCCTCAGAGTTAACGACAATAACCCTTGCACTCTGAATCTTCATCTTCACTTGAGATTCACGACCTATCGTTAATTTGGATCGATGTGGTATTCGGGTCTCCAGACCTGGAAATCCGGTATACGGAAACCCGATCCCGGTCTCATCGAAATCCAAAGCGTATCTTTTAAGGCCAAGTTGTTTAAAGGTTTTAAACAATTCAATTCAATTTAATACTTGAATTCACACAGCATTTAACAGATAAATATCACACATTTATCACAGATATATCCAATATCATATCACAGAATATCATAACATATCATCCAATAGATATTATCTAATTCAGATATTCTATATAAACAATCATCCATAAGCAATAATTATTAATCCTAGGATATAATTAATTTAATTATCTTAAAGTAAATTTATTTACTTAGAATTAATTATCTAACCTTGCTTAATCAATCATTAATTAATTACAATCTTTAATTAATTAATTACTCATTAAATATTAATCATCCTTGATTAATCATTTATTACATAAAGTAATTATCCTTAATTAATTTCACAAATTAATTATTTTTAACCATTAACAGTAATTAACCATTAATTACTTTTATTAATTGCATTGATTAATTATCCTTAATTAATTATTTCCATTAATTAATTAATTATCCTTAATTAATTACTTTAATTTATTAAACTTTAATTAATCCTTTCTATTAATCCACCTTAATTAATCATATACAGTAATTATCATCCTATGATTACTTACCTTAATTAATTAACTTCTTAATTAATTTCTTTAATCCTTTAATTAATTACCAAATAATTAATCCTTAATTACTTTTTGTAAAGTAATTATACTTCCATTACTTCCCATTAAGTACTTTCCTTTAATTAATTACATCCTGTAATTATACATTAATTACCTACACTATGTAATTATACTTATCAATCTTATTAAGTATTCATACTTAATGTCTTTATCAAGTGATTATCTTTAATTAATTTACAAATTAATTAACTTAAATCAATTCATATCATTAATTATACTTGAGTAATTCATCCTTAATTACTCTTAAACAAATTAATTAATCTTAAGTACAGATTATTTATTCTTTAATTATTAATTAATAAACCTTAATTATCAATTAATAAAACTTAATAACAAATTAATTAATCCTTAATTACCCTTTTAATTACTTAATTAATTAATCTCCAATTACAAATTTATCAATCTTAATTACTTAATTAATGATCTTAATTATCAACTAATTAATTAACTCTAATTATAACTTAATCAATCCTAATTAATAAATCAAGTAATTCTTAATTATCAACTAATTCATCCCTATTTAATTAATTAACTTAACCCTTAATTATTAATTAAATAATTCTTAATCACTAATTAATTAAATTGATTAATTTCTCCTTTATTTCTTTATTACATTAATTAATTATTAAATCATTAAATCTTAATCAACTTTTAAGATAAAACATTATCCTTATTAATCATTAATCATATTTTAAAACATTTAACTTAAAAATTAACTTATTAAATTAGATCATTTAATTTAAGATTTAAAATAACTTAAAAGTTAACTTAACAAATTCAAGTTAGACCAATTATATAACTTCTTCAATCAATTACTTAAAACATTTGTTATGTAAAGAATTATATTTAAGAAATAGACTTAAACTAGATTTATTTTAAATTCTAAAAACTTGCTTATTTTAAATTTTAAAACAGCTCAGTTTACTTCGCGTTCGACCCATCTCCTACCCGAGTTCTTCCCCGAGATTTCTTCTGCCTCCTGTCTTTTTAAAACTTGGTTTAAATTTAAACTGTTATATTACAATACTCTCACGAACATACCCGAAGACGAACCCGAGCAAAAACTTGCTCTTCCCCGAGACTACCCTGAGACAACCGCTTCTTCCCAAACAACATGCCCAAACCAACATCCAGATACACGCAAACGTGTACAGGTGCACGTGCACGGCGAACTTACGCGACTCCGATCATCCCTCCGGTCCTCGACGAATCGCCCACAACCTCTCCATCCTCCTCGACCTCCCAGTTTATCGATTTCGACAGAGAATCGAAATTGAGCAGATCGATAGAAAAACTGTAGCCAAACAATCAAAAATTCACCCATCGCCGATGATCTCGTCCACGATCATCCATGCCATCTTGACCAAAGCTACGTCACACGTAAATGCTCCGATACCCCCCATACCGGTCATCTCTAGTCCTCCCATGGTGATGCAGCAACCACGATAACCCATCCATCCAAATCCTGACCTTAAACCCTACACCATCGTCGTCAAGCCACCCTGATGATCGTAAAATCACGCGATCATTTTTCCTAGAACCCCCGACCCACCAGAAAGCTTCGACTTCAATCACGAGGCCAACAATGTCACCGACCATCAGAATTTCCCCAAAACGTGGTTTCCGTTCATCCTCAAATTTCTCTTTCAAATCTAAGTTAAAAATTGTAATTTAACTTTTAAAATTCACGGTTTCTAATGGAGATTACGACTATATAGGTGAATCCAAAAATTATTATACTTGAGTTTTTACCTGATTATAGATTTTTACTGTCTTTCCTTTATTTCTAGAAGAATACAGGTTAATTTTTCTTGAAAATAATTTTTAACCATAGCTTATGACTAAACAAACTTAATTTGTTTAAATTCCTAAACCTAACAGAGATTAGAGGGAGAGGAATTGGAATTTCTAATCTAAGTTTTAAATTTTAAAAACTGAGAACAGAGATGGTCACTTATGTCCAGACATACTCACAGTTCTTCATTTGTATAAACATGTATTTAAGATTTTAAAACACTCATGCATACACATTTTCAAACAATCATACTTCAAAATCAACCACAGTATCAAAGGCACATAAGTAGTGAGTGAGTTTGCTCATATTGAATAACAGAGAACATGTGTTTATACCTACTAAGTTAGTATATACATTTTATTTATTCAAGCATACATTCTCAGATAAAATCATATGCAAACCATATTACTATAAACATTCAATCACAACATTTAAGTTTATTCTCAGATTTTGAAACTGTTTTAAAATAAAGGTTTACTCACCAGATTAAAAAGGCAGAGGCTTGAGATTTGAAACAGGAAACTTTGAATTGCTTTAAAACTTTGATTTCTTTAAAACTGGAATCTTTGAATTTGGAGAAGAAAGTACTTCGAAACTGAAATGCTTTGATTTGAAACTGGAAAGAATTTTCTTTGGCTTCAGATATACTTGCATGCATACTTGAAGGATGGTTACAGGCTTTTGAAAAATGTTTAGGAGAATTTGTTACAGGTTTTTGAACTTGAATTTGAGGAGTATTTTGATCTTGATTCTTGGATTCTCTGGTTTGAAAAGATTACAGAGTTTTGGTAGATTACAGGTTTGAGTAGATTTCAGATTACAGGGTTTTTGATCTGGAAATGATTTTCAGGTTGTATTTGCTTGGTTTGGAAATATATTTCTGTTTTTGATTGAGAAGATGATTTTAGATTTGATTCTTGAGTTTTGAAATAAATTTCAGTTTTGGGTTGATGTCTTTGAACTGAAATTAGAAAAAGAAAATGAAGGGGAAAGATAGAAGTTTATATAAGTAGATTTTGATTTTATTAAAATTTAAAGAAAAAGAAAATAAAGGAGACACTTGTCTCATACCTTATTCAATTACTTAACACATGTATTTAACATGGTTAAGAAGCTAACACTTGTAATTATTTATATTCATATTATTTTTAAAGCTTTTTATTATTAATTTCCTAATTGATTAATACATTTCTTAATTTATAAATACTTTTCTAAACCTTAAGTAAATACAATCTTTAAAAGGAAATAGAATATAAACCAATTATGTTCTAATAAAATCATATATATATTATATTTAATCCATTTTTAAATGAATATTCAAAAGCTTTTGTATTTATTCCTATTAAATAAATACTCTTTCAAATTTCTATAAATAAATTTCTTTAAAAAGAAAAATATAAAACAAATCTTATTTCTAAATAAAAACTTTATTCATATATTTTAAATTCAAACTATATTATTATTTTCAATTTAAGATATATATTTTCTTTAAATTCAATTCTTAAATCCAAATTCAAATGCAACTTTAAAAATCCAAATTTAAAGTCAACTCAACATATATATATATAATTAAATAAACACATTATTAGATTTGTAACTAATTATTCTATTTAAAACAATTTAAATATATACATATATATATATACATTTAATCAATACTTATTAAATTTGAAATATACTTATTTAAAATCTGTTTATAACTATATTTAAAAACAACTCATTATTAAATTGTTTGAAAACAACAATTTTACCAATTTTAATAATTAATTTAAAAGATTATCACATTTTAAATTCCCTGAAATCCCGGGATATCACAGATATTTGATTTGTTTTCTGATTATCGTCTGAGATCAGTAAATATTTGTGATTTGAAAATACAATTATCGTTATTGATGATTGAATATTTGCGATTTTTGAGATTTGAGCTTCGTCTTTTTCTCTGACGATTCAGGTGAGTAATTTGATTACTCACATTCAATTCGTGCAGTACGCGATTTCTGCTCTGTTTTTCTTTTTCTTTTAAATGCTGGAACTCGATTTATTCTTGCTTTTGATAGTCGTCTGATTTTGATTCCTTGATCCCCACGATTATTGATTCTTTTGACTTGAAGCAATCGAACCTTTTGATTTCATATCTAATACTTTCCCTGCTGACATTTGCTTTGCTTATGCATTCGACATTGTTATGCTCTTATGGTTGTTACCTTTTATCCATTTATTCCCTATAATTGCGTGGACGCAATTTCTTTAAGGAGGGGAGTCTGTAACAACCCGCAAATTCGTAGCAATTAATTATCGACACTAGGTGATTAAATCGTTCGCTAATTCTTATTGGAATTTTATCGAGTTGAAATCCTTTTGAAAAATGGTTGAGAAATTGTTAGTGGGCTTTAAAAATCATATTGGCCCACGTTTCCTTTGTTGATTCTGTGACAACCCGCATTTATACGATAATATATTTAAATATTTTATTTAAATATGACATCGTCTATTCGTATTTAAAATCCTAAATATGAATTTTTATCGGGTTCAAATCCGTTGTTCTAATGGATTCAAATTGTGTTTTAAATATCACCTAAGTGTTTAATTATCATGGTTTGCTATTTATAAATTCAACGGGCTTTATAAATTTTAAAATCTTGGCCCAAGTCTATGGTAATGTGATAATTATCAAAGACCATAACCGTTCCTCTCTATTTTCATTGTTTTCACGGGGGCTAACCCTAAAGAAAACAAAAGAACGATAATGGCGGCTCGCTACTCCTCCCTTTTGCCTGCAAGTTAGGGCTTCTAATTGGAAGTGGCGTCCACGATTTCTTTTCTTCATTCGCTCGTCTCTGTGATGCTTGGCCGCTTCCATTGAGTCGTTCTCGTCGCCGCTTCGAAGCAAGGTGAGTGAAAGCTCACATCTAATTCACTCGACCCTGTTGGTTTTCGTTCGTTTCTAGATAGCTTCGATTTGTTAGTTTTCGTTCGACTTTATCTGATGTTGGGTGGTTTCGACGTTGACCAATTTAAATGGAATTGCCGAAGTATCGAGTTGTTTTTGTTGTTCCTTCGGCTTTAAATGATTTCGTGGTTGCCATGGTTTTGATGTTTTAATTGCTCGATTCTTTACTCTGAAATTGCCATGACTTCGACATTGTTGCTCCTCTCTGAGTTTTAGCTTTACTGTTGGTAATGAATACCTAACGTTGGCTTCACTGTTTCTCTTGTACTCTGATATGCTATTCATTGTTAATCTGTCTGTTGCATATTCATGTAGTCTAGTCCCATCACTTGACATAACAACATGCTGCCTTGCCTTTGTTGTCTCTGTTTATTGGGATTTTGAATTTGTAGTTCGGTCGACACTCGAATTTTGTTTGTTCATCAACATGTACACTACGTCGATAACATTTGGGGTCTGGTCATTCATGTAACCAGTCTGCACTTATATTACTTCAAGGTGGGATTGCCACTGCCTATTTCAAATTGCATTTTGTTGTTCACTGCAACTTCGGTTTTGCATATTTAGTATGCAGCCTTTGTAGTTCTCTGTATTCACTTGCTTGAGTACTGGGTTTTAGTCACCTTGGTATTAGTTGTTTTTGAGCTTGAGCTCACTGTGTTGTTTCGACCAGTCCACTTCTGATCTCACTGCATATGATTTGAGTCACGGTTGCATACTTGTCCATGTGCAGTCTTCTCATGTGCACTTGCTCATTTGAGCTGAACTGTTTCGGGGTGCACTTACTCTTCCACTGTTCGCTTCGAGTATGTGTTGCTCTGTCCAGTTTTATGCATTCATGCTGTTGCTCCATGGTTTCACTGCTTTGACTTGTCTGTCCTATGATTGCCACGGTCACTTGATCTTGCTGTGACATTGCGACTTGGTTCACTTTGTCACTGCATATCTATATATGCTTGACCCATTTCTATTTTAGTTGTACTTGGGTATACACTGCATATCCATGTGTCATTTTCACTTGCATCTGTTCATCCCTGAGCACTTGCTGACCTGCTGCATTTTCGTAGCAGTTTTACCCTTGTCCCTTGTGGTGACTTTATATTCTGTTGTGGCGAGGCAGTGCACACGTGCGTGCACTGCAGCCACACCGAATTGACAGATTTTAATCGATATCTCTTTTATTCTTAATTCATCGACCTGTTGCGAAATTCGTAGGCTTTATTGGCGAGGCAGTACACGTTAGCGTGTACTGCAGCCAATTAGCATTGATATTTTTAAATTGACATTTCAATTGCTTAAACTGCTTTGGATTTCTGTTTTGTGGATTAACACTGTTTAGTGTTATATCTGCCGTTATCCAATTCTCGTATCGAGAGTTGGATATACGAGATTTCTGTGACTGTCATCTATATTGAGATTGATTATTATTGCTTCTCTGCGCTAATAACTGAGTTTGAATTAGACTGATCCGGGTATTATTTTCTTTTGAATGTAATACTCGGGTCAGACCGAGTATTTACAGGTTGTAGATTTTTAGCTTTGGGTTGCTGCTAGAGCTATGAAGACTTTTTATATCATTTGAAGTGGTCTTCGTCGTGTTGTAGTAGTCAGTGTGTCTGTTTTAAGATGATAATGTATTCATGTATATTAGTCGATAATGTACTTGTATATATAACTTCTTGAGTCGACAGTTGTAGTTGTATCATTTGTATTGTGTCAAATGTATTGTAACTGATATCAGTTATTATATATCTGAGACTTTTCGTTCCATCTTTATTCCGCATTTATGTTATCTGTGTTATTTTTATATCTATTGTCCTAAACTATTATAGCCACTGTGTAGTAGCTTTGAGTTTGTATCGGTATGTCGGATTTCCTCCTGAAATAGAAATGCATGTTACTCTATCTGACATATCGGTGCTCGCACAAAGCAATTACACGGATGGTCGCTCCTTAACAGCCTTATTCTCCATGCTAGTTAACAGCACTACACCGTAGTGTTTTTGGCTGGCGTGGGTATAGAGGTGGGGCATCACAGACAAATACAATAAGATACTAAAAGATAAAACTAGTTAGAAGATGAAGATGATGAAGATAGTCCAAGTTTCTTGCTGACTTTTGAAAAGAACTTGTTCATCTTCGAAGAAATGTTATCCAACTTCTTACTAACGGATCGTTTTAAAATCCGTTGATTCTCCACAATTATCTTTTGGTTTTTGAGAAGGGTTTTGTTGGATGGATTGGAAGGATATTCGATTCTTTCCAAAGAGGTTTCACCTTCTTCTTCTTCTTCAATTTCCATTTCATCCCCTTCTTCTCTTTCTTCCTCTTCCTCTTCTTCCATTTCCTCATGAGCCAAACGCTCTTCCTTTTCGGTAAGGGTTTCATAAGGTTGAAAAACATATGGTATTTTCATGAGAGAAATGTTTGAGATATTAAAAACTTTTCTTGAAATAAATTTTTCTCCTTTGAAATTTACACCAAAATAGTTGAAAATCCGAGTAAGGTAAATTCAATGATATAAAATCTTTTCTCCCATTTCCAAGTTTTTAGGACGAAGTTCATCCAAAATAACTTGCTCCCAATTGATATCATAATTTCCGAAAATAGCAAAAAGTGCTTTGCACACTTTTGAAGTAGGATTGTTAAAATTTCACGATCTTGGGGTCAAAGATGTTGTAAGAGAAGATTGACAATTCTTGCTTTAGGACGAAAGTTTTGATTCTTAAATTCAAAGTTTTCATCTCCTTCAAAAATATGATGAAATGTCTCACAATCATGTTCATCGATTTGAAAACTAGAAAGATCCATTCCCGTGCTTTTTCAATTAAGAATGGTACCCAAAAGATCACAATTCAAAACAATTTGAGTGCCTTTGACACTACTCCAAATTTTATTCTCATTTCCAATATAAAAACCACGGTTTAAATTAGCATAGAAGATTTTGACAAGATTAGGATAGCAAACAAAATCATTTTGAGAAGAGTCGATAAGACTTAAAACACCATTGTTTGCCAAAAGAGAATCAATTTCATAAGAAGAAAAATCTTGAAAAATAGCAAATTTTCCGGAATGGACTTTGGCATAATTAGCATAATTGATGTATGCTTTAATTGCCTCCGGATCATTGAATAATTGCTCTTTTATTTTTCTGGAAATTCTCATGGTTGAGGGATTGCTTGAAGAAGCCATTAGAGTAGAGAGTAGAGAACTTGAAGATATGAAGAGAGAGTTTGATTTTGAAAATGAAAGTGAAAAGATATGATAAAAGATAGTGAATAAATAGACTTTCAAAGGACATATTCTCTGGTCAAAAGGTATCTTTTCAGAGAAATAAATGAAGTAAAAAGGAGGAGGGAAATTCAAACATTTGAATTCAAAATTTGAAATTCAAATTCAGGTAGGCATGTCGACATCATGGTAGGGGCCATGTCGACATGTGGCTTTGAATTTTTATGACATGATTTTTCCTAAGTTATCTAATATACATATATATAAATATTATTATTAATGTTTATAATTCTGAAATATTATTGTATTTATAATATATTTCAGAATGTGTCGAAAATAATAAAAATAATAATAAAATAATAAAATAATAGTAAAAAATAGAAAATAAATTTTAAAATTCAAACAACATATCAATTCAAAATCAATCAATCAATCAATTAAAAAACAACCAATCAATCAATCAATTCAACCATGCAATTTCAGCCAATGTATTGTAAACGTGTACCTTTTTCAGATTCCGTGTCTTTGGTATTGACTAAATCGAGAATTGCTGTGAAACACAGATTTGAATTATCTTTCTTCTGTTCATCGTCGCTGCAGGATGAGTCAGAGTCATCTAGAGTAGCAGTGAATGCACGTTTCCGTTTCTTTGCAGAATCATTGTTTGTAGGAGAGTTTTGCTTATTTGGATGCGAACAGTCTCTTTTGATATGACCCGGTTCGTCACAATTGAAGCATTTGATAAAGTTTGGTACTGTAGTCTGATTACCGGAATTCTTAAAGTTGTTTCTCTTGGAACTATTCAATTTTCTGTACTTCAGGAATTTCCGAAAATTCCTGGTCATAAATGCTATCTCTTCATCATTATCACTGTTTGAGTCAGATCCGTCGATTAGTGCATTGAATGCCATTGATTTCTTTTCAAATGCTTTGCTTTCTCTTCTCCCGGTCATTTGAACTTCAAACGGCATTAGATTTCCAATCAATTCTTCTATCTTTGAAGTACTGATGTGATTTGCCTCTTCAATTGCAAGTGTCTTTTGATCCCATTCTGGAGTGAGAGAATTTAATATTTTTCTGACTTGATCTTCTTCCGAAAATTCCTTTCCCAAAGATATTAAAAAATGCACAATATCTTGAAATCGACTATACATATCTGAAATAGACTCATTAGTATTCATTTTAAATAACTGAAACTGATTTGCGAACATGGAAATTTTGGTTTGTTTAACTTTGCTTGTTCCTTCGTGAGTTACTTGCAAAGTTTTCCAGATTTCATATGCAGACTTACAAACTAACACTTTATTAAATTCATTTCTTTTAAGTGAACAAAACAGAATATTCATTGCTTTAGAACTATTTTGTGCAACAGTCTTTTGCTCAGTGGTCCACTGTGCAAAATTAGTTGTGGGTTCAGAATATTCAGTTTGTGTGATATTCCAAGTATCTAATCCTACATATTGTAAATATATTTTCATCCTACATGCCCAATATGCATAGTTACTGCCATTAAAAAGTGGTGGTCTGGCAGTAGATTGACCTTCTACAAATGAACTAGTGTTGGTGGTAATAGCAGTACTAGTGTTAGTAGCCATTTTGAAATTTTTCAAAATTCAGATAATGAAACTTTTGAAAACAAGGCTCTAATACCAAATGTGAGAAATGCGGATTAAGATCTTAAGGCTAGAATTAACACTAGAGGTGAATAGTGTTTTAAGAAATTTGTTAATCTTTTTGAGTTTATCTTACTTTGTTAACAATGTATACACTAATCAGACACAGATATGAATACAGAATCAAACACAGATGCAAATATAAAGTAAAAATAGTAAAGGAAAGAACACACCGGATTTTATACTGGTTCGGAGTTACCCTACATCCAGTCGCACAACACAAGTACGGATTTCCTTTCAAACTCAATTCAACAATTACAACCCTCGGTTTCAAGGCTACGAGGTACACCCTCCAGAATCACAATCCTCTGGGTGGAGATACTTGATTTCCGGGGCAACAAGTTCACCCAATTGATTTCCACGGCTACAATCACACCTTTTCCCTTTTTATTGATTTCCAAGGCTACAATCACACCTTTTCTCGCTTAATAGATTACAAAGAAGTCTATAACTCTGAATAGCACTGAGAACCTTGTAGAGATAGTGATAGAGAATCAAACTAGAAGTAATCGAGTATGATTCAATGTTGAATTCGGTAGAGTAATGGTATGAATATGTATTAAGAAATGTGGAAGAAGAAGAGAAGTGAAAACCAGAAATAGTGATTAAAAATTCGTTGAAACTGACCCCTCTTTATAGAAGAACAACAGTCATGTCCATTCGTGAAGAGTTATGGCGAATGGTCACTTCTTTTGAAATTTAAATTTTGAACTCAACTGTCACCATGTCGACATGGTGCCTATGGGCATGTCGACATCCCACAGCCAAATTTGATGTTTTTAATTTTTATAAAAATAATATTTATCTTATATAAAAACTATTTAAAACTTTATAAATATACTTGAATATATTTGAAATTCATAAGTGAATATAAAGAACAATATATATATATATATATAATTTTAACTACAATTTAAATCAAAGTATAAATAATTTAAAAGTTAAAGATATTATTTGAAAAGATAGTTTAAAATCAGGAGAAATTTTGACTCTGAAAATAAAGATGTTTTGAGGCTAAAATTATTTTAAAACGGAATCGAGGGTTTTGAATCTTTTTAAAAGGAAAGTTTTGAAATCATTTCGAAAACAAGATAATTTTGAAAAATCATTTGAATTAAGCTTAGTGGATACAAAACAATGTCCCACTAGATTTTTGTAGGTTCCATCCTAATTAGGGTTCCATCCCTTTAACGGGCTCGAAGTGGATTTCATTCTACGAATAAATTGGATATTAAGATGCCAGTGCTTTTCTACGAGTTTTAACAAATATTCCTAATAAAACAAACTCAATCTTGAAATCTTAAACTCTTGATAATCTTGATACTCATGAGTCTTCTATCTCTATATCTTGAATCTCTATACTGTACAGTCTTCATTCTTGATACCTGCATGGTTAGATCGTGCATATACATATATATATCTAAACTTGTAATGTTAGTATTTATATTTTATAATCTATTCTAAGGTTGTTGTCATCAAAACCATCATCTCATGGACTAACACAAATCCATTTAAGTGAAGCTAAGGCTAATCTGTGAGTGGAAACCTTTGTATTTCTTTTCAGCAATTATTTAGGGTATTTCTTTTTGGATTTGAATATGCATAAGGGATTTTGGTATTTCGAAAATACGGTAGATTAAAACTCCAAAATTCCTTTTTATTTCGAAATGTCAATTCTATGTTGAGATTCTCATTTATTTACATTAATTTGATATAATTTATTTCGTTTATGTGAATTTTTGTGACGACCGCCCATGACCCCTGCACCGAACCTAGAGATAGTGCGCTGTAAAGTGTGCCAGGCGACCA
Organism: Allium fistulosum; assembly: GCA_030737815.1. Taxonomy (NCBI): domain Eukaryota; kingdom Viridiplantae; phylum Streptophyta; class Magnoliopsida; order Asparagales; family Amaryllidaceae; genus Allium; species Allium fistulosum. The sequence goes on from CM060904.1 coordinate 1,070,372,581, forward strand.
TGGACGATTGCCAAGGTAAATTAAAACAACAGAATCTATCGTATTACTCACAGCGCATGGACAAAATACAATAGAACATATACATATAGTGAAGCTTCACAGAAAAGAATCTCATCAATAAAACTTCATAATAGTTGAATACAAACATCTGAATAGTCAATACAACAAGCCTCACTACAAAACACTCAGAGAAAATACAAACAGCGGAACACCCCGTACATATAATAAGGAGATAATATGCAACCCTCCAGCTCGTCTTCGATATCAACACCGTGGAAAGCAAGAACAACACCTGTCACCTGCTACCTAGTCTGCCCATCCCAAAATGGACGAACATCCCAAGGCAATAAGAGTTAAAAACATAAAGCCTTGAGTCAGACAACAGTCTTAGTGAGCAGTAAATTAACTAACAACATACCAAAAGAGCATAAAGGAAAAGGAATAGGAATACAACCCTCCCACTCCACCTCTTTCTACAGTGATAGCCCCCAGACACACACTAAGTAGAAGCAAACATAGCAGAGCATACAATGTAAATTAAAGCAATTATCACTCGAGTCAAGGGCGATGTTTTCCAAGCACAAACCCCCAAGGCCTAAACCAAGATCAGAAAAGCACCTAGAAAACACTGCCCTTGAGACCGAATGACGATACAACCAAACATCCATGACTCTGGCTATCACTGTTATCATTGCTTTGATATCACCGTTAATTGAATGACCGACACATTCTTTTAGCCGTCCGTCAAGGGCTAATGGAAACCTCGGTTCTAGACATAACTCCCGCACGTCATCGTGACCCGTGCCTAGGACTATCGAATCTGCCCAGAGTACTTGACTACCCAATCAGTAGCCTTCAGGGACTATCGAATCTGCCCAACGTACTCTTGCTTTGAGCATGCTAGAACCTTCAACAACGATGAGATCTCGGCCTTCTAGTCATCCTCCTCGACGACTATTTCCATACTAGCTCAAGCGCCTCTCGAGCAAACCATTATCCTCTAACTCGAACCATATCACCGAGTTGTGAACTTGCTTGGAATGATCCCGTCTGGATTAGACCAAGGCTATCTCATATCATGCTTCGCCTCATCATCATCATAGCAAAGCTCCATCTCAACATCATCATCAAATCTATCCATATGAGCTTCATCATCCGCTACATATAACACGAACAGCTTTTCCAATTCAAGAGCCTTTCCCTTAGCTTTTGAATCATCTTCGGTCTAAATCAAATCATCAATCATCTAATTCATAGCAATCAATCAAATCAAACATTTATCCAAGTAATCAAGCATTCAAATATGATCTAAATAGGCAATTATAACAATAATGGCAATTTCGTAATTAAGGAGTCAAAAGTCTAATAAGCATGAAAACATGAGAATTATCTTTACAATCTTGATGAATGAACTTGCATAGGTTAACACTTAGTAAAATGGATGTCAAATCATCATGAATAATGGATCTACATGGATCTATACTTAGGTGTACAAAAATGCATGGAAATCACTACTTTAACACCAAATCAAGCCAACGGTCCGATATACTCCTTTGGATCCGTGTGAGAGATAATCACCACTCACCAAATCACCTAAACAACCCGAAATCAACACACTTCAGATCTGGACAGCGAAGGATCTAGCTTGATCTATCACGAATCCGCTTCAAACGATGAAATCTCACTTCAATGGATGTAGATCTTCAATCTAAGCTCTTGAATCTTCAATTTGATCTTCAACTTGGATGGATGGAATCACTAGATTAGAGTGGAGAAAAGAAGTGAAGAAGTGTAGAAGTCGAGCTCTCAAAATGGCAGCACTTCGTCGCTTCGAAATCCGGATCCCAAAAAGTGAGAAAATGGCGTGTATTTATAGGCTGAAAACTTAGGTCGTCTGCCACTATAAGTCGTCTCCGACTTATCCCTACCTCCGACCTACGACCTAGCAGCATCTCCGACCTAACCTCCACGCGACTTAACAGGGTTGCGACTTAAGCCCCTCAGTCCTACGACTTAACAGGTTTGCCGACCTAGCAAAGTTACGACCTAACCAAGATGCGACCTAACACAGACCGCTTCCTTGCGACCTAACAATGCCTCGACTTAGCAACTTAAGCGACCTAACTACTCGCGCGACCTAACTGGTTTACGACTCAACTCCTAAGTCGTCTACGACTTAACTACGCGCGCGACTTAACACATGCGACCTAGAGACTTAACAACAGTCGCGACTTACGACTTAACGAATGCGCGACCTCACTTCTGCACGACTTAACTTCCTAACTCGCTAACTCGTTTAGTCCTTAGGTCGCTAACTTGCCCAACCAACCTAACTCTTAACTCGTCGATTCCCTTAGGTCGCAGACTTTTCTTAAGTCGCTCACGACTTATCACTTAGGTCGCTCACTTCACTAACTCGCTAACTACAGAATAATACTAATCCTTAGGTCGCTACTCACCAGTTCCTTAGGTCGTTGCCGACCTAACTACTAAGTCGCTCCACTCCACTAGGTCGTATACTCCTTAGCTCGCATCTCCCTTAGGTCGCTAACATCCTATAGGTCGTCCCAAACTAACACACGACCTAACCCACTACGCGACCTAACTGCTGTACGACCTAAGATCCTTAAGTCGCTCAAACGACCTAATACTTAACCCGTCCACGACCTAACTGCTATTAGGTCGCTCAAAACCTTAGGTCGTCTATTACGACCTATCCACACTACGACCTAAGACTTAGAACCACAACGACTTACTTCCTACACGACCTAAGCTACCAGACGATCTAACTCTTAAGTCGTCACCGACTTAAGTCTTCCTTCCCTTAAGTCGTCCAATCTATAAGTCGGTCACGACTTAGGACTTGAACAAAATTCTGCCCAAAAATCTGAAACGACTTAACAACGCTAAGAATTCCAGATTTTTACGAACTTTTCGATCCGTAAAAATACGGGTCGTTACATTCTCTCCCCCTTAAGAATTTCGCCCCCGAAATTCCAAACAAACAAAGCAATCAAAGACTATTCTGCACGCCTACCATCCATAGCAATCAACAAACCATGCATCCAATTCTAGCTTAGCGTGCAGAACTCTAAAACCAGAACAAGTTACAATATCGTGAGATGACACGACACCTTAGGGCCATACCTTGAAGAGTTCAGGATGAGCTGCCTTCATCCCTTCTTCCACCTCCCACGTACAGTCGTTATCATCATCACTCCATTGTATCTTGAGCAACTTAACTACCTTCCTCCTAAGCTGTTTCGTGTCAGTTTCCACAACACGAAGCGGCTTACGAGGTCTCTTATCGACTGGATCAACTTCGAAATCTTCACAGCTATCAGCAGAAACCACTGTATTCGAGTCATGCACATACTTCCGTAGATACGTTACGTGAAAAACATTGTGCACACTCGACATCTTCTCGGGTAACTCCAATCTATAGGTGAGTTTTCCAATTCGCTCGTTGATCAGAAATGGTCCAACAAATCTCGGAGTCAATTTTCCTTTCTTCCCGAATCGAATAACATTCTTCAGTGGAGAAATCTTCACAAAAACCATATCAACAATGTCGAATTCCAAATCCTTACAATGCTTATCGGCATAACTTTTCTGACGGTCTTGGGCAGCCTTCATTCGTTGCTGAATGATCTCTATGCAATCTAAAGTCTGTCGAATCATCTCTGGCCCAAGCATCAGCTTTTCTCCTGTCTCTAACCAACATGTCGGAGAGTTACACGGTCTTCCATACAATGCCTCATACGGTGCCATACCAATGCTTGACTGGTAACTGTTATTGTATGCAAATTCCACCAAATGAAGGTGATCTTCCCATGATCCTCCAAAATCCAAAACACATGCTCTGAGGAGATTTTCCAAAACTCGGTTGACTCTCTCGGTCTGACCATCTGTTTGAGGGTGATAAGCTGTACTCAAACATAACTCGGTTCCCAAAACTTCCTGAAAGCTCTTCCAAAATCCACTAGTGAACAATGGGTCTCGATCGCTCACTATACTCTTCGGAATACCATGGAATCGAACTATCCACTTAACATACAACTCAGCCAACTTTGATGCAGTCCTAGTCGATCGAACAGGAATGAATCTTGCACTCTTAGTCAGACGATCTACGATGACCCAAATCCCTTCATTTCCCGTTCTTGTTCTAGGTAGACCATCAATAAAATCCATCGATATCTGCTCCCACTTCCATGTAGGAACTTCTAATGGTTGAAGCAATCCACTTGGCTTCTTCTGTTCGGCTTTAACCAACTGGTAGTTCATACACTTGGAAATAAAATTTCCAACATCCTTCTTCATACCTTCCCAGTAGTAGGTTCTCTTCATATCCCGATACATCTTATTTCCACCTGGATGAATTGTCAGCTTCGAGTGATGACTTTCCTTCAGAACTACACTCCTCAATTCATCTATATCGGGAACAACTAGTCGTCCTTTCTTCCGAAGCCAACCCTCTCGATCGACCTCAAATCCTTTATCCTTTTCTGGATCCAATCCAGATTCCAAATCATGGATAATCTTGACAAGCTTATCGTCTCGCTTTTGGCTCTCGCCAATTCTCTCCACAAGAGTCGGTCTTATCGATAAGTTTGCCAACATCTCAGGTTCCAATTCACATCTAGGCCTGAAGTCAAATCCAACTAAATACTCAAGATTCTTCCATTCCGAAAACATTTCTCCCAATCCTGCATGTCTTCGACTTAACGCATCTGCCACTGCATTACCTTTTCTCGGAGTATAAGCTATACCAAAATCATATGATGCCAAAAACTCTATCCAACGCTGCTGCCGAAGATTCAAATCCTTTTGGGAGAAAAGATACTTCAACGACTTATGATCTGTAAACAACTCGAATCGAACTCCCAATAGATAATGTCTCTACATCTTCAGAGCAAAAACAATCGCTGCTAACTCCAAATCATGAGTCGGGTAATTCATTTCATGCGGCTTCAGTTGTCGACTTGCATACGCAACAACTTTATCCCTCTGCATCAGCACTGCTCCACGTCCAGTACCACATGCATCGGTGTAAACCACCATCTCATCATTCCCACTTGGAATAGTCAGAACAGGAGCACTTGTCAATCTTTCTTTCAGGATTCTGAAAGCTTGCTCACACTTATCTTCCCATCTGAACAATTGGTTCTTCTTCGTCAATCCTGTTAACGGTGCAGCTATCTTGGAGAAGTCTTTGATAAACCTTCGATAATATCCCGCTAATCCAAGAAAACTTCTCACATCAGATGCATTCTTAGGTCTAACCCAATCCTGGATTGCTGCCACCTTAGCGGGATCAACCGCTATTCCATTTCCAAAGATAACATGGCCTAAGAATCTCACTTCACTCTTCCAGAAGTGACACTTCGAAAACTTAGCCTTCGGCTGATGTTTCCGTAAGGTTTCCAAAACAATACGCAAGTGCGTCTTGTGCTCTTCTTCAGTTCTGGAATAAATCAGAATATCATCCACGAACACAAGCACAAACTTGTTCAACTAATCTCAGAACACTCTATTTATAAGATCCACAAAATATGCTGGCGCGTTAGTCAATCCAAACGGCATTACCAGCCACTCAAAGAAACCGGATGGTGTCCTAAAAGCAGTCTTCGGCACACTATCCTTAGCCACTCTCAACTGGTGAAATCTCGTTGCCAAATCCATCTGAGAAAATACCTTAGCTTCGTGAAGCTCATCAAACAAGTCATCTATTCTCGGCAATGGATACTTGTTTTTCTTAGTTACCTTATTCAGCTCACGATAATCGACGCACAACCTCAGCAATCCATCTGCTTTGGTTACAAACACAACTGGTGCACCCTATTCGGACACACTACGCCGAATGAATCCATTCTGCAAAAGATCATCAACTTGCACCCTCAACTCTTGCTGTTCCCTAGGCGCCATCCGCCTAAGAGGCATCACAACAGGTCTGGCTCCTTCAACTAGATCTATACGAAACTCGATCTCTCTATGCGGCGGTAACCCTTTGACTTCGTCAAAGACATGCTCGAATCCATTCGCGATTGGCACTAATGACAGTCCATCCCGTGGAACAACTAGCGAATACATGAAGCTCATGAAGACGCCTTCTTCATGCTTACATCGTATCACAATCTTTCGCCCCTCCACATTCTCGACTGTCACTTCCAGCCTCTCACAATCAACCTTTGCCGCATACCTCCTAAGCCAGTCCATACCCAAAATAATTCCGAACCCGCAAAGTTCAGAACAAAACAATCACAAACAAAAGAGCAACCATGACTCGATACAATCAGACCACGGCATAGCATACACAAACAAGACGAACCCCCAACTGGATTAGTCACAACCAATGGCCTATCAACAATATCCGGTTCTAAACCCAACCAGCCTACAAGTTCACTACAAACAAAAGAATGCGACGCCCCAGTATCAAACAGAACTCTAACTGGAACACCACATAGGAAAAGAGTACCTTGAACCACCACACTCTTTCCGTTCTCTTCAGTGGTAGGAGCTTTCGAAGATGATGGAACAGCCCCCAAAGCATAAGCTTGCACAATCTGCTTGTCCCTCCTCGGTTCTGGACAATTCTTCCTGATATGCCCCGGCTTGTCACAGTTGTGACACTTAATTGGCACCTTCGGATTCTTGCAATCCCTAGAGAAATGGCCCTTCTGCTGACAATTGTAGCAAGTCACTTTGCCCTTCGGCTTCTTCTGGCCATCCCTACCCTTCTGCTGCTGCTGCTTCCTCTTCTTGTTCCCACCCTGCTATGGTTTAGACTCTCCCCTGGTCACAGCAACAACAGATCCTTCCTTAGGAAACAGACTCTCATGCTTGAAAGCTTTCTCCACAAGCTTCTCAAATGAATCGTCCAAATGATCCACCAACTGCCTCCCAAGATAACTATCCAAGCCTGTCACAAACTTCTCATTCTTCTGATATGCAGATTCAATATATGACCGGGCATACTTGGACAAAGCTTCAAACTCAGAAACATACTCAAGAACTGGTCTTCATCCCTGCTTGAGCTCCACAAACTTCTTGAACAGAACAGACTTCTGAGCTGTAGAAATGAACTTAGCTTCAAATCTGACTTGGAATTGCTCCCAAGTAATCTCTTCCTCCGGAGTATTGATGGTAATAGAGTTCCACCAATCAGAGGCTCTCCCTTGAAGCTGCCTTGATGCCAACTTCCTCTTAGTTGCATCCTCAATTCCCAAATCACTAAAGATCCTTCTACAAGCATCTATCCACCTCTGAACCTCAATAGTTGATTCTGTTCCCAAGAAAACCTTCCCTCCAAGAGCAGTATAATCCTTACACAACTTAGCAAAATCCACCGGCTTTGGAGTTTGAACTTGAACTCCAACATCCACCGATGGCCCTGGAGCTGGCATCCTTCTCATGATCGAAGTCATCATAGCTTCGAACATAGCAGCATAATCAGCAGCCCCTTCTGTAGCACGACCTTCCCTAGTAGCTGGTCTCCCTCTTCGACTCATTCTCAATATCTATAAAAAGGAATGATCAGAACATCTAGAGAAACAACTGCATAAAGGACTCAAACTCTACTAAGCTACTATATTATATATAGTAATCATCCATCAAAACACAATTACGTCTCTCATACGTAGTTACGTCAGCAAGCGTTGGGTAAAATTGATTAACCAAAGCTCTGATACCAAATGTGACGACCGCCCATGACCCCTGCACCGAACCTAGAGATAGTGCGCTGTAAAGTGTGCCAGGCGACCATGGACGATTGCCAAGGTAAATTAAAATAACAGAATCTATCGTATTACTCACAGCGCATGGACAAAATACAATAGAACATATACATATAGTGAAGCTTCACAGAAAAGAATCTCATCAATAAAACTTCATAATAGTTGAATACAAACATCTGAATAGTCAATACAACAAGCCTCACTACAAAACACTCAGAGAAAATACAAACAGCGGAACACCCCGTACATATAATAAGAAGATAATATGCAACCCTCCAGCTCGTCTTCGATATCAACACCGTGGAAAGCAAGAACAGCACTTGTCACCTGCTACCTAGTCTGCCCGTCCCAAAATGGACGAACAGCCCAAGGCAATAAGAGTTAAAAACATAAAGCCTTGAGTCAGACAACAGTCTTAGTGAGCAGTAAATTAACTAACAACATACCAAAAGAGCATAAAGGAAAAGGAATAGGAATACAACCCTCCCACTCCACCTCTTTCTACAGTGATAGCCCCCAGACACACACTAAGTAGAAGCAAACATAGCAGAGCATACAATGTAAAGTAAAGCAATTATCACTCGAGTCAAGGGCGATGTTTTCCAAGCACAAACCCCCAAGGCCTAAACCAAGATCAGATAAGCACCTAGAAAACACTGCTCTTGAGACCGAATGACGATACAACCAAACATCCATGACTCTGGCTATCACTGTTATCATTGCTTCGATATCACCATTAATTGAATGACCGGCACATTCTTTCAACCGTCCGTCAAGGGCTAATGGAAACCCTGGTTCTAGACATAACTCCTGCACGTCATCATGACCCGTGCCTAGGACTATCGAATCTGCCCAAAGTACTTGACTACCCAATCAGTAGCCTTCAGGGACTATCGAATCTGCCCAACGTACTCTTGCTTTGAGCATGCTAGAACCTTCAACAACGATGAGATCTCGGCCTTCTAGTCATCCTCCTCGACGACTATTTCCATACTAGCTCAAGCCCCTCTCGAGCAAACCACTATCCTCTAACTCGAACCATATCACCGAGTTATCAACTTGCTTGGAATGATCCCGTCTGGATTAGACCAAGGCTATCTCATATCATGCTTCGCCTCATCATCATCATAGCAAAGCTCCATCTCAACATCATCATCAAATCTATCCATATGAGCTTCATCATCCGCTACATATGCCACGAACAGCTTTTCCAATTCAAGAGCCTTTCCCTTAGCTTTTGAATCATCTTCGGTCTAAATCAAATCATCAATCATCTAATTCATAGCAATCAATCAAATCAAACATTTATCCAAGTAATCAAGCATTCAAATATGATCTAAATAGGCAATTATAACAATAATGGCAATTTCGTAATTAAGGAGTCAAAAGTCTAATAAGCATGAAAACATGAGAATTATCTTTACAATCTTGATGAATGAACTTGCATAGGTTAACACTTAGTAAAATGGATGTCAAATCATCATGAATAATGGATCTACATGGATCTATACTTAGGTTTACAAAAATGCATGGAAATCACTACTTTAACACCAAATCAAGCCAACGCTCCGATATACTCCTTTGGATCCGTGTGAGAGATAATCACCACTCACCAAATCACCTAAACAACCCCAAATCAACACACTTCAGATCTGGACAGCGAAGGATCTAGCTTGATCTATCACGAATCCGCTTCAAACGATGAAATCTCACTTCAATGGATGTAGATCTTCAATCTAAGCTCTTGAATCTTCAATTTGATCTTCAACTTGGATGGATGGAATCACTAGATTAGAGTGGAGAAAAGAAGTGAAGAAGTGTAGAAGTCGAGCTCTCAAAATGGCAGCACTTCGTCGCTTCGAAATCCGGATCCCAAAAAGTGAGAAAATGGCGTGTATTTATAGGCTGAAAACTTAGGTCGTCTGCCACTATAAGTCGTCTCCGACTTATCCCTACCTCCGACCTACGACCTAGCAGCATCTCCGACCTAACCTCCACGCGACTTAACAGGGTTGCGACTTAAGCCCCTCAGTCCTACGACTTAACAGGTTTACCGACCTAGCAAAGTTACGACCTAACCAAGATGCGACCTAACACAGACCGCTTCCTTGCGACCTAACAATGCCTCGACTTAGCAACTTAAGCGACCTAACTACTCGCGCGACCTAACTGGTTTACGACTCAACTCCTAAGTCGTCTACGACTTAACTACGCGCGCGACTTAACACATGCGACCTAGCGACTTAACAACAGTCGTGACTTACGACTTAACGAATGCGCGACCTCACTTCTGTGCGACTTAACTTCCTAACTCGCTAACTCGTTTAGTCCTTAGGTCGCTAACTTGCCCAACCAACCTAACTCTTAACTCGTCGATTCCCTTAGGTCGTAGACTTTTCTTAAGTCGCTCACGACTTATCACTTAGGTCGCTCACTTCACTAACTCGCTAACTACAGAAGAATACTAATCCTTAGGTCGCTACTCACCAGTTCCTTAGGTTGTTGCCGACCTAACTACTAAGTCGCTCCACTCCACTAGGTCGTATACTCCTTAGCTCGCATCTCCCTTAGGTCGCTAACATCCTATAGGTCGTCCCAAACTAACACACGACCTAAACCACTACGCGACCTAACTACTGTACGACCTAAGATCCTTAAGTCGCTCAAACGACCTAACACTTAACCTGTCCACGACCTAACTGCTATTAGGTCGCTCAAAACCTTAGGTCGTCTATTACGACCTATCCACACTACGACCTAAGACTTAGAACCACAACGACTTATTTCCTACACGACCTAAGATACCAGACGATCTAACTCTTAAGTCGTCACCGACTTAAGTCTTCCTTCCCTTAAGTCGTCCAATCTATAAGTCGGTCACGACTTAGGACTTGAACAAAATTCTGCCCAAAAAATATGAAACGACTTAACAACGCTAAGAATTCCAGATTTTTATGAACTTTTCGATCCGTAAAAATACGGGTCGTTACAATTTTGGTAATTTCATGGTCTATTCTACTTCTCCTTCTTCTTTGGGTCAAATTGTGATTCTTCAATAAAATAATAGGTTTAGATTACAAATCCTATTCGGAGTTTACACAAATAATTTTTATCTATTTCTTTGTAAGTGAAAGATGAGTCAAATAGAATATGGAGTTTAGAATGCAACTCCTATTATTTAGGACATTCCATTGAATTGGTGTAATAAATTGAGTTTCTATTTTGTTTGCAAGTCTATTATTGCAATTTTGGTTATGAATATTTATTCCCTATTTTGGATATTAGAATCCCTTATTTTGGTATGTTGAAATCTTGGAAATTTGAAGAAATTAAACTTGTAATAGTATTTAGTGTAGGAAATTGACATTTAACGCTACTTTAAAGCTTAAAATTCGTTCGTTTAGCACTTATTAAGTGCAAATATTTATTTCTCTCTATTTGCGTAATTAACATATAATTATTGCATATATGGCATAGTTAACAAGGAATTTATTTTCATTAATTTCCCTCATTAGGAAGGTAATTGATTGTTAGGAAAAAAATAAGAGGGAACCCTTATATAGCCTAATTATTATTTTAAGACGTAATAAAGATGATTCCTTATAAGGCCTTATTTATGAAACGGTGAAATGAGTATATATATAGAGAGAGTAATTGATGTATGGCTAAGTCATAGGGATGCGAAGTCAATCGAGTCACATGACAGAAGTCTACCGTTCACTTTAAGGCTACCAGCGGTTGTGTACACTTTGATTGATGTGAGATATCCTTATGATAAATATTTGTAATGATGCGAGACTGGTCCCAAATTCTGTATTGGAAATCTGGCCAGCTAATCTAGCTACCAGTTTCTAGGAATAGTCGGACTAATGTAAGGCATCATCATGAGTATGGGCCATAAGACGAAGGGCATGCTTGGGGATCTTGAGGTATCAAGTGGTTGTTCGAGGGCCCGCCATTTTTCTCGAGATGAAGTATTAAATGGCCAATGGGTTACGTTAGGTAGTATCTCAATGAGGGGGTCCGCTTCTGGAAATAGATATTAAATGATGGGATCTGCCTTAACTAGGGTATTAAATAACCAGAGTCTGCCTATTTTCCACAAAGAAGTATTAAGTGGCTAAGAGATTTCATATGATGTCAGCTAAATAGTACCATTGAGGGGCATGCCTTAGAAATAGATATTAAATGATGGGGTCTGCCTTAATTAAGGTATTAAATGACCGGAGTTTTCCTACTTTTAAATAAAAGATATTAAGTGGCTTGGGTACCATCTCTCACATTATTAGCTATTTATGACATATGATTGAGATATGGGATTCTAGAAACCTGCTACTTGAATGGAAGATATTAAGTGGTTGGACCCACCTCCTTTCCTTATAAAGAAGTGTTAGATGGTTTAATGGTCTATTTTCGTAGACATATTCTTATTTTGAGATATACTGTCCAAGTACTGAAAATGTAAGGCTCGAAGTTTTTATCCACCAGACATTGGTGTTGAAAATGCTAAGCAATTGCAGTCGTTTATAAATCAAGCAAATTAATAGGTAAAAAAGTTAGATAAATAGTTCATTAATAATTTCTTCCTCAATATCCTACAATTCTTTATAAATCTCTATCAAACTTTTATCAGAGCTTGGTCAATTTCTACATTAATTTCATCCCTTAAAATTCTTAAAAATTTAATTATATGGCACCTACATCTTTCACTTACACATCAACTTCGGTCCAATGTTTTGAATGACAAAACTTTGGTTATTGGGTCATACAAATGAGACCTAATTTTATCTCAAATGACTTACTAGAAATAATTGAAGAAGATTATGATGAAAAATCAATCACAAATATAAAGGAATTGGAAAAGAAAATTGCAAAAGCATTACAACTCATCTATCCAGGAATCCACAAAAAAATTCTTTTCACGAATAATGAGAGCAACTAAAGAAAAAGATGGTAGGGATATCTTGAAAAAAAAAATCATTTCAAGGGTCAAGAAAAGTTATCTCCATAAAGCCTCAATCCTTATGGAGAGATTTGATAATTTAATGATCGAAAAGAATGAAAATATTCAGTAATTTGGCTCTCGTGTTACTAAAATTGTAAATCAAACTCAATGTTATGGATACATAATTGAAGATAAAAGAGTCATGCAAAAAATTCTTTGAAGTTTCCTCCTAAATTTGATCTAGTTATAGTGTAACATCCCGTATTTTTAAGCCATTGAATTTGAACATTTAATTCATTTTAAATGTTAATATGGATTCTTAATTGATTTTAAAATGAATAGATTCAGATTCAATCAATGAAATAAGCTGTAATTTTTAATTATAGTAATTTCGGGTTGAATTTGAATAACGGGAAGATACTATTTAAATATTCAAAATTGAGATAAAAGGTAAATCTGAGTGTAAATAGTGATAAAAATAGTTTTAAAAATTTATTTGGAGTTATTGGAGTGTAAATAGTGTGGTGGTAATTTTAGATGAATTTAAAAGTCGACAAATTATTATTTGGAATTTTATATTAATTTAAAAATGAATTTAATATTATTAAAATGCAAATTAATCAGATTTGAGTCTGGGATGAGCCAGAATGATTTTTAATGTGATTATAAATTTTATATGATTTATTGTTAAGTTAATAAAATTTTAAAGGTGAAATTTGAAGCGTTTTCGACGATGTTCAGAAATCGCCTGATTTAATAGACGAGTTAAAATAGCCTTCCGGGGCACGGTCTCGGAATTCGACGAAACCAGTTTCATTGGATTCGTAATAATTAGTTATTATCGGATTTCAATTTTCGTGGCAATCGGAGTTATCGTTTGACCGTGGCAGCTCGAAACGCATCGAAATCGATTTAACCGATTTAATTTTAAATTGACCGTTTAATTTCGTATCTCACGCATACGATCAAATTAGCTCACGAAACCTGTTCCATTGTGTCCAGAATGCGGAAAAACCCTAGAATCGCCTGTCGAAACGTGAGAATCGGAGTTCGTTTGCATAACGGATAAGTCGAGATATTATATTAATTAAATAATATAAAAGTAATTATATATATATAAAATTTATCTCAAACCCTAGCAATAACGTGAGCCGCCACTAGTATTCTTCAATGGCCGATATCTCCTAGTCTTCTTCCTCAAATTCAACGAAATCCAAGCAACGGTTGAAGAAATTTTTAACTGGAAGATCGTAGTACTCGACGAGTACTACACATCCAACGGGTGATTCAGAGTATCGTCGTCGATTGGAGATGATTTGAGGTCGTTTAGGGCATGCGTTCGTGCTCGAATTTCAAGCCCAGGGGGAGGCCGAGTGTTACCGCGATGGAGGCGATGGTGGAGGGCTCGAAGGCGAACCGGGTGATGGTGGCTGATCTTGTTCTCGTCGATCGTGGGTGCGGCAGCGTTTAACCCTAGTGCATGCGTATTGGGTTCGTTCGAACCTGGGGATGTCGCGTGCGTGTAGAAAGGAAGCGGGAAGATGAAGACGCGACCTCGTTTTTGCTGGGTGATCTACGGTTGTGATGGTATAAAATTAAATAAAAGAAATTTGTAATAAATTGTTATTCAAACTTTAAAAATTAATATCTTTTCCGTACATTATCAGATTTCGACAAATCTGATAGCGCCGGAATCGCAGAGAGAAGCACTACGTGATGGCGCAGATCTGGAGTCATTCTGGGCAAGTAGAAATTTGGGTTAAATCGGACGTCGTCCGGTTTAATTCAAAATTTCGAACGCTCGCCGAAACTCAAAGTGAGTTTTTCTCACTCACATCTGGATGCTAGACATTATAAATAATTGATATTTAAATATCTGAGTGGTTGATTGTCTATATTGGTGTTTATCTGTCTGGATTGATATTTATATTGTGATGTGCTAATATTTGTGGATGCAGGGAGAAACAGGTTGGAGGGATCCAACTGGATTCCTCACAATTGTAGAAATTATTTTATAATTGTTAGTGAATACCTGTTTATATGTTGTGATTGATAAATCTGGCAATTTAATTGTGTTGTGAAATTGTGGTATAAATCATAGTTACAGAATTTAATTTATAAATGGACAAAATTGGGTTTTTACGAAATAAGTAAATTGTTAAATTAAGAATTTTTGAAGAATAGAAATTGAAATCTGGTTTGGAATGGAAAATGGAAATTTGTAAAATTCGAATTTAATATTGTGGGAAAATTTATCAATCGATAAATATGAAATATAAATTTTCTGGAGATTAAATTTATGAAATTATAAATTGTTTAAAATAACGGTGTTTATTTTAATAATGACTAATGTTATCCGGAAATTAAAAATATGTTAAAATGGAGTTTCCGACTATTAATTAACAAGTTCAAGAAAAATAGAATGTGTTGAAAATGCCGTATTTCATTGGAATTTAATTAAGTGAATTGGAAATTTGGCTTCCATTGAAAATTCACCAAATGTTTATTTAAAAATGTTTAAACTATATTTAAAAATGAATTTCCGGAAATGACAAATTGTGATTTAACTTCGGAGGAAGTTATAGTTAAGTATGGAATTGGAAATTTATGTTGAAATCAAAAATTGACTTGAAATAAATCAGTGGATTTATATGAAAGAGTACTTTGAAATGTTTGAAACGCGAAAGTGTTTCCCTGGGAAAACCAAGTAAATGTTTATAAAAAGATTTTATTTAACTAAAGGTTAAGTTTTAATTCGTCTTAAAAGTATTTTTAAGAAATCGTTATTTTTAAAGAAATAAATTAATAATTTTAATACCGTAAATAATTTGGGAGTATATTATTAATTATTTTTACAAATGGATTTATTTAAAAGTTGGTTTTAGCTTAAGTTGTTAAAATTAGCATTTTTCTTCTTATAACGCTATTTTGAATTTAGTTAAACTAAAACCCTTATTTTTAAAATCAAAGTTTATGTGTAATAATTAGTTTTCTTCACATATTTTAAATTTATATTTTGAGTAAATAAATAGAAGTAATTTTCATATTTTAAAGTATATTTCAGTATAAAGTATTTTTAACTGTTTAAATGCAAATTGTTTTATACTTGGTTATTCCCGATGGGAATAAAGGGTAAAAGATTTACCTTGTAAAGGAAGAGTTTTGGAAAATTGTTTTCAAACGAGTTTTGAAAATGTGAAAATATATCTTTGAAAGATATTAGAAGAAAATAAATAATATGGAGATTATTTATTGTGTGATGGATGTGTATGGATGTTTGTGAACATTAATTGATAGTTAAATCACCGACTATCAATAGTGGCCAAATGCGCTGATCGTTTCGAAGAGTCCGGGATCGGGTTTCCGTATACCGGGATTCTAGGTCTGGAGACTCGAATACCACTTCAATCCGGTTTGTACGTTTCATGTAACGTGTTCGGAGTCGAAGATGGAGCAGTGAAGTGCAAGGGCTAGTCGCTACTAATCCTGAGGATATTTCCAAAATGGATGTAGTAGGAATAGTGCCTTCGGTTCCGTTCGGACCCGGGACGGACTTATATGGACGAATGCTTTCGTGACATCGTCAGGTGGACGATGGGCATTCAAAGTGAAATGTTCTGTAAAGGTATCGTTTAGCCTCAAGCCTCATCAACCGGGAATGACTGAAAATCAGGGGTTATGCAGCAAGGCTTCGTGGGTAGCCCCCACTTGAGAGTAAGGTCATCCCTGTCTAGATGTCCCTTTTATTTCGGCTTAGTGGTGCGGTTGCTGATCCCAACCATGGGGTGATTTTACTTGGAATTATCCAGTAAGGGATGATTCCGGCTTTGTGTTGCAGGGGAGCGGGCGTACTCCTCGGTACTGTGATCTAGGCCACGTACTGTGACAGGTGGTACCCCAGTGCCTAGTCATTCGTTGGAAATCCATTCTCCCTACGTGCCTGTACGGTTTTGATTGTGCCCAACTATTGTTGAAATGTGAGATGCAAGCATTTCAGCTAGATTCTATTTTACTTTCTATAGACACTATTATAATATTAGAGGATTTTAATATAAAAGTGTTTTAGCTATCGTAAGGTAAAAACCCGACATGTTTATTTGTGGCGTGGTCTTACGAGATGCTTTTGTTTCAAAGGATTTTTGAAACTTTAATAATCAGTTTGGATGTATTTATGATGCGCTGGTATTCCAGACTGACTCGGGTGTTATTTTATTATAATGCTCGGGTCAGACCGAGTATTTTACAGGATAGGTTGCTATGGAGCTCAGGAGAGGAGCTGGAGTTCGAGACGTATTTCTCGTACTTGTATTATTCCGCTGCTGTGATTGTTGTATTGACTGATTGACTGGATATTGATGATGGTATTGATATACTCTGATGATGATGTATTGTATATAAACAGATATAGTTTCATTTTGTGTAAAGATCTGTTCTATATATTATATTTTACCCGCTGCGACTGTGAGGTTCTGATTTTGTTTAGTTCTTTCTTCTTCTATCTACTTTCTTATTCTTCTACAATCTGTCTTTTCCGGCATTCGATCGTCGGCATATTATACTGTTGAGTATTTTGTGTCGATTTTCGAGGGTCGAGAAGGGCGGGTCGTCACACTTGGTATCAGAGCTTAGGTTGGCGACAACCTAGGCTTTGGTGGGAAAATTACTCATTTTTAAATAGAGTCAGAAGTACTCTATAATGAGTTGAGTATACTAATAGCTATGAGAGCGTACTTGTTAGTGGATATAAAATTGTTTTGTACTGCGTTGACTTATCGGTTGAGTGTTTATGAATTCTGGTCGGTGCGGGAAGTACAACCGTATCGATAGGGGTTTCTAAACTCTTAAACAAGATAAACCGACATAGTATTGTTTTTAAAGCGGGTAAATGAAATAATTTTACCCAAAATTATATTTTGATATAAAGAAATAGTTTTCTAAATTATATATATTGGATGTTTGTTTGGTTGTTTCTTCTATAATCAAATAAGAAATTAAAACATGATCTAAAATTTGAAATGATATATATAAGAAAATAAGAAGTTAAAATATTAAAATGGTTTATAACCAAATGGAATTGATTGAATATGTTTAAATAAGAAGAAGTGAAATTAAAATTTGATTTAAACTAGAATTTTGACCCCGGAAATTTTTGAAAGGGATTTCAAATGAATTTAAACAAAGGTGTGGAAAAATTTAGAAACCTTGGGAATGTTGAAATGTTTTCCAAAGGTTTTGAAGTTAATGATGGAATATATTTTGGGAAAATATTTTGTGAATAGAAATTGTTTTGAGGTGGATTTTGGAAGTGGAAAGCATTGAACTCACTTCAGTCGCTGGGAAATAATCCTGATGATGCTGGCCACATCATTAGAATTCATTTTCGAGTTTCTAAAGTGATGGATTGCTACCAAAATAGTTGGTTATGACATTGATTGGACTTGTTTTGGAAACAAGTGATTTTGGAATTTTCAAAGGAAAATTGTTTGGTAAAAGCAGTTTGTTTTGGAATTTGGTATTTGATTTGAATATCAAAAGAGAAATGTGTTGATTTTTATTTCGAATTGGTTTTGAAATAAATCCGGGTAAATTGAATTCTGGAAATTCTATTTTAAAATAAAAATGTGGAAGTTGAAATGATTCAACTATATAACTTATAAAGGAAAGTTGATTTAAAGAAGAATTGAGTATATATGGAATGTAAATTTACTTCGAATAAATGAAGGTGAATGGAATATATCTAGATTTAACTTATGATAAGTTAAATAAAATTAAGGATTTGAAATTGAATTAAACCTAAATGAATTGGAATTAAATGGAAGTTGAGATAACGGTGAAATGTGAATGCTTATGATTGTACAAATGAATTCATATTCTTAAGTTATTAAGTGTTAAAAATTGACATGGTGATTATAAAAATGTGGATTGGTTTGAAATGAGCAATATAAACTTACAAGTAAATAAGTTGGAGAACTTGAGAATGAAGATTTGATTTTAACTCAAGTAAAATGGAATTATAATCACAAATGGAAATAATAAATGGAATGGTGAATTCGAACTTAATTTTAAATGGAATGCAAAGTAAGGTGAAACAATTATAAAATATAAAAGAGGTAAGTGAACTGAAGTTAGTAAATAAGTTGAACTTGGATATGGAGAATTAAGATTAAATTGAATTTGGTTTAACTTCGACTAAGATGGAATTAAGCTGAATATTAAAATTAAAATTTCTGTTGTGTTATGAATAAGAATGAATGTAATTAAATTCTTATTTAAGGTAGTAAAGGAAATGATATAAATCCAAGTTGGCTAAATAAAATTTAGATGAACTTGAATTAATTCTGGAAAGGAATTAAATTGAAAATGCATATATAATCTAGTTAACCTTGAATTAAATTTGGATAAGAATTTAATTAAATGGAAATTTAATTTAGTTGAAGGGATGTTGAATGAAGTAAATGCTCAGTAAATTAAATTTAAAATGATTGTTTGGCAATGAGTTTTGTGTTAGCTAAATTAAATGGAGTTTGTATTGCAATAAATAGGATTTTGATAGTTTGGTCAAAATTTAGAAAGTAAGGAAAAATCCAGTTGTTGAATGAAATTTAAGTTTGGTAATAAATGTTGGAAGTGAGAATGTATAACGGAATTAGCTTATAATAGTAATGGTTTGAATTGTAAATAAAATTCAAATGAGAGAAATAATTTAAATGGTCTCTTTGTTAATAAAATAAATTTGTACATGGATTGGATAAATAAACAAAGAGCATTAAAGTTGTAAAGGAATTGAAATTTGATTTGAATGAGAATCAAATGAAAATAAAATAAAATTGATATAAGAAGATGATGGAAATTTTGTGAAAGAACTTAAGTAACTTGGAAGAAAAACAAATGATTGTGAATGGGCTTATTTAAGTAATTCCGAATGAAATTTGTTAGGAAATAAACTGAAATGCAAGTGAAGTGAGTTTTAAATTAATTAATGTGATGAGTTAAAAATATAAGAGTTGTAAATAACTCAGGAATGAATGATATTAATATAAACTTAAATTTGGTTAATGGAAATAAAGATGTAAGGAAAATGTAATTTAACAATTACATTGGAAAGAGAAAATATTTGGTTTGTGAACCATGCAAATGGAATAAAATTTATATGAATCTAAGTTGGAAATTAATTTTAATGTTTATAAGTTTAAGTGGTGATTATTTTGCTTGAATGAAATGAAATTGGCATGTATTCGGAATTGAATTGTGTAACAAACAATTGAAATTGATTTTTGGATAAATTGATATGGATTGGAATCTAATTTAAAGAGTTTGTAAATGAATGCAAGTAAATTGATTTAAAGTAGCAAATGGAATGGATTTTAAATCAATTGGAATGAGTTGATATTTTATTAAGTAATTTTGTATATGGATAGAAATGCAAATGATTCAAGTTTAAAATAAAATTTGATTGCAAATCAAATTGGGAATGTAAGTTAAAATAAAGAAAATGTAAGTATATCAAATTTAAGAATAAGAATTTGATTGTGAATCAATTTGTAATTGAATTGAAGTAAATTGATGCAAGTGATACGCATGTAATCAAACTGATGTAAATATGAATTGAGAATATTAAACTTGAATGCAAGTCATTCAAGAGAAAAAGAATGAAGTTTGGACTTGAATAAGAAATTGGAAAGGTGATTTAAATCTTTGAATTGTTGGTAAATATGGTTGATATTGTTAAACTATGAAGTTTGGGTTTGTAAAGAGGCTTTAAAATGATGTCGGAATTGTGAAATTGATAATTAAGGTGGTTAACATTGTTAAATTATGAAGTTGCTTGGTTTGGTTATGAAATGGATATGTTTGGTTTGCATTTGTATTGGAAATGTTATGAAAATGCTCATATCTTGAATTTGATGAGTTTGTTGAGTATAGTACAGGTGCGGGAGGCGTTCGAGAGAGTTGGAGCGCGTATATGCGAGATATTAGCCGCTTGCTTTTAAAAATTTGCTAAGAGGTACGCCTACGCAAATATAATTGGGAAAATGATATATATATTGTGATATATTTTGGTTTCCGGCCATGTGAGCCGATGTATATATATTTATGTATCCTGCGATATCGCAGAAGCTTCTCCGTGCAAAGGAGACTCTGCCAAAATTTTTCAAAAATTTTGGGAGTTAGAAAATTTTTGGGGTTTTTGGGAAAATTTATTAATAAGTAAAGTTATTTTGAAAGCGAGTGTTAAGATAAAGGCTTTAGAGTAAATAAAGCAAATGGTTTTGAAATGGAGCTGAAACTTTTTGGAAAGTGAATATAGCTTTTAACTAAGCAAATTTGGAAATAAATGGGTTGGAGAGTATTTTCTACCTTAGCAAATTTCGGGGACGAAATTTTTATAAGGGGGGAGGAATGTAACATCCCGTATTTTTAAGCCATTGAATTTGAACATTTAATTCATTTTAAATGTTAATATGGATTCTTAATTGATTTTAAAATGAATAGATTCAGATTCAATCAATGAAATAAGCTGTAATTTTTAATTATAGTAATTTCGGGTTGAATTTGAATAACGGGAAGATACTATTTAAATATTCAAAATTGAGATAAAAGGTAAATCTGAGTGTAAATAGTGATAAAAATAGTTTTAAAAATTTATTTGGAGTTATTGGAGTGTAAATAGTGTGGTGGTAATTTTAGATGAATTTAAAAGTCGACAAATTATTATTTGGAATTTTATATTAATTTAAAAATGAATTTAATATTATTAAAATGAAAATTAATCAGATTTGAGTCTGGGATGAGCCAGAATGATTTTTAATGTGATTATAAATTTTATATGATTTATTGTTAAGTTAATAAAATTTTAAAGGTGAAATTTGAAGCGTTTTCGACGATGTTCAGAAATCGCCTGATTTAATAGACGAGTTAAAATAGCCTTCCGGGGCACGGTCTCGGAATTCGACGAAACCAGTTTCATTGGATCCGTAATAATTAGTTATTATCGGATTTCAATTTTCGTGGCAATCGGAGTTATCGTTTGACCGTGGCAGCTCGAAACGCATCGAAATCGATTTAACCGATTTAATTTTAAATTGACCGTTTAATTTCGTATCTCACGCATACGATCAAATTAGCTCACGAAACCTGTTCCATTGTGTCCGGAATGCGGAAAAACCCTAGAATCGCCTGTCGGAACGTGAGAATGGGAGTTCGTTTGCATAACGGATAAGTCGAGATATTATATTAATTAAATAATATAAAAGTAATTATATATATATAAAATTTATCTCAAACCCTAGCAATAACGTGAGCCGCCACTAGTATTCTTCAATGGCCGATATCTCCTAGTCTTCTTCCTCAAATTCAACGAAATCCAAGCAACGGTTGAAGAAATTTTTAACTGGAAGATCGTAGTACTCGACGAGTACTACACATCCAACGGGTGATTCAGAGTATCGTCGTCGATTGGAGATGATTTGAGGTCGTTTAGGGCATGCGTTCGTGCTCGAATTTCAAGCCCAGGGGGAGGCCGAGTGTTACCGCGATGGAGGCGATGGTGGAGGGCTCGAAGGCGAACCGAGTGATGGTGGCTGATCTTGTTCTCGTCGATCGTGGGTGCGGCAGCGTTTAACCCTAGTGCGTTCGTATTGGGTTCGTTCGAACCTGGGGATGTCGCATGCGTGTAGAAAGGAAGCGGGAAGATGAAGACGCGACCTCGTTTTTGCTGGGTGATCTACGGTTGTGATGGTATAAAATTAAATAAAAGAAATTTGTAATAAATTGTTATTCAAACTTTAAAAATTAATATCTTTTCCGTACATTATCAGATTTCGACAAATCTGATAGCGCCGGAATCGCAGAGAGAAGCACTACGTGATGGCGCAGATCTGGAGTCATTCTGGGCAAGTAGAAATTTGGGTTAAATCGGGCGTCGTCCGGTTTAATTCAAAATTTCGAACGCTCGCCGAAACTCAAAGTGAGTTTTTCTCACTCACATCTGGATGCTAGACATTATAAATAATTGATATTTAAATATCTGAGTGGTTGATTGTCTATATTGGTGTTTATCTGTCTGGATTGATATTTATATTGTGATGTGCTAATATTTGTGGATGCAGGGAGAAACAGGTTGGAGGGATCCAACTGGATTCCTCACAATTGTAGAAATTATTTTATAATTGTTAGTGAATACCTGTTTATATGTTGTGATTGATAAATCTGGAAATTTAATTGTGTTGTGAAATTGTGGTATAAATCATAGTTACAGAATTTAATTTATAAATGGACAAAATTGGGTTTTTTCGAAATAAGTAAATTGTTAAATTAAGAATTTTTGAAGAATAGAAATTGAAATCTGGTTTGGAATGGAAAATGAAAATTTGTAAAATTCGAATTTAATATTGTGGGAAAATTTATCAATCGATAAATATGAAATATAAATTTTCTGGAGATTAAATTTATGAAATTATAAATTGTTTAAAATAACGGTGTTTATTTTAATAATGACTAATGTTATCCGGAAATTAAAAATATGTTAAAATGGAGTTTCCGACTATTAATTAACAAGTTCAAGAAAAATAGAATGTGTTGAAAATGCCGTATTTCATTGGAATTTAATTAAGTGAATTGGAAATTTGGCTTCCATTGAAAATTCACCAAATGTTTATTTAAAAATGTTTAAACTATATTTAAAAATGAATTTCCGGAAATGAAAAATTGTGATTTAACTTCGGAGGAAGTTATAGTTAAGTATGGAATTGGAAATTTATGTTGAAATCATAAATTGACTTGAAATAAATCAGTGGATTTATATGAAAGAGTACTTTGAAATGTTTGAAACGCGAAAGTGTTTCCCTGGGAAAACCAAGTAAATGTTTATAAAAAGATTTTATTTAACTAAAGGTTAAGTTTTAATTCGTCTTAAAAGTATTTTTAAGAAATCGTTATTTTTAAAGAAATAAATTAATAATTTTAATACCGTAAATAATTTGGGAGTATATTATTAATTATTTTTACAAATGGATTTATTTAAAAGTTGGTTTTAGCTTAAGTTGTTAAAATTAGCATTTTTCTTCTTATAACGCTATTTTGAATTTAGTTAAACTAAAACCCTTATTTTTAAAATCAAAGTTTATGTGTAATAATTAGTTTTCTTCACATATTTTAAATTTATATTTTGAGTAAATAAATAGAAGTAATTTTCATATTTTAAAGTATATTTCAGTATAAAGTATTTTTAACTGTTTAAATGCAAATTGTTTTATACTTGGTTATTCCCGATGGGAATAAAGGGTAAAAGATTTACCTTGTAAAGGAAGAGTTTTGGAAAATTGTTTTCAAACGAGTTTTGAAAATGTGAAAATATATCTTTGAAAGATATTAGAAGAAAATAAATAATATGGAGATTATTTATTGTGTGATGGATGTGTATGGATGTTTGTGAACATTAATTGATAGTTAAATCACCGACTATCAATAGTGGCCAAATGCGCTGATCGTTTCGAAGAGTCCGGGATCGGGTTTCCGTATACCGGGATTCTAGGTCTGGAGACTCGAATACCACTTCGATCCGGTTTGTACGTTTCGTGTAACGTGTTCGGAGTCGAAGATGGAGCAGTGAAGTGCAAGGGCTAGTCGCTACTAATCCTGAGGATATTTCCAAAATGGATGTAGTAGGAATAGTGCCTTCGGTTCCGTTCGGACCCGGGACGGACTTATATGGACGAATGCTTTCGTGACATCGTCAGGTGGACAATGGGCATTCAAAGTGAAATGTTCTGTAAAGGTATCGTTTAGCCTCAAGCCTCATCAACCGGGAATGACTGAAAATCAGGGGTTATGCAGCAAGGCTTCGTGGGTAGCCCCCACTTGAGAGTAAGGTCATCCCTGTCTAGATGTCCCTTTTATTTCGGCTTAGTGGTGCGGTTGCTGATCCCAACCGTGGGGTGATTTTACTTGGAATTATCCAGTAAGGGATGATTCCGGCTTTGTGTTGCAGGGGAGCGGGCGTACTCCTCGGTACTGTGATCTAGGCCACGTACTGTGACAGGTGGTACCCCAGTGCCTAGTCATTCGTTGGAAATCCATTCTCCCTACGTGCCTGTACGGTTTTGATTGTGCCCAACTATTGTTGAAATGTGAGATGCAAGCATTTCAGCTAGATTCTATTTTACTTTCTATAGACACTATTATAATATTAGAGGATTTTAATATAAAAGTGTTTTAGCTATCGTAAGGTAAAAACCCGACATGTTTATTTATGGCGTGGTCTTACGAGATGCTTTTGTTTCAAAGGATTTTTGAAACTTTAATAATCAGTTTGGATGTATTTATGATGCGCTGGTATTCCAGACTGACTCGGGTGTTATTTTATTATAATGCTCGGGTCAGACCGAGTATTTTACAGGATAGGTTGCTATGGAGCTCAGGAGAGGAGCTGGAGTTCGAGACGTATTTCTCGTACTTGTATTATTCCGCTGCTGTGATTGTTGTATTGACTGATTGACTGGATATTGATGATGGTATTGATATACTCTGATGATGATGTATTGTATATAAACAGATATAGTTTCATTTTGTGTAAAGATCTGTTCTATATATTATATTTTACCCGCTGCGACTGTGAGGTTCTGATTTTGTTTAGTTCTTTCTTCTTCTATCTACTTTCTTATTCTTCTACAATCTGTCTTTTCCGGCATTCGATCGTCGGCATATTATACTGTTGAGTATTTTGTGTCGATTTTCGAGGGTCGAGAAGGGCGGGTCGTCACATATAGCCACTATTAAAGAATCCAAAGATCTATTCAAATTGCCACTCTATGAACTGGTTGGATAACTTGAAGCTCATGAATTTAGATTGAGTCATATTTCATATACATGGTTGGAGTAAGCATTCCAATTAGGGAATTCTATTAATGAAGGAAAGAAAGGAGAAGAAAAAAGAGTATTTTCCAAATGAAAGGCCAATGAGAAAAAGTGCAGGGAAGCCAAAAGCAATGGAAGAAAAAATTCACTACTGGAAATTTATTTGATGGAGATTATCAATGTTTCATTTGAAAAAGGTGGGACATTAATCAAAAGAATGGTACTATAGATGTAGAAACTGTGAAATTCCAGATCGCTCTAAAAGGTGTTGTTGGAAGAAGAAGAAAAATGAAATTTCTTTGTTGAAATTCAAAAGGATGAATAATTATTCACTTGCATGATTCCTAATGAAGAATCAAAAAATATATAGTTCTTGGATAGTGGTTGTAGTAGTAGTCACATAAATGGTAAGCGCGATATGTTTGTAGAAGTCGATGGAAAATACAAGGAAGTTAAAGGCAAATGTGTTATTGTAGTCAACACAAAACAAGGTAACATTAGATATATATACATGATATTCTTTATGTTTCTGGAATTTCTCATAATCTCTTAAGTTTTGGTCAATTGCTAGAAAAAGGGTTGTAACCTGGTTTTTGATGATCTTGAATGCAAAATAATTAATAAGAAAAAATTATGGCAATTGTTAAAATGTCAGTCAATAAACTATTCCTCTTCTCATGCCACAAATTGAAAAATTTGCATTCAAGTGTGAAAAGGATGATGAATACCAATTATGGCATTTGAGATATGGTCATTTAAATTGCCAAGATCTTTCTCTTTTGAAAAGAAAATATAGTGCTTAGATTACCTTCAAATGAGTTGACTAAATTGTCCGTGATGGTTGTATTTATGGAAAAATGCACAGATTACCATTCCCAAAAATAGCTTTTTTGCTCAAAGTTCGATTGAATTAATACACTTAGATAATTTGGTCCAATTAGAACACCTTCTCTTAATGGCAGAAGATATTGTCTCTGTAACAACCCGGGATTGCAATTACCGAATAATAAATTAAAATTATGATTTTAATTTAAATGGAGCTAAAAATGGATAGAGAACACCAACCGAAGCGAATAGAGAATGGTGACATCAC
Source organism: Allium fistulosum (assembly GCA_030737815.1). Taxonomy (NCBI): domain Eukaryota; kingdom Viridiplantae; phylum Streptophyta; class Magnoliopsida; order Asparagales; family Amaryllidaceae; genus Allium; species Allium fistulosum. The sequence goes on from CM060904.1 coordinate 1,070,399,207, forward strand.
ATTCAGTAGGCGTGACCTGGAGGGAAGGCAGTACCCTCACACGGATCCCATGGTTATCTCTGCCCGGCTCGGTCCAGCCGAAGTTTTCCGAATTCTAGTAGACACTGGAAGCTCAGTAAATATCCTATTCAAGCATGCCTTCGACAAAATGAAGCTGTCATTAAAGGATGTTCTTCCCTGCAATAAACCACTACACGATTTCACAGGAAATGCGAAGATGCCCCTCGGACGACTGGACCTCTTTGTTGAAATTGGAATTTATCCCCGCTCCGTTGTGCGGAAACAAACATTTGTGCTGATAGAAAACCACTCGGCCTACAACGCCTTCTTAGGAAGGCTAGCCTTGTCTGACTTCCAAATTGTCCTGACCCCATGGTGCCTAAAGATGAAATTTCCAACGGACAATGGAATAGGGGAAGTAGAGGGAGACCAGGACATCGCTCGAGATTGCTATGTAGCTGAACTCCGCAATAACCGCAGGAAGGATATAGGGAAGAGTGCAGAGACTGCCCTCTGCACGAAAAGTTTGGAAGCATAGCAACTAAGGAAAGCCCCTCCTCTTCGATATACTAGTGACCCTTTCAATGAATTAAACCCCAGGGACAAAGAGGAGGAGGCCACCGCCGAGCCTGCAGAGGCTATGGAATTTGTATCTGTGGACAAACATGACTCTAGTAGACTATTGAAAGTCGGGTCCCAACTAAAAGCAGAATTGAAGGGACAACTCATTGATTTTCTCCGCCACAACTTGGATGTATTTGCATGGTCACACGCTGACATGACTGGAATCTCCCCTAACATAGCATGCCACGTACTAAACATCGATCTTACCAAGGCGCCAGTAAAACAAAAAAAGAGAAGTATGGGGGCAGAACGATCAGCAGCCCTCGATGAAAAAGTAAAAAACCTACTTGCCAATGACTTCATATGAGAAGCCATCTACCTGGAGTGGATCGCCAATCCGGTACTAGTAAAGAAGGCTAATGGGAAGTGGCGAACGTGCATTGACTTCTCCAACTTAAATGACACCTGCCCGAAGGATTGCTTCCCACTTCCCCGAATCGACCAGCTCGTGGACAGCACGGCCGGGCACGAACTCTTATCTTTTATGGACGCATACTCAGGATATAACCAAATTTCTATGCATGATGCCGATCAAGACCACACTAGTTTCATCACTGACCGGGGATTGTACTGCTACAAAGTAATGCCTTTTGGACTTAAAAACGCAGGAGCCACCTATCAACGCCTCGTCAACAAGATGTTTGCGGGGCTAATAGGACAAACTGTGGAAGTTTATGTGGATGACATGCTGGTAAAGTCAAGGAAAGCCGACGATCACTTAAGCCACCTTGGCGAGATGTTTCAAGTACTTCGTCAATATGGAATGAAGCTGAATCCTCTAAAGTGCTCCTTCAGAGTATCATCAGGAAAGTTCATGGGATTCATCAACCATGCCAGAGGAATTGAAGCAAACCCTGAACAAGTCCGAGCTCTGAAGGATATCAAGATACCTTCTACTCGAAAAGAAATGCAAAGCCTAAATGGGAAGGTGGCCGCCCTGAGCAGATTCATCTCTAAAGCAACTGACAAATGCATCCCCTTCTTCGAAGCTCAAAATAAAGACAAAGGAAAGTTCAAATGGACTGACGAATGATTGACAACTTTCCTTAACTTAATCGAACACCTCCAGAGACCACCAATACTCTCAACTCCGAACAAAGGTGAAGAGCTATACCTATACCTTGCTGTGTCATCTCATGCTCTAAGCGCCGCCTTGGTGAGAGAAGACAAATGCACGCAGCGGCCAGTATACTTTGTAAGAAAGAGGTTTACAGGGGCGGAAGCCAGATATCCTAAACTTGAGAAACTAGCGTACTGTTTACTAATCACGTCACGGAAACTGCGTCACTATTTCCAATCTCATTCCATCAGAGTTCTGACCGATCAACCACTAAGGCAGGTACTCCATCGTCCCGACACTTCTGGGCGACTACTTAAATGGTGCATTGAACTAAGTCAATATGATATCACCTACCATCCTCGCACCGCCATCAAGGGACAAGCCATGGCCGATTTCATTGCCGAATTCACTACCAACAAAGGTAAGGAGCAATCGAAAATAGCAGAAGACATCAAGTGGAATCTCTTTGTGGATGGTGCGTCAAACGAACAAGGCTGGGGGCAGGTGTGGTAATAATCACTCCCAGGGGAAATAAGCTACATTATGCTCTAAGGTTGGAATTCGCTGCCACCAACAACGATGCAGAGTATGAAGCACTGATAGCTGAATTAGAACTTGCCTTAGAAATCGGAGCCAATTCTTTGTGTCTTCATAGTGATTCTCAACTTATTGTAAATCAAATACTAGGAGAATTTCAGGCTCGAGAAGAACGACTCATAGCATATCTAAAGAAGACCAAGTTGCTTCTCGATCAATTGGATTGCTATTTAATCAAACACATCCCTCGAGAAGAGAACCGAGAGGCCGACGAATTGGCGAAGCAAGCTAGCATGAGGGACGACACTATTTCCGGAGCAATGGCCATCTCAAAGCAACTGACCCCAAGTTTCAAGCAGGTGAATCTGATAGCTACAATCAAAGAGGAAACTTGGATGACTCCCATCCATAAATACTTACAAGACGGCACACTGCCCGACAAGCATAACGAACTCAAGAAAATCTTGAGGAGAGCTTCCCACTACACAATACAAGAAGGCACCCTTTATCGGCGCGGCTTCTCTAACCCCTTATTAAGGTGTGTCGCTGAAAGGGAAGCAAAAGAAATCTTATCCAGCATCCATCAAGGAAGCTGCGGAGATCACACTGGAGGGCAGGATCTGGTAAAGAAAATACTCCGATATGGATACTTCTGGCCCACCTTAAACAAAGACGCCTTAGATTTCATCAAAAAATGTGACAAATGTCAAAAATTTGCGAAGATTCCGCGGCTACCCACAACTGAGATTACCCACATGACCATCCCTTGGCCCTTTGCAGTATGGGGAATTGACCTGATTGACGAACTGCCAATGGGTCGAGGCAGAGCCAAATATGCTATAGTGGCAGTCGACTATTTCACCAAATGGGTGGAAGCAGAACCCCTAAATAAAGTATCTTCAGCAAAAGTTATTAACTTCTTGATCAAAAATGTTCTATGCAGGTACGGGGTCCCACTTAAAATCATATCGGACAACGGACTTCAGTTTGACAGCGAGGAGTTTGCCAACTGGTGCCAAGAGCACGGGATTCACAAAAGCTTCTCATCTGTAGCTTATCCCCAGGAGAACGGACAAGTCGAAGTTGTCAACAAAATTCTCAAAACTCTAATAAAAAAGAAACTTGAAAAGTCAAAAGGCGCTTGGGTGGATGAACTTCCGACGGCACTTTGGGCCTATCGCACATCTTTCAGAACATCAACGGGGCATACTCCTTTCTCTTTGACATACGGATCGGAGGCTATGCTCCCAGTTGAAACTATAGTGCCTTCCCACCGTAGGATCCACTATAACCCAGAAGAGAACGAGGAACTCCTTCACATGTCTTTGGATCTAATTGAGGAAAGAAGAAATGATGTGGCCCTCAAAACAGCAGCTCACAAGCAAAAAGTGGCAGCGCAATACAACTCCAAAGTCAAGCATCGTAGCTTACAAGAGGGGGATCTTGTCCTCAAGCGAATCTTCCCGCACCCCGGAGCACTAGATCCAATCTGGGACGGACCATATGTAATTCATAAAGATCTCCGCAACGGAGCTTATATTTTGTCAACAGTGGACGGAGAGGTGTTCCAGAGGGCATGGAACATCCAACACCTTCGTCGATACTTTTCTTAACTTGTACTGCCCGTATGAAGTGAATTACCAAAGAGAATCAGTGGACGTAGGCATTTTCGTGCCGAACCACTTTAAAAACTTGTCTCTTTTTTAACTTGTTCCTTTGTGTCTCGGCTACTTGTTAACTTTATCCTTTTCTGTTGAACAAAATCCTGTGCATATAGCATTTCCATTCAAGGCACTCCACAGCGCGACTTCACCTGGACAAGACCTAACAGGTACTATGCAAATCTCTGCCCTCGCCAATGAGACACTTTTGATCCGGCATCCCTCTGCTGCGGGTTAACTCATTGCTCGCGATGGCCCTTAAAGCCAACTGTAATGAGCCGATTATAAGCCACCGAGAAGGCCGACTATAGCCGAGGCAGCTCATTACGGCGTTCGGCTCGCCGGCAGCCGTGAACCTACTTTAAGCCCCAACATAAGGTGTGGCCAGCCAGGGGTAGTTCACGGTTGACGATCGGCACCCACGCTAGCCGGCCACGGTAAATCAAATAATACCCACGATTATGGGCCATAATGGCCCGGGTAGTTACTGTGCGCGATCTCGGCTCCGATGTGTCTTAAGTACGGCTGTGGTAAAAAAAAGAGATAAACTCCCCGCGGAGGCGTAAGATGGGTGACAAATGTCTCAAAGACCCACAGCTAGGGAAAGTGACTGCAAAACCCGTTTGCCACGAACTTAAGCACATCGAAGGCCTTCCGTGATTGGAAGTTTTACTATTTCTTATATTTCTATTTTATTTAAAAACTTTCCTCCTATCCTTTGTAACAATCCCTAAAGTACAGGACACAAGATAGGAGACGCTCACTAAGAAATCACAATTGGATGACGAGTCAATCAACTGCATTCCATACTCACTCATATAAGACATTTAAAGCAACCGTCTACAACTAAAACATGAAGGGCGGTACTTTCTTCTATTGTGTATAAATTCGTAGCTATAATTCGCACATCACATTAAACATTGCAAGGTATGAAATTACATGTTAAGCCAGAACTTGACATCAAACACAATCGAATCACAGGCATATGCACAGCTATACTTCTTATACAACACATCAAAATAACGAAAGCATTCAAATACGACAGAATCAGCCTAAGTTAAAAATTACACGCCACGAATAAAGTCGTTTGTTACAAGTAACATAATTAGAGCCTAAAAGTTACGTTGCTGATTTGAGACTAACATAGACAGGAATGTCAAGTAAACAAAAAATATCCAGGTCAAATCATGGAGTCGGCTGCATCGGAGCTACACCCTTGTCCTGCTGGCCCTTCGGGATCTCTTTAACTGCGGAGTGGGAACTCTCAGCATGTTGACCAGAGGAAGTTGGTGCTCCGGAGGTCCCGCCTGTCCGATCAAGGAAAGAATTCATTAATAAGAAGCAACCAAGTTACGGAAAGCTAAAAGGAAAAACTTACCAGCATCTGCTCCTTGATCATCATCCTCTAACTGTACACCGACCTCATCAGCAGCAAGCAGCCGCATACCCTCTTTCACCGACACCTTCTCATCCTTGGTGAATTGAGCTATAACCACATCCATTCTAAAGGCCACACCATTCGGGAGTTTGAGTGCCGAATGACCTTTCGGCACCCATATTCTCCGATCTCATTCGGAGGTTCAGGCAAAAAGTTGGTTCGGTGAAAGAAGGCCTCACCTGGTCCGGCAATCAACTATGGTTCGACACTATGATTGATTCGGCAGCTTGTTTCAAACGGTAAGGAATAACGGAGGCGTGGAGCCCATACTTATAGGCAAATAGAAATGATCGGACCAACTTGTTCGGCGCTCGTGACCAAATGAGAGTGTCCAAGTCGAAAGGCCTAAAACAAAGCATGACATATGCTGGCATATGCCCCACTTTGGGGGGCAAATGTTGGGTGCATTTCCACCACCACCGAGCCAGAAAGAAGAAGGCATCACCGAACCATAGGGAAGAAAGCCAACCGAACCAACACGTCTCCAAGGCCCTGCCGAACCAACACGTCTCCAAGGCCCTGCCGTACCAACACGTCTCCAAGGCCCTACCGAACCAACGCGTCTCCAAGGCCCTGCCGAACCAACGCGTCTCCAAGGCCCTGCCGAACCAACACGTCTCCAAGGCCCTGCCGAACCAACGCGTCTCCAAGGCCCTGCCGAACCAACCCATCTCCCAAGTGCTACCGGACCAAGGTCTTAACTCCAACCATCTACTACCGGACCAAAGTGCTACCGGGCCAAAGCACTACCGAACCAAGGCGTTGCCGAACCAACGTTGCCAGGCCAGATTGCATCAGCCCAGGCCCACCAGCAGCTATATACATCTAGAACCCCTGCTCCCAGCCTCACTCTATAAATAGAGGGGCAGGGGTACAACAATGATGGACAAGTTTGAGAGCTCAAGCACGGATAGAACTTTCAAACAACTTTCATATACTTGTATCAAAGCTTTGTACTTGTAATCTGAATAGTAAAGGAGAATAACATATAAAGTGGACGTAGGCATATTCGGGCCGAACTACTATAAATCTGTGTATCTTTTGCAGTTTAGTCCCTGTTTTTTATATATTTGCATAAATCACCCGGATCACTAAAAACAACATAAAATCAACTAAATCATACGACTTGAAGTTTTACTATTTCTTATATTTCTATTTTATTTAAAAACTTTCCTCTTATCCTCTGTAACAATCCCTAAAGTACAGGACACAAGATAGGAGACGCTCACTAAGAACTCACAATTGGATGACGAGTCAATCAACTGCATTCCATACTCCCTCATATAAGACATTCAAAGCAACCGTCTACAACTAAAACATGAACGGCGGTACTTTCTTCTATTGTGTATAAATTCGTAGCTATAATTCGCACATCACATTAAACATTGCAAGGTATGAAATTACATGTTAAGCCAGAACTTGACATCAAACACAATCGAATCACAGGCATATGCACAGCTATACTTCTTATACAACACATCAAAATAACGAAAGCATTCAAATACGACAGAATCAGCCCAAGTTAAAAATTACATGCCACGAATAAAGTCGTTTGTTACAAGTAACATAATTAGAGCCTAAAAGTTACGTTGCTGATTTGAGACTAACATAGACAGGAATGTCAAGTAAACAAAAAATATCCAAGTCAAATCATGGAGTCGGCTGCATCGGAGCTACACCCTTGTCCTGCTGGCCCTCCGGGATCTCTTTAACTGCGGAGTGGGAACTCTCAGCATGTTTACCAGAGGAATTTGGTTCTCCGGAGGTCCCGCATATCCGATCAAGCCAAGGCCTTGGAGAACCAACGCGTCTCCAAGGCCCTACCGAACCAACACGTCTCCAAGGCCCTGCCGAACCAACGCGTCTCCAAGGCCCTGCCGAACCAACCCATCTCCCAAGTGCTACCGGACCAAGGTCTCAACTCCAACCCATCTCCCAAGTGCTATCGGACCAAGGTCTCAACTCCAACCATCTACTACCGGACCAAAGTGCTACCGGGCCAAAGCACTACCGAACCAAGGCGTTGCCGAACCAACGTTGCTAGGCCAGATTGCATCAGCCCAGGCCCACCAGCAGCTATATACATCTAGAACCCCTGCTCCCAACCTCTCACTTTATAAATAGAGGGGCAGGGGTACAACAATGAGGGACAAGTTTGAGAGCTCAAGCACGGATAGAACTTTCAAACAACTTTCATATACTTGTATCAAAGCTTTGTACTTGTAATCTGAATAGTAAAGGAGAATAACATATCAAAGCTTTGTACTTGTAATCTGAATAGTAAGGGATTGCAATTACCGAATAATAAATTAAAATTATGATTTTAATTTAAATGGAGCTAAAAATGGATTTTTTTGGATAGGCTAATTTCTTTAAAATAAAGTTATTTGAAAAAAAACGGGTGGTTTTATAATGGTGGGTTTTAGTTGGCTAATGAAGCATTAAATAGTTTTAGTGAACATTAGGATGCCACTTCTCTTATTGGGTCAATTAGTGAAACCAAACCCATTACCCACCTCTATATATTATCTTAAACCCACCCTAAACCCTAACCCTCCTCTTCATAATTTCCTCAAACCCTAAAGACCTCCTAAAAACCTAATCAATGGCCTCCATTTGGTAGAAGATCCATTTTCCTCTCCACATAGCTAATCTAGGTTAATACAAGCTAAAAGGTAAAGCAATCCTTCTCTAATCACTCTCTAATTTTCATTTTAATTTCTGAAATTAAATTTTAATATATGGTTTTTGGTTTATTTTGTTATGAAGCCTTTTGATCTCCTCTCTCTAGCTTTTGGAGTGCATGCCAAGTGTTTGTGCATATTTTTCTTGCATTGGCTGAGGTAAAATTGCTAGCTAAATCCCTTTTTTACTTGATGCTTCTGTAGTTTTCGTTTTGGAATTGTAGCTAAAACAAAATCAGGCATAACTTCTTCATTTCTCATCCGTTTTTGGTCAGATTTTCTATGCTGCAAAATATATTCAATAAGGAACACTTTTTGTTCAGTGAGTTTTCTGTAATTTTTCCATTTAGATGACCTGAAATGCGTTCAAAGACAGAAGACCAATTCTGTCTTTAAAAAGTTATCCTGAGTTTCGATCTGATATTGTTTTGCCTGTATCTCTCTCGTTTTTTATCCGAATTAGATAATTTTGGATGTTCCAAAAAGCTTAATGCTACAATTTTTGTTCAGTGAGTTTTCTATAATATTTCCATTTAGATGACCTGAAATGCATTCAAAGACAGAAGACCGATTCTGTCTTTAACAAGTTATCCTGAGTTTCAATCTGATATTGTTTTGCCTGTATCTCTCTCGTTTTTTGATCCGAATTAGATAATTTTGGATGTTCCAGAAAGCTTAAAACATATGCTACAATTTTTGTTCAGTGAGTTTTCTGTAATTTTGAGGCTAACTAGGTCAAAAATTGATTTTTCTACTATCTTCCCGAGAGCGATACACATATTAGCTCTGTGGATGAAACTGAAACTATTTTGGTCATAACTTTTGAGCCGCTAGTCAGAATTGAATGATTTTGGACTTTCTGAAAGATGGAGTTGCGAACTCCATATCTGGAAAGTTTGGTCATCATCTGAGTTCATTAGACCCTTCGAATTTCCTGTCAGAGTTGAACCCAGATCGCTGTGCAAAACAGTGCATTCCATGTTTCTGAGTCCGACTTTGGAACGTCGCTACACCTTCGTTTCAAGTCGGAATCAAGTAATTATTTTTGCAACTTAAAGTAGGAATGTCAGACTACATTCCTGCGAATTTTCATGACAATTGGATTCAGTTTGCTAGTCCGAATATTTTTCCGAACATGGGTTCGCAGCAATATTTGGTCTATTTTCCAACACTTAATATATTTTTGAGTTTTTTTCTGGATTTATCGATTTCTTGAGATTTGTTTCTGGATTTCGTGCACGGACTTCATAAAAATGTCTTAAAAGGATTTTTCGCTCGAAATGGCTTTCGAACTATTATTTAGTATTATTTTAATTATTAAATTAATTACTCCATAATAGGAGAATTTTTAAAAGGACGTTTTAAAAGAAATTTCAATCCAAATAAAAATCCTTTTTCCGCAACTATTTTCTAGGAATTAGGCAAAAGGACAAACTTTGAAAAAAATTTAGGCTGAAGGACACAAAGTTGCATTTTTGGGCTGAAGGACAAACTTTGAAAGAAAATTAGGCTGAAGGAAAATGCTAAATATAGTTAGCATTTTGTACAGTGCAAACATTGTACAAAATGCTAATTATAACTAGCATTATATCCAGTTTTACATTGTACAAAATGCTAGTTGTATTAGCATTGTCCTTCAGCCTAATTATCTTCCAAAGTTTGTCCTTCAGCCTAAAAATAAAACTTGTTGTCCTTCAGCCAAAAATTTTATGAAAATTTGTCCTTGTGCCTATTTTCCACGAATAAAATTCCACACTCACTTTTGTGCACTTCAAGCGAAGTGGAGAAACGGTCGGGAAAAACCCCGGCCTATGGAACCGATTGTACTTCCTTTCTGGTTAATCCCCGACCATTTCGATTGATCGTTTTGCCTTTTGGCGTAGTTTATCGATGATATGAGATAAACTTTTGTTTACTGTTTTGAGTGTGGAGTTGGCTGAAGGTAAGTATACCGATTAGGGCGAACCAGTGGTATGGGACATTGCGTTAACCCTTTTCGGGTTCCTTTCTAGATGTTTCCGACACATTTGCCTGTTGGCGGCCAGTACTGGACCTCTGGGTCATTTGCCTTTTGGCAGTCTCTGGACATTCTGCTCATGTGAGCAGTATTATTGGTGCGTGCCTTTGGGCATTTACCCCCTGGGGTGTCACCAATCGCGCGTTTTGCCCTTGGGCGTGTGGTACCACAAAACTACAGTACTTGGCGATAACGACTCTGGTCGAGCACGTGCATTTTTTTGATGATTTCTATGTCACTTTTGGAGTTGGTCCTTCGTCATCGCTCGAGTGATATGTGTTTTACTATATTGTATTGACTTTTGGGGTATGTTTCCTTTTCCTTTGGCGATATATCTTTGCTTTGGCATTGATTTATGGTTAGATTCCATATTATGTGTTATCGCTTATGGGCAACTATTTATAGCTTTTGCTACACCGATGATATGAGGCATTATTGTTTACTTAACACTTGGGTGTTGATTATCTCTTTGGAGAGTTTATTTTTGGTTGATGATTATGTGATTGTCTATTATATTATGTGGTTTACATCGCTCTTCTCAATGGAGAAGTACCTTATCCTCTATGTTACCGCATTATTATATCTTAGTTTATCTAACTGATTATTTAGCTAGCCTGACCCGAGTGTTTTATGCTCGGGTCAGACCGAGTTGTTTCAGGTTAGGTCTCTGGACTTAGCTTGCTTTGTGCTTCCACTTTGGACTTATCTGCTATGCTGTTAGATAGCTTTCTTATTGTCCGCTTTATGCTACTTTGTTATTCAGACTTATATTTACATATTTTTGACTCACATGTGTGAGCAGTGGCTTGTACCTACTTATGTTATATTTGGATCTGTATTGACTATGTATTGTTCTGAGACTCTGCGTCTGTTATGTTATTGTGTTCTGTGATGATTTTATCAGTTAGTTATTATGTTTATTCTGATAGATCTTTAGCCATTGTAATTTCGTTATAAATATTTATTGGATATGTCGAACCACTTGAAAAAAATATAGATACCACATTTCGACGTATTCAGTAGATAGTTATAGTTTGATTACACATGGTCGCTTCCATTATACTTCATTCTCCGCTTTAGCAGACGGTATTACCCCGTAACACTCTTTGCTAGAGTGGGTCTAGGAGTGGGGCGTTACAGTCTCTTATTTATGGATGATTATACAAGAAAAATGTGGATTTATTTCCTCAATCAAAAATTAGAAGCATTCTCTAAATTTTTGGATTTAATGCATATGTTGAATAACAAAGAGGTCTAGAAATCAAAGCTCTCAGAACCAATTGTGGTGGAGACTATATTTACACACCATGAACTATTGCAAGGAACAAGGCATAAGGTGCTAATTAACCATACTCGTTACTATTTGGCCAAATGGTGTAGCAAAATAGAAGAACAGAAAAATTATAGAGATGTCAAGGAGCATCTGAAAGGTAAAACTCTTCCAAATAAATTATTGGCTAAAGTAATCAATATCGCTGTCGTTATTCTCAATCGATCTCCAATCAATGCAGTCCTCAATTAAGATCCATATAAAGCTTAGCATGGAAAGAAATATCAAGTGAATCATTCAAAGTATATTGATGCAATGCCTACGCACATATTCTATCACAAAATAGGAAGAAGTTTACTAAGGAAGGCGAGAAGTACATTTTTATTCGCTACAATGATGAGTCTATGGGATATGATCTCTATAATCCTGATTTGGAAAAAAATTCTTATGCCTAGAGATGTGGTGTTTGATGAAATAGCCAAATGGAGTTGGGCTCAAAGCACTTCTCAACCGCCACTAACATCTGAATTTTTTGAGCCACCAGAAGATGTCCAAGAAACTCCTACACCTATTGCAACTCTGCAAAAATATCAAAGGCATAAAGATGAAGATATTTCCAATTTAGAATCACCTCTAATAAAGATGCACTATATCCAAGACATCTATGAAACTGTGAAGGTGTTTTTTTATCTTGTGAAATGCAAAATTAAAAGCAAGCTGCTAAGGTTTAAATTTGGAAAAAGAATATGGATAACGAGATTGCTGCCATAAAAAAGAATCGTACTTGGAAGTTATAAATTTACAAAAGACAAAAAAGTCATTGGATTGAAGTGAATCCACAAAACCAAGTTTCATGAAGATGGCATAGTCTCTATATTGTTGCAAAGGGATATTTTCAACAACCTGGTATAGATTTTACGAAAACATTTGAAAAGTTGCTTGATTTGAAACAATTAGAATAGTTCTAGCTTTAGCTGCTCAGTTCGAATTACAAGAACTCTAGCTCGATGTCAAGTCTGTTTTTCTAAATGGACATCTGAATGAAGAATTTTATATACAACAACATGAAGGCTTTATGCAAGGAGGAAGGAAAATAAAGTCTATAAATTGCACAAAGCCCTCAATGGCTTGAAACAAGCACCAATAGCAGGAACGAAGATATTGATAGTTTTTTTATGCAAAATGGGAGGAACAAGAGTGAACCATCCTTGTACATTAAGAAGCAAGGTAAATAAGATTTTCTTATTATGCATATTTATGTTGATTTGATTTTTACTTGTACAAATGCAAAAATGTTTGAAGATTTCAAAATGGTCATGATGAAGGAATATGAAATGTCTGATTTGGGTCTCATGAAATATTTTGTTGGGATTCAAATTCAGTAACCAAAAAGTGAGATTTTTATTTTCAGAGAAGCAAATTACCAATTTGCTCAAGCGGGTTAATAGGGCTAATTGCAAGCAGGTTAATTAATTGCAAGCCGGTTGCAACCTATCGAAGTTTGGTTGAATCATTAATCTATCTCACCAACATAAGGCCAAATATTGTCTACTCTGTCAGTTTGCTTTCTAGATTAATGCATGAACCAAGTAATCTTCATTTCTTGGTGGCAAAAAGGATTTTGTGTTATCTTCAAGGAACAAAGAATTTTGGTTTGAAGTATGTAAAAGAAGATGACAGCAAATAATTTGGCTTTACTGACGGTGACTGGGTAGGTTCACTTAATGATCGTAAAAGCACTTCAAGTTATCATTTTTATTTAGGTTCAAAAGTTATTTCTTGAACTTCAAAGAAGCAGTAAACCATTGCATTATCATCGTGGAAGTAGAATAAATGCAGCTACGGATGCAAATTGGTTAAGAAGAATCCTTGTAGATTTACAAGAAAAGGATGAAACACCAACAAACAACTATTCATTGTGAAAACAAGTCTGCCATTGCAATTACAAAGAATCCAGTATTTCATAGCCATTCAAAGCACATTGAGATAAGACATCATTTTATCTGTGACTGTGTGAGCAAAGGAGAAATTCAGTTGGAATATGTTACCACAAAGGATCAACCTGCAGATATCTTCGCTAAGGAAATTTCAAACGGTTTGAACCAACACACAGCGGGTAAAATGGTTGAATTTACAAAATTCCATTTTAGATATTATTGGGTGTATGAAGTCTAAATTATTTTAGATCCAATCTAATATTTAAAAATAAAATCTTTATATACTTGATTATTTTATATAAAAGATTTTTTTTGTTTATATAATACACATATATATAACGTACATGTGTATCAAATACACATATATGTATACATTGTATATGCAACATATAGATGTGTATATGGTTTAATGAGCAAGTATATAAATGTTTGGACTTACATTACAACGGACATATTTGTTCCTTTATATGCATATTTGTTGTCTATAATTAATTTATTATTATAACTGTATGCACGCACACATATATACACACCTATATATATAATATATTTAAATATATATAGTTATGTTTATTTTAAAGATGTTGATTAATTCATAATAATGTAAATTAATATTTAAAGTATCTTAATATAGATTAAATTTAAGATGAGATCTAAATCTAGGAAAAAAACGTCTATTACAAATTTAAAATTTAAATTTAAAAATTAATATGTTATATATATATGTATGTATGTATGTATATGTATGTATGTATATATAATAATAAATTTTTTAACAAAAATTTATATTTAATTTTAAATTTATTTAAATTAATAGTAATTATAAATTACATATATTAATATTTAAAAATTATATATCTTTTTCGATAAAAACACTTTTATCAGAAAATAATTATTAATATACAAAACTATATGGATTTGTATATAAAAGTTTTTTAAACAAACTTGTACTATTTTTTAAAATTGTGTTTTTTGCATATAAATCCATATTGATTTTTATTTAAAATTTCTATATATGATTTTTTTATAAATGAACAATGATTTTTAAATGGTTTAAAATATATTTATAAATTATTATTAATGTTTCAAAATTAGGTATAAACATATATAAATGAAAAAATTGTTTATATATACATGAATATAAATTACTAGATTAATTCGAATGTTTTATGTTTATATGTACTAATTTTAAAATACAATATTTTTGTTTTAAAATAAAATTATTTTTCGAAAATTAATTTTTTAAATGATCGAAATTAAATTTATGTATGTATTGTATAAACACATATATTTTGATTTAATTTAAATATATGAATACATGTATGTGAATTGAATGGCAAATATACATATAAATTCATTATATGAGATATAAGAAATATGACTAAGATGAATAAAAATAGATATGGAATATTAATAAAATTACATCATTTCAAAATGCAGCCAATGACGAGCACCTTGGATGTTGAAATAGCTCCTCAAACTCTAATCTAGACTTCCCTTGAATTTGCAGCAAACCTGATAACACCACACCTTTGAAATAGATTTAATTTGATTTAAATTTATTTGGAAATGAAGTGGGAAAATTCTTATTATTTTCGGCTAGAAGTTGTAGGGTGGAGGCTCTAAAAGAATGAAAGAAAATAAGAGAGGATGGATGATTAAAATAGGCAATAGGAATGAGTAAAAAGAGGAGATCTAAATCTCCTTGTTTACCACTTCTCCTTACTAATTCAAACTTGATATTTCAAATAAATATCACCTTCCACACCCCCCTACAACAAGTATGGTCAGCATATGTATGTGCTATATAGACATATATATTTTCCAAAACCAATCTTTATTTATCAATTTTAAATCCAGATTATATATTTATCGATATAGTATATCGATACATACATATATTACTTTTATATATGAGCTTTATTAAATACTAATTCAAATAAAAATTAATATTTAATATTTCATAAATATTTATTAATTTGATTAATTTAGAATAATTATAATTTAATTCAATCGTGTTGTATTTTGGAGTATTTAACATTGCGGTTGTGCAACTCAAATATGTAAAATTCAGTCAGCCATTAATATCGAACAATTCAAATATCAACATTCACAAATCACCCTAGATAGCGGTGTGATACTTTGGTAGAATACGTCACTTACACGTTTTTGGTAAAATCCAAGTTTACTATTTTAAGCAGTACCTAGTAGTGACGATTATTTATTCCAATTCTCTTCACCAAAATTATATCACATTAGGACTTAATAGAATTTGCTTTCAATCAAAATTCTAATGACGTCCACGTTCAACATATTTAATCAAAATATAAAGTTCTGGGTTCAATAATAACATATATTATTAACCGAACTGCTCTAGCCAGAGACTTTGACTTTGAGTTGACTACGATAGATTGTGATACTAACCTTATATAAATGGGGAGGCAAATTTCCTATTGAATAATGTTTCACTTCCAATATTTTACTCAGACCTAACTATAATCGTTCGATGGATGCTTCCACGATTTAATTATAATCTAAGAAGAGCGTCCATATTGAAGTTTAACAGTATTCTAAAGTTGAGAGAATTGTGTACTATGTTTCACCATAGTTATATTAACCAACGGAAAACTATCGAGTGAGTCATTCCATAGTTATCTAATAACTATTAGTATGTAACACCTTGGTGCTCCCAATAACCATGAATAGTACATTGCCTAACATTTGGAGAGCGTTTTATACTCTAGTCTCAATGGATGTACTGATATCATGTCTTGAAATATCATGACTAGGAATATTTAAAAAAAATATGTTAATTTTATATGATAAATTTCTCATGATTACACTGTGATTACTCTCACATAACATATCAATTAGGGATTTTCTATCAAATATACTAAATTAATTAAATTAACACATTATGACAAGTATATATAGTAGAAAGAAAAATACCTTATATTTCAAATGAGATTTTATTATAGATGTGACGACCCGCATTTCAGAAGGTTTAAATCGACAATAATCCACACATGTCCAATATAAATAATCCGAAACACAGATAATCAATGGGGTTAATTAAGAAAAATAAGAAAAGAAGAAAACAATTACAGAATCTCGCAGCTGAATGACAAAATATAATAATTAAATAAACAGTTAATGAAGTTGTTTATACTATACATTTGATTAAAATTTTACAACATCTATAAGAGTTATATATACAACAGGACAATAGAATACAACAATGCAGCAGAACAACATGATGCAGGGGAATAATACTAGTAATAATATACCAATCTCCGTCTTCGTCCTCCAGAAAATTATCTTCAATGCGCTGAAACTTAGGGCTGACCCGAGCATAAAGTAAAACAATACACTCAAGTCTGAACTAAAATATTCTTATGTCAGTCAAATCGATATCACATATAACAGAAGTGTAATAGCGTCAAAGATGTTTACAGAGTTTACATCTTCTATCCAGTGTATAACGTGCGTGCAATAACTCAAGAGATGTTACAGGATTTTCCATCTCTTAAGGATCCGTTAAAATATTTATATATAGTAGAATACGCTATAAATATAATGTCTAATCAGTAAAATAAATATTTTTCTTAGCATTAAGGCTTTACATTAATCCCCCTTAACGCATTTTTAAGCATTGTCATACAGTTTGTATATAACGTCTCAGTAGCACGTCGGGGGATAGGGATGCGCTGAGATACGACAACACTAAACCAAACTCGTAGTGCTCTTGTATAAGGGTAAATGTATGACAAGGAACATAAGGCAATACCCAAGGTAGGATACTACCAGTTCGGGTCGCAGGGCTGGTGGTAACGCATCGTAGCCACGACCGCCCACCGCATCCATCCATCCCATATCGAGTCAAAGGGAGGTCATCCCAAATCAAGGTGCACCAATCGAAACCAACATCAAATGTAATAGTATGGACCAAGTCCAAGAAGAAAATTAAAGAACGGATGTCCACTAGGGGTAGCAAGTCCACTTGGCCTTATTAAGCCGTCCTGTTTTAGTCATTTCTAATTGGCACAAGTGCCGGGGTCTATCCAATGTCTTTCTCTTTCTTCAAATCCAACAACATACTCCAAATCTAACCAATTCATTCTGGAGTCTCCTCCACGTACATAGTTGTTATAGTGGTTCCAATATTGACAAAGAGTATGCCAATAAGAGGCCCCGGTCTCTTTAACAACCAAACGTCGTTTTACACACCGGTTGGTTCTTTTACATTTCCAAAACGATTCATACTTGATATCAAAATATCATATTCACTTCAAAATATCATTCATTTAAAAATTATCATATTCACTTCGAAATAATTTCTATTTCCAAAATCATGTTATTTATTTCCAAAATTGTTTCGAATATCAACTTAAGTTTTAACTTCAATTTAACCAAATTCGCATTTAAATCCATGATTTAAATATAAAAAATTACTAACTTCAACAGTTTTGAATTTTTAGAAAATAGTTTGAATAGTTAAATAGTTTGAAAAAAATTAAAATAGTTAAAATAGTTTATATATTAAATGATTTGAAAATTTAAATAATTTGAAAATTTATAAAAAAAATTAAAACAGTCTATAGTAAAAATAGTTTCAAATTTAAACTGTTTTTTCCATTTCCCATGAATCTGGACTTAAGTCCAAATTCAAACCGAACAAATTCAATTTCCAATCTTTCAATTCAATCGACTCAATTTCGATTTAATTACAAATCAACTTAATTTCGATTTCAAATCGAATTAACTTCAATTTCGAAACGTTCATTTAAACTTCACATTCGATTCAATGATTCAATTCAATGATTTAAATTTCAATTGAATTCTTATTTTAAACCATTTCTATTTATGTCGATTTTAAGTCCAATTTCAATTTACCGATTTAAATCACTCAAATCCAATTAAACTTCAATGTTCGATTTAAAGTTTAATTCTTTAAAATAATTCAATTCCGATCCCAAATTGAAAATATCCATTTTAATTACTTTTACTTGGATATATTTCGAAGTTTGAATAAAATTTCAAATCTTTTTAAAACAAATCAATTTCCTAATTCAAATCATGTTTCAATTATAATTTCAAGTTTCAAATTTCATTCTTTAAACAATTTCCTTTAACCAATTTCAATTTCAACATTTCAAGCTCGAGTATGAAAATAATTCAATTCCCATAAATTCAATTGTTTTATTCTTTAAAACAATATCATTTAAATAATTTCAAAATCAAGAATTTTAAAACCATTTAATTTATCCAATCTGGTGTCGGTATATAATTTTCTATCCTATGGCCAAGTGATCAGTTATTTCAATTTTAATTTCAATGATGGATATATATCATTTCAATCCAAAATAAATGTCATAGGTATATATCATTTCAACCTATTTATTAATTTATTTAAAATAATTCAAATAACAGTTTATATACTATCAAATAATATACAGCATGATAACAGGATGTATATATATAAAATAAATAAGCATCCAATCATCCAAAATATCAACCAATATGCATCCATCACAATCAACATCCAAACAGTCAATATAACACAACAGTTAACTGGTTATCAATAATCGGAAGTTTAACTAACAATTTAATTCCGATTTCACTTTAACTTTCAATTTTAATTCCTAACAGTTAATTCAAATGTCAATTAAATTATCAAACATCAATCAAAAAATTAAATCACTTCACGATTTCGATTTAATTAACATAAAAATGATTTAGTCTTCGTGAGCGGTATAAAACACTCACCTTTATTTGAAACTGAAAATTTGTTAGCTTCAAATAAATTCCACTTCAATTCCATGTCATAGACGACGTCGATACGAATCCAACACAACTCGTTTCGCTCAAATCCAACGTCGTATGATAAAGTTACGGGTTAATTAATATAACGGTATAACTAAAACTTAATTAACTAAACTAATAATAATTAAAACTAATAAAACCTGACCTAATCATCTCTCATTCACGCAACAGCCTAGGCCAAACTTGCGATGAAATCCAACAGCGTGACCACGAACATCGAGACACGCACCACCACGGGCCACCGCACCAGATCAAAGCTCACCATCGAATGCGCCTCAGCCTGCCGCCCCTACGTCCAATTCGGCATCACTTCTAGCGTTCCCCTTTGCCCAGAAACTGACATCGAACGCGCCGCCTTCTAGCCTCAATTCGGGCGATCTCGTCCACATCCAAGTCGATCCAATAGTCCAAAGTGTAGAGCTCGATAAGATCTTCATTTTCCTAGTTTCAGTCGTTTGATTTCGATGAATGGATTGTAAGAAATTAAGGAAGAAAGACGAGGAATTTTCGTCCATTAATCAATAAAAGAGAAGCGTAGCCGAAGTTCTTAGGGTTTGGTTACGCGAAAAAGAAAATGGAACGGCCTATTATATAAATTTCCGACCCGATCCATCCGTGAAAATTCCGAACTCCAAACGAAGCGTGCCGCCTGGTATTCTATATGTTATACCCCTATTCCTAACACAATAGAATACGTATCGGGAGCCAGTTCTATCATATTCAATAGATAGCTTTTCAAAATCAATTTATTTTAGTTAAAGTTCTAAAAATAAATTCTACGCGTTTCAAGCTCGCATAGCCAAACGATAAGTTCGATCACTTCGAAACTAGAAATCCTATAATAATTCACTATTATGGATCCGATGAAACTGGTTTCGTCGAAATACGAGACAGTGCCCAAAAAGACTATTTTTACACGTTGATCAAAACAAGTAATTTTCCAAAATCAATTTACTCATTTTAAATTCAATTTTAAAAGTTAACAATATTCATTCTTGTTTAAACAAAATTTAAATCAACTTTTGAAATCATTTTCATTCATATTAAATTCAGTGTTCAATTATTTAAATAATTTCCAATATTAAATTTAAACAATTTAATTATCCAATAAATCACCTATTTAAATATAAGTTATTTAACTTATAAAATTTAACTTTTAAAAAGAATTCAAATAATAAAACAACCACTTCCATTTTACAGTAATTTAACATTTATTATTCACTTCCAGCTATTGATTATAAACACATTCAATACATAGAATTTCATTTCAATACTTCTTATTGCCTAAATCTTCGAAATTAGTTATTTCACAATTTTATTCAAGTTCATATTCCATAAATTACATAAATAATTCATTAAATTTTTATTTCTAACCATCTTTGTTCAATAATTATATTAAATTTAATAATTAAAAATAACTAAAAATACGGGTCGTTATAATCTCCCCCACTCAAAACTTTTCGTCCTTGAAACACATGTTCAATATTTCGGAAGGTTTAAATCGACAATAATCCATACATGTCCAACTCAAACAATCCGAAACACAGATAATAAATGGGGTTAATTAAGAAAAATAAGAAAAGAAGAAAACAAATACAAATTCTCGCAGTGGAATGAAAAAATATAATAATCAAATAAACAGTTCATGAAGCTGTTTATACCATACATTTGATCAAAATTTTACAACATCTATCAGATTTATATACACAACAGAACAATAATACAACGGTGCAGCAGAACGACATGATGCTGGGGAATAATACTAGTAATAATATACCAATCTTCGTCTTCATCCTCTAGAAAGTAATCTTCAATGCCCTGAAAACTCAAGGCTAACCCGAGCATAAAGTAAAACAATACACTCGAGTCAGAACTAAAATATTCTTATGTGAGTCAAATTGATATCACATATAACAGGAGTGTAATAGCGTCAGAGATGTTTACGGGGTTTTACATCTCCTATCCAGTGTATAACGTGTGTGTAATAACTCAAGAGATGTTACGGGATTTTTCATCTCTTAAGGATCCGTCAAAATATTTACATATAGTAGAATACACTATATATAATGTCTAATCGGTAAAATAAATATTTTCTTAGCATTAAGGCTTTACATTAATCCCATTTAATGTTTTTTTAAGCATTGTTGTACAGTTTGCATATAATGCCCCAGTAGCACGTCGGGGGATAGTGATGCGCCGTGATACGACAACACTAAACAAAAATCGTAGTGGTCTCGTATAAGGATAAAAGTATGACAAGGCATGTGAGGCAATGCCCAAGGTAGGATACTACCAGTTTGGGTCACAGGGCTGGTGGTAACACATCGTAGCCACGACCGCCCACCGCGTCCATCCATCCCATATCGATTCAAAGTGAGGTAATCCCAAATCAAGGTGCACCAATCGAAAGCAACATCAAATGTAATAGTATTGTAACATCCCCCTACTTGGAGGCGCAAAACTAAAGGCTACGGATGTTGTAGTCATCCATAGTTATTAATTCTCGGTGACCAAATACGGTGTCATTAGATACATTGATACACAGAAACACAAGAATATGGAAAAAAAATTAACCAACAAAGAGATTCCACATTCCATTTAAAAATACTCCAAATTGATTACATAATTCCTATTTGAAGACCATGTTCAGAAAATATATAATTATTACAAAATACGCCAAGAGTGACATATGAATATGCCCCTTTTGGTAGATTAGTGTATATATATAGGCAAGAAAACTATTTGCCTTTACAAACAAATCACGCAGCGGAAATAAAAGAACTCTAATAACAAGCTAGCCTCCTGCACGTCCTTGGAAGCTTTATTCGTCTAAAAGAATACCTGGAAACCTTAACTCTCAACCTACTCAAAGTCAATTGAGTACCCGAGAGTTTAAGGGGAAAACAAAAACTTCGAATCAGACATAAAGCCGGGTATGAATAATAATTTACCATCTCAAACCATTTAGATATCTAGTGAGACCACGCCGCTTAGCAGAACGGGTTTTCCCCTCACTAGTATCCTAAAACATTTATAAAACACATACTGTGCTCCTGCATCCACAATGGTTAAAACATAGTATTTCAAAACATTATGATGATATGCAAAAAAAATAAATCAATTCTGGATACCCATCCCCATTCATTCTGACTATCTGTCTCAATTATAGTTTCTAGGGTTACTATTAACATGTTAAATGTTTATGGACTATCTATCCAATTACTTAGTTTTCATGGGAACACTTAGAACCTATTGGTAACTCCAATATCTTATTTCTTATCCTAGTTTTCATGGGCTAACTAGGAACCTATTGACTGACTGTCAATAGCTTAATCCGGGTATAGTTTTCATGGGTTAACTACAAATCTACTAGCCCCTGTTAGTTTAAAATCATAGTTTTCATGGGCGGACTATGAACCTATTGGCCCATGCCAATATCATACGGTTTTCATGGGCTTACTGTAAACCTATTGGCACCTGCCAATATCTTTAATTAAGATTTTAACATCTATTAAGTTATATTCACTACTAAGTTAACCCAACTGGTTATTCTGCTCTTTTCCCAAAATACAGTTAGGGGTTAATAACATTGTGAATAATATTTCCAAAGCCTTTATTTATGCCATGGTTTTTCCTTTAAAAATGAGAATGAGTTATTTGTTTTGAAGATTTGAAACATCACTTTCGAAACCACTGGATGACCTCCTTCGAAAGCATAGAAAACCTTTTTTCAAAACTCTAAGTATGTACCTTTCGAAACCAATGATACCTTTCGATGTTATCAAGAAAGCATTCTTAAAAACATAGCTTCAAAACAAATGAAGTACCCTTTCGAAGGCATTGGGTTTACTCTTAAAACATCATTTGGGTCCAAATGGTTATATACGAAAGTATCTCTTTTGAAACCAACAAAAATTAATTTGGGGAAAAATTGATTGTGTCGGAACCATCTTAGTCTAAAGCAAAGACCTTTAAGGATTAAAACTTTGAAGGACAGAGCTGAAACCCCTTATCGACTCCATCACCTTCGAAACCCCCAACCCCATTCGAAAGCAATTAGGAAGCGGCTTAACCTAAAAAAACAAAGATAACCTTTCGAAGGTATTGATGACTTCAATACTTCGGAAGGAAAATAGCGTCTACGTTTCGACTAAGTCGGAACCTACCCTTTCGAAAGCTTCTTATTTAAAGAAAAAGTTACCTTCGAAAGCTATTTGTAAATTCCCTTTCGAAAGCATTGCTTTCGACTATGTTGAAAACTTTAAATAAAACAAGGCAGGAATTTTATCTTTAGAAAACAAACTAAGGTTTCGATTCTATAGGGTAGCGACTTAGTCGAAAGCCCTTCTAAAACCAGGCAGGCATTTATCTTTTTAAAGCAAAACCTTTGCTTCGACTCTGACGAAAGCATAGCTTTCGACACCCTACCTTCTGCTACTTACCAATTCACTTCGTACCAATACTATTGATACCATATGCCTAGGTTCCGACTATGTGGGTTTCGACTGAGATGGTTTCGACTGAGATGGCGCGGAGGTAAAGGAGTCAAAAGATGCCTCCGAAATAGGCTGAACCACCTTTTTACTGAAACGCTGATTTATAGCTAATCATGGTAATTACTTTTTAACTAACCTACCAGTTGTAACTCCCTACTTGGCCACTTTAAAACTTTTCAAATACTTTACCATTGAAAACTACCGCATTAATTAGATTTAAACCATAGAAAGGTAACATTTAAGCCCTTCCATATAACAAAAGTAATATTTGTAGAAAAGTCCCTCTTTTAAAATAATTTTCTTCCGTAATAAATCAATTGGGAAAAATCCCCAAAAATCATGGAAATTCGATTTCATCATGTAATCAAACATATTAAAAATTTAGACCCAATTTCATCCTGAAATACCCGAAATAAATTTTAAACCCAATTATACCATATTTTCCTTTAGAAATACATAACAAATTTTCTATAGCTTAGAAAATTCTAAAACTTAAAACTCATCTCCAAAATCATGTGTTATTCAACATAAAAATTTTCCATGGCAATCGAAAATCATATTTAACAACCCGTACTTTTAACTATTTTTAAATTATTAAATTTAATATAAGTATTGAATAAAAATGGTTAGAAATAAAAATTTAATGAATTATTAGTGTAGTTATTGAATAAGAACTTTAATAAAATTTTGAAATAACCAATTATAAAGATTTATACAATAACAGTATTGAAATGAAATTCTATGTATTTAATGTGTTTATAATTAATAATTGGATTGAATAATAAATATTAAATTATTCAGATTCAAATGAGATAATTGTTGATAGCTAAGATTCATTTGAAATCTAATGATTATTAATATAATTTATTGGATAATTAAATTGTTTAAATTTAATATTGGAATTATTTAAATAATTGAATTCTGGATTTAATATGAATGAAATGATTTCAAAAGTCGATTTAAATCTTATTTGAACAAGAATGAAAATTGTTAACATTTAAAATTGTATTTAAAAGTGAATAATTAGAAATAGGAAATTTTATATTTTAATTGACAAGTAAAAATAGCCATTTTGGTCACTATCTTAGATTTCGACGAAACCAGTTTAATCGGATCTATAATAGTGAATTATTATAGGATTTCAAGTTTCGTCGCGATCGAACTTGTCGTTTGACTGTGCGAGCTTGAATCGCGTAGAATTTAATTTCAGAATTTAATTTAAATAATTGATTTTGAAATGCTATCTTCTAAATACGATCGAATTAGGCCTCGAAACTAGTTCCATTGTGTTCGAAATGGAGGTAAAACATTATAAATGCTAGGCGGCACACGTCATTTGGAGTTCGGAATTTTCATGGGCTATTGGTTAGATATTTCCTAATATAGTATTATATATTAACCTTTCTCCATCACAACTCATACAAGGCAGCCAAAAGTTTGTCTTCACCGTACACACCCCTTTACTTTCCATCGTTTCAAAATTTCAATAATCGATCGAAGTAGATTAAAAAAAATGTCGTGTTCACTGGGGAGGATGAGGAACGAAGCCGCTTCACCTGGGCGCGCGAGGGAGTGGCGGTTGCTGTTGGCGTGGGCGATGGTAGTGGCGTGGGGTTCACGATTTAGGGTTTTCGACGTCGACCTTCAAACGTGCGCGCGAGCTGGAGGCTTGGGTGCGGAGGTGTGAGGCGGCGGTGGGTGTGGCTCACGAGGGCGAACCTGGAGGCGGCGTTCGAGCCACTCCGGTGACTTGAGGAAGGTGCGGCATTCAAAGATGTTCGCGAGTTGATTTCGAGCTTGCCTATATGCGAGGGGGACAGTGAGGTATAGGAT
Source organism: Allium fistulosum (assembly GCA_030737815.1). NCBI lineage: Eukaryota > Viridiplantae > Streptophyta > Magnoliopsida > Asparagales > Amaryllidaceae > Allium > Allium fistulosum. Next base: position 1,070,424,587 of record CM060904.1, read on the forward strand.
TAGTTTAAGTTAAATTATATTATTTTGTTAATTAGGTTGGTTGATTATATTTTAATTATATCGATATTAATAATTCGTAACTTTCGCATACGAGGTCCGTTTTGGGGGAAACGAGTGGCGTTGGATTCGTATCGACGAAGGCTACATCATGAATTCAAGTTGGATTTTATTTGAAGCTGAAAATATTTTCAGTTTCAAATAAAGGTGAGTGTTTTATATGCTCACAATTGACTGAAATAAATTTTATGTTAGTTAAATTTATATCGTGAAGTGATTTAAATTTATTGATTGTTATTTGATGAATTTAACTAACATGGAAATTGATATGGAAATTTATACGTTAGAAATTTTGAATTACTAATTAAATGGAAATTAGAGTTAAACTGCTAGTAAAATTCTCGATTATTGATAATTGGTTTATTGATGTGATTTATTGACTTTTTGGATGATTGTTGTGATGAATGCTAATTGGTTGAGATTTTGGATGATTTGGATGTTTCTGTATTTTTATATATCCTGTTAACATCCTGTATATTATTTACAGTATATAAAACTGTAAATTGAATTATTTCAAATCAAATAGGAAATAAGTTGAAATGATATATACCTATGACATTTATTTTGGATTGAAATGGTATATATCCATCCCTAAAATAAAAATAAAAATAACTGATTCACTTGGCCATAGGATAGAAAATTATGTACGGAAACCGGGTTGGTTAAATTAAATTGTTTTAAAAATTTTGATTTGAAATTATTTAAATGAGTTTGATTTAATGAAGTAAAAATCGAATTTATGGAAATCGAATTAATTTCGAAATTGAGCTCAAAATGTTGGAATCAGAATTTGGTAAACGAAATTGTTTAAAAATGAACTTTGAGATTTTGAAGTTAAAATCAAATATGATTTGAATTCCTGAAATTGATTTGTTTTAAAAAGATTTGAACTTTCATTCGAACTGTGAATTATTGCTAAGTAAAAGTAATATAATTGGACAAATAGAATTGGACTCGAGAATGGAATTTATTTTAAGATTTGAATTTAAATTCGAAGATTGAAGATTAATTTGAATTCGGTAATTTAAATCGATATTCTGAAATCGAACTTGAATTTATGTAAATTGAAATTGTTGAAATTGAGAATTGAATAGAAATTAATTCAAATTGGAATAAAATTGGAATTGAAATCGAAATTGAATTAATTTGGAATCGAAATTGAAATTGATTTGAATTGCAATTGAAATTGATTTGAATTGCAATTGAAATTGAAATTGTTTGGAATTGAATCGAAGTTTAATTGATTTGAATTGAAATGAGATTGGAATGATTTGAATCGGAATAATTGAAATTGAATTAGTTAATTGGAATTTGGACTTAGGTCCAGACTGGTTAAAATGAAAAGTGATAGTTTGATTCGGAAATAAATTATTTTAATATAAACTGTTTAGAAATCTATTTTTTTATATTCAAATTATTTTCATTTTTCAAACTATTTCCTATATAAACCAATTTTAATATATAAACCATTTTATTAAACTATTTTATATATCAACTATTCAACTATTTAAACCATTTTTAAACTATTTAAAATTTTCAAACTATTTTCTAAAAAATTTAGACTAGTCAGAGTGGGAATGTTTATATTTAAGTCTTTGATTTACATACGAATTGGGCTAAATTGAAGTTATAACCCAAATAGAAATTTGAAGCAATTTTGAATTGGAACTGAAATCGAGAAATTAGGATGAAATTTTTTTAAATTGAAATCGTATATGTTGAGTAAATATGATTATTTCGAAATGAATTTGATTTTGAAGGGAATTTGATATTTTGATATTAAGTACGAATGGCTTTCGAAATGTAAAGGAACCAACCGGTGTGTAAAATGATGTTTGGTTGTTATAGAGACCAGGGCCTCTTATTGGCATACTCTCTGTCAATATTGGAACCACTTTAACAACTGTGTATGCGGAGGAGACTCCAGAACAAAGTGGTTGGATTTGGCGTAGTTTGTTGGATTTGAATAAAGAGAACGTTAATGGATAGACCCCGGCACTTGTGCCAATTTGAAATGACTAAAACAGGATGGCTTGACAGGGCCAAGCGAGCTTGCAACCCCTAGCGGGCATTCGTTCTCCGATTTTCTTGGACTTGATCAATATTATTAATCTTGTTGTTGGTTTCGATTAGTACACTTTAATTTGGAATAGCCTCCCTTTGACTCGATATGGGATGGATGTACGTGGTGGGCGGTCATGACTACGATGTGTTACCACCAGCCCTACAACTCGAACTGGTAGTATCCTTCCTTGGGCATTGCCTCACGTGCCTTGTCATACTTTTATCCCTATACGAGACCCCTACGATTTTTGTGTTGTGTTGTCGTATCACAGCGCATCCCTATCCCCCGAATTGCTACTGGGGCTTTATATGGAAATTGTACGACAATGCTTAAAAACATGTTAATGGGGATTAATGTAAAGCTGTGACACCCCACCTCAAGACCCATGTTAACACGGAGTATTACTGGGTAATGCCATCTGCAAATGCGGAGAATAGGACTGTTTAGGAGCGACAATCTATAGCCTTGTCTTAAATATCTATTGAATATGTCGATAACTGCTCCATTTTTTTTGATATCTCAAGTGGATCGACATATCCAATAAATACTTAATACAAAGCCATAGGTGGCTATAGGATCTATCAGAATAAAATACAACAACTCAAATGCAAAACACATCACAGAACCGCAGATAATCATATACACACGCACATATACCGATACATCACAGAGTATACAAAATGATACATCACATATATGGTTTGACGACCACAATACATACACGAGTCAAAAGAATATACATCAGAGTAGCAACAAAAGGACTACAACAAAAAGCTACAATAAAAGGGGTAGCAGAAAAGTTCATGCGGAAGTAGAATAGGCTAAGTCCAAAGGTACCTAACCTGAAAGACCTCGGTCTGACCCGAGTATAAAATACACGGGTCTGTCTAGCTAAACAAATCAGTTTATAAGGATAAGTGATAATATGAGCATAAGGCAAGATGATAATCTTCTCAAGTGAGAAGGAATAATTCAAGAGTATATGGTTACTTCACATGGCATAACTAAGTAGGTATAGTAATTTCAAGTGATATAAGGATATCACTAAACATGAATGCAACTCAAAGGCGATAAAACTTCATAACAAATCTCACAATAAAAGCACGCTACATCTCATCGGCGTATCACAAAACATCGAATATGGTTTAGGAGAAAATATAACTTCAAAGAGGAGAAATCTCAAACCCTCCATATCGGCAACTCAAATCAATCTCAAAGAAATCACCATCTCAAAATACGCCATAAAGCAATAAAATATAAATCTCCAACATAGAAGACTATAATCCCAAATAAACGCCAAAAGGCAGATTTCATATAATAACGCCAATAGGCAAATCTTAAATAATACGCCAAAAGGAAAATCTCAAATAATAACGTCAATAGGCAAATCTCAAATAATACGCCAAAAGGAAAATCTCAAATAACGCCAGTGTAGGCAACTCAAATTCCTATAAGGTAATCGCCATATATATATATAACGGATCGAATGGCTAACCATGAAAAATGCTATATACTAGGGAAATCACAATAATCAATGAAATCATCTCAAAAGTTTTGCACGTGCATGTGGTCGAAGCCTGCCAAGTACCGATCTCTCAAATAAGGTACCTCTCCTGAAGGCAAATACGTCTCAATGGACAAATATGCTGCAATGGCAAATACACCACAATGGCAAACATCTCGAAGACAAATACGCCGCAATGGCAAATATGCCGCAATGGCAAACGTCTCTAGGACAATGACCCGAAGGTCCAGTACTGGCAATACGTCTCGAAGACAAATGTGTCACAAACTCTCGGATAGGAACCCGAACGGTGTTATCGTATGTCCCATACCACACGTTTACACTAAACGATTCACTAACCGCTAGTAAATTTCACACTCAAAGCAGTAAATTTTTTACCTCATCTCATCGGTAAACTCGACCCGAAGATCAAAACGGTCAAACAGACAAGTCAGGAATTAACCGATAAGATAAACGCACGTGTCCCATACCATGTGTTTTACCAAACCGTTTAATTCTCCTTCTCATTCACTCGAATAGTGCAAAAACGTGTATTTTATATATACAATGATTTACTTGAGAAAACAAGCTTTTAAAACCATTTTCCCGAAATCAATATTTGAAAATTCTCTTATTATAGAGAATAAATAGATTTTTTTATAGCTTAAAATAATTAAAAAATATTATAAAATAATTATTTTAAATGCCAATTTATTTTAGAAATTATTTCAAAATCGTTTGGAAAAATCCGTGCTCGAAATCAAAGAAATCACTCAAAACCTTCATTCGAATTCAATTCAAATTTGAATTTCAAATTCATCAAAACTTGGCTAGCCTATTGATAGGCATCATAGCCCTTAAAACATTTCAGAAATATCACAAAACCTGAAGTAAAAGTCAAAAGTCGGACGGAAAAAAACATAAAAATGCATAGGCAAAACAATACCCAGGTCTGAAATCTTCTCCGGGTTCAACTTTCGGACATAATTTGAAAGGCTTAGTCACCTCGGATTGGTGTAAAATATGATACACATAAAGTATAACAATATATCTATGATCTAGAAAAAGATTCACTAATTTCCGATATGAAATGCTAAAGATATGAAATCTCAAACATGGACTCATGCCATGTTGAATTCTGCACAGGTCTAAAACCCTCTCCGGTTCAAATTACAAACATGGAACATGTGGCCAAAAGACCTATGTTTGAACTGAAAATTGGTGTGCAAATAGTAAAAAACTTCAGCTTTCAAACTAAAAAGGAATCAATAAATTCCGACTGGAAAAGGAAAAGTTACGCTGTCTCAAACATTGACTCAGGCCATGTTTGCAACAGTTCAAAAACAAAAATGTGCCCAGGCTTGAAAACCATCTTGGGTTCAGCATACAGGCCTGAAACAGAGAATCAAACGACCTCTTATTAAGCTGACAATTGTTATGCACATATTAGAAAACTTCATCTTTCAAACAAAAAAAGAATCATTGAATTCCGACTTGAAATGAAAAGTTACGCTGTCTCAAACATGGACTCAGGCCATGTTTGCAACAACTCAGAAAAACAATGTGTACAGGCAAAAATCTGGGTTTGAATTGATTTTCTACCACTGTTTTGAACATCCAAATGACAGTATTTTTCAAAAAGAATTTGTAGAGACAAAAATCAACATGCAAACTACCAAATGAAAGAAATCCGGCATCATTTCGTTTTCGAAATCAAAAGTTACAGATATTCAAAGAAGCAACAAAAATCATATTTGGACAGGCAAATTAGCTTCAGGAAACAATATACAAAGAGCTATATTTTACTGCTTTTGCAATTTTTGAGCTTGGCTCAGCTAGATAATGTAATTTGTTGAACTCACCTTGCTGTAGTTGTGCAAATATCCGGATCTAAGCAACAAGAGGGAAGCTTTGGTGGTGAAATAGGCCTTCAAGAACCTGTGCAGTAAGAAGAAATAGCATGCAAAGGAAAATTTACTGTAAATTAGAAACCCATCTCTGAAATTAGGAATTTGATGAAATTAAAAGGTTTTGGAGTTTGATTACCTTTAGATTTATACTCTAGTTTGAAAAAGATTTTAATTTATTGAATTAACTTGAAGATTTGAACTTGAATTGTAGGAATGGTGGAGTTTTCTTATTTTACAGAAAAAAGGAAGAAGAAGGTTGAGATAAAAAATGAACGTACTATAAACTATGTTTTCTTCTTTTTCTCAATTACCCGGTAAGCTCTAATGGGCCATTTAGACCCAAAATGAAGAGAAAAATAAAATGGCCTAAGATTAATTCATACTTAATCAAAAATGTACATATTTACACTATTTTACAAAACCAAAATACATTTTCCTTCCAATTTTTACATAACAAAGATTTGTAAACTCACACACTAATAAAACAAACATTTTCCACCATATAAAAAGATAAATTTATATTTTTAAAACATTTTTATTATTAAAATCCTTTATTTTACAAAAATACACTATTTACTCAAATAAATAGATAAAAAATTGTTTTTAACTTCTAAAATTCAACGAAAATACTTTTCTCACTTAGAAAAATATTTTAAACCATTTCCAAACCTAATTTATAGCCATAACATATTTTTAAACTAATTTCCTCCTTTTTATTTAATTAAACTACCTTTAAGAATCAATTACTTCTTTTGAAAATTATTAAAAGAAGTAAATGGGCAATAATTAATATAATTATTGCATTTTCTCTAAAATAAGGTCACTTTCCATTTATTATCATTCTAACCAAATAAAATAAAGTTTGGAATTTTTATTTTCTCATTTGTAATTCCAAAATTCATTGTTTATTCCAAATAAACAATTTAAAATCTCCAATTTTAATTTAAATCACAATATTAAATTATAATTACCATTATAATTTAATATTAGTAGGTAATCTCCAAACCAGGGTTGTTACAAAAGCCTTAACGCTAAGAAAAATATTTATTTTACTGATTAGACATTATATATGTAGCGTATTCTACGACATATAAATATTTTGACGGATCCTTAAGAGATGGAAAATCCATAACATCTCTTGAGTTATTGCACGCATGTTATCCCTGGATAGGAGATGTGAAATCCCATAAACATCTCTGAAGCTATTACACTCATGTTATGTGATATCGATTTGACTCACATAAAGATATTTTAGTCCTAACTCGAGCATTTTGTCTTTTCATTACACTCGGGTCAGCCGTGAGTATTTCAGCACATTGAAGATCATTTTCTGGAGGACGAAGACGAAAATTTGGTATATTATTACTATTATTATTCCCCGTATCATGTTGTTCTACTGCATTGTTTTATTTGACCATGTTGTATATATAACTCTGATAAATGTTGTATTAATTATAATCAAATGTATAATATAAACAGCTTCATGAACTGTTTATTTGATTATTATAATTAATCATTCCGCTGCGAGATTCTGTGTTTATTTTCTTCTTCTTTTCTTATTTTTCTTAATTAACCCCATTGATTATCTATGTTCTGGATTTTTTAAGTTGGACATGCGTGGATTATTATCGATATAAACCCTCTGAAATGTGGGTCGTCACAGTTGGTATCAGAGCTTTGGTTTAGCAATAACCTTAGCTTTATAGGGTTTGACTCGTTGGAGATAGGGTAGTAATACCCTAGAATGAGTCTGTTTGAGCATATATATATAAGAGAGCATACTTGTTAGTGTTATAAAATGTTTTATATTGTGTTTACTTATCCGTTGAGTTGTTTATGAATTATGGTCGGTGCGTGGGACGCCATGTTATCGATAGGGGTTTCTAAACACTTAAACGAGGCAAGTCGACATAATATTGTTTTAAATCGGATAAATGAAATAATTTTACCTAAACTATATTTAGTATATAAAATTATAACTTTCATAAGCCTATATAATTATTAATGAAATTTAATTATCATCGATTCTTGGTTAAATTAAATTTAAAAATGAATACTTTGTGAACTCCATTTCACGAAGTGTTCGATAATGTAACGACTTGGATTTTTTGTCGTTTGATTTTGAATATTTAAATGGTTTTAAATATTGGATTTGGAATATTAATTGATTTTGAGTATGAAAGTTTTTGTTGAAATTATGAAATGAATTTAAATTTCAAATAAAACGATTTATCGTAATACGAAATGGTGAATAATTGAAATTTGAATTGAACGTGAATCGAAATGATTTCCAATGTTGATATAAATTCTATTTGAATTATATTGAGTTAATAAGTTTTTAAAACTGAAATTTCAAGTGATGTCGCTAATTTTTGAAATCATCGATTTAATCGACGCGTTAAAATAGTGATCCAGGGCACAGTCTCGGATTTCGACGAAACTAGTTCCATTAGATCCGTAATAGTGTATTATTATCGGATTTCAAATTTTGTAGCATTTGGGTTTACCGTTTGGTCGTACGATCTGAAATCGCCTAAAAATAACTAAATTGAATTAAATTTAAATAGTCGGTTTAAAAAGCTACCTTTTCCATATGATCAAATTAGACTTTGAGACTTGTTCCATTGCATTCGACATAGCGGTATAACATTAGAAATGCCAGGCGGCACGCCTTGATAGGGATTTGAAATAAATATCTAGGTATTTTGAAATTAAATAATATATAGTTAGGTCGATTTAACTCTACAGCCGTCTTCTTTCATTTCAAAGCCATCCTATGCTACCCAAGGCTAACCAACCTCATACGAATAGCTGCTCCTCTACAGATTTAACACCGCGTCCATATTCCCTTTTTCTTCGTTCATGAAAGTTTTCAAATCCAAATCGAAGAAGAAAGAAAAGAAAATACTTCCCTCTCTTGTTTAAATCACGGCTTCACTTCTTTTAGAAGAAATTGCATATTTTCTCCTCCTCTTTCCTCTTAAAATTGAAATCGAACAAACAAAGAAAAAAAACTTTACACGATGGAATCACGGCGTGAGCGTGAGCGTGAGCAAGTGGGAGCAGTTGCATCGTCGACGAGCACGAGGCAGGCGACGTCGATGTCGAGAGGGGAAGGCTCGTACTCGAGCCTGGCAGCATGATGATGGATGGATGCGATTTGAGCTGGCGTTCGATGGGGAGGGATTCGCGAGGGTAGGCGGGTTGTTTCAGGCGAAGCAGTGGGGTGCGGCACGTGTGCGACTGGGAAGTGCGACGTGGTGCTAGGGTTGGAGGTGATGTTGGGTTGTGCGAGCACACGAATGCGCTAGTGGAGGGAGGTGAACTCGGGTTGCAGGCTAGACGATGGGCTATCTTGGGTGAAGGTGCGGCTGTCGGAGGCTCATCGGAGGAGGAGCAGTTCATCGATGAAGTCGGATTCGTGGATAGCTTGGAGTTGTTCGATCAAGCAGTGTAGGTCAAGAATTTAATAAGTTTGATTATCATATTAAGTTTAAGTTAATTATATTTTAATTATCGAATTTTTAAAAATTTATAACATGTTCATACGAGGTCCAAAAATAACGGAAACAATCGTGTGGGATTCATAGCGGCGGAATCTACGCAATAGAATTAAAATTGGAACGATCGGAAAATTAAAATCAAGGTGAGTAAATCTCACTCATTTGGATTTCTGGAATTAATTTAAACTAATTAAAAATTTATTATTGGTTGATTGGATGAATTTATAAATTATTATCAGTTGGATGTTATATTATATATAGTAGTATATATATTAGTAGTTGGATATATTTCCCGCCTATTGGAGCGGATGAGACACTATGCGCCCCGCATAATAGCGGATGACCCTATATTACCGCGATATCTCGCCGCGAAGCGGGATTGGTATTTTTATATTATCTAACATTAGTGGATGCAAGGAAACAGGTTGGAGGGATCCAACTGGATTCCTCAAAAATATATTGATTGTCTCCATATATAGTGATATATGATTTGATAATCTGTTATGGATTGTTGTGTGGTTTGTTTATTGGACGCTATAGTAGCACTGGCCTTAATTTTGGTATTTTAAATACCATAAATATTATTTTTAAATTTGAAGCAATTAAAATGGATTTTGGATATAAAAATATTTATATTGGAATTTGGATTATTTTAATGAAAATTGAGTTTGATAAAAGTATTCAATTTTGGTTGTACTTATCTATTCGTCAAATGTTTAAAATAGAAATTCTAAAATAATTCATATAAAGGATTTTTAATAATCGACTTTTAAAATGATATTTCCAAAAATTTGGAAATGAAGTTGAAACCGATATTTAAAAGTAGATTTGTAAAATAAATGGGATTTATAAGAAATGGATTCATAAAAATGAAACTTTATAAAAGAGATTAGTTTTATAAACAAATGAATCTTAGGGAAGTTTGTAAATTTATAAACGATGTTTATAAATAAGGGAAAATGATATTAGTTGATAAACTGGAATATAAATTCAATGTGAATTTATATCGAGATAGGGGAATCGAGTTTGAAAAAAATAGTGGATTCTATTTTGAAATGTAGAATGATTATGAAATTGGAAACGTAGTCGATGTGATATGAATCGAGAGAGATTTATAAATTGAAATTGGCAATATTGGATTTTTAAAATAGATTTTTATCGAGAAATTAAATTGTTTTAAAAGGGATTTTTATTTATTATACTATGTAGCTTAAAAACTATTATTTAGATTAAGATATTTCGAAAAGTTAGTTTTCAAGTATTTAATATTTATTGAAATAAATTCTAATTTTTATAATCAGCTTTGTAAATCAAATAGTTTATTTAAAAATGAATTGGATATGAATTATTGATGTTTATTTAAGGTGTTTTAATATTTTAAATAATTACTTAAATATGTTTTAAAATAAATTATTATTTAAAAATACTTATTATATATATAGTTTCGAAATGATTGAAATTTATTTATAAATCTTGTCGAGATTTGTAAACGGAGTTTATTTAACGGATATAGTTTTTATAAGAGAAATCTTATAGTGGAATTCTGGGAACTTAAAGAAATTTCCAAAGTATTTAAATACGAGAACTTCGAGAATAAATTAGAATTCGTAGAAAGGAAGTTAGAAATGGGTAGTTGGGATTACAGACAAGTGTAATTGATCTTGAAAATTAATTAATGGATTCCGGAACTTATAGAATTCGTTATAAGTGAGTTAAGGGATTTACGAATAAATTTGTAAAGGATTTCGAGAAATAGGGAATAAATGGAATATTTTGCTAAGTATTGGGAATAAAATGAGTTTAGAAGAAAAAATAGACTTATAAATATTTCTAAGTATTGGATTGGAAGGATTTGAAATATTTTAACTACGAGATTATTATTATAGAAATATTTTCAAAGTGTGGAATTATAAATGGAATTGGAAGAAAATATTTCTAAGTATTGAGATGGTTTGAATTTATCCTATTATGGATATAAGTACTTGAAATTGTTTTCGAATATTTGAATATTGGAAGAAATTTGGATATATATCTTTGTAAAGATATTTTGAGACAAATATTTTGAAAGCTCTATAAAATAAGGCCTAGTGACTGCTTATGGATGTTATTTGATAGTTAAATAACCGACTATCAAAATCTGGCCAAATTCGTTGATCGTTTCGAAGAGACCGAGGTCAGATTTAATTATCCGAAAACCACTTCGATCCGGTTTGTGCGTTACGAATTGTGATATCTCGAAGATAATGGAGATGGTGATATTGAAGGAGATTCGGTTTGTTCAGACCCAGAACAACTTGTATGGATGAATGCTATTATTGAATCGTTGCTTGGAAGGCAGTGTTAGCATTCCAAGTGTGAATGCTATTCTAAAGGTAAACGTGGCCTCAAGTCTCATCAACCGGGAATGACTAAAATAGGGGAGATGTAGCAAGGCTAAGTGGGTCGCATCTAAGTAGGGTATTTTTTCACTTTTATAGATACCCTTGGAATATATATTATAATTATGGATATGGTTATGCATGGAAAAAAGAGTGCTCAATAAGGGTGGGAACACCCGGGGTGATAACATATTCGGTACTATCTAGGTCAGAGGTAGGCCAGTCCTGTGTTGGCAGGGGATCCAGGCGAAGTCCTCGGTACATTTTTCTAGACATGTACTATGGCGGGCGGTACCCCAGTAGCCCAATCATTGTATGGAATCCAATATCCACTACGAACCTTTACGGTTTTGATTGTAGAGCCTAGTGTGCTGGAATTTAATTCATGTAACAATTTCGGCTATTTTAATAAGTACTTGTAATTAGACACTATTATAATATCACAGGATTTTCTATAAAAGTGTTTTGGGTTATTCTAAGGTAAAAACTCGTCATGTTTATGTGTGACGTGGTCTTACGAGATACCTTTGTTTTCAAAGGATTTTGATAACAGTAATAAATTCAAATTGAGTGTGTTTTCTCATGCTGGATTTCCAGACTGACTTGGGTGTTATTTTATTATAATGCTCGGGTCAGACCGAGTATTACAAATTCAGGTTAGGATGCTATGGAGCTCAGGAGACGAGCTGGATGATAGAGACGTATTATACGTACTTGATTATATTCCGCTGTGTATTGTATGTTGTATATTCAACAATTATGAGGACAAGTTATTGTAACTGTCTAGAATTGATTTTTTGACTGTTGTACTCTGATGACGGTATGTATAATAACAGTTATAGCTCTTTTATATGAATATATATTATTGTCTATTATATTTTGTGCCGCTGCGATTGTGAGATTTTGTGCTATTGTTTTCTGTTTTCTTCTATCTTTTCTTCTTCACCCCTAGTTATTCGCCCTTTCATACAATTTGTGTTGGACAAGTGTGGTTTATTGTCGACTCAAAAGGTATGGAACAGTGGGTCACTATAGATAATTAAATTGATTGAAATCCAATTACAATAAGAATTGTTTAAAATAACAAAGTTGTAAATTAATGAACTGTTTTTGTAATAAGGTAATAAAATTGTATAAGTATATTTATAATATAGCTTATAAATAAAAGGATTTAAAAGTTGGGAGATTTTACAATTTAGATCTCGTTGCTTTCAAAATTGTTTTAAAGCCTTCAAAATTAATAATAATATTATTTGAAAGTGTTTTTACTAGAAATATATTTTGTGATGCCCCACCTCTATACTCACACTAGCCAAGGACACTACTAGGTAATGCCGTTGACTAGCACGAAGAATAAGGCTGTTGAGGAGCGACCATCTGTGTAATTGCTTTGTGCGAGTACCGATATGTCAGATAATATAACTTACATTTCATTTCAAGAGGAAATCCGACATATAAAATACAAACTCAAAGCTACCACAAAGTGGCTATGTGGACTTCGGAAACAAATATAGAAATAAGCATAACACAAATTAGTCACAGATATTCAAATCACAAAGGTGGAAACAGATATGAATATATCATATAGAAGTGTACATCAAAATAGTGGTCATACAAGATCCACTACATCACAAAAGAATAGATACAAGTGCTAGACAAAAGAATAAGCATACATCAAGGAGTCTATATCTCGAATGTATAACAACAAAAACTACTAAGCTAAAGTAGTTAGCTAAAAGTCAGGTAACGGACCCTGATAAGAAGTCAAGCAGAAGCACCTGAAATACCTCGGTCTGACCCGAGTATTATTTAAGAAGAAAATAATAAACGGATCAGTCTAGCTTTAAATATCATATAAAATGAGATAGGGTAAGAGATATCACAAAAACGTATGATAACAATAATGCCATACTGTGACAAGTATACATCAGATAAAAACAAAAATCATACAATATCTCAAATATTCTCAAACACCAAAAAGAATTTCATATTCTTTAAATTATTCACCAAAACACAAATATTGATAAAGCTTATCAATGTAATCCACGAAAATTGGTGAAACACAAATTCTAGAAATCAACCACCAGAAATCCAGAAATCACAAATGGGGAGGCCTATCACAAACGGGAGCATGAAAACTCACCAACACGTGTGTCACAAACGGAACGCTATTCCATAGTCGCTAACCATCAATTTTGAGCCTAGGCTCCACAAACGGCCCGAAGACCATGGGTCGCTACCCTACCAAATTGAACCGAAGTTCCATAAACGGGGTTTTTAGTCCCCACACAAACAAAGAGACATCGCACATCGCTAGTATAAATCACAAAATGATCACCATTGATCAATAAGAAGTGTGAATCACACTAAGCTAGTAAATATAAGAGTTTAGATTCATGTCCCATAACCACTAGCTTAACTTAAATATTTACGAACAAATTGTAGATTTCCACTCGAAAATTGTCACAAGATTTTAACCAAACAAGTCTAAGAATTAACCGACAAAGTAAACGCAAGCGTTTTATACCACTTGTTTTGCTATGCTGTTTAATTAGATTTCTCATACGAATGAGGTAAAGGTTTGTATATACTAATAGATTGGAAAACGTTTTAAAAACGAGCTTTGTATTAAAAATAGTGTTGAAATCGTTTTGATGAAAGAGTTTTAGTATTTACTACTAGTATAGAAACATTTGTATTTAAAAGTGACAAGTCACAAAAATGATTATAGAAACAATCAATTGCCAAAAATTCACATACGAGAATGTGAATTAAAGCCATAAAAATCGATATCAAATCCCTCAAATGGATATTCCAAAAATCCAAAGAAAGAAGTCATCAAAGTCGAGAATAAGTGATAACAACTATCTGAATCAACAAAAAACCGATTAAAATTGAAAATCCACACAAAACAGCCCAAAATAGGCCAAATACACAGTTCCAGACGTCTGGTTTAGAATCCAGACGTCTGGATTTGTTCTCTGGAAATAATCTAGGAAGATTCCAAACGTTTGAAATTACAAGGCAGACCTCTGAACCCTAACCAGACGTCTGACACAGTAAATCAGACGTCTGAACTGAGGTACTGGAAGTTCTATTCCAGATCACCTAGACGTCTGGGAAGTAAGCTCAGACGTCTGGATCTCCCAGACGTCTGGAAAGCAAGGTCATACGTCTGAACTGAACGTCTGGAATATTTATTCCTTAGTCTCAGACGTCTGATCCTTATACCATACGTCTGAGCTGCTGCTCAGGCAAATGTTGAACCTATGCCGATGATGGCCAATTCGTTTCGGGAGCGATCGAATGAGCAACAACGACTAGGGATTTATGCCAAGCGACAACCCAGCCTTAAAGGCTCTTCGATACAACCCAAACATTAATGTCCAAACATCCATAGAAGGATTTTCATAAAATTGGACCAAAATACCAAAATTTGGAAAATTCACCAAATCAATTCAAATCAAAAGCAAATGAATATGCACAGGTGTTAGGAATTCATACCTAACAACAAAGAAAGTTATAGACGTAGATGTGAGTTAAAGAACTCACCTTTAAACCCAAAAACAACGAATGAGATGCTCTAACACAAAGGAAAGGACAATTCCTCTTCAACTTCAACTCAAGAAGCTCCAATCTAAGCTAATAAGTAAATATTTCCTAAGTTAGGGGTTAGGAATTTCTGAAATTGAAGAGAGATAGAGATGGAGAAGATGAAGAGGATGCTTACCTAAGCTTCTCCTTGATTTTGGACTTGAATTTGTATTTTCTAAACAAACTAGGGTTTTGGAATTCTAATTTCCAATCTTTTCCACCATTTTTCTCTAGAGCTTGAATGTTAGGAAATGAGGAATGAAATGAATGAAGAGGAGTTGAGTTAGGGTATTAAGATGGGTTAATGGGCTGAAACCCAAACCCAAAGCTCAAAAATAAAAAAATAGCAAAATTCTACTCAACTCCAAACATATCGATGTTTGTACTCAAAAAAGTTGTAAATGCCATTTTGGACTCAGTGGAAGTGGTCTCGAGTCCCAATTCGACTGTTTACAAAAAGTAACATTTCAAACTTTAATCCGATTAACGATGCTATATTTAAATAAAACATTTAAATATACAATCGTAAAATATGCGGGTTGTTACAGACTCCCCTCCTTAAAGAAATTGCGTCCTCGCAATACTTAAGAAGAAAATAAAAAGTAACAACCATGCTAAGGCATAATCAACACAAAAGAAGAAATTTTGAAATGAGAAGTTCACCTTAATGAGCATGAGAGAGTAAGTCCGGATGTGTTTGCTCGATGAATTCTCTGGATTCCCAAGAGCAATCCTTAGGATTTGAGGACCATTGAACTTTCACAAGCGGAACATCTTTATTTCGGGGTCGTTTAACCTCCGTAGCAATGATGCGAATAGGAAGTTGCTCATAAGTCAAATTAGGCGAAACTTCTATTTCTTCAATAACACCGGGCTCAAGAACAGAATCGGAATCTCTAAGGCATTTCCGTAGTTGAGAGACGTGGAATACGTCATGAATAACAGAAAACTGAGCCGGTAATAAAAGGCGATAAGCCACAGAACCAATGCGTTCGGTGATGGGAAATGGCCCAATATTTTGAGGTGCTAATTTTCCCGATCGACTGAAACACACAACACCCTTCATAGGTGAAACACGAATAAACACAAAATCTCCCACAGAAAATTCTAATTTCCTTCTTCGATTATCGGCATAGGATTTTCTCTACTTTGAGCTTCTTTCATCCTATGACGAATAAGGTCAATCTTTTCTATGGCATCACGGATAAAATCTGGACCTAAAACTAGCTTCTCACCGACTTCAAGCCAATACGAAGGAGATCGGCATGACCTCCCATAGAGTGCCTCAAAAGGTGCCATACCAATACTAGATTGGAAGCTATTATTATAAGAAAACTCAACAAGGGAAATATGATCTTCCCAACTTCCACCAAAATCAAGAACACATGCACGAAGAATATCTTCTAGAGTTTGATTCACACGCTCGGTTTGTCCATCGGACTGAGGATGATAAGCGGTGCTAAAATTAAGCTTTGTTCCCAAAGCTTTTTGAAGACCCTTCCAAAATCCACTAGTAAACAATGGATCCCGATCGCTAACAATAGAAGTAGGAACTCCATGCAAATTAAAAATTTCCTTGACATAGAGTTTAGCCAAAATAGGTACGGTCCGATTGGACCGAACGGGAAGAAAATGGGCGGATTTTGTAACTCTATCTACTATCACCCATAGGCTATCATGACTCGAACGAGAACAGGGAAGACCGTCAATAAAGTCCATGGAGACTTGATCCCACTTCCAAACGGGAATGTCCAAAGGTTGCAATAACCCACCGGGCCTTTGATGCTCAGCCTTCACGAGTTGGCAAGTCATGCAACGCTTAAAAAAGTTAGCAATATCATATTTCATTCCATCCCATTAATAAAATCGCTTCATGTCCCCGTACATTTTACTACTACAGGGATGAATGGAAAATTTAGAACGATGAGAATCTTCTAAAATGTTTTTATGAAGATCAATAATATTCGGCACAATAAGTCTACCAAATTTTCGAATACCGCCACGATCATCAATATCAAAGTCTTTCAAACCTTCAATATCAATTTTATCCCTACAACTTTGGCTAAGAAGAACCAATTCGGGATCATGCTTTTGAGCTTCAAGAATGCGGTCTAAAAGAGAAGGATGAGCCTCAAGGCTACACAAAACAAGAGATGAACATGAATTGGATTAACAATCTCGAATCTCACAAGTGGATAAAGTCTCGAGATCATTCCATTCGGATATCATCATGGAAACAACCGCTTGTTGCTTACGACTAAGGGCATCGGCAAAAAGATTTCCCTTTCCAAGAGTATAGAGAATATCAAGATCATAAGATGCAAGGAACTCGAGCCAACGTTGTTGATGCAAATTAAGTTCCTTTTGAGAAAATAAATACTTCAAAGATTTATGATCGGTGTAGAGAACAAATTTCTCTCCCAAAAGATAATGACGCCAAATTATAAGAGCGAAAAAAATAGCTGCGAGCTCTAAATCATGAGTGGCGTATCTAGTCTCGGCAGGCTTTAATTGCCTAGAAGCATAAGTGATAACATGTTCCCTTTGCATGAGAACGGCACCCAAACCAACACGAGTAGCATCGGTATAAACAATAAAGTCTTGGTTCCCTTCGGGAATCACAAGAATATGAGCATCGGAAAGGAGTTCTTTTAATTTTTGAAATGCAGCTTCACATTTGCCTGACCAAATGTGTTTAACTCCCTTCTTTGTCAAATTAGTAAGAGGTACGGAAATTTAGAAAAGTCTTTTATGAACCGACGGTAATAGCCCGTCAATCCAAGGAAGCTACGAATTTCCGTCACACTCTCCGGTCTCTTCCAATTTTGAATTGCTTCAATCTTTGAAGGATCCACGGAAATTCCAGATTCAGAAATAATATGCCCCAAAAATTTCACATGAGATTGCCAAAAGTGGCATTTAGAAAATTTTGCTTTCAATTGGTTACTCCTAAGAGTTTCCAACACAATCCGAAGATGATTTTCATGCTCTTCCTCAGTTTTAGAATAAACAAGAATATTATCGATAAAGATGAGAACAAATCGATCGAGGAAGTCTTTGAAAACTCGATTCATAAGGTCAACGAAATAAGCTAGAGCATTCGTCAAACCAAATGGCATAACAAGCCATTCATAAGATCCATAACGAGTACGGAACGATGTCAAAGGAATGCTATCCTCTGCAATACGGAGCTGATGAAAACCGGTTGCTAAGTCTAACTGTGAAAAGACTCTAGCACCACTAAGTTGATCGAATAAATCATCAATCTGAGGTAAGGGATATTTATTCTTGATGTTGAGATCATTAAGCTTGCGGTAGTCAACGCAAAGCCTAAGTGTACCATCAGATTCTTCACAAAAATAGTCGAAGCTCCCATGGAGAGGAACTAGAACGAATAAACTGTTTTGCTTCCTATTCGGATAATTGTTTACGCATCTCCTCATTTTCCTTATTGGACATACGATAAGGAGGGCGAGTGATAGGTAGAACTCCAGGGATTAGATTAATTCTGAACTTAATTGCTCGCTTAGGTGGTAATCCTAAAACGGGCTCAAATATGTCGGGAAATTCACGAACAATGTGAATAAGGGAAATGACATCTTCCTCATCATCATTATCGTCATCATGAGGATTTAGAGAATATAAGGATGCTCCCGAATTGGAATCTGAATCTTTAAGAACAAGAGAAATCTGCTTAACAGATTGAGGATGTCGAAGATATATAGTCCACTCAGGACATAGGATATGGGCTTCGTATCGGTTAAGCCAATCCATCCCCAAAATCATTCTGAAACCAAGGTATCGCATAACATGCAAATCGGCTCGGAAAGCATAATCACATAAAATAATTCGACATCTTTACACAGTAAACTGAGTGTTGCAGATCCACTAACAGGATTCGCAATTCTCAATGAAGTCATCAAGCCAATAACATTCAAAGACAAAGCATCATAAAGTTCTTTTGATATAAAAGAGTAAGATGCACCCGTATAAAAAAGAACTCGAATAGGAAAATCACGAAATATAATAATGCCATCAAGGATATAATGAGAAATACCTTGACCAAGAGAAATGTTAGTATGGGCTTGCACAACATTTAGCTTGCCTTCCTTCTTGCTTTGAAGTTTGGGACATGAAGATATAATATGACCCGAACTTTTGCAATAGCGACAAGTAAGAGACTTCGGACACTTGTTTGCATAATGGTCCTTAGAACCACAATTGTAACATTCTCCACGACTAGAGGTAGGAGTTTTTGCTACCGAAGTTGCTTGCTTCCCTTTCTTGTTGGGATAAGGCTTGAACTTAAAAGGCCTCTTCTTATTGATGTTTTGTTTGGCCCCACAACTTCAACATCACTTTCTTTATCGGCCTCTTCAAGTCGAAGAGCAATATCAACAAGCTGATCGAAAGAAACTTCTAATTTCAGAAGTAAAGGCTTTTTGAGGTTCTTATTCAACCCATAGACAAACCTCTGATTTTTCTTCAATGGGGTATTAATATACTTGACCCCATATTTAGAGAGAGATTCAAAAGATGTGACATAATCTGCCATAGAAGATTCACCTTGAACAAGGTCAATAAAGCGTCGGGCTAAAGTTACTTTTTCAGCCTCCGGCACAAACTTCAATTCGAATCTTTCCCGGAATTGCTCCCAAGTAAGATCCGCTTCGATAATCTCAGAAACCAAAAGCTCATACCAATCTAATTCTCTTTCTTGGAGCATGCTAGAAGCCACTTGGACTCGATGTAGATCAATAAGATTCATGCGGGAAAATATGCGATCGCATGATCTAAGCCAAGCTTGGATTTCTATAATGTTTTCGGATCCCTTGAATGGCATTCCACTCAAAGCGGTATAATCTCTGCACAAGCGTGCAAACCCGGATTTAGGGTGAGTAGGCACTGGAACGGGTTCAGCAGCTTGGGCATTGTTCACAAGGTCTAAATGTTGTTGAGCAGACATAAATACTCCCTCCTAAGGAGTAGCACTGGATTAACCGGCGCTGGGAGGGCCAGGTCTAACCATTTCTCTTCTTTAAGAAAGAAAGAAGAGGAAAAAGGTTATTCATAGAATGAATATCAAACAAACTTGATTGATAAAACAAGGCATCATAAAAGAAAATAGGATAAAACGGGTCATATGACTCGAATTAAATCCTAAGGCACGATTCCTAAGAGAGACTTAGGACAATGATCCTTGCTAGATTATTTTACATTATTCTAAAGTTTGTCTCTGATACCAAGCTGTGAAGCCCCACCTCTATACTCACACTAGCCAAGGACACTACTGGGTAATGCCGTCGACTAACACGAAGAATAAGGATGTTGAGGAGCGACCATCTGTGTAATTGCTTTGTGCGAGTATCGATATGTCAGATAATATAACTTACATTTCATTTCAAGAGGAAATCCGACATATCAAATACAAACTCAAATCTACCACACAGTGGCTATGTGGACTTCAGAAACAAATATAGAAATAAGCATAACACAAAACAGTCATAGATATTCATATCACAAAGAGGGAAACAAATATGAATATATCATATAGACATGTACATCAAAATAGTGGTCATACAAGATCCACTACATCATAAAAGAATAGATACAAGTGCTAGACAAAAGAATAAGTATACATCAAGGAATCTATATCTCGAATGTATAACAACAAAAACTACTAAGCTAAAGTAGTTAGCCAAAAGTAAGGTGACGGACCCTGATAAGAAGTCAAGCAGAAGCACCTAAAATATCTCGGTCTGACCTGAGTATTATTTAAGAAAAAAATAATAAACGGATCAGTCTAGCTATAAATATCATATAAAATGAGATAGGATAAGAGATATCACAAAAACATATGATAACAATAATGCCATACTGTGACAAGTATACATCAGATAACAACAACAATCATACAATATCTCAAATATTCTCAAACACCAAAAAGAATGTCATATTCTTTAAATTATTCACCAAAACACAAATATTGATAAAGCTTATCAATGCAATCCACGAAAATTGGTGAAACACAAATTCTAGAAATCAACCACAAGAAATCCAGAAATCACAAAGGGGGGAGGCCTATCACAAACGGGAGCATGAAAACTCACCAACACGTGTGTCACAAACGGAATGCTATTCCATGTTCGCTAACCATCAATTTTGAGCCGAGGCTCCACAAACGGCCCGAAGACCATGGGTCGCTACCCCACCAAATTGAACCGAAGTTCCACAAACGGGGTTTTTAGTCCCCACACAAACAAAGAGACATCGCACATCGCTAGTCTAAATCACAAAATGATCACCATTGATCAATAAGAAGTGTGAATCACACTAAGCTAGTAAATATAAGAGTTTAGCTTCATGTCTCATAACCACTAGCTTAACTTAAATATTTACGAACAAATTGTAAATTTCCACTCGAAAATTGTCACAAGATTTCAACCAAACAAGTCTAAGAATTAACCGACAAAGTAAACGCAAGCGTTTCATACCACTTGTTTTGCTAAGCCTTTTAATTAGATTTCTCATACGAATGAAGTAAAAGTTTGTATATACTAATAGATTGGAAAACGGTTTTAAAAACGAGCTTTGTATTAAAAATAGTGTTGAGATCGTTTTGATGAAAGAGTTTTAGTATTTACTACTAGTATAGAAACCTTTGTATTTAAAAGTGACAAGTCACAAAAATGATTGTTGAAACAATCAATCGCCAAAAATTCACATACGAGAATTTGAATTAAATCCATAAAAATCGATATCAAATCCATCAAATGGATATTCCAAAAATCCAAAAAGAGAAGTCATCAAAGTCGAGAATAAGTGATAACAACTATCTAGATCAACAATAAACCGATTAAAATTGGAAATCCACACAAAACAGCCCAAAATTGGCCAAATACACAGTTCCAGACGTCTGGTTTAGAATCCAGACGTCTGGATTTGTTCTCTGGAAATAATCCATGAAGATTCCAAACGTCTAAAATTACAAGGCAGACCTCTGAACCCTAACCAGACGTCTGAACTGAGGTATTGGAAGTTCTAGTCCAGATCACCCAGACATCTGGGAAGTAAGCTCAGACGTCTGGACCTCCCAGACGTTTGGAAAGCAAGGTCATATGTCTGAGCTGAACGTCTGGAATATTTATTCCTTAGTCTCAGACGCCTGATCCTTATACCAGACGTCTGAGCTGCTGCTCAGGAAAATGTTGAACCTAAGCCAATGATGGCCAATTCGTTTCGGGAGCGATCGGATGAGCAACAACGACTAGGGATTTATGCCAAGCGACAACCCAGCCTTAAAGGCTCTTTGATACACCCCAAACATCAATGTCCAAACATCCATAGAAGGATTTTCATAAAATTGGACCAAAACACCAAAATTTGGAAAATTCACCAAATCAATTCAAATCAAAAGCAAATGAATATGCAAAAGTGTTAGAAATTCATACCTAACAACAAAGAAAGTTATAGACGTAGATGTGAGCTAAAGAACTCACCTTTAAACCCAAAAACAACGAACGAGATGCTCTACCACAAAGGAAAGGCCAATTCCTCTTCAACTTCAACTCAAGAAGCTCCAGTCTAAGCTAATAAGCAAATATTCCCTAAGTTAGGGTTTAGGAATTTCTGAAATTGAAGAGAGATGGAGATGGGGAAGATGAAGAGGATGCTTACCTAAGCTTCTCCTTGATTTTGGACTTGAATTTGTATTTCCTAAACAAACTAGGGTTTTGGAATTATAATTTCCAATCTTTTCCCCCATTTTTCTCTAGAGCTTGAATGTTAGGAAATGAGGAATGAAATGAATGAAGAGGAGTTTAGTTAGGGTATTAAGATGGGTTAATGGGCTGAAACCAAAGCCCAAAAATAGAAAAATAGCAAAATTCTACTCAACTCCAAACATATCGATGTTTATATTCAAAATAGTTGTAAACGCCATTTTAGACTCAATGGAAGTGGTCTCGAGTCCCAATTCGACTATTTACAAAAAGTAACATTTTGGACTTTAATCCGATTAATGATGCTATATTTAAATAAAACATTTAAATATACAATCGTAAAATATGCGGGTTGTTACATATTTAAAAATATATTTGAAAGAAATAAAATCATTGAACTCGCTTTGGTCGCTGGGAAATAATTCTGGGGATGACTACAACATCGCCAGTATTCATTTTCGAGTTTCTGAGTGAGAATTGCTACCAAAACAAGTTTTTTTTGTGAAAAATTATTACAAGTATGATTTGATAAATATATGAAAATAGGTTTGAACTTAAAAATTGAAAGTAGTATATATAAGAAATAAGTTTATAACTTATAAATTTGAACAGGAAAGTAAAACTAAATTTTAAAACTGTTGAACATTTTAGTTAAGAAAACAAAAGAAATTTGAAAATTAAGATATGAAATAAAATAATTCACTTAAGAAATGTTAAATAAATTGAGTTATTTAAATGAAGATACCTATGACATTTATTTTGGATTGAAATGATATATATCCATCCCTGAAATTAAAATTAAAATAACTGATCCACTTTGCATTATGATAGAAAATTATATACGGACATCGGGTTGGTTAAATTAAATGATTTTAAAATTTTTTATTTGAAATTATTTAAATGAGTATGATTTAATGAAGTAAAAATCGAATTTATGGAAATTGAATTAATTTCGAAATTGAGCTCAAAATGTTGGAATCAGAATTTGTTAAACAAAATTGTTTAAAAATGGAATTTGAGATTTTGAAGTTAAAATCGAAATATGATTTGAATTTCAGAAATTGATTTGTTTTAAAAAGATTTGAACTTTCATTCGAACTGTGAATTATTGCTAAGTAAAAGTAATATAATTGGACATATAGATTTGGACTCGAGAATGGAATTTATTTTAAGGTTTGAATCTAAATTCGAAGATTGAAGTTTAATTTGAATTCGGTTATTTAAATCGATATTCTGAAATCGAACTTGAATTTACATAAATCGAAATGGTTGAAATTGAGAATTGAATTGAAATTAATTCAAATTGGAATAGAATTGGAATTGAAATCGAAATTGAATTAATTTGGAATCGAAATTGAAATTGATTTGAATTGCAATTCAAATTAAAATTGTTTGGAATTGAATCGAAGTTTAATTGATTTGAATTGAAATGAGATTGGAATGATTTGAATTAGAATAATTGAAATTGAATCAGTTGATTGGAATTTGGACTAGGTCCAGATTGGTTAAAATGAAAAGTGACAGCTCGATTCGGAAATAAATTATTTTAATATAAACTGTTTAAAAATCTATTTTTTTATATTCAAATTATTTTGATTTTTCAAACTATTTCCTATATAAACCAATTTTAATATATAAACCATTTTATTAAACTATTTTATATATCAAACTATTCAACTATTTAAACTATTTTTAAACTATTTAAAATTTCAAACTAGTCAGAGTGAGAATGTTTATATTTAAATCTTAGATTTACATACGAATTGGGCTAAATTGAAGTTATAACCCAATAGAAATTTGAAGCAATTTTGAATTGGAACTGAAATCGAGATATTGGGGCGAAATTTATTTTTTAATTGAAATCGTATATGTTGAATAAATATGATGATTTCGAAATGAATTTGATTTTGAAGTGAATATGATATTTTGATATCAAGTACGAATGGTTTTCAAAATGTAAAAGAACCAACCAGTGTGTAAAACGACGTTTGGTTGTTAAAGAGACCGGGGCCTCTTATTGGCATACTTTCTGTCAATATTGGAACCACTTTAACAACTGTGTACGCGGAGGAGACTCCAGAACGAAGTGGTTGGATTGGGTGCCGTTTGCTGGATTAGAAGAAAGAGAACGATGATGGATAGACCCTGGCACTTGTGCCAATTTGAAATGACTAAAACATGACGGCTTGACAGGGCCAAGCGGGCTTGCAACCCCCGGCGGACATACGTTCTCCTATTTTCTTGGACTTAATCCATATTATTACTTTTGTTGTTGGTTTCGATTGGTGTACCTTGATTTGGGATAGCCTCCATTTGACTTGATATGGGATGGATGTACGCGGTGGGCGGTCGTGATTACGATGCGTTACCACCAGCCCTACGACTCGAACTAGCAGTATCCTACCTTGGGCATTGCCTCACGTGCCTTTGTCATACATTTATCCCTATACGAGACCCCTACGATTTTGGTTTAGTGTTGTCATATCACGGCACATCCCTATCCCCGGATGTGCTACTGGAGCATTATATGCAAACTGTATGACAATGCTTAAAAACGCGTTAAGGGGGATTAATGTAAAACCTTAATGCTAAGAAAAATATTTATTTTACTGATTAGACATTATATATGTAGTGTATTCTACTCCATATAAATATTTTGATGGATCCTTAAGAGATGGAAAATCCCGTAACATCTCTTGAGTTATTGCACGCACGTTATACACTGGATAGGAGATGTGAAATCCCTTAAAGATCGCTGACGCTATTACACTCATGTTATATGCTATCGATTTGACTCACATAAGGATATTTTAGTCTTGACTCGAGTGTTTTGTCTTTTCATTACACTCGGGTCATCCCTGAGTATTTCAGCGCATTGAAGATCATTTTCTGGAGGACGAAGACTTGGTATATTATTACTATTATTATTCCCTGTATCATGTTGTACTGCTGCATTGTTTTATTTGACCTTGTTGTATATATAACTCTGATAAATGTTGTATTAATTATAATCAAATATATAATATAAATAGCGTCATGAACTGTTTATTTGATTATTATATGTTGTCATTCCGATGCGAGATTATGTGTTTGTTTTCTTCTTCTTTTCTTATTTTTCTTAATTAAACCTATTGATTATCTATGTTCCGGATTGTTTAAGTTGGACATGTGTAGATTATTATCGATTTAAACCTTTCGAAATGTGGGTCGTCACATCATAAACCCCTGGTTTTCCCTTAAAACCCAACAAAATCATATATATATATATATAAACTAATATAATTCGATCATAACATGATTCAAGCATATTATCATCCGTACCATTATCAAAACAAATTTAAACATAAATTTAAAACACATAATCATAAATAAATAGCGATGGTATAAAATTATTATTCACCTTAAACTTGATAAAGAATTTGAGATTTGTTGTTGATTAATCCTCCCTAGCTTTTGATCCTTAGCTTTAGATTGAAATTCCTCTTTTCCTCCTTGTTAATGGCCGGCTATCTTAGGGTTATTTGCATTTTATTTTTGAGTTGAGTAAAATGAACGTGAATGGACAATAGTAAGAATGTATAGCCATGTATAATATATTGGCTAATTTACTAATATGCCCATGTGTAATTTAATTATCTTATAAACCAATTTGAAGCCCATTAAATCTTTATTATTAAGCATGGCCAATTATGGAATTTATTCAAATCTTAATCCCCTTTACCATCATTATTCTGTTTAATTTATTTCATTAAATCTTCTGAATAATTTTATCAAAAATAAGGGATGTTACAGGCACCCTCCCTTAAAGAATTTTGTCCTCGAAATTCAGTAAGGACTAAATACTAAACATAGCAATCATCTGTAACAACTCCTAACAACCATACAAATCTAACTGACTAGCAACTATCTATATAAATTTGATATAGACATACTCTCAAAGCAGATCAGGTTAAGTATCTCTAATCATGTCCTCTGTCTCCCAAGTACAGTCCTTCTCGTTTTCGCTCCACTGAACTTTCACCAACCTCACTGTCTTGTTTCTTAATCTTTTCTCATCTCTAGCTACAACCTGAACTGGTTGTCTAACAAAAGTCAAATTAGCCTCTACCACTAAGTCATCCAACCCCGTCGGAGGAAAAGAAGTTTCTGGATCATGCACATACTTACGAAGATGAGACACATGAAATACATTATGGACACCTGCCAAACTGCTCGGCAACCCTATTTTGTATGCGAGCTTTCCAATCCTCTTTATAATCTGGAATGGACCTACATATCTTGGGGCTAACTTCCTCGAGTTTCCAAATCGTATCACACCCTTTATAGGTGATACCTTAATGAAAACCTTATCTCCAACTGAGAATTCTAGGTCCTTATGCCTCTTATCTGCGTAACTCTTCTATCCGGACTGAGCTTCCTTCATCCTTCCAAGGATTAACTCAATCTTCTCTGACGTCTCTCTAAACAAATCTAGACCTAAGACCAATCTGTTTCCAGTCTCCAACCAACATGCTGGTGATTTGCTTGGTCTTCAATGCAAAGCTTCAAACGACATCATTCCTATACTAGTCTGGTAACTATTATTATAGGAAAACTCAACCAAATGTAGGTGATCCTCCCAAGATCCACCAAAGTCTAATACAAAAGCTCTCAGTAGATCCTCGAGTACTTTGTTGACTCTCTCCGTCTGACCATTTATCTCAGGGTGATACGCAGTACTCATATTAAGCTTGGTACCCATCACTTCCTATAGACTCTTTTAGAATTCCTAGTGAACAAAGAATCTCTATCACTAACTTTGCTACTAGGAACTCCATGCAGTCTAACTATGTTCTTCAGGACCAACTTAGATAAAATAAGTGTAACAACCCTGTATTTTTCAAATATTTTTAAATTGATTTTTCCAGATTCAAAAGCTTTATTTATGAAAAAGAATAAATTTTGTTATTTTAAGTATAAACTTTGATTTTGATGTGGATTAGAATTCCAAATATGACTAAATTTAATATTTTCAGAAATTGTGAATTTTGGTCAAATAGTCAAACTTTGGCTTTTAAATTTAAATTTTAAATATTTTAAATTATAAATTTTATCTTTTATTATGAAAATAGATTTAATAACTTGAATACTGCTTTTCGTTTCATTGGAAACGGAGTTAAAATGTAAAAGTTATGTACATTTCAATTTTTAGTATAATTTGTTTTATTGTGCAATTTTGCCTAATTTAAATTTTATAAATCATATTTTTCTTTCTTATATTTTATTTAATATGTGTCAATATGTTAATTTATGTATATTTTCATCTCTAAATATTTCAAAAATAATAATAGAATTTTTCCAATGTTTACTGTGTTGATTTCCTATTTTTAAAGGCTGTTTTCTTATTTTCTGCTATTTTCTTCATTAAAATTATATTTAAATTAAATTTTATATATTTATTTTGTGAATATATTTTTATTTTATGTTATTATTTATGTTTAGAAATATATTACAAGCTCATATGAATTTTTCTAAAAATTATTCTATTCAATTTCAAATTTTCTAGACTAGTTTACTATTTTTAGCTATTTTCTTAATTTAACTTTATATGATTGATAAATATTTATATAAACTATTATATTTTGATAAAATTTCGAAATTTTATCTGGTATTATTATTTTTCAAGAAATATAAAGTTATAAAAATAAAATAAAGTAATATGAAAGGCCCTAAACCTTCTATCTTCCTATGGGCTTTTATAGTCCACTTTTTTTTACGTTTTAACCTAACCTTTCACCAATTAACCCTAACTATTCCTCGTTCCTTTTTTTCCAGACGTCTTCCTCCTGTTATTCACGAATTTTCAAGCTCCAAAACCCTAAAAAAAAGTCATGGCCTCCATCTTGAAAAAATTAGGTAAATCCCTCTTTTCTGTCTACTTTTTTTTCTTACTTTTTCTGTGCAATTTTGCCTTGTTTTCTCCCTTGTTTAGATCGGCCTCCCCCCCTTGTTCCACGGCCACCACCTCCTTCCATCTCTTCCAGACCACCACCACCATCCAACCCACCAGATCTGACCATGGCCGAACCCCCTTGATGGCCAAACCCCTCAAACTACAACCTAGATGCCTAGATCCATGCTTATTTCACCTCTACATGCTCATCCACTTCAACCACCACCCAAACCACCACCATAGCCGTCACCACTCCCCTGACCTGACCTCGACACACCCCTCCCCACCTCTGTCCAGTCATGACACACCACAGGCCGAGCCCAATCCCCATGGCCGAGCCCTTGTTTTGACCAAAAAACCACCTAGTTGCCTTCAAAACCACATCACCTCCTCATGTACAAACTCCACCTTGTCTTGCCTTGAACCCGAGCTATGTTAGCCTAAACCTGACCCAAAACTTGACCACATTTGAACCGCATCAGACCCCAAAGCCATACCAAACAATAGAGAAGGGAAAGCAAAAGACTGCGTAGTCGTATCTCCTTTTATTTCAATGATATTGCATTTTAAAGTCGTATTGAATTTTGCTGTTTTGATTGTTTGTTTTGGGTTGTACACAAGAGTTGTAGATTGGGTTCGCTCTCCACTCAAGTCTGTAGTCTTGTCATCGTGCTTTTGTTTCCATTGTGTCATCGGTTTTGATATCTCCAGCACAAACATGTGAGTTATTCTCACCAGACAATATGTACCTATATAACTAGTAAATTGACACCCTGTGAATCTATAGAAATATATTATCATGTTATACTTGACTATGTTATGATCATATGATGTTTATACATCTGTTATATCATATGTTACTGTTATTTAATGTTATTCTGTTATTTATATCAGTTATCACCATTGCAAGTTCCCTGTAGACTAGAATCACTATGGGTTGAAATGATACATACCCGAACGGACTTTAGAATAGGGAAAAATTGTTATGGGCTGAAATGATAGGCCTGAATAGTTTTTTTTTAATTTATTTTAACTTGGGATTGCGGGTTTGAAATGATAGAACCCGGATTTTTTTTAAACTACGGATTGAAATGATACATATCCGTATCACTTGACCTAGGCTAGAAAACTATATACAGGCCTGTGGTTATTTTATAAAGTGTTTTGAATATTTTTAAGTATTTTAATAATATATATTTATGAAATTTGATTTAAACAGATTTTGGAAATATTTTGAATTAAAGAAATTATGATTTTTCTATGTGTTAAAAATGTAATTAATGAATGGTTTAACTGGATTTTTGAAATATAACTTAAGTTGGAAATTTGGAATTTTGGTTAAAAATGATATTTAAGTTATATAAATAAAATGAAAATTTAATTATATTTGGAAAATGGTAAATATGATAATTTGATTAAATTTGAATTTAAGCGATTTATTAAAGTATTATTGATTTTTCTATGAGTTTAAGTGGTTAAATAAATGAATGTTTAAAAGTGATCTTTTAAAATATAACTTGACTAGGAAATGTGAAATTTGGTTTTAATTACAGGTTTAAGTTAATTAAATAAAATTGGAAATTTAGTTAAATTGTGAAATGGTAATTTAAATTTGAAGTGTTAAGTTTAATTGTTGAAATGTGAAGAATTGGACACTTTTACACTAAAATTTATTAAGTAAATTGTTGAAAATTGGATTTGATTATAAGAAATTTATTGTGAAAAGATATATGTTAAATGATATGTAAATGAACATTTTAAATGTTAAAATATGATTTTAAAAATGTGTATGAGTTTTAAATTAAAGTTATTTAATTGCTGGAAATACACTAACACCTGAAATTAACTTTTAATAGCATTCAAAAATGCTATAGATTCTGTTTTGAACTAAAATTGTGTAAAAAGGAGCTATTACAGCATTTCTGGAATGCTGTAGTTGCTGTAGTTGAACTTATCGGCTAATATTGAACTCAGGCCTATTATAGCATTCTCTGGAAATGCTATAATGGTCTGCAGTCTATGTTGAAATCAAATTTAACCCTTATTTTGAAATCTGAACTACCCCAGCACTTCTGAAATGCTGTCTTTTCTGTTTTGAACTATAATTCAATTAAAACTGAGTTTTAACAGCAGTTTTAAGTGCTGTCTTTGCTGAATTAAAAATGTTTTCAAATATAACTTATAGCAGTTGTTTTTAAATGCTGTGAAATGCTGAAATTTTAATAATGATGGTTTTTTGACTTAGTAAACGAACTCAGAATGGTTTGAAACTTTGGAAATTGAATACTTGATTTGAAAATATAATAATTAAACTTTTAAAAGGTTTAAATGAATTATTTTGATTGGAATATAAACTATTTAAAGGTGATTTGAAATGATAGTAAATGAACGATATCTTTGAATTTAAAAGGTATTTAAAGTTGAATATTTGGATTTGAACTGATAGGATATTTTATTTTATTAAAATGATTTGAAATGAAGTTTTGTAAGGATATGATATTTTATTTTATTAAAATGATTTGAAATGAAGTTTTGTAAGGATATGATATTTTATTATATTAAAATGATTTGAAATGAAGTTTTGAAATGATATGAAAATTTAAATATATGGAAATGGTTTGGAATTGATTTAATCTTTATTTTGATAAAGATATGGTTTGAAATGATATTTTATTTTGAAGTAAAGTATTGTTTTTAAAAGTTATAACCATGGGTTATAATAACGATTGGTTGGCAAAGAGACCGGGATCAGATATGGACATACTCTCTGTCGATACCGAAAACCACTTTGACAACCGTGTACGCGGTGGAGATTCCAGAATGAAGTAGGATGGTGGCGACGTTCTTAAGGTATGTTACGTGGACCCAACTCTCGTGAGTTGGCATAAGGTGGCTAAAACAGGGGTGATCTCGGACCAGTGAGGTAGCACCTCTTCTCGGACACATTTCTTCGATATTATACTCTTACTTGTGATTGATTAGATGGCCATCCTCCGATTTGGGAGTGTTGTTCGAGGTGGACGGTAGTGGCTGCTATGCGCTCCATCAGTCCGTGTGCGTAATTGGTATATCTACCCTGGCATTGCTTAGTTGTGCCGTGTCACCTACCATATCGAGCTTTACTACGATTATGATTTTAAGATCCGACCGCGTTAAGATTCTCCATCCCCTTAACGCTATTTTCTATATGATTATACTTTACTGATTAGACACTACTGTAAATAGCGTATATTACTATATAGTAAATAGTTTAATGGATCCTTAGAGGATGGGCGGTCCCAAGCATCTTCTAAGTTACTTGTACCCTTATTACAGTTCGCTTGAGTTGGTTTACATTATATAAGTATATATTGTCCTGACTCGAGTGTTTTGTGTTTTGCTTTACGCTCGGGTCAGCCTGAGTTATTCACAGATTTGGATTTCCACTCTCTTGGAGATTTGAATCGCTGGCGATTATCTGCTTGTCATGTCCTATCTATTTCAATTCCGTTGTTCTACTCAGCTTGTACTTGGTTATTATATTGAGACTTTTGTTGTATTCTATTTCTTCTGTTATATCTCATGTAACTCTGATATATTTATATAGTAGCTTCATGAACTACTATTTCTTTTACTTTCGCTGCATTATTTTACTCTGTGTCTGTGATTATATTTATTTACTGTATATTCTGAGATTTGCCAAATTTTATTTACAACGCGGTATTTTGAGCAATTCAACTCCAGCATGAGTGTCTGCCTATACACTTATAATGGATGCGAATGGTTGAAAATACCGGGTCGTTACAGTTGGTATTAGAGCTTTGGCTTTGAGGCAAAACTTAGAATGTATGGTAAATTTATTTACAGAATCACTTTCGTTCGAGTTTGAATCTCTTCCTTTTGATTCGATTTCCTTTGAATTTTGGAACGTCCCCTGCGGTTCCAAAATCCATTATTGTTCCTCACTATTCATCTTCTTTTGATTCTGGAGTATCTCATAACTCCACTTCGAATGATCTTTGTAGTGAATTGGCGGTCTCGCCAATATTCTAATTTTCTTGTAAAGGGGTGAAACTCCTTTACAATAGCATCGATTCACCAAAGATTTTATATCCTCGGTTTAGATGCTAGTATCGCTTACTATCCCAAACTCTATCTCTTGAGGTCGAATGTAGATTTACCCTAGAAATCCACATCGATCTTATTCTTTAAGTCACGATTGACCCGGTTAAGGTTGCCCGTGATTTATATAAGCTTATCCATCTTCCTATTCTGTTATTTAATCATCTCATCCTTGTTCCAACTTATTTTCAAATTAGAATTTCATTTGATTTGAGTTAACCAAATTCGAATCTCTATCCTTCTTTGAAAATCAATTCCTGTATAGTGTATTTGTAAACTAATATTTAAAATTAAAATGTTTAAATATTGTGTTGTTTGAGTTGTTGATGTTGAATTGGGTTTCCGATCGATTCGTCTGATCAATGCTATCGATAGCATTTCTAAAACACTTTGACAGAACAAACTAACACAATATTATTTTAAAATTTGTTTAATGAAATAAATTTTGAGATATAAGTAAATTTATGGAACTTGTCATTTATAGTTCTATAAATGAATTTATAAATAGTTGTTTATAAATTTATTTGGGAACTGAAATGAATTTAAAACAAGAAATTTAAGAATTTAATTTCCGATGGATTTCAAACCTTGTGTTTAAAGTTGTAAAAGGATATATTATTTAAAGTATTTCTAAGTAAAAATATGTTTCTAAAGGATTTTAAAGTTTAAAAATGTAATGCTCTTCTCTTTGTCATTGGAAAATAATTTCGGTGATGACTGCAACATCATCGACATTCATTTTCGAGTTTTGAACTGAAGAGACCGTTCTGTAGTCTTACTACAGCTTTGTTTTGAAAGATTTAATTTATTTGAATTTCTAAATATGATTTGATTTATAATATATATAGATATATGATTTAAATTGATTTGACATATTATGTACATATATTTATTTATCTCTAACTGGTTTGAAGGAAACCGGAAAATTAATTCTTAAATTTCATCTTGAAGAATAATTTCAATTATAAAAAGAAAATCAAAAATTTGGATAAATGATTCAAACTTGAGATAATTGAATTGGAAAGTTTTATTTGTATAACATACAATTTCATTCCAATATAACTTACCAAAATTACATAGAAGTTGAATATGAAATTGGATAATATACAATATAGAAAGGATTTTTATAAATAAAATTTGAGTGGTTATAATAAATGTTATACACTTAAATTTTAGTTATAAAAGATTAACAGAGGTAAATAGTGAAAAAGGGATTTCAAGATATTTTATTTAAATAACTTAATAATCAAATTTGATTTAATATGGAACCTTAAGTCTAACCTAGGAATTTTAATAAAAGTTATTTCCTGAAATGAATATGTTGTATAATAAATAATGTATCTTTGATAGATAAAATAAAAAATACATTTGAATTGGACATTTTGTAATAAAGTTTATTTAACTTGAATTCATAGTTTAATTGATGTCTAAATGAATAAATGTGTAAATAAATTTGATTGTTATATTTGCTATGATAAATATTTTATTCATGAAATTGATATGTCTTGAAAAATGAATAATTATGATTTAGATAGTTAAAATGTATTATTACATCACTAAAACTTGATAATTGAGAATTTGGTTTTCAAATGGAAATTTTAAGTGTAACTTATTAAAGGAATATCTATTTATGAAATGGGTATTTTAAATTAAGTGTTAGGGTATGTGTTAAATTTAGAGCTAAGTAAAATAGTGAGATTTTGACTTAATAAACGAAGTATAGTTTAATTTGGATATTCCATTCATAAAAGTTTGTTTTAATAAGTCATAAGTTAAATGATATCCAAATAAATATTTCTGAAATTAAACTGATTTGAAATACTAATATATCTACTGTAGCATTTTATAAGTGCTGCTATTTTGAAAATACAATGTGTTAGAAATTTTATAATTGAATGAACTTAGAAATGTTACAACTTTAAAATGAATATTATTTGACCTTGAATTAAAATGGTTTAAATAAAGATTATTTTAAAAAAAAATGTTATGATTTTCTAAGTATTATGTTTTTTTTTAATATCATTTCCAAAGTGTTATGATTTTAGTAGTATGATTTCCAAATGATAAACATCCCTAAATTGTTATGATTTCAAAGCATTATGGTCTCAAATTTATTATCTTTTTTTTTCAAACTATCTTTTGGTTGTCCTTATTTCTCTTATCTTGTTACAGAATGGGAAGGATATTGCTTATACCAGTCTGTTTAGAAATCTTTCTATAATCTTTGATAATCTTTGTTACTCATCTAGATCTGAACACTGTTTTTCCATTCATAGACCGTCAGTCAAGGGAAAAGGGTGATTCACACTCTAGAGGATCTTTTTCGTGCTTATATTCTTGATTTGATCACCTCCATCTTGTTAAACTTACCTATAACAATAGTTATCAAGTGTAATTCCAATCTTCTTATCATCTTATTTTAATCTTATTTCATTCTATCTTTTTCTGTGCTTTCCCGTACCTCGTTCCTTTTCGGGGACGAAAAGTTTTGAGTGGGGGAGAGTGTAACAACCCTGTATTTTTCAATATTTTTAAATTGATTTTTCCAGATTCAAAAGCTTTATTTATGAAAAAGAATAAATTTTGTTATTTTAAGTATAAACTTTGATTTTGATGTGGATTAGAATTCCAAATATGACTAAATTTAATATTTCCAGAAATTGTGAATTTTGGTCAAATAGTCAAACTTTGACTTTTAAATTTAAATTTTAAATATTTTAAATTATAAATTTTATCTTTTATTATGACAATAGATTTAATAACTTGAATACTGCTTTTCGTTTCGTTGGAAACGGAGTTAAAATGTAAAAGTTATGTACATTTCAATTTTTAGTATAATTTGTTTTATTGTGCAATTTTGCCTATTTTAAATTTTATAAATCATTTTTTTCTTTCTTATATTTTATTTAATATGTGTCAGTATGTTAATTTATGTATATTTTCATCTCTAAATATTTCAAAAATAATAATAGAATTTTTCCAATGTTTACTGTGTTGATTTCCTATTTTTAAAGGCTGTTTTCTTATTTTCTGCTATTTTCTTCATTAAAATTATATTTAAATTAAATTTTATATATTTATTTTGTGAATATATTTTTATTATATGTTATTATTTATGTTTAGAAATATATTACAAGCTCATATGAATTTTTCTAAAAATTATTCTATTCAATTTCAAATTTTCTAGACTAGTTTACTATTTTTAGCTATTTTCTTAATTTAACTTTATATGATTGATAAATATTTATATAAACTATTATATTTTGATAAAATTTCGAAATTTTATCTGGGATTATTATTTTTCCAGAAATATAAAGTTATAAAAATAAAATAAAGTAATATGAAAGGCCCTAAACCTTCTATCTTCCTATGGGCTTTTATAGTCCACTTTTTTTTACGTTTTAACCTAACCTTTCACCAATTAACCCTAACTATTCCTCATTCCTTTTTTTCCAGCCGTCTTCCTCCTGTTATTCACGAATTTTCAAGCTCCAAAACCCTAAAAAAAAGTCATGGCCACCATCTTGAAAAAATTAGGTAAATCCCTCTTTTCTTTCTTACTTTTTCTATGCAATTTTGCCTTGTTTTCTCCCTTGTTTAGATCGGCCTCTCCCCCTTGTTCCACGGCCACCACCTCCTTCCATCTCTTCCAGACCACCACCACCATCCAACCCACCAGATCTGACCAAGGCCGAATCCCCTTGATGGCCAAACCCCTCAAACTACAACCTAGATGCCTAGATCCATGCTTATTTCACCTCTACATGCTCATCCACTTCAACCACCACCCAAACCACCACGATAGCCGCCACCACTCCCCTGACCTGACCTCGACACACCCCTCCCTACCTCTGTCCAGTCATGATACACCACAGGCCGAGCCCAATCCCCATGGCCGAGCCCTTGTTTTGACCAAAAAACCACCTAGTTGCCTTCAAAACCACATCACCTCCTCATGTACAAACTCCACCTTGTCTTGCCTTGAACCCGAGCTATGTTAGCCCAAACTTGACCCAAAACTTGACCACATTTGAACCTCATCAGACCCCAAAGCCATACCAAACAATAGAGAAGGCAAAGCAAAAGACTGCGTAGTCGTATCTCCTTTTATTTCAATGATATTGCATTTTAAAGTCGTATTGAATTTTGCTGTTTTGATTGTTTGTTTTGGGTTGTACACAAGAGTTGTAGATTGGATTCGCTCTCCACTCAAGTCCGTAGTCTTGTCATCGTGCTTTTGTTTCCATTGTGTCATTGGTTTTGATATCTCCAGCACAAACATGTGAGTTATTCTCACCAGACAATATGTACCTATATAACTAGTAAATTGACACCCTGTGAATCTGTAGAAATATATTATCATGTTATACTTGACTATGTTATGATCATATGATGTTTATACACCTGTTATATCATATGTTACTGTTATTTAATGTTATTCTGTTATTTATATCAGTTATCACCTTTGCAAGTTCCCTGTAGACTAGAATCACTATGGGTTGAAATGATACATACCCGAACGGACTTTAGAATAGGGAAAAATCGTTATGGGCTGAAATGATAGGCCTGAATGGTTTTTATTTAATTTATTTTAACTTGGGATTGCGGGTTTGAAATGATAGAACCCGGATTTTTCTTTTTAAACTACGGATTGAAATGATACATATCCGTATCACTTGACCTAGGCTAGAAAACTATATACAGGCCCGTGGTTATTTTATAAAGTGTTTTGAATATTTTTAAGTATTTTAAAAATATAAATTTATGAAATTTGATTTAAACTGATTTTGGAAATATTTTGAATTAAAGAAATTATGATTTTTCTATGTGTTAAAAATGTAATTAATGAATGGTTTAACTGGATTTTTGAAATATAACTTAAGTTGGAAATTTGGAATTTTGGTTAAAAATGATATTTAAGTTATATAAATAAAATGAAAATTTAATTATATTTGGAAAATGGTAAATATGATAATTTGATTAAATTTGAATTTAAGCGATTTATTAAAGTATTATTGATTTTTCTATGAGTTTAAGTGGTTAAATAAATGAATGTTTAAAAGTGATCTTTTAAAATATAACTTGACTAGGAAATGTGAAATTTGGTTTTAATTATAGGTTTAAGTTAACTAAATAAAATTGGAAATTTAGTTAAATTGTGAAATGGTAATTTAAATTTGAAGTGTTAAGTTTAATTGTTGAAATGTGAAGAATTGGACACTTTTACACTAAAATTTATTAAGTAAATTGTTGAAAATTGGATTTGATTATAAGAAATTTATTGTGAAAAGATATATGTTAAATGATATGTAGATGAACATTTTAAATGTTAAAATATGATTTTAAAAATGTTTATATGTTTTAAATTAAAGTTATTTAATTGCTGGAAATACACTAACACCTGAAATTAACTTTTAATAGCATTCAGAAATGCTATAGATTCTGGTTTGAACTAAAATTGTGTAAAATGGAGCTATTACAGCATTTCTGGAATGCTGTAGTTGCTGTAGTTGAACTTATAGGCTAGTATTGAACTCCGGCCTATTATAGCATTCTCTGGAAATGCTATAATGGTCTGCAGTCTATGTTGAAATCAAATTTAACCCTTGTTTTGAAATCTGAACTACCGCAGCACTTCTGAAATGCTGTCTTTTCTGTTTTGAACTACAATTCAACTAAAACTGAGTTTTAACAGCAGTTTTAAGTGCTGTCTTTGCTGAATTAAAAATGTTTTCAAATATAACTTATAGCAGTTGTTTTTAAATGCTGTGAAATGCTGAAATTTTAATAATTATGGTTTTTTGACTTAGTAAACGAACTCAGAATGGTTTGAAACTTTGGAAATTGAATACTTGATTTGAAAATATAATAATTACACTTTTAAAAGGTTTAAATGAATTATTTTGATTGGAATATAAACTATTTAAAGGTGATTTGAAATGATAGTAAATGAACGATATCTTTGAATTTAAAAGGTATTTAAAGTTGAATATTTGGATTTGAACTGATAGGATATTTTATTTTATTAAAATGATTTGAAATGAAGTTTTGTAAGGATATGATATTTTATTTTATTAAAATGATTTGAAATGAAGTTTTGTAAGTATATGATATTTTATTATATTAAAATGATTTGAAATGAAGTTTTGAAATGATATGAAAATTTAAATATATGGAAATGGTTTGGAATTGATTTAATCTTTATTTTGATAAAGATATGGTTTGAAATGATATTTTATTTTGAAGTAAAGTATTGTTTTTAAAAGTTATAACCATGGGTTATAATAACGATTGGTTGGCAAAGAGACCGGGATCGGATATGGACATACTCTCTGTCGATACCGAAAACCACTTTGACAACCGTGTACGCGGTGGAGATTCCAGAATGAAGTAGGATAGTGGCGACGTTCTTAAGGTATGTTACGTGGACCCAACTCCCGTGAGTTGGCATAAGGTGGCTAAAACAGGAGCGATCTCGGACCAGTGAGGTAGCACCTCTTCTCGGACACATTTCTTCGATATTATACTCTTACTTGTGATTGATTAGATGGCCATCCTCCGATTTGGGAGTGTTGTTCGAGATGGACGGTAGTGGCTGCTATGCGCTCCATCAGTCCGTGTACGTAATTGGTATATCTACCCTAGCATTGCCTAGTTGTGCCGTGTCACCTACCATATCGAGCTTTACTACGATTATGATTTTAAGATCCGACTGCGTTAAGGTTCTCCATCCCCTTAATGCTATTTTCTATATGATTATACTTTACTGATTAGACACTACTGTATATAGCGTATATTACTATATAGTAAATAGTTTAACGGATCCTTAGAGGATGGGCGGTCCCAAGCATCTTCTAAGTTACTTGTACCCTTATTACAGTTCGCTTGAGTTGGTTTACATTATATAAGTATATATTGTCCTGACTCGAGTGTTTTGTGTTTTTCTTTACGCTCAGGTCAGCCTGAGTTATTCACAGATTTGGATTTCCACTCTCTTGGAGATTTGAATCGCTGGATATTATCTGCTTGTCATGTCCTATCTATTTCAATTCCGTTGTTCTACTCAGCTTGTACTTGGTTATTATATTGAGACTTTTGTTGTATTCTATTTCTTCTGTTATATCTCATGTAACTCTGATATATTTATATAGTAGCTTCATGAACTACTATTTCTTTTACTTCCGCTGCATTATTTTACTCTTTGTATGTGATCTGTGATTATATTTATTTACTGTATATTCTGAGATTTGCCAAATTTTATTTACAACGCGGTATTTTGAGCAATTCAACTCCGGCATGAGTGTCTGCCTATACACTTATAATGGATGCGAATGGTTGAAAATATCGAGTCGTTACAATAAGTGCCATTCTGGTTGACTTAACTGGAATGAAATGGGAACTCTTGGTCAATATGTCCACTATAAACCATATACTTTCATTACCTCTATTTGACCTTGGCAACCCGTCTATAAAATCCATAAATATTGAATCCCATTTCCAAACTGGAATATCTAAAGGCTGAAGCACCCCACTTGGTTTCTGATGTTCAACTTTCACTTGTTGACAGTTTGCACACTGCCTAACCCACAGGCCAACATCCCTCTTCATGCCTTCCCAATAGAAGCCCCTCTTCATATCCTGATACATCTTGGTTCCTCCAGGATGGATCGTAACTTCGATCGATGACATTCTCCAATAACTTCTTTCCTCACATCCTCCACATTCGAAACACACAACCGTCCCTTCTTTCTTATCCGTCCTTCTACTTAGAAGCAATTTTCTCAATCGGTACTGGTCGAACTTCTAAACAAGACAACCTAGCGGTACTCTGGCTAGAACCAGCAGCCGATCTTAGTTGCACATCGCAACTGACTAAAGCTTCTAAATCCTTCCACTCTGTAAACATAGCTAATACCACATTCTGATGTTTCCTACTAAGAGCATCAACCACTTTATTACCTTTTCCTAGTGTATATTTTATACCAAAATCATATGCAGCCAAAAACTCCAGCCACCTCTATTGTCTAATATTCAACTCCTTTTGAGAGAATAAATACCGTAAAGACTTATGATCGGTATACAACTCAAATCTCTGCCCTAAGAGATAATGTCTCCAAATCTTCAATGCGAACATCACAGCAGCCAACTCCAAATCATGAGTAGGATATCTAACTTCATTCGGTCTAAGCTGCCTAGATGTGTAGGCAATGACTTTACCACTCTACATCAACACCGCTCCTAATCCAGTTCCACATGCATCGGTATACACCATCAATCCTTGATTTCCGTCTAGAACTACTAACACGGGTGCATTGGTCAACAAATGCTTTAACTTAAGGAATGCCTCCTCACATTTGTTGGACCAAACAAATCTCACTTCCTTCCTGGTTAGTTTAGTTAAGGGTGATGCTATCCGCGAGAAATCCTTAAAGAATCTCTCGTAGTAGCCAGCAAGTTCGAGAAAACTCCTGATCTCAGTCACCGTCTCTGGTCTCTTCTAATTATTCACGGCTTCGATCTTATCTGGATCGACTGACAATCCATTCTCTGAAACCATGTGACCAAGAAATTTTACCTCTTTCTTCCAGAAATGACACTTGGTAAACTTCACCTTTAGCTGATTCTGCCTCGGCGTCTCAAGTACCACTCTAAGATGAACTTCATGATCTCTCTCATCCTTAGAGTATACTAGAATGTCCTCTATAAACACTAGAACAAATCTATCCAAGTACTCTTGGAAAACTCGGTTCATCAAATCTACGAAGAAAGCAGACGCATTTTTCAATCCAAATGGCATCACCAACCACTCATATGACCCATACCTAGTTTGAAATGCTGTCAAAGGAATACTATCCTCCTCCACTCTTAACTGGTGGAAACCTGTCGCCAAGTCCAACTGGGAAAACATTCTGGATCCACTCAACCGATCAAACAGATCATCTATTCTTGGAAAAGGATACTTATTCTTAATCGTCCTTTCGTTTAACTTACGATAATCGATGCACATCCTTAATAACCCATCTGGTTTCTTTACGAACACCACGGCCGCTCCCCAAGGGGAATTGCTTGGTCTAATAAAATTCCTTCCTTCTAGTTCTCCTAGTTGCACCTTCAGTTCCTTCATCTCAGTAGGTGTCATCCTGCTACACTACGCCATAGATGGCCTATTGCAACGAAAATACAAGATGTTGCTAGCTACAATGTAACGATAGCTATGCTGATTTTTGTCTATTACAACATTAGCTTCAGGATGTTAGCATAGATATCAACACTATGTTGCAGTAGCTATAGACTTATAAAAATATTATAAAAAATGAGTGCGGGCTGGAAAAAAAGCGGGCTGAAATAATTTTTAACGCGGGAAGCAAAAACAAAGCGGCAAAAGT
Organism: Allium fistulosum; assembly: GCA_030737815.1. Taxonomy (NCBI): domain Eukaryota; kingdom Viridiplantae; phylum Streptophyta; class Magnoliopsida; order Asparagales; family Amaryllidaceae; genus Allium; species Allium fistulosum. The sequence continues at coordinate 1,070,466,738 of CM060904.1, forward strand.
TAACAAAATATTGAAGGGTTTCACTCAAACACTTAACAAAATGCCGGCCCCGTTCTCTTTTATTTCCTGATTTGCTTTTGCTCTGTCAAAAAAATGCCAGCCTCGTCTCCTCTTCGATCTGAAATTAGGGTTCCGTAATAGAGTCGCCGCTTGTCGTATTGATTGTCGATGCTTCAATTTCTTTCTTTGATCAATTGGATTGTTCGCAGCTTCTTCAATTTAGTCGAGTACGATTGTTATAACTGGTACGTGATTTTACTTCTCAATTTGCCTATGCTCGACTTGATTCGAGTAGAATGGTTACTCTTTGTTGCTTGAACTCGAATGATTTCTCTGCCAATGATGTTGAACCTTTATATAGGGTTCGAATCCCTTTATTTTTGTTCGTCTGAATTTATTTGAATTCGTCAATTGATTTATCTCGGCCATTAATTTTCATATGGATGTTGATGATGATTACTGACTTGTTCAATTCGTATATATTTTGATTTCTTGCTTCTCACGGCTTGTTTGATTTCGTGGCCACCACGGCTTGATTTTCGATTGACTTCGTATTCTCTAATTTTCTAAATATCACGTCTTTGGTGGGTTTCTGCATTTGAACTTGACATTTTTTATTCATGTTAACATAACTTGACTAGTTCGATTCCTTGCCTTTGACTCTAGTTGTCACAGCTCTGACTTGATACACTCACTTGTATTTTGTTGTTTCATGACTTGATAAATTCATGTTATATGTCACAGTTGCATTTACTTGTGTACATGGTAGTCTTGGCCGAGTTTGGTGCTTGAATTTTGTCTTGGTTCCTGTAAGACTGTAGTTTTCTTTGACTTGATGCTTGATCACTTGTAGTTGTCGTAGTGTTGCAGTCTTGTTTATGTTTGCTGATGATGCTCTGACTGTTGAGGCAGTGTCATTGATATTTGAGTTGTTGTGCATTGTATACATGTGTGTTCATATATGTGCTCCATTGTATATATTTGTAATCTCTGAACACTTCAATCAGGTCTGGTTGCTTCATATGCATTGATCTTGAGTTGTTTTCATGTTGCATCTGTTTATATGTATGCTTGATTTGTAACCTTGTCTCATTTGCATATGATGCTTAGTACTTTGATCCCTGTTTCATTCTTTAACCATGAAGTGTTGTGTCTGGTTTGAACTCACTTTTGTGACCTGCTTCTCTGGTCAGTTCCATTTCATTGGTTTGGTGATGCTGGTTTCTTGTCTCTCTCTTTTGCATGCCTGAACTACTTTGTTCATGTATTGCTTGGACTTTGCTGATTTGAGGTTGCCTATGACCTTTGTACTACTGTACCACTTTACTTGTATCTTGTGCACTGTTGTACCTATTGCTTTTGTTGTTCCTTCTATTCTTTGATCTCATATTCATATATACTGACCTGAACTGATCATTGAAATGCATTTCCTTGCCTTTGTTGGTTTGTGTATTTGCTTGAGTATTGATTTGAGCTATTTTGTTGGTTCTTGATCATTTCAGGTTTATTTTTGAAATTGTACTGTAGTTGAATCCATTTTCAAAACTCGGGTTTGACCTTGTGCTCGTGTCGTGATGTTATCTGTATTTCACTTGAGTTGAACCGGGCTTTTAATTTGGGTTTGACCTTGTGCTCACCTATCCCTGTAGAATTATCAAGTGTATATCGGTGTGCACGGCCTTGCGGCATGTACAATGATACATTGTGCATGTCACAAGCTGTTCGTGTATGATGAATTCAGAATTAAATGATGATGAACAACCCAAATAACTGAGGCAAATAATATTTTCAAAATCTCATTTTATTTTATACTGCAAAAATATTTTATTTTCAATTTTACTGCGTCAGTGTATATTTTTGCATATAGCTCAGATGCCGGATTCAATCTGGAATAAAGTTGAAGATAAATACGAGTGAAAGTGAATTGTAGTGAGGTGCAAATGTAAATGGAAAATTGTGATGTAATCAAAATTGTATTGTAATTGAAATTGTATATATATAATGAGAGCTTGAATTTGTACTATTCAAAATTGTAATAAATATTTGTTTGAATAAAATATCCGTTTGAATTTAAATTCCGTGTTATTTATTTTATTCAGCAAATATTTATTTAATCTGTGAAAATATCTGTTTGAATTAGTGGGCCCACAATGTGCGCCCACATGTTGGGGCCCAGATTGTGGGGCCCACTTTTTAGTAAATTTGGTACCTGTGGCAACAACAGAACCGATGGTGCCCTAGGGCCGCAAAGATGTTGCCTTTGACTCTAGGGCAACGCGGCAAAATGCATCACCGAGAAAGTGTTGCCTTTGCCCTTTTTTAGCCTACAACAACATTTTTTGGCACTTCCTACATCACTTCTTGGGTGTTGCAATATGCAATCTATGGTGTAGTGAGCTAGGTGGTCTACTTACAGGTTCAGCTCCAGGCACAAGATCTATTCTAAACTCAACGGCACTTTTCGGGGGTAGTCCAGTGACTGGCTCAAAGACATCTGCAAATTCTCCTACTACTCGAACCTGACTTAACTCATTTCGTACCTCCATAGCATTAAGCATAGCACTAACACTCTGGTCGGTATTCTCTACTGAGAATATCACTCAGTTATAACTATCAGGGTGTTTCAGTGATATTTCTCTATCCTGGCAAAATATTCTAGCCTTATACCTACCCAACTAATCCATACCCAAAATGATCTTGAAATCTACGAAATCAATAACATACAAACTGCATGCAAATTTATGACCCAACAAATCAAGTTCTAACTGGTCACATCTTAACCCTAGAGTTGCATACCCTCATATTGGATTCGCAACCCTTAAAGAAGTAATAAGGTAGGTGGATTCTAAACATAATCTATCAACCAAACACTAAGATATAAATGATTGTGATGCACCGGTATCAAAAAGTACTTTAACTGGAATACTCTGAATCAAAATCGTACCTTCCATCACAGTCTTTCCCTTATCTGTTGCAATAGGCCTAGTTGGTCCTATAGCAAAAACTTTTTCTTTGTCCTCCCTAACTGGCTCTGGACATTGATTCTTGTAATGCCCAACTTGATCACAGTTGAAGCATTTCACATTCTTCTTAACTGCAGCTTTCTTCCCATTTCCTGACCGGCATTCATTAGCAAAGTGACCCTTCTTGTCACACTTATAGCAAACCATCTCAGCCTTTGACTTCTTGGCAGTATCTCCCTTCTGGGTTCCCTTCTTCTTAAAGAACTTCCTCTTCTTCCCCTGTGAACCCTGAGTTTCCACTGACTTCTCTTTAGCTAAATCAACAAGTAACTCCTCATGGCGAATGGCCATCTCCACCACTATATCACAAGGATCACGGACATGTGTCATGGTCATTCTAGCAAGCTCGGGCCTCAATCCCCGAATGAACTTCTCATTCATGTTGATGTCAGTATCTATAATAGCATATCCATATCTAGATAGCTCTTCAAACTTAGTAGCATACTCGACTACTGACATCTCTCCTTGCACTAAATCCATAAATTTCCTCATCAGCTCAGACTTGGAAAACTCAGATACAAACTTCTTCTCAAATCTCATTTTAAAATCAGCCCAAGTTAACTACTCTTCCGGCACTCCGGCAGTGACACTATTCCACCAATGTAGTGCAGACCCTTGCAACTATCTAGAGGCCAACCTTCTCTTTTGCACACCATTCAGGCGTAAATCAGTAAATGTACGCTCATAATGCAACAGCAAGTTCTGAACTTCTACGGCACTTTCCGTTCCCAAGAATGGCTTCCCACCCAAACTGGTGTAATCTCTACTCAGCAAAGCAATATTCCCAACTAGAGCCATATGATTAGCTCCTCCAACAACTCCAGCAGCAGCTCCAGCTTGCATCAAACTGGCAAAGAATTGGTACATCACCCCCATATCTATTGGTGCATATCCAGCACCTACATTAGCTTCAACATTTTAGTTACTAGCATTAGCCGATCGACCCGGTTTTTGTAACGACCCGTAATTTTCGATAATTAAAAAAATATTAAATTAAATAAGATTTGAAATTTAATGTAATTAAATATTACAGTTAATATGGTTAAGATGATAACTATAGAATATAAATGTAATAAAATGTAAACTAATGTTAATTATATTTATAAGGTAATAGTTGATTAAATAATAATAGTGAAATCAAAATAAAAGAATTTTTGGAATTTAAATTATAGTAAAATTATTTTTACTCCTATTGTAATTTAATGTTAAAATTTATGTAATATTTAAATATTGGATTTAACTTGGAAATCGTATTGTAAAAGATTATTAATTTCCGTTTAATCAGAAATGATGACAAATTTGTTAACTTTTAAATTTGAATTTAAAAGTAATTAAATCAACTTAATAATAATTTATTTAATTAACGTGAAAATTAGCCATTTTGGCCACTGTCTCGGATTTCGACGAAACTAGTTTCACCGGATCCGTAACAGTGAATTATTGTAGGATTTCAAGTATCATAGCGATCGGACATGTTGTTTTATCGTGCAGGCTCAAAACGCGTAGAATCAATTAAAAGGATTTAAATGAATATAATTTGATTTTGAAAGCTAACTTCTGTATACAATGGAATTTGGGTTTGACACTAGTTCCATTAAGTTTAAAAAAATATCAAAAACATATATTTTGATATATTGGATGACCCACTTTCGTTTCGGAGACGGAACGTGTCACGATCCAAATTTCAGCGTTCGAAAATCGACACCCGTACTTCACTTGTACTCGTATGCTGCAGATTCAATCGTTGAAATTCGACTCGTGCCGAAGCTTATAACACATTAAGTATAACAACACAGCGGAAGAAAGAATTGAATGATATTATATACATCACAAATGATACAATATCCAGAATATGATATACAACAATGATATCTATATGATACAAGAATATCAGAGACAAATAATAATATTACAGCGGAAACAACAGAAATGATAACTCCAAACGATCTTTAAAAGAGAATGAGTCCAACAATTTCAACATCAAGGTCGAACCACCATCACGTTGCACCAAGATAAGCAAGGTCGGTCTTCTGTGAACTCCAAAAACTGAACTAGCTCCCGATAATCTACTAAACCTGACTATCTGAAAAACCCAACTCTAGACTGCCCGTGTGGAAAATTATGGGCACCCAGAGTTTAGAAAGGAAACAATAAACTCCGCGTCAGTCATGGGACTAGTATGAGTAAACAAAAACAGTTGTTTGTGTAAAAATAGTTTATAATAGAAATTCGACATGCTTTTGAAAAATGAAACTACCATAAGACCTCCTACCACACACACAATGCAATCGCAGACTTGGAGGAGATTTCTTCTTATGATAGTCAAATATTCTTAATACGAGAAAACTCTTTTGATATTATTACTAGTGCATAGTGTGAAAATCCTTTTGAAAATATAATATTAATCTTAACCAGCATAGGTACCATTATACTATGCCTACTATAACTGCCACCTGAGGTGACAGGTTATACAAATTGCAATCGTAAAGGGCTCGTATTGTTTCTTTGGATTTCCAACGAATGGTCAGGCTAAGGAACTTCCTACTACCACATGGGTACGCCTCTAGAGGGACGTCCCGAGAACTAACTAGCTCTCTGCCAACACAAGGTCGGGTTACCTCTTACTAGGTAACTACTACATGAGTATGCCACCCCCCGGTCATTTGCGACCTTTATCCGAGGGACCTCGATCACAAAGCAACAACCACACAGTAAATGAGATTGATGCAACCACACATGTAAACCATCTGGGCTCCATACCATGATACCACCTTTTTCCAGAAGGAAATGACATACCCTAAAGGGTGCGACCCTCATAACCTTGCTGCATCTTTCCTGTTTTGACCATTTCCGGGGTGTGAGGTCCGATGAGGTCTCGTCCACAAAGCTATGCTTTACACGAAAGCCATGCTTTGATCACGAATGCTCACCAACACACAGCAGCACTTAGCATGCCACACTACCAAATTGGGAGTATATCACTGATAACCTTCAACTACATAACCTCTGAGCTCGTACGTCTCAGAGAAGTGTGTTAAGCTAAGAGAATAAATTCTCCGCCACCAAACAGAAATGTATTTGAAAGAAATCTGCTTTATATCTCAAAGTGTAGTGTCAGACATACAACCATACAAGTCTGTTCCGAGTTCGAACAGAACTGAAGGCACTTCCAAAGAAGCCCTTGCAATCCGGGTATTCACAATCCCGATCGAACTTCCCATCACTTAAGGAATCTCTATACCGTAGCTACTCGGTGCAGAGAAAATCTATAGGTTATCTTATCGTTCTCACAAATACCCGGTCTTCAACGTCGGCCTTCAAATGATATACCTTTACGTCGTATCACTATTCGGAATGGATTATATGACACAAAGTCCTCTCCCGGCTAAACCGAATAATGAGCGTAATATTTAAAAACATATGGATATTGGGATTTCAGTTAAGTCACAACTTATTACCCAAAACTTCTCTTCAAATGGTTTAAACAAATTGCTATTTTAATCTTTTACACAAAAAGATTCATCTCACAAAGTTCACCCAGTTTCACAAAGATCTATTCATAGATTTCAAACCAATTTCCGTTTCAAATCTTTTATAGAAAGGATACACTTTTAAGACCCCTTTTCAATTTGAAAACAAGGTATACCAATCTTTAACAAAGATTCATACATATTCTTTTCAACACAATTTCCCTTTCAAATTGGATTAACTCATCCAATTTTTTCAAAGATTTTATTGATAGCTTTCAAAACAATTCATTTCAAATCTTGAAATCCTTTTAATCACAATTTGGAAATCCTTTCTTTCAAATGAAAGCTAAAATTGTTTGAAAACAAATAGTTTTTATTTTGGAAAAATCCGATTCATTTATACAAGTTAAAGTCCTTGGGTTAAATTCAAATTTTCAAAATTATACTTTTAGAATGGTTTAAATACATATATAACTTGTATAACATCTTTAAACCAAAATTTTCAAACATGGAATTCAATTCCAAATTTTGAATTCAAATTCAAATTATATTATTTAAATTGGAAACTTTACCAAGTTATTCAAAGTAACTTTTCTCTTTAAAACTTATTTCCAAAGCTTTTCATTCCATTTTCAAAATTGAAATTAAAATTTCAATTTCAAAAACATTTTATTAAATTCAAATTATCTGTGGCCTAACCGATTTCCATGTGAAATCCATTTTTGTGTCTGTATGGTATGGTCCAGGGGTTTCACACACAATAGTGCAACATCATTCAATCATCACAGATTCAAACACAGAAATATAGGTTATAAGCGGTATAAACTATAATGCTTATCGTTCATTCACAGATTCACAGATAATATACAAATGTATCACAAATAAATGAATAAATTATACACAGCTCAATCCACAGAACAAAATATCACAGATCAGATAGGACAATCAATTCAAGCCATCTCATATAATACAATCATTCATAAGTAAGGTCAAGCATTCAATAATCATTTATAAGCAGGATTAATTAATTGTTTAATCCTAATTAATTTAATTTATTTCCAATTAAATTAATTACTTATGAATTAATTATCCAATCCTGATTTATTAATTACAAATCATTTGATATAAATTAATTTATCAAACACCTTAATTAATTATTCTTAATTATTAAATTATTCTTAATTAATCACATTAATTAAATTAACCTCTAAACCAATTACATAATTGATTAACCCCTTAATTAATTATTTTAAGATATTAAACCTTTAATTACTTACCATTAAGAAATCATCTCATAACAATTAATCATTCCTTAATTAATTATATTAATTTACTACTAATTATAAATTAATTAACTTTAATTATCTAATTAACAATTCTTAATTACAAATAAATTAGACACTTAATTATTAATTAACTAATCCTTAATTACAAATTGATTAATCTCTAATCACTTAGTTAATTACAATTATAAATTAATTTACATTCTTAATTGACTCAAAATATAATTTAATTATTTATCTTACATCTCAAATCTTCTTTAATAACTTTAAATAACTTAGTTATTAACCTAAAAGCTTCAATGTTAGATAAAATTTGTACAACATTATTTACTTCATTAATAAAAAATTTGTTTAACATCATTAACATAAAAGTTTACTTAGGCTTAACATTTTGAAACCCCAGACCCGAGAAAATTCCAGTTTTACTCGAGTCGAACCCGAGTGCTCTACCCCATTTCCCTGAGTTCCCTTCTTCTTCTTCCTCATATCTTTTTTTTCGTTTCCATTTCATTTTTTTCTCAAACTTTAAAAACTGGGTTCAGGCTTGAGAACCCACGATACGACCCGAGGCAAACCATCTTTTTCTCGAGTACCACTTCGAGTCACACTCAACTCAAAACCACAACCCAAAACAACTAACACAAATTCATCGCCGTGCACATGTACAGTGCCTCGGCGATCCTCCGGCGAACTGCACTCCCTCCAGCAAGTCAGACAACGACACGACACTCGGCTACAACGATCAACTCGATGTGAAAATCTCTAGATCGAGATTTCGCCCTTCATTCGAAAAACTAGAAACTCGACCCATCCAACATATCGCTTCGCCCCAGTCGCTCCGACCATCAGAGATGCTCCAACTCCGGCCTCACCTTGCCGATACCCCATGCTACCATCCCCTTGAATACCACGCAGCTCTATCAACCAGAGGTGGCGAAAACACCTCGTCTCCGTCCCCGATCAAACTCGAGAGTTTAACCCTACTTTTGCCTCGTCCCATCATTTCTTACAATGGGAAATTATTTAGTAAATTTTCTTGTTATCATTAATCACCAAACTAGCTTCGATCAAAAATTCAACATCCAATATTTGTTCGATCACCAAAAATTAGTTCAAAAGCATTTTCTGTTCAACTAAGAACTGCTTTGAACAGACTTAACTAAAAATTACCATTTTCATTTTAAAAATCCTATTTTGCAGTGTGGATTCAAGTTATGAAATTGAATTAGAAATTCATGACACTCGAGTTTATCATATATTTAAGTTTTGCTTTGTAAAACTAAATTCACAGACACAAAACATCACCATCATGCTTAAAACAGTCTTTAGACCATAGTTTATGTTAAACAAACTTGTTTTGTTTGAAATCCTAAGCTTAATAATGTTTGGATGGAGATGTATTTAAAATTTTCCTAGTTAATGTTCACTTTGGAACAAAAACAAAGAAGAACAGGCTATCCAAAATTACACAGTAAAACATATTTATCTACAGAACTACCTACTTAAATATACAGGCAAGCACAAAATGATTTACAAATCGGGTGTACAGGTTTAAGTTAAAAATGATATGTTTACTCACCTGTCTGGTTTTGAATAGAGGAGCAGATTTACTTTGGAAAACTGGAAGTTGTCTGGATGTTGAACTTTGATTTGTTTTTGTTTGAGTTGATCCGATACTTGATTTTGAAGTTGATCTACTAGCTTTCAAATTTGATTTTGAACTTTGCTTTGAGTTTGAACTTGAACTTCCAAGCTTGAATTTGAACAGAAGTTGTTTACTTTGTTTTGATTAGTTGAGATGTTTTAAGTTTTTAAAATGGTGATATATTTTTTCCTGGTTTGCTTAATTTTTTTTGTGAACGAACTGGAATGAAAATGATGATATATAAATGATTGTTGTACAGGCTAATGTATAAACAGGTACAAGATTTTGTGTATTTGGTCAGAGAGATTTTTCTCAGTTGGAGGCTGATATGATATATTGTGGTGTACTAACGAGGCTAGCATTAATTGCCATGTACAAATCTACATACTTATCCTTATTTGCTCGTACATAGATATGTATAATTTTTCTTTTTTTTGTTTCATTCTTGAATATGTATGAGTGTCTTCTTTTGCAACCCAAAGATATTTATATTTTTCTTCCTTTGTTCATACTTATTTTTATATATTCACTTGTTTCATATTTAAGTATATATATATTTCTTTCTTCCTTTGCTTTGTCTTATTACTTTATAAACTAAATGAATTTAATGTTTTGGTAAAATTTATCTTATATATATATACACCTATTTATAAATTCAAATTATTTTTAAACCATTTACTTAAAATTTAAATTCAAATGATTTAACACATATTTTTATTTGAATTTGGAGAAACTCAAATTTGTTTACCAATTAATTTTCACCATTTTTATTCAAAAATTAAATTAATTATCAATTTAAACTTAGTTAAAATCCAGGATTATTACAGGTTCCCCCTTAAGAAATTTCGTCCTCGAAATTTGAAAGTAGGGAGACAACAAAAGAATAGATGAAGAATATTTCATCAAATCAAACTAAGCATCTATTCTTCATTTGTCTTACCAAATCAGAATATCAATAATTGATATGAGAACGAATCTTTTTAATTTTTCTCCATAAGATACTCGGGTTATCCAGATCTACGAAATATGCAGGGGCATTGGTCAGTTCGAAGGGATAACTAACCATTCGTAGAATATATTGGGACCCAAAAATAGACAGATACATGGATACAATTCCAAAACTTTTAATTTAGAAACCAAATTATACCTATCAACCATAGCAACCATAGCAACCAAAGCAACCAATTCATCCAAACAAACAATTCTGACCTATTTGGAGTTTATGTCCCATGCAAATATATCAAATCTTCTTCCTGGATCTACCAGGAATCATCGAAGAATTGAAAAGAGATGTTGAATAAAAGAGATTGATAGAGAAAAGATTGTTTCCTTGTTGTTACAGGGTATTGACCATTTATAGTCGTATTCCCCTGTCCCCTATCTCATCCTCTTCTTGCACTCATACTTACTATCAGTGGATAGTAAGAGAATTTACTAAGGTATACAGACAGATATCTTAGGGATTACTCATTCTAGGGTATACTTCACCCTATCTCTAACGAGCTACTTAATGTGTTATACTCCTGAGCTAAAGTTCAACCTTAGCTCTAATACCACTTTATAACGATCCAAATTTCAGCGTTCGAAAATCGACACCCGTACTTCACTTGTACTTGTATGCCGCAGATTCAATCGTTGAAATTTGACTTGTGCCGGAGCTTATAACACATTAAGTATAACAACACAGTGGAAGAAAGAAATTAATGATATCATATACATCACAAATGATACAATATCCAGAATATGATATACAACAATGATATCTATATGATACAAGAATATCAGAGACAAATAATAATGTTACAGCGGAAACAACAGAAATGATAACTCAAAACGATCTTTAGAAGAGAATGAGTCCAACAATTTCAACATCAAGCTCGAACCATCATCACGTTGCACCAAGATAAGCAAGGTCGGTCTTCCGTGAACTCCAAAAACTGAACTAGCTCCCGATAATCTACTAAACTTGACTATCTGAAAAACCCAACTCTAGACTGCCCGTGTGGAAAATTATGGGCACCCAGAGTTTAGAAAGGAAACAATAAACTCCGGGTCAGTCATGGGACTGGTATGAGTAAACAAAAACAGTTGTTTGTGTAAAAACAGTTTATAATAGAAATTCGACATGCTTTTGAAAAATGAAACTACCATAAGACCTCCCACCACACACACAATGCAATCGAAGACTTGGAGGAGATTTCTTCTTATGATAGTCAAATATGCTTAATACGAGAAAACTCTTTTGATATTATTACTAGTGCATAGTGTGAAAATCCTTTCGAAAATATAATATTAATCCTAGCCAGCATAGGTACCATTATACTATGCCTACTATAGCTGCCACCTTAGGTGACAAGTTATACAAATAGCAATCGTAAAGGGCTCGTATTGTTTCTTTGGATTTCCAACGAATGGTCAGGCTAAGGAACTTCCTACTGCCACATGGGTACGCCTCTGGAGGGACGTCCCGTGAACTAACTAGCTCTCTGCCAACACAAGGCCGGGTTATCTCTTACTAGGTAACTACTACACGAGTATGCCACCCCTCGGTCGTTTGCGACCTTTATCCGAGGGCCCTCGATCACAAAGCAACAACCACACAGTAAATGAGATTGATGCAACCACATAGGTAAAGCATCTAGGCTCCATACCATGATACCACCTTTTTCCAGAAGGAAATGACATACCCTAAAGGGTACGACCCTCATAACCTTGCTGCATCTTTCCTGTTTCGACCATTTCCGGGGTGTGAGGTCCGATAAGGTCTCGTCCACAAAGCTACGCTTTACACGAAAGCCATGCTTTGATCACGAATGATCACCAACACACAACAGCACTTAGCATGCCACACTACCAAATTCGGAGTATATCACTGATAACCTTCAACTACATAATCTCCGAGCTTGTACGTCTCAGAGAAGGGTGTTAAGCTAAGAGAATAAATTCTCCGCCACCAAACAGAAATGTATTTGAAAGAAATCTGCTTTATATCTCAAAGTGTAGTGTAAGACATACAACCATCCAAGTCTGTTTCGGGTTCAAACAGAACTGAAGGCACTTCCAAAGAAGCCCTTGCAATACGGGTATTCACAATCCCGATCGGACTTCCCATCACTTAGGGAATCTCTATACCGTAGCTACTCGGTGCAGAGACAATCGATAGGTTATCTTATCGTTCTCACAAATACCCGGTCTTCAACGCCGGTCTTCAACGTCGGTCTTCAAATGCTATCCCTTTACGTCGTATCACTATACGGAATGGGTTATATGACACAAAGCCCTCTCCCGGCTAAACCGAATAATGAGCGTAATATTTAAAAACATATGGATATTGGGATTTCAGTTAAGTCACAACTTATTACCCAAAACTTCTCTTCAAATGGTTTAAACAAATTGCTCTTTTAATCTTTAACACAAAAAGATTCATCTCACAAAGTTCACCCAGTTTCACAAAGATCTATTCATAGATTTCAAACCAATTTCCGTTTCAAATCTTTTATAGAAAGGATACACTTTTAAGACCCCTTTTCAATTTGAAAACAAGGTATACCAATCTTTAACAAAGATCCATACATATTCTTTTCAACACAATTTCCCTTTCAAATTGGATTAACTCATCCAATTTTTTCAAAGATTTTATTGATAGCTTTCAAAACAATTCATTTCAAATCTTGAAATCCTTTTAATCACAATTTGGAAATCCTTTCTTTCAAATGAAAGCTAAAATTGTTTGAAAACAAATAGTTTTTATTTCGGAAAAATCCGATTCATTTATACAAGTTAAAGCCCTTGGGTTAAATTCAAATTTTCAAAATTATCTTTTAGAATGGTTTAAACACATTTATAACTTGTATAACATCTTTAAACCAAAATTTTCAAACATGGAATTCAATTCCAAATTTTGAATTCAAATTCAAATTAAATTATTTAAATTGGAAACTTTACCAAGTTATTCAAAGTAACTTTTCTCTTTAAAACTTCATTCCAAAGCTTTTCATTCCATTTTCAAAATTAAAATTAAAATTTCAAAAACATTTTATTAAATTCAAATTATCTGTGGCCTAACCGATTTCCACGTGAAATCCATTTTTTTGTGTGTATGGTGTGGTCCACGGGTTTCACACACAATAGTGCAACATCATTCAATCATCACAGATTCAAACATAGAAATATAGTTGATAAGCGGTATAAACTATAACGCTTATCGTTCATTCACAGATTCACAGATAATATACAAATGTATCACAAATAAATGAATAAATTATACACAGCTCAATCCACAGAACAAAATATCACAGATCAGATAGGACAATCAATTCAAGCCATCTCATATAATACAATCATTCATAAGTAAGGTCAAGCATTCATTAATCATTTATAAGCAGGATTAATTAATTGTTTAATCCTAATTAATTTAATTTATTTCCAATTAAATTAATTACTTATGAATTAATTATCCAATCCTGATTTATTAATTACAAATCATTTTATATAAAGTAATTAATCAAATACCTTAATTAATTATTCTTAATTAATAAATTATTCTTAATTAATCACATTAATTTAATTAACCACTAAACTAATTACATAATTAATTAACCCCTTAATTAATTATTTTAAGAAATTAAACCTTTAATTACTTACCATTAAGCAATCATCTCATAACAATTAATCATTCCTTAATTAATTATCTTAATTTACTACTAATTATAAATTAATTAACTTTAATTATCTAACTAAACAATTCTTAATTACAAATAAATTAGACACTTAATTATTAATTAACTAATCCTTAATTACAAATTGATTAATCTCTAATCACTTAGTTAATTACAATTATAAATTAATTTACATTCTTAATTGACTCAAAATATAATTTAATTATTTATCTTACATCTCAAATCTTCTTTAATAACTTTAAATAACTTAGTTATTAACCTAAAAGCTTCAATGTTAGATAAAATTTGTACAACATTATTTACTTCATTAATACAAAATTTGTTTAACATCATTAACATAAAAGTTTATTTAGGCTTAACGTTTTGAAACCCTGGACCCGAGAAAATTCCCGTTTTACTCGAGTCCAACCCGAGTGCTCTACCTCATTTCCCCGAGTTCCCTTCATCTTCTTCCTCATATCTTTTTTTTTCGTTTCCATTTAATTTTTTTTTCAAACTTTAAAAACTGGGTTCAGGCTTGAGAACCCACAATACGACCCGAGGCAAACCATCTTTTTCTCGAGTACCACTTCGAGTCACACTCAACTCAAAACCACAACCCAAAACAACTGACATAAATTCATCGTCGTGCACGTGCACAGTGCCTCGGCGATCCTCCGGCGAACTGCGCTCCCTCCAGCAAGTCACACAACGACACGACACTCGGCTACAACGATCAACTCGATGTGAAAATCTCCAGATCGAGATTTCGCCCTTCATTCGAAAAACCAGAAACTCGACCCATCCAACAAATCGCTTCGCCCCAGTCGCTCCGACCATCAGAGATGCTCCAACTCCGGCCTCACCTTGCCGATACCCCATGCTACCATCCCCATGAATACCACGCAGCTCGATCAACCAGAGGTGGCGAAAACATCTCATCTCCGTCCCCTATCAAACTCGAGAGTTTAACCCTACTTTTTCCTCGTCCCATCATTTCTTACAATGGAAAATTATTTAGTAAATTTTCTTGTTATCATTAATCACCAAACTAGCTTCGATCAAAAATTCAACATCCAATATTTGTTCGATCACCAAAAATTATTTCAAAAGCATTTTCTGTTCAACTAAGAACTGCTCTGAACAGACTTAAATAAAAATTAACATTTTCATTTTAAAAATCCTATTTTGTAGTGTGGATTCAAGTTATGAAATTGAATTAGCAATTCATGACACTCGAGTTTATCATATATTTAAGTTTTTCTCTGTAAAACTAAATTTACAGAGAAAAAACATCACCATCATGCTTAAAACAGTCTTTAGACCATAGTTTATGTTAAACAAACTTGTTTTGTTTGAAATCCTAAGCTTAATAATGTTTGGATGGAGATGTATTTAAATTTTTCCTAGTTTATGTTCACTCTGGAACAAGAACAAAGAAGAACAGGCTATCCAAAATTACATAGTAAAACATTTTTATCTAAAGAACTACCTACTTAAATATACAGGCAAGCACAAAATGATTTACAAATGGGGTGTACAGGTTTAAGTTAAAAATGATATGTTTACTCACCTGTCTGATTTTAAATATAGGAGCAGATTTACTTTGGAAAACTGGAAGTTGTCTGGATGTTGAACTTTGATTTGTTTTTGTTTGAGATGATCTGATACTTGATTTTGAAGTTGATCTACTAGCTTTCAAATTTGATTTTGAACTTTGCTCTGAGTTTGAACTTGAACTTCCAGGTTTGAATTTGAACAGAAGCTGTTTACTTTGTTTTGATTAGTTGAGATGTTTTAAGTTTGTAAAATGGTGATATATTTTTTCCTGGTTTGCTTAATTTTTTTTGTGAATGAACTGGAATGAAAAAGATGATAGATAAAAGATTGTTGTATAGGCTAATGTATAAACAGGTACAAGATTTTTTTATTTGGTCAGAGAGATTTTTCTCAGTTGGAGGCTGATATGATATATTGTGGTGTACTTAGGAGGCTAGCATTAATTGCCATGTACAAATCTACATACTTATCCTTATTTGCTCGTACATAGATATGTATAATTTTTCTTTTTTTTGTTTCATTCTTGAATATGTATGAGTGTCTTCTTTTGCAAGCCAAAGATATTTATATTTTTCTTCCTTTGTTCATACTTATTTTTATATGTTCACTTGTTTCATATTTAAGTATATATATATTTCTTTCTTCCTTTGCTTTGTCTTATTACTTTATGAACTAAATGAATTTAATGTGTTTGTAAAATTTATCTTATATATATATATATATCTATTTATAAATTCAAATTATTTTTAAACCATTTACTTAAAATTTAAATTCAAATGATTTAACACATATTTTTATTTGAATTTGGAGAAACTCAAATTTGTTTACCAATTAATTTTCACCATTTTTATTCAAAAATTAAACTAATTATCAATTTAAACTTAGTTAAAATCCGGGATCGTTACAGAACGGGCTTTTCGGGTCGTGTTATCATTTCGAACTAATTTGATATGTCCATTCTTTCTTATCTGCCTTTTCCTATATATAGGTTGTTATAAACCATAGTTGTTTCTCGTTTCTGATTCTGTACATACTGTTTATCTCCATCTTCCTTCCCAATGGCAGAAAACCAAATTCCCAAATTCAATTTCAAATCAAAATCAAATCGGAAAATTTAAACCCTTCAAACCATAGCAAATTATATATTGTTGGAAAGCTCTCGACGAGCGTAATCTATGGCTGCCATTCGTTTTTCGATTCGAATCACGGTTTGGCCTGAAATTGGCGATCTTTCTCAACCGTCCATTTCTAGGGTTTTCTATCTAACGGTGGATTGTCTACCGTTTGACGACCGGGAAGTTGCGGTTGGAAGAGGGTGGAGAGCAGGTCTCAAATATGGTGTTCGTTTGTGTCAAAGGTCAACGATTTTGCTAGAATTGGCGTTTTAAACGGCGGCGGCGGCGAGCGCCTCAGATTACGCACAAGGGTCATGGTGGCATGGGTAGAGGTAACTCTGGTCGAGGAGCATGGTGGTGGTACTCGAACGTGGTGGTTGGGTCATGGGTGAACACGGCAGTAACTTGAAGTCGACGGCAGTAGGGTTTGACGAGTGCCTGTTCACGTTTGTGTCAAGAGAGGAAGGTGACTTGTTTATTTATTTTATTATTTATTTATTTTATAATATAAATCATATAACTTATAATCTTAATATCTTTTGCATACGAGCTCGGATTCACACGTGGTTTTCTCCATTGCGATCGTATCGAAATTTCGGACAACATGAAACTGGTTTGGCCGCATTCTGAGACCGTTGAAATTTTAGGCTATATTTGGGTTTTAAATCGACTAAAAATCAAACAAGAGTGATTTAACCCACTCACGAATGCTATACTAACTTATGTTAGCTAAATTAAATTTATGATGTAACTTGAAATTGATTGATTGCTATTTGGTATATTTAAATTGTCGTTCAAGTTTAATGTGATTTTATATTAAATTTAATTGCATTTGAATTAATATTGGAATTGAATTGCTAGTTAAATACCTGATTATGTAACCAGTTTATTTGTTGTGATTTATTGGTTGATTTGAATAATGATCATGATGGATGCTTATTTTTTGATATTTTAGATGATTGGATGAATGTTTATTTATATGTGGTTACCACACTGCAAGTTCCCTTAGTTATTGTTAGGAAAATCACTATGGGTTGAAATGATACATACTTGAATTGTGACGACCCTGAATTTTGGACATTTGAAATTAGAATATTTAATTAATTTTAAATATTTGAAAGATAGTTTAACTTGAATTTCAAATATAACCATTTATTTGGCAATTCAATTATTAAATTTAATTATTGGAAATTGGGTAAAATGTTGAATCTAGAATTCTAAGCTTGTTAAAAATATTTTTAAGGTTTAGAAAATTCATATTGATAATACTAGAGATAATAAAAGTTTTAAATTTGAATTTGAAAGTGATTTGTTCAGTTTTGAATTTATATCATTTAAATCGATATTTAAAAATAATCTTCCGAGGCACAGTCTCGGAATTCGACGAAACCAGTTCCATTGGATCCGTAATAGTGTATTATTAACGGATTTCAATTTTCATAGCATTCGGAGTTGTTGTGTGATCGTACGATAAGTAAACGCATTGAAATTTATATTGAAATTCAATATAATTACTGGTCTAAAAAGCTATCTTCTCCATACGATCGAGTTAGGACTCGAAACCTTTTCCATTGTGTTCGAAATAGGGGTTTAACATTATAAACGCCTGGCGGCACGCCTCGATAGGAGATTGAGATTTTGAGTTGCATTCATCGAGACAATTAAAAATTTGAATTTGAATTCAAATTATAAATAATATTGTGGTATTAAAATATTGTGTTTAGGCTTTGCGTACACGTGTAGAAATTCTTAGCACGTGTTCGTTTATGTAACACGCGTTTGTTTTTATGCAAACAAAAAGAAAATGAACGAAATAATTTTCGTTCAAAAATTTAAAAGAAGTAAGCTTCACAAAAATAAAATGGCTGCCTCCTATTTTAAATTTGTTCATCAGAAAATAAATAATGGCCGATGCATTTTCCCCTCTTCTAGTTTAAAAATGGCCAAAGATAATACCCAGATCCAAATTGAATTCATTCAAATCGAAGCCGACTCGACTTCGGAAGGAATCGAACGCGATTCGTTCGATCGAGCTCGAGACTTCAAGCAACGGAGGGTCGTGGTGCGATTGCATGGTTTCGCGATTGGGGGTTCCTTGTGGTGGCGGCAGGTTGGAAGGCCAGCGAACTCGGAGCTGCAGCTTTGAGGAACTGAACTAGGTATCGGGCATCGCGACTCGATGTCGCAGGGGCTCGAGCTTGAAGATGAAGTCGCATGCTGGCAAGGCAGTGGTGGTCGTTGTCATTCGCGAGCGAGTAGGCGTGGTCGCAGGGATGTAGAATTGTAGCAGTAAGGTATATTTTAATTTATTTTAGTAAATTATATATTTGTATACATATAGGAAAAACAAAATATATATATATATAAGGTTTAAAGAAAAATATATAGGGTTGAAAAGGAATTTTAAAATACATACTAGTTTAAATTAAAATTGTTAAATAGGAATTTAATTGTTCGATTTATTTCGAATATTGATAAACTGTATAAATATTTATATTAATATTCATATAAGGTCTAAAATCGAGAAAACAAGCCGGGATGGAAAATGGATTGCATGCATAATAAAAGGTGAGATCTTCTCACTCAAATTAAAATAATTGGAATCTCGGTTATTGATTGATTGTTTGGGTGTGATAGTATATATGATAGTAGTATATATAAATATATTTGGAGTGATTGATTTCCCGCATTATATAGCGGATGAGACCCTATGCGCCGCATAATTGCGGATGATATTATATAATCCCATATACCGCACTATTCCACCTCGAAGTGGAATTGTTATTTAATTGTTGTGCTAACATCTGTGAATGCAGGGAAACAGGTTGGAGGGATCCAACTAGATTCCTCAAATTGTTGAATTTATTTCATATGTTGTGATGTGATTGTAGATAATCTATGAATGATTATATTGGTGTGAATGATTATATTGATAAATGGAATTTATTTAAAGGTTATAGTTTAGCCGAATATATTTTTGGTATCGTAGGATACCAGAAATAAAAATAATTAGATTTTTGAAAATTAAAGTAAAGATTTATTTTAAAAGGTAACAAATTTTTGGAAATCAATTTGGAATTTGATTTGGTGTTTGAAATAAATTTGGAAATAAATTTGGAATTTGATTTGGTGTTTGAAAGTGAATATTTGGAAAATCGATTTGAAAATTGTATATTAATGGATATTTGGAAATGTAAATTCACAATGGATATTTTATAAAGGAATGGATTATTTGTTTTAAAAATAAATATTGGTTTATTTTAAAAAAAAGTGTGGAAAGAAATTACGGATTTGGAATGTAAATTGAAATAAGTCAAGAAGGATTTATTAATTGATTTAAATGGATCATTTTGAAATGGAAAGTGTGTTTTCATTGGAAAGCCGAGTATGTTTTCAAAGTAGTTGATAAATATAAATTGAAAGTTTTAAGGATGGTTTTAAAAAGGATACTTTGGAGAAATTATTTTCTTAAGTTGTTTTTAAATCTTTAAAGTAAAGATTTATTTGGTTAATTATAGAAGTGATTATTTTAAAGATCAAATTGAGATTTGATTTAGAAAATGGATATTTAAACAATTATACTCTATCTAATAAATTCATTTTTTTAAAATTATTTGGACTTGAGTTTTTATATGAGATATTGATATTAAATTTCATAACTAATGTTTTAAATAAAGTGTTTAAAAATAGTTTTTATTTTTAATGTATCCAAGTACATATATTTTTGGATAAGTGATTTAAATCATTTTGAAGTATTCGGACTCGGCAAATTTTCAGTGGAAGTAAATAAACATTTGGAAATTTATTCCGCAAAAGAAAAGTGATTTGAAATTGGTTTTCAAAGTGTTGGAGTGTTAAAATATATCTTGCGAAGATATTTTGAAAATAAATAATTGGGGAAAAATTATTTAAAATTTGGTGATGGTTGTGAATAGTGATTGATAGTTAAATAACTGACTATCAATATTAGCCTTTAAACGGCATTTGAATTTTGATGCGACAGGGGGTCAGATTCCAGATGGTTATCCGAAACCCACATCGAATCTTAATAGTGAATCTTTGTGACTTGTGTATCCATGTGTTTTTAAAAATAAATGCTCATTATTCGGATTAGCCGGGAGAGGACTTTATGTCATAAAACCCATTCCAAATAATGATACGACAAAATGGGATTGCATTTGAAGATTGTGTTGAAGACTGAGTATTTTAGAAAACGAAAGGATTACCTGTCGAATGTCTCTACACCGATTTGCTCCGGTATAGAGATTTAATCACCCTTTGTAACGACCCGTAAAATTTAGATAATTTTATTTGTTTATTAATATATTTAATTGAAATTTTGTGAAACTTTAAACAATAAAATTTTGAAATTTAAATTTGATATTTGAAATGCGTCTGTTTTAACATAGCAACTGGTAAATTTTCATCGGATAATTTGGAACTTTATTTTCTAGTGTAATTTTATTCCACTTTATATCAGTTAAAATTGATGATAATAAAAGTATTCCAAAACTTAAATATGTCAACATGAGAAAATTTATTTAGAACACTCTGAATCAGACTGCGAAATTCGGATGTTTCTAGCTACAATTTGCCCTAAATTTTCGTTTTCCCGCTTTACTTTTCATACCATTTCGTTCTCACCCCCAATTTCCAAATCCCCAATTTCCAAATCATATTTTCGTTCCCATTTCGTTCTCACCCCCAATTTCGCTGCTGTTTACCTACATGTCAATACGCAACCTCTCCCAAATCTTACCAACCGCAGCCCCCAACAAAACTCCACTACCCCACCGCCGTTTCTACGGCCTGATTCCGATGGTCATCGAGCACACATCTCGTGGCCAGCGTGCCTGCGATATCTTTTCCCGGCTTCTTAAAGAGCGCATCATCTGCCTTAACGGACCCATCGAGGATGATACGTCGGCGATAGTTGTGGCTCAACTGCTGTTCCTCGAATCTGGTGGTTCCGTGACGACAGGGTTGGCAATTTATGATACTTCGACCAGATCCGATGCTTGAATCTTTCTCGTCAATGTTCAAAAGAAGTTCGATTCTGATGAAGCTTCGCTCGATTGCTTCAAAAAGTACCATTTTCGGATTCAAGGAAGATGTCAAACGCAGATTTCTTGTTTGAGAGAATGCCGCTTAAATTTTCAAATTGGCCAGCAATCATAAAACCAGTTTCAATTCCTTGATTGATTGCTCGAATTGCTTTGACTTCGTCGTCGGGTGCGATGTGATATTATTTGGTATGTTTTCTGCCTTCTGGTTTACTTGATTATTCTCGATTTTGGTTACACTCGCATGCTTTTGCCGATGGTGAATTGGGATTTATTTATAGGCTTTATTTCCTATAATCTCATGTTTAATCTTTCTGTTGGACTTTGATAAATCTGGTATGTTGGATTGCGATGATGTATTGGTATGTTGGATTTTGGTTCACTAGCTTGATTTTGCTTTGCCGATGATGAATTGCGATGTGATATTATTTGGTATGTTGGATTTGGTTCACTGGCTTGTTTTTTATTTCTGATCTGAGCTTGTTAGCTCCTTTCTGCTGCATTTGTTAAACCAGAACATGAAATGATGCTCCAAGTCCTCTGTATATCATATTACTGCCTATGTTTCTTTTGTGCATGCCTGATGCATTCACTATTTTTGCTTGATGGGCTGCCTATGTGTACTGCTGTGTTTCTTGCACTGGCTTGTCTATATTTTGCTGAACCTGGTTCTTGTTTGTTTTGTTGGTTGCTTGGCCCTGAGTTGAATCCAGTCGATGACTCGGGTTTGACCTTGTGCCATGTCCTTGTATCCATGTGTTGCATTCATGTTTGGCTTATGCACTTATGAAAAGAAACAACCCAAATACCTGAGGCAAATATTATAACAAAAATATTTTCATTTTCTGTTTGAGTTAAATATTATTTTCCAGATTACTGCTTTTGAATTATATGTGACAGGTATTGAAGACTGGACAGCTGGATACAAGCTTGAAGACAGATTCAAATCAAATTTGCATGAGTGTATGAATGCATGAGCTGGAAGACAGGTTTCAAAGAAGGCTCGATCTTCCAAAATCGGATGAATCGGGCGGTGCCCACTTGGAAGACAGGTCGATCCCCGCCGGGACTGCGGTACCCCGGACCCCCGCCGGCGCTGCGCCCGGACCCGCTTCTCGGCTCGCCTTCGGCTCGGCACTCGGCTCGTCATATATTTGTCAATGTCGGTGTTTGTATAAATTGAAACTGCATATGTAATGAGTGAACTGAGTGATGTAGTGAGGAATATCTGAATATGTGAATATCAGTGTTATATATCATTGAATTGTAAAATAGTGGAGTCAGGAATTTGTACTATTTCAAATGTTGAAATAAAATATTTATTTAAATAAATTACTGTTTAAATATCAAATTCTGTGCAAAAGCATTTTATTAAATAAATATTTATTTTTATTAAAAAATCAAATATGCTCTACATTGTGGGCCCCACAAATTCAAAAAGTTAATATCTATAGCAACATTTTGGAATGTTGCTACAGATACCTATGGGTGTTGCCATAGACCCAAATAGGGTTCTATTGCAACAATATTACTTATGTTGCCTTAGATAGTCAAACTGTTGCCTTTGAGGTCTAAGGTAACGGCAAAAATTGCATCACCCTAAAAGTGTTGCCATAGACCTATGGCAACATTTTTTGGGCCTGAGCCAACATTTTTTTTGTGTTGTAGAAGGCCATTTATGGCGTAGTGTTATATAGTTTTAAATTGATTGTTTATCCTTGTCCTTCAATCTATTTTCCTTTCTAGTGGTTCCATTCTCTTACCTCCTTCCTTTTCGGGGACGAAAAGTTTTGAGTGGGGGAGAGTGTAACGCCCCGTAAAATTTAGATAATTTTATTTGTTTATTTATATATTAAATTGAAATTTTGTGAAACTTTAAACAATAAAATTTTGAAATTTAAATTTGATATTTGAAATGCGTCTGTTTTAACATAGCAACTGGTAAATTTTCATCAGATAATTTGGAAGTTTATTTTCTACTGTAATTTTATTCCAATTTATATCAGTTAAAATTGATGATAATAAAAGTATTCCAAAACTTAAATATGTCAACATGAGAAAATTTATTTAGAACACTCTGAATCGGACTGCGAAATTCGTTTCGCGAAATTCGGAAGTTTCTAGCTCCGTTTGGATTTTTCCATACGGAATAGCAACGTATATCGGTACCGATTATTGACTTTTGATCGGATGATCGTACAACTAACATCTGTATACCATTTTGATCGTCTCATCGTGCTGATCTACGCAGTATATTCAATTGCAACTTTCGAAGTCCGGAAGACGGCGAAATCTACGGAACGATGTCTGTATCGGTTCCGTAATTTGAATTTTGGATACCCCATGGCCATTCGTTTGTCCATCAGGTAATGCTAATAACCATTGAATATTTGTATTCTAGATTTCAAGAGTCATACCCTTTGGTTTTAATCGGTTTCACATTTCTTCAGCTACTGTTCATTTTGAACGAAAAAGAAAAAAACAAACTAGAAGTTTTCCTTTGCAAACTCTTTCACATGCCACGTTCCTCATTTTTTTACATCTCCATTTTTTTCCAGATCTCACTTCCCCAGTTATCTCTCTGCCGCCACCTTGCCACTTTTGGCCTCCACTAAAACCATTCTCAAGCTTAGCATGCCGCCTCCAACAGCCAACCAACCTTAGCCGACTGTCCCTCCTTCCCCATGCCCTCGCTCGAGACCAAGCAACTCAAACAGCCGACCAGCCTCAGCTGTTCCGAGCCTCAACTCTGTTCATTCATAGGTATATATCGGTTGTTATATATATATTGATTTTCAAATTTTATAAAACTAAGTTTATATATATATATATATATATATTAGTTTATACATTTTGATCTGTGGATTCTATACATAGAAGAAAGCATATATTTTGTCACTTTATATATATCCTGTTTATATATTATTGCAGTATGTATTTTAAGTGTGTATATTGTTTAAATTATAGGTTGTATAATATGTTGGTGATATTTAAAGTTTATATATATATATATATATATGTTTTGTACGATCGGTTGGAGTTTATTAATATATGTTATAATAGTTTACATATGTATAATCTGTTGATTAATATGTTAAAGTATATATATTTTAATAATGTATATTTCTAATTTTTATAATAGAAATAAAAAATTTGTTTGCATGTATGTCTGTACATATTGTTGCAACGAGTTTATGAAATGAGCTTTACAGATTTCTATTTATATATATGTATATATATATTTATGTAATAAATATATTAAGTTATATACGTATATAAAAATATATAAAAGTTTAAAGCTATATATGTATTTATATTCAGCTATGATTCTACATATATATAAATCTTAAGTAAGTGTATATATTTCGCATGTGGGTTTGTATAGGTATATATAGTTACAAACATATATATAGCTTATGTATGTACATAAGTTTAGTTGTTCATATTATATAAATAATGAAAATGTTTGCGTTGGGTTTATATGATGTATGTTTTATTGTACTCTATTATATACATATTTTTGTCTGATTAAAATGTTATATTGATTTTTTGATATGAACACTGATCTTAAAATATTGGTTTAAATATAATGGTGGGAGTTATTTTGGTGTGTGCGTTTATATATAGTATATCTAATATGTTGTAATATATATATATATATACACTTATGTATATATTGGCAGAAATAAAGTGTAGGCCAGTAGTACATAGTACGAATGGACTGTTATGTATTTTAAATTTTGTGTTCTTTGTTATATATATAAATATATGTGAGTTAGGCTAGAGGATGATGTTAAATATACAAAGTTATATTAGATATTATACAATCTGTGTTTGGGTTTCTCTGTTTGGTTTATATGAGTTAAGCTTATATTAGCAGTTATATATCTTATCTGGTTATAGTTTTATATTAGTATTATATATATATATAGCTAATCCGTTATATAAGTTTAGACTTATTTTATCCTAACATTTATTTTAAAAATATATTATGCAAGTTGAATCTAGTCGTATGTTTGGAACGGTTGGATGATGATAATATGCAATCTGTTTATATATATATATTACTGTGTACAAGATATTTCAAGTTTTGTATGATTTAGTAAAGTGTAAATATAAATAATGAGTAAGTTTATACTGTTTATGATAAATATTGATAAATGTGTAAATTATAAGTATTGCTTGCCAGTACACACACACACAGATATATATATATATATTATGTGTGATTAATTAAATAATGATTTTGAAATTTTTATGTTATTTTAATATTTGTTTGAAACTAAATATTGATTCCATGGAAATAATAATAATAATATGCATATCATTGCTGCTCTATCAAATTGAGTCTAATTGTTTCATTGACTCCTTATCTATCAGCTTTGTTCGTCGAGCCGTGTCCATCTAGCTTTGCTTCGTAATTCGTGCTTGGATTCGTAACTCGTTTCATTCGTCAAATCTCTCTATCCTCGAAAGGTGAGCGATCACTCATGATTAATGTTCTTATATTTATTAAATTTGATTTCAATTGAAACGATAACTGAAATATTCTACTGTTAGATATTTACATTGCTACATATATGCCATTATCTGTATCTGTTCACCTGTGACATCTGACACCATTATCTGTTATTTATCACTGATGATATATGCTTGTTACTGTTGTTATGTTATTTATCATATCTGTTATCACTCTACAAGTTTCCTGTTAGTATATAATTCACTATGGGTTGAAATGATACATACCCGAACGATCTGTAGAATAAGGGAAAATCATTATGGGTTGAAATGATAAACCCAAGCGATTTTCATTGAATTGAAATTTAGGATTGCGGGTTGAAAAGATATATACCCGTATATATTTAAATTGCGGATTGAAATGATAAATATCCATATCACTTGACCATAGGGTAGAAAATTATATACAGACACTGTTAGTCTATATGTACAAATATTTTGGAAATGATTTCTATGGTTTTGAGAAGAAATATATTGTTTTAATAAATATTGATTTTAAAGATTTATTAAAGTTTACTTATTAAAGTTGATATATAATATGTTTAAGTATTTATATAAATTTATATTTTCAAATATAGGGTCTATAAAGATTAAGGGTGGAAAGATAAATTTGAAATTGATTTGAAATTATATTTATTTAAGAATTATACTTAAATAAGTTTGATTTGAAATTTATTAAATTTGAAATTCTAAGGATATGATTTTGTAACTTGATTTTTGATTTAAAGTGATTTAAATGAATATTTCAAGTTTAAATAAATTGAAGGAAATATTTAGTTTATTGAAATTTGGGGTTTGTTTAAATGATATTGGATTTATTAAGAGGATATTTCAAAAATTAAAATAATAGTAAAGTGAATTTGATATATATATATATATATATATATATATATATATGAAATTATCGAATTTAGTTTTGAATTGTTGAATATTTAAAGCTTTGAAATATATTGAAATTGAAATGGCTTATTTTATGGTTCAAATCGGTATTTGAAATCGATATAACTTGAAAATGTTTAATTGAATTGGAATTCGAATTGATTTGTGAAATTTGAGGAAGCTATTTTTATATAAAGTATTTTTTTTAACTATATTTAATACTATTTTTATTTTACTTTATAAATTACTTTAATATAAACTATTTTAATATAAATCATTTTCAATATAAATTGTTTTAATATAAATTGTTTTAACTTATAACTATTTTATATAAATTATTTTATTTTATAAACTATTTTATATATTATTATTAATATCTAAACTGTTTGAAGGAAAGTGTTATGATTTCGAAGTGTTATGATATTCAAAGTTATGAATTTCAAAGTATTATGATTTCCAAAGTATTATTATTTCAAATTATTGGTTTCGAAAGTATTATAACTTTGAAAGTGATATGATTTTTGAATATGGATATATATTTGAAATGGAAATGATATCGTATTAATTTGGTTTTTGAAATGAAAATGATATTTTGGTTTTGATGTATAAACTATTTTGAAATGACCGCGGTGTTGTAATAACGTTTGGTTGTTAAAGAGACCGGGATCGGATATGGGCATACTCTCTGTCGATACCGAAAACCACTTTAACAACCGTGTACGCGGTGGAGATTCCAGAATGAAGTAGGATGGTGGCGATGATTCCTATTGAGGTATATACGTGGACCCAACTCCCATGAGTTGGCATAAGGTGGCTAAAACAGGGGCGATTGACGAGCCAATGAGGTAGCACCTCTGATCGGACGCATTTCTTCGATACCATTCTATCACTTTGTGATTGATTTGGTGGCCACCCTTCGATTTTGATTGGGAGTGTGTTCCGAGGTGGGCGGTAATGGCTGCTATGCGTTTCCACCAGCCCGGATGCGTAATTGGTATATCTACCCTGGCATTGCCTTGTTGTGCCGTGTCATCTACCATATCGAGCTTTACTACAAGTTTCTATTTGTATCGTACCTATGGAGTATCTTCTCGTAGCCTCTCGAGGTATGCAGGTACTGTATAGACTATTGGCACTATTATGTGTTAAGGGGAATATTGGGTCACTCCTTAACGCTATTTAAAAGTAAGTTTATTTTATTATAGACATTATTATAATAGCGTATATTACTACATAGTAGATAGTTTAACGGATCCTTAGAGGATAGTTATCCCAAACATCCTTTGAGTTACTTGTATTTCAGTTGATATTTCACTTGAGTTGGATTTATTGATATAAGAATGTTAATCCTGACTCGAGTGTTTTGTGTTTTGCTTTACGCTCGGGTCAGACTGAGTGATACAGCATTTGAGACTCACCTTTGGAGTTAGAGCTTCGCTTAGAGATCCAGCTATCTATCGATTCTGATATTAGTTATTCAGTTGATTCCAGTGATGTATTCAGATCTTGTATTTGACTATTTTATTGAGACATCTATGTATTCGAGACTTCTGTTGTATCTTTTTTAACTCTGTTATATATATAGTAGCTTCATAAACTACTATCCTTTTGTTTCCGCTGCATTATTTTATATTACTCTGTGTCTGTGATTCTGTGATTATTTTATTTACAGTATATGCTGAGTTTTTCCAAATTTAAATTAACAATCTTATATTTTGAGCAATTCAAATCCGACATGTATGGATGCGAATGTTTGAAAATACTAGGTCGTTACACCCTTTGTGATGTGGAGTCCGGACGTGATTAGTAAATATCCGGATTGCAAGGGCTTCTTTGAAGTGCCTTCGGTTCCATTCGAACCCGGAATGGAATTGTATGGATGTATGTCTGACATTACACTTTGAGATGTAAAGCTGGTTTCTATCAAATACATTTCTGTTTGGTGATGGAGAATTTATTCTCTTAGTTTAACACCCTTCTCTGAGACGTATGAGCTCAGAGGTTATGTAGTTGATTGTTACTAGTGATATATTCCCAATTTGGTAATGTGGCATGTTAAGTGTTGCTGATCATTTGTTGATCGAAGCATGGCTTTTGTGAAAAGCGTAGCTTTGTGGATGAGACTTCGTCGGGCCTCACAACCCGAAATGGATGAAACAGGAAGGTTGCGGCAAGGTTGTTTAGGAGTAGCGCCCTAAGGGTATGTTCATTTCCTTCTGGAAAAAGGTGGTATCATGGTATGGAGCCCAGATACTTAACTTATGTGGTTGTTGCAAATTTATTACTTTGTGGTTGTTGGTGTTGAGGATCCTCGGATAAAGGTCGGTAATGACCGGGATGGCATACTCGTGTGTGGAGTTATCTAGTTACAGCTTCATTGCACCAGAAGCGTGAGATAACTAGGCCTTGTGTTGGTAGAGATCCGGTTAGGTTCTCGGGGCATCCCTTCAGAGGCGTACCCATGTGGTGTAGGAAGTTCCTTAGCCTGACCATTTATTAGAAATCCAAAGAAACAATACGTGCCCTGTATGGTTTTAGTTGTACAACCTGCCATTTACTTATGGTAGTTTCATTTTCCAAAAGCATAGCGGATTTCTTTTTATTCCTTTGTGCAAATAACTATTTTAAGATCTCAAACTAGTCCCATGACTGACTCGGAGTTTATTGTTCCCTTTCTAAACTCTGGGTGCCCATAATTTTCCACACGGGCAGCCTAGAGTCAGGTTATCGTTGTTTTGGAGCAAAGTCAGGAAAGTATGCTGTGGAGATCAGGAGACGAGCTGGATGGTGAGACGTACTTCCGTATATTATTATCATTTCGCTGTGTATTCAATCATATGGGCAGGTTATTATAACTGCCAGTGTTGTGTGTTGTTTTTGTAAACTTTGATGATGTATTGTATGAACTGATATAGTTCTTTTGTTTAAAGATTATTCATTTATCTATTATATATTGTTCCGCTTGGATTGTGAGATTCTAATATTTTTTCTGTTTCTTCTTCTTTCTTCTTCTACCTCTTTCTTCTTTAACCCTAATGATTCGGTTTTCCGGCATTCGATGGTTCGGCATTTTATACAGTGGGCGTATTGATGTCGACTTTCGGAAGTCAAAAAATTGGGTCGATACAAAGTGGTATCAGAGCAATTGGTTAAGCGACAACCTTGGCACTGTTGGGGATTACTCATTAGAGATAGAGTCAGTAGTACTCTAGAATGAGTGTGAGTGTAATAATAGATATGAGCGCGTATTTGTTATTGAATACAAAAATTGTTTTGTATTGTGTTGACTTATCGGTTGATTGTTTATAGATTTTGGTCGGTTCAGTTTGGCCAAATGTATCGATAGGGATTTCTAAACTCTTAAACAAGATAAACCAAAACGTTATTGTTTTAAAATGGGGTAAATGAAATAATTTTACCTAAACTATTTTTGTATAGAAAAGAAATTATTTTCCGTAAATTAATATAGTATATGGTTGCTTGATTGTTAGGAAGTGATAATATTGAATTATTATCATTGTTGTATGGAAATTGAATAAGAAACTAAGGTAATAACCAAGGGATTTTGGATATAATTGATTTCAAAGATGATTTTAAAATGTTGAGTAATTGTTTAAAAGACTCTGGAATCTTATTTAAAATGTTACGGAATATAAGTAAGTTTGATAACTTATAAAAATTTGAAATTTGTTGGAATAAGATTCAACTTGAAAAGGGATAAACAAAAGTAAGTGTAAAACCCAAATAAGTGGGAAGGTAAGCTAATTAATTGAGGTGAATCAAAAGAAATTAGCAAATGAAATTAAATTTGGGAAACTTATAGAAGTTTAAAATTTAAATTGAATTGGAGTATAATTAAATATAGTTAAGTAAAAGTGAATTGAAAGAAAGGTGTAAGGAGACTAAGTGAAATGATTACTCGAATAAAAATTTAAGGTGGAAATAAATTTCTGAATGGATAAATAAATTTACAATTGTAAGTAAATGAAATTGAAGCTGAATATTGGAAATTGAATTTGATCCGTGATAAACAAAGTGAAGTGGAAAATTTGTCAAGTTGGATCAAATGAAGCAAAGTATTGAAATAAAAATTAGTAAATGAAACTAATTTAAACAATGAGATGAATTGGTTGTGAATTAAAAATAATTGATAAAATTCAATATTCGGAGTTTGAAGATAAAATGAATTCAAATAGAATTGAAATTGCAAATTGAATTCAAATGGAATTGAAAATGCAAAGTTGAATGGAAATGAATATATAACTTTGGTAGTGAAGTGAAAATAAATATAAGAAGTATGTAAATATTTATATTGAACTTAAGAAATAAATGGTGAAATTCTTAAGTAAAATTTGGAATTGAGGAAATATTCTAAGTTAATAAGTGAATGAAGATTAAACAGGAAGTTGTAAAATGGTGATTGTGAATAAGTGGATAGAAATCAAAATATAAATGTGCAAAAAGATTTTGGATGTTGTAATTGGACATTATTGTTAAGTAAGAAATACAGGTGTTATAAAGGAAAAAGGAATTGGATTTTTGATTTTGAAGATAAAATTTAATTGCTTGACAAAAGGTATGTATTTAAATTTCAATATGAAATTTGATCCTTTTCTGATCTAGCCACTTGGCCTTTTGTTTTCTTTTGAAATCTGGGGGTCCGTAGGGATATTTTGTAGTCATACTGAGCTAGCCGCGCAAGGAGACGTTGGCGAAATTTTTCGAAAATTTAGAGAGTTAGAAATTTTTTGAGAAATTTGGATAATTTAAAATTTGAATTGTTGAGAGTAATATTGGAACTTATGGTTGGGTTTGGGAAGTTAGTAAGAATGATAGTGTCTTTAATAAAAAATTTTTTTTGGAAAGTTGAAACTGTTTGGTTTTGGGAAAATGATAAACGGGTTATGGATCATTCTTCTTAACTAGTAATTTCGGGACGAAATTCTTTTAAGAGGGGAAGAATGTGACGACCCTGAATTTTGGACATTTGAAATTAGAATATTTAATTGATTTTAAATATTTGAAAGATAGTTTAACTTGAATTTCAAATATAACCATTTATTTGGCAATTCAATTATTAAATTTAATTATTGGAAATTGGGTAAAATGTTGAATCTAGAATTCTAAGCTTGTTAAAAATATTTTTATTGTTTAGAAAATTCATATTGATAATACTGGAGATAATAATAGTTTTAAATTTGAATTTGAAAGTGATTTGTTCAGTTTTGAATTTATATCATTTAAATCGATATTTAAAAATAGTCTTCTGAGGCACAGTCTCGGAATTTGACGAAACCATTTCCATTGGATCCGTAATAGTGTATTATTATCAGGTTTCAATTTTCATAGCATTCGGAGTTGTTGTGTGATCGTATGATAAGTAAACGCATTGAAATTTATATTGAAATTCAATATAATTACTGGTCTAAAAAGCTATCTTCTCCATACGATCGAGTTAGGACTCGGAACCTTTTCCATTATGTTCGGAATAGGGGTTTAACATTATAAACGCCTGGCGGCACGCCTCGATAGGAGATTGAGATTTTGAGTTGCATTCATCGAGATAATTAAAAATTTGAATTTGAATTCAAATTATAAATAATATTGTGGTATTAAAATATTGTGTTTAGGCTTTGCGTATAGCATGTGTTCATTTATGTAACACGCGTTTGTTTATGTAACATGCGTTCGTTTTTATGCAAAAAAAAAGAAAACGAACGAAATCATTTTCGTTCAAAAATTTAAAAGAAGTAAGCTTCACAAAAATAAAATGGCTGCCTCCTATTTTAAATTCGTTCATCAGAAAATAAATAATGGCTGATGCATTTCCCTTCTTCTCGTCTAAAAATGGACGAAGATAATACCTAGATCCAAATGGAATTCATTCGAATCGAAGTCGACTCGACTTCGGAAGGAATCGAACGCGATTCGTTCGATCGAGCTCGAGACTTCAAGCACTAGAGGGTAGCGGTGCGATTGAATGGTTTTGCGATTGGCGGTTCGTTGTGGTGGCGGCAGGTTCGAAGGCCGGTGAACTCGGAGCGGCAGCTATGAGGAACTGAATTGGGTAGCGGGCATCACGACTCGATGTCACAGGGACTCGAGCTTGAAGATGAAGTCGCGTGCTGGCAAGGCAGTGGTGGCCGTTGTCATTCGCGAGCGAGTAGGCGTGGTCGTAGGGATGTAGAATTGTAGCAGTAAGGTATATTTTAATTTATTTTAGTAAATTATATATTTGTATACATATAGGAAAAACAGAAAATATATATATATAAGGTTTAAAGAAAAATATATAGGGTTGAAAAGGAATTTTAAAATACATACTAGTTTAAATTAAAATTGTTAAATGGGAATTTAATTATTCGATTTATTTCGAATATTGATAAACTGTATAAATATTTATACAAGGTCTAAAATTGAGAAAACAAGCCGGGATGGAAAATGGATTGCATGCACAATAAAAGGTGAGATCTTCTCACTCAAATTAAAATAATTGGAATCTCAGTTATTGATTGATTGTTTGGATGTGATAGTATATATGATAGTAGTATATATATATATATTTGGGGTGATTGATTTCCCGCATTATATAGCGGATGAGACATAATGCGCCGCATAATAGCGGATGATATTATATAATCCCATATACCGCGGTATTCCACCGCGAAGTGGAATTGGTATTTAATTGTTGTGCTAACATCTGTGAATGCAGGGAAATAGGTTGGAGGGATCCAACTGGATTCCTCAAATTGTTGAATTTATTTCATATGTTGTGATGTGATTATAGATAATCTGTGAATGATTATACTGGTGTGAATGATTATATTGATAAATGGAATTTATTTGAAGGCTATAGTTTAGCCGAATATATTTTTGGTACCGTAGGATACCAGAAATAAATATAATTGGATTTTTGAAAATTAAAGTAATGATTTATTTTAAAAGGTAACAAATTTTTGGAAATCAATTTGGAATTTGATTTGGTGTTTAAAATAAATTTGGAAATAAATTTGGAATTTGATTTTGTGTTTGAAAGTGAATATTTGGAAAATCGATTTGAAAATTGTATATCAATGGATATTTGGAAATGTAAATTCACAATGGATATTTTATAAAGGAATGGATTATTTGTTTTAAAAATAAATATTGGTTTTTAAAAAAAAGTGTGGAAAGAAATTACGGATTTGGAATGTAAATTGAAATAAGTCAAGAAGGATTTATTAATTGATTTAAATGGATCATTTTGAAATGGAAAGTGTGTTTTCTTTTCAACGCCGAGTATGTTTTCAAAGTAGCTGATAAATATAAATTGAAAGTTTTATGGATGGTTTTAAAAAGGATACTTCGGAGAAATTATTTTCTTAAGTTGTTTTTAAATCTTTAAAGTAAAGATTTATTTAGTTAATTATAGAAGTGAGTATTTTAAAGATCAAATTGAGATTTGATTTAGAAAATGGATATTTAAATAATTATACTCTATCTAATAATTTCATTTTTTTAAATTATTTGGACTTGAGTTTTTATATGAGATATTGATATTAAATTTCATAACTAATGTTTTGAATAAAGTGTTTAAAAATAGTTTTTATTTTTAATGTATCCAAGTACATATATTTTTGGATAAGTGATTTAAATCATTTTGAAGTATTCGGACTCGGCAAATTTTCAGTGGAAGTAAATAAACATTTGGAAATTTATTCGCAAAAGAAAAGTGATTTGAAATTGGTTTCCAAAGTGTTGGAGTGTTAAAATATATCTTGCGAAGATATTTTGAAAATAAATAATTGGGGAAAATTATTTAAAATTTGGTGATGGTTGTGAATAGTGATTGATAGTTAAATAACCGACTATCAATATTGGCCTTTAAACGGCATTTGAATTTCGATGCGACGGGGGTCGGATTCCCGATGGTTATCTGAAACTCACATCGAATCTTAATAGTGAATCTTTGTGACTTGTGTATCCATGTGTTTTTAAAAATAAATGCTCATTATTCGGATTAGCCGGGATAGGACTTTATGTCATAAAACCCATTCCGAATAATAATACGACGAAATGGGATTGCATTTGAAGATGGTGTTGAAGACTGAGTATTTTCGAAAACGAAAGGATTACCTGTCGATTGTCTCTACACCAATTTGCTCCGGTATAGAGATTTTATCACCCTTTGTGATGGGGAGTCCGGACGTGATTAGTGATTATCCGGATTGCAAGGGCTTCTTTGAAGTGCCTTCGGTTCCGTTCGAACCCGGAACGGACTTGTATGGATGTATGTCTGACATTACACTTTGAGATGTAAAGCTGGTTTCTATCAAATACATTTCTGTTTGGTGGTGGAGAATTTATTCTATTAGTTTAACACCCTTCTCTGAGACGTATGAGCGTATTTGATTGTTACTACTGAAATATTCCCAATTTGGTAATGTGGCATGTTAAGTGTTGTTGATCATTTGTTGATCGAAGCATGGCTTTTGTGAAAAGCGTAGCTTTGTGGATGAGACTTCGTCGGACCTTACAACCCGAAATGGTCGAAACAGGAAGGATGCATGTAACGACCCAATATTTTCAACCATTCGCATCCGCACATGTCGTACTTGAATGGCTCAAAATACCGCGTTGTAAATAAAGTTTGGCAAATCTCAGAATATACAGTAAATAAATATAATCACAGATCACAGACACAGAGTAAAATAATGCAGCGGAAGTAAAAGAAATAGTAGTTCATGAAGCTACTACATAAATATATCAGAGTTACATAAGATATAGCAGAAGAAATAGAGTACAACAGAAGTCTCAATAAAATAACCAAGTACAAGCTGAGTAGAACAACGGAACTGAAATAGATAGGACAAGACAAGCAGATAATCTTCAGCGATTCAAATCTCCAAGAGAGAGGAAATCCAAATCTGTGAATAACTCAGGCTGACCCGAGCGTAAAGCAAAACACAAAACACTCGAGTCAGGACAATATATACTTATATAATGTAAACCAACTCAAGTGAACTGTAATAAGGTACAAGTAACTTAAAGAATGCTTGGGATCGCCCATTCTTTAAGGATCCGTTAAACTATCTACTATGTAGTAATATTCGCTATTATAATAATGTCTAGTATAAAATAAACATACTTTTAAATAGCATTAAGGCTTTACATTTTCCACCTTAACACGTAATATGCCAATAGTCTACACAGTACCTGCATA
This sequence comes from Allium fistulosum, assembly GCA_030737815.1. Taxonomy (NCBI): domain Eukaryota; kingdom Viridiplantae; phylum Streptophyta; class Magnoliopsida; order Asparagales; family Amaryllidaceae; genus Allium; species Allium fistulosum. Next base: position 1,070,503,154 of record CM060904.1, read on the forward strand.
CCCCGAGAGGCTACGAGAAGATACTCCATAGGTACGACACAAATAGAAACTCGTAGTAAAGCTCGATATGGTAGGTGACACGGCATACAAGGCAATGCCAGGGTAGATATACCAATTACGCACACGGACTGATGGAAACGCATAGCAGCCACTACCGCTCCACCTCGAACAACACTCCCAAATCAAGGGTGCGCACCAAATCAATCACAAGTAATAGAATGGTATCGAAGAAGTGTGTTCGATAAGAGGTGCTACCTCACTGGTCCGAGATCGCTCCTGTTTTAGCCACCTTATGCCAACTCACGGGAGTTGGGTCAACGTATATACCTTAGGACCGTCGCCACCATCCTACTTCATTCTGGAAACTCCACCGCGTACACAGTTGTTAAAGTGGTTTTCGGTATCGACAGAGAGTATGTCCATATCTGATCCCGGTCTCTTTAACAACCAATCGTTATTATAACCCGTGGTTATAATTTTAAAATAATATTTTATACTTCAAAATAGAATATCATTTCAAATCAAAATCTTTATCAAAATAAAGATTAAATCAATTCCAAACCATTTCAATATATTTAAAATATCGTATCATTTCAAAACTTCATTTCAAATCATTTTAATATATCAAAACATCATATCTTTTCAAAAACTTTATTTCAAATCATTTAATATATCAAAATATCATATCTTCTCAAAAACTTCATTTCAAATCATTTAATATATCAAAATATCATATCTTCTCAAAACTTCATTTCAAGTCATTTAATATATCAAAATATCATATCTTTTCAAAACTTCATTATCAAATCCTCATTTGAGTTCAAGTCCAAATATTCAACTTTATATACCTTTTAAATTCAAAGATATCATTCATTTATTATCATTTCAAGTCACCTTTTTAAATAGTTTATATTTCAATCAAAATAATTCATTTAAACCATTTAAAAGTGTAATTATTATACTTTCAAATCAAGTATTAAAATTTCCAAAGTTTCAATTCAATTCAATCATTTATTTCAATTAAATTTCCATAGACCATTTCAAATCTTATAAATTTCAAATATAGATTTAATCCACAACATACTATTCAAATTATAAAATAAATTCCAAAGCTTTATTATCCTATATTTCATAAGTCCAATATCTTTTAAATAGATTCAAATTACAAGTAAACTAAATATTTTTCATACTAATATAAACTTCAATTATTCATTCCAAGATTTAATATCATTTCAAATTCCTTTCAAAATATCAAAATATCATTTCAAAACATCATTTACTAAATTTAAATTCCATTTAATCACATTTCAAAATAGTTGTATTTCCCAAATCAACTATTCCATTTAAATCATTTAAAGTCAATTCATTATATTTAATAATTAAATATTTAATTTCCAAAATTTAATCTTTTTCAAAGATCATTTATTCATTTGAATTTATTAAACAAATAAAATTCAACTTTCGTAGCACTTAGAAAATGCTACGAAATGTTATGTTTAAAACAGTTCATTAACAAAAGACGGCATTTAAAATGCTGTAATATCTTAATTTAGTTTCAACTAAAATTTTAGTTAAATTTAACAACTATAGCACTAACAAAGTGCAATAATAACCCTTAGTTCAAATTTGCTATTTGGTTCATTTAAAACAATTACAGCATTTTCCAATGCTGTAATATCTTTACATTACATTTCAAAAATGCTGTCAAATCAAATTCAGAGTTTTATTTACAATTTCACACATAATTAACTTTTAATATAAATCATTTTAACTTATAAAATCATATATTTTCACATTTAAAAACAATCTTTTGAATACCTTTATTTCTATGATTTTTTAAAGTCCAATTTCCATACAAAAATCAAATTTAATAATAATTAAATTTTCATTTCTTTAATTAAATTCTTAACTTAACAACTAAGTTTAAATTTCCAAAATACAACTTATTTCCATTTATTTAACTAAATTAAAATTTCACTTTTAAACAAATTTCACAAAAATTCAATTTAAGTTATATTTCCAAATTCAGCTTAAATATTCATTTATTTCATATTTTATTTATACAAATCATTAACACTTTTAAAAATTATTATTACTTAATAAAATCATTAAATTCATCTTTAAATCAAATTTGTCATATTTTCTTACTTAACATAAATTCCATTTATAACCAAAATCATAAATTCCAAAATTAACTTATATTTCAAATTCTACTTCGCCATTTACTTAATTCACTTATTTAATTTGTAGAAAATCACAAATATTTTATAGAAATCATTTTAATAAAGTTTATATCAAAAATATCATAATATTTACATTTTTAAAATATTTTAAAATTTTTAGAAAAATATATAAACCACGGCTTTGTATATAATTTTCTAGCCTAGGTCAAGTGATACGGATATATATCATTTCAGTCCGTAGTTTACAAAGATAATCCGGGTTTTATCATTTCAAACCCGCAATCCCAAGTTAAATAAAATAAATAGAAAAGTCGCCCAGGCTTATCATTTCAGCCCATAACGATCTTTCCCTATTCTAAAGTTCGTTCGGGTATGTATCATTTCAACCCATAGTGATTCTAATCTACAGGGAACTTGCAATGTGATAAACTGATATAAATAAACAGTATACAATATATAACAGTAACAGATGATATAACATGTGTATAAACAGGGATGAACATCATATAATCATAATATAACAGTTATAACAGGATGATATAAATTTACAGATTCAAGTGATGTCAGTTTATCAATTATATAAGTACATATTAGTCTGGTGAGATTTACTCACCTGTATTAGCTGGAGATGACAAACAACAACACACATCAGAGAAGCTTCGAAGGCACGACAACACGGATATGATTTGAGAGTGGAGAGCCAAAGGTAATAGCCTTGAACAAACATTTACACAAAACAATACAAATATATGTAAGTTTCAACACGATTTAAACATCAAATAACATTAGAATTCAAAGCCCAAAACAACATCGAATGAATTGCACTTGTTCTCAACCTCATGTACTTCAGTTAGGCAGTGATTAGGCTCAGCTAACACAGGCATTAGGTCTGGTTTGGGTGTGCAAGAGGTCGGCGTACAAGGTGTTAAATGGTGAAGAGGTATAGGTGCATCAATCTACCACTACAAAGCAAAGTTCATCATTTTCTAGGCTACAACTAGGTTCAGCCATGGGTTATGTGGGCCCAACCAGAGGTGAAGGTGGTGGTGGGTGATGTGGAAGGGGGTGGAGGTCAGGTCAGAGGTGGTGGTGGTGGAGGAAGTGGCGGCTAGAGGTGGTAGAAGGTGATGGTGAACAAACTAGGTCTAGATTTGCATGTAGGTGATGGATTCTTGGATTTTTGTGGAGATGCAAGCCATAGGGGTGCTCGGCCTAGGGATGAGGGTGGTCTAGGGAGGTTGCTGGTCGGAAAGTCAGGTGGTGGAGGTCGAGTCATAGCTGGAGGAGGAGCAAAGCCTAGAAGAAGAGAGCAAGTGCAAAAATCAATGTAAACAAGTAGAAAAAGAATAAGAAAAAGTTGAAAATCATTACCCAAACTTTCCTCAATAGCCATGGCCAAAATTCTTTTGTTTCAGAAATGAAAATGAATGTATGTGAATAGAAAATAGAGTATGCAGCTGAAAGATGTGGATAGTAAAGGCTAATTGATGAAAAGATAAGTTACAAATGTGAAAGGTTGGAAGATAAAAGGCCTTAGGCAAATCAAAAGTCATAACCTTTCAAATTTCTTTTAATTTCTTTATATAAGTTTATATAACTGAAAATAATTATAAATTCAGTTTAAATTCGAAAATGTAACAAAATATAAAATATAAATAAATAATTAATAATATATATATGATTAAAATAAGAAAATAGCACAAAAATGAAAACTAGTCTAGAAAATTTGAAAATAAATTCAATACACTTTGGAAAAACTATTTTAACTTAAATACATGAAAAATGAATATAAATAGAGTAAAACACAGCAAATAAAAGTGAATGTATAAAATAAATAAATAAATTTTAATTACATATAATTAAATTAAGAAAATAGCAAAGAAAATGGAAACTAGGTTTCAAAAATTGAAATAAATTCAAGTAAACTTTAGAAAAATTATACTATCACTTTAAAATTATTAAAAGATAAAAATATACATAAAATAACATATTAACACATATGAAAATAAAATATGAAAAAGAAAATATAATTTATACAATTTAAAATAACAAAATTGCAGAATAAAACAAATTGCACTCAATATTGAAATATACATAACTTATACAGTTTAACTCCGTTTTCAACGAAACAAAAAGCAATGTTCAAGTTATTACATCTATTTTCATAATAAAAGACAAAAATTAAGATTTTATATAATTTAAATTTGAAGTTTAAAAGTCAAAGATTGAACAGTTCGACCAGAATTTCACTTTTCAAAAAAATATTCAATTTATATCAGTTTGAAACTATAACTCACATAATAATCAACATTTATTTTTAAAAATAAAATGTTTGAAATGAACAAGCTTAAAAATAATTTCAAAAAAAAATCAAATTTTAAATTATATGTAAAATCTAGGGTTGTTACACTCTCCCCCACTCAAAACTTTTCGTCGCCGAAAAGGAATAAGGTACGGGAAAGCATAGAAAAGATAGAGTAAAATAGGATTAAGACAAGATGACAAGGAGATTGAAATTGTACCTAATAACTGTTGTTATAGGTAAGTTTACAAGATGGAGGTGATCTTCCCAAGATTCTCCGAAATCAGGAACATAAGCACGAAAAAGATCCTCTAGAATCTGATTCACTCTTTCCGCTTGACCGACTGTCTGTGGATGAAAGCAGTGCTCAGATTCAAAATGAGTATCAAAAATTATTATAGATTATAGAAAGATTTCTAAATAGAAAGATTATAAAAAGATGCCTATACCAGTCTGTAGCAAGATGAGGAAAATAAGAACAACCAAAAGACAGTTTGAAAACAAAATAAGATAATAAGTTTGAAAAACAAAATAAGATAATAGGTTTGAAATTTCCATGGTTTCAGCTTGAATTGATAAATAATTACATAAGTTAAATAAATCTTACTATTTGTAATTTCATTATCTTATCATCTAATTTCTTAAACCAACAATTTCAAAAATCATGGATTTGATTAGAATTAAGTGTATAACATTCAATAAATTTAATTCTTCTTTATTCCTAATTAAAATTAAATTTATTCCTCTCAATATTTTTTTTATCACCTATGTTAAATATACTTACACTTATTATAACTGTTTTAATTTATTCCTAATTCCCTTAACATCATTTATATTATAAATTACTCAATTAACCTTTTAGTCTATTTACCTCTATTAATCTTTTTATAACTAAAATTTAAGTGTATAATATTTATTATAACTACTCAAATTTTTTTTATAAAACTTTTTATACTGTATATTATCCAATTACATTGTTAACTTCTAAAAATTTATGTAAGTTATACTGAATGCAATTGTATTATACAAATAAAACTTTCAAATTCAATCATTTCAATTATTCTTTAAGATAAAATGTAAGAATTAAATTTTCGGTTCCCTTCAAACCATTTAGAGGTAAATAAATATATGTACATAATATGTCAAATCAATTTAAATCATATATCTATATATTTTATAAATCAAATTATATTTTAGAAATTCAAATCAATTTAAAAAAATTTCCAAAACAAAGTTGTAGCAAGACTACAGAATGGTCTCTTCACTTCAAAACTCGAAAATGAATGTCGACGATGCTGTAGTCATCTCCGAAATTATTTTCCAGCGACAAAGAGAAGAGCACAAAATTTTAAACTTTAAATTTCGTTGGAAACAAATTTCTATTCGAAAATACTTTAAATAATATATCCCTTTTAAAACTTTAAATACAAGGTTTGAAACCATCGAAAATTAAATTCTCAAATTCTTGATTTAAATTCATTTTAGTTCCCAAATCAATTTATAAACAACTATTTATAAATTCATTCGTAGAACAATAAATGATAAATCAAGTATTATCATTTTAAATAATCAATTTAAATCAATTTATTAAGTTCCATAAATTTGCTTAGATATATAAAATTTATTTCATTAACAATTTTAAAATAATACTGTGTGAGTTTGTTCTGTCAAAGTGTTTTAGAAATCCTATCGATAGCGTTGATCAGACGAATCGATCGGAAACCCAAATCAACATCAACAACTCAAACAACACAATATATAAAACAAAGCATAGATTTACAAGTACAATTTTTAAAAATTTTATGAAGATAGGTTGGACACAAAAGACAAGATGATTATAACTGAGTAGGGAGATTGATAAGCTTAAATTAATCACGGGCAACCTTAACCGGGTCAACCGTGACTTAAAGAATAAGATCGATGTGGATTTTCTGGGATAAATCTACATTCGATATCGGGAAATAGAGTTTGGAGTAATAAAAGATATTAGCATCTAAACCGAGGATATATATAAATCTCCGGTGAATCGATGCCATTGTAAAGGAGTTTTCCCCTTTACAAGAAAATTAGAATATTGGGGAGACCGCCAATTTCACTATAAAAATCATTCGAAGTGGAGTTATGGGATACTCCAGAATCAGAAGAAGATGAATAGTGAGGGACAAGGATGGATTTTAGAACCTCAGGGAACGTTCCAAAATTCAAAGGAAATTCGAATCAAGGAGGAAAGATTTAAGGTCGAACGAAAGTGATTTTGTAACTAAATTTACCATACATTCTAAGTTTTGCCTAGATCTACCAAAGCTATGATACCAACTGTAACGACCTGATATTTTCAACCATTCGCATCCGCACATGTCGAACTTGAATTGCTCAAAATACCGCGTTGTAAATAAAATTTGGCAAATCTCAGAATATACAGTAAATAAATATAATCACAGATCACAGACACATAGTAAAATAATGCAGCGGAAGTAAAAGAAATAGTAGTTCATGTAGCTACTACATAAATATATCAGAGTTACATAAGATATAATAGAAGAAATAGAGTACAACAGAAGTCTCAATAAAATAACCAAGTACAAGCTGAGTAGAACAACGAAACTGAAATAGATAGGACAAGACAAGCAGATAATCTCCCGCGATTCAAATCTCCAAGAGAGCGGAAATCCAAATCTGTGAATAACTCAGGCTGACCCGAGCATAAAGCAAAACACAAAACACTCGAGTCAAGACAATATATACTTATATAATGTAAACCAACTCAAGTGAACTGTAATAAGGTAAAAGTAACTTAAAGAATGCTTGGGATCGCCCATTCTTTAAGGATCCGTTAAACTATCTACTATGTAGTAATATTCGCTATTATAATAATGTCTAGTATAAAATAAACATACTTTTAAATAGCATTAAGGCTTTACATTTTCCACCTTAACACGTAATATGCCAATAGTCTACACAGTTCCTGCATACCCCGAGAGGCTACGAGAAGATACTCCATAGGTACGACACAAATAGAAACTCGTAGCAAAGCTCGATATGGTAGGTGACACGGCACACAAGGCAATGCCAGGGTAGATATACCAATTACGCACACGAACTGATGGAAACGCATAGCAGCCACTACCGCTCCACCTCTAACAACACTCCCAAATCAAGGGTGCGCACCAAATCAATCACAAGTAATAGAATGGTATCGAAGAAGTGTGTTCGATAAGAGGTGCTACCTCACTGGTCCGAGATCGCTCCTATTTTAGCCACCTTATGCCAACTCACGGGAGTTGGGTCCACGTATATACCTTAGGATCGTCGCCACCATCCTACTTCATTCTGGAAACTCCACCGCGTACACAGTTGTTAAAGTGGTTTTCGGTATCGACAGAGAGTATGTCCATATCCGATCCCGGTCCCTTTAACAACCAATCGTTATTATAACCCGTGGTTATAATTTTAAAATAATATTTTATACTTCAAAATAGAATTCATTTCAAATCAAAATCTTTATCAAAATAAAGATTAAATCAATTCCAAACCATTTCAATATATTTAAAATATCATATCATTTCAAAACTTCATTTCAAATCATTTTAATATATCAAAACATCATATCTTTTCAGAAACTTTATTTCAAATCATTTAATATATCAAAATATCATATCTTCTCAAAAACTTCATTTCAAATCATTTAATATATCAAAATATCATATCTTCTCAAAACTTCATTTCAAGTCATTTAATATATCAAAATATCATATCTTTTCAAAACTTCATTATCAAATCCTCATTTGAGTTCAAGTCCAAATATTCAACTTTATATACCTTTTAAATTCAAAGATATCATTCATTTATTATCATTTCAAGTCACCTTTTTAAATAGTTTATATTTCAATCAAAATAATTCATTTAAACCATTTAAAAGTGTAATTATTATACTTTCAAATCAAGTATTAAAATTTCCAAAGTTTCAATTCAATTCAATCAATTATTTCAATTAAATTTCCATAGACCATTTCAAATCTTATAAATTTCAAATATAGATTTAATCCACAAAATAACTATTCAAATTAAAAAATAAATTCCAAAGCTTTATTATCCTATATTTCATAAGTCCAATATCTTTTAAATAGATTCAAATTACAAGTAAACCAAATATTTTTCATGCTAATAATTTCCATAGACTTGTATGGATGTATGTCTGACATTACACTTTGAGATGTAAAGTTGGTTTCTATCAAATACATTTCTGTTTGGTGGCGGAGAATTTATTCTCTTAGTTTAACACCCTTCTCTAAGACGTATGAGCTCAGAGGTTATGTAGTTGATTGTTACTACTGAAATATTCCCAATTTGGTAATGTGGCATGTTAAGTGTTGCTGATCATTTGTTGATCGAAGCATGGCTTTTGTGAAAAGCATAGCTTTGTGGATGAGACTTCGTCGGACCTTACAACCCGAAATTGTCGAAACAGGAAGGATGCGGCAAGGTTGTTTGGGGGTAGCGCCCTCAGGGTATGTTCATTTCCTTCTGGAAAAAGGTGGTATCATGGTATGGAGCCCAGATACTTAACTTATGTGGTTGTTGCAAATTTATTACTTTGTAGTTGTTGGTGTTGAGGATCCTCGGATAAAGGTCGGTAACGACCGGGATGGCATACTCGTATGTGGAGTTATCTAGTTATAGCTTCATTGCACCAGAAGCGTGAGATAACTCGGCCTTGTGTTGGTAGAGATCCGATTAGGTTCTCGGGGCGTCCCTTCAGAGGCGTACCCATGTGGTGTAGGAAGTTCCTTAGCCTGACCATTTGTTATAAATCCAAAGAAACAATACGTTCCCTGTATGGTTTTAGTTGTATAACCTGCCATTTACTTATGGTAGTTTCATTTTCCAAAAGCATAGCAGATTTCTTTTTATTCCTTTGTGCAAATAACTGTTTTAAGATCTCACACCAGTCCCATGACTGACTCGAAGTTTATTGTTCCCTTTCTAAACTCTGGGTGCCCATAATTTTCCACACGGGCAGCCTAGAGTCAGGTAATCGTTGTTCTGGAACAAAGTCAGGAAAGTATGCTGTGGAGATCAGGAGACGAGCTGGATGGCGAGACGTACTTCCATATATTATTATCATTCCGCTGTGTATTCAATCATATGGGCAGGTTATTATAACTGCCAGTGTTGTGTGTTGTTGTTGTAAACTCTGATGATGTATTGTATGAACTGATATAGTTCTTTTGTTTAATGATTATTCATTTATCTATTATATATTGTTCCGCTGCGATTGTGAGATTCTAATATTGTTTCTGTTTCTTCTTCTTTCTTCTTCTACCTCTTTCTTCTTTAACCCTAATGATTCAGTTTTCCGGCATTCGATGGTTCGGCATTTGATACAGTGGGCGTATTGATCTCGACTTTCGAAAGTCGAAAAATTGGGTCGTTACAACTGAATGGTCTCATAGATTAGGGAAAAATCGTTATGGGTTGAAATGTTAAACTCGAGCGATTTTATGGATTCAGAATTCCACTCGGGATTGTGGGTTGAAATGATATATACCCGTAAATTTAATTTTATTGCGGGTTGAAATGATATATATCCGTATCACTTGACCATAGGATAGAAAATTATATACGGACACCGGATTGGTTAAATTAAATGATTTTTAAATCCTTAATTTTGAATCCAGTTAAATGATATTATGAAATAAAATTTGATTTATATGAACAGAATTATTTTCAAAATCCAAGCTTTTAAAAGGTTGCAATTGGAATTGGTTTAAATAAATTGTTTAAAGGATTTAAATTGAAATCTTAAAGTTGAATTTTGATATATAAATGAAATTCATCAAAATTGAGTTATTGTAAACATTGAATATTTAAGTTTTTAAACCTATTGAATTTGAAGTGGTTTAAATTTGTAGTTCAAACATGGATTTGAAATCGATATATTGAAATTGTTTTAATGAGGATTTGAATTCAAACCTTTAGCCTATTGAATTGAAATCATTGAACTGGGATTGATTTAAATTGAATTTTTGGAACTAAAGTTGATTTGAATTGATTTGCGAAATTGGAAGAAAAAATTCTAATTTCAAACTATTTTCAATATAAACTCTTTTAATATACAAACTCTTTTAACATATAAACTATTTTTCTCATATAAACCATCTTAATATATATATAATTTTTAATACATTAACTATTTTTAATATATAACCTATTTTCTATTTCTAATATATAACTATTTTTAATATATAACCTATTTTAATATATAACAATTTTTAATATATAACCTATTTTAATATATAAACTATTTCTAATATATAAACTATTTTAATCTATAACCTATTTTAATATATAAACATATCTAATACATTAACCATTTTAATCTATAACTTATTTTAATATATAAACTATTTCTAATATATAAACTATTTTAATTTATAACCTATTTTTAAAATATAAACTATTTTAATATATATTATTTAAATTTATAAACAACTTTTAATATAAATGTATAAATATTCCGATATATAAACTACTTTCAATATTCAAACTGTTTAAAGTTGGAACTGTTATGATTTAGATTTATTTGATTTGAATGCAAATATTTTAGTATGATGGTTTAACCTATTTTATGGCCATGCTTTTGAAAATGAATATGATTTAGAGTGAACAATAATTTCGAAAGTGAATATGATTTTGAAAGTGATATGATTTTGAAGTAAATATGATTTTAAAAGTGATATGATTTCGAAAGTGAATATGATTTCGGAAGTGATATGATTTTGAAGTGAATATGATATTTTGATATCAATAATGAATAGGTTTTGAAAATGTAAAAGAACCAACTGGTGTGAAATAAGCGTTTGGCTGTTAGAGATACCGGGATCGGATATTGTCATACTCTCTGCCAATACCGAAAACCACTCTAACAACTGTGCACGTGGTGGAGAATCCAGAATGAAGTAGGATGGTTTGGCGAACGCTACTAGAATGAAGTAAGAGAACGATAATGGATAGCCTTGACTTTCGGGTCATAATTAAAATGACTAAAACAGGAGCTATACCGAGCCAAGTGGGGTCGCTACCTCTATCGGGCACATTTCTTTGATACCATATCTGTTACGTTGTGATTGATTGGTGGTCACCCTTGATTTGATTATGGGAGTCTGTTCTGAGGTTGGCGGTAGTAGCTGCTATGTGTTACCACCAGTCAAGGAGTGCAAAACTGTAGTATCCTATCCTGGGCATTGCCTCGCGTGCCTTGTCATATTTATCCTGATTGCGCCCACTACGAGTTTGGTTTGTGTCTTACCTATGGAGTGCTCCCTGATTGCCCACCAGTTTACGGTGGAGCTTACAGTACTATATAGACTATGACATTTATATAAAATGTGTTAAGGGGGATATCGATAACGCCTTAACGCTATTTTAATACTTTACTTTACTGTAGACATATTATAATAGCGTATCCTACTACATACAGATAGTTTAATGGATCCTTGGGAGATGGAATCTCGAACATCTCTTAAGTTATTGCAAGCACGTTAGACACGGGATAGAAGATGTAAAATCCCGTAAACATCTCTGTAGCCGTTGCACTCATATTTACCTATTTTGATTTAACTTACATAAGATCTTTTAGTTCTGACTCGAGTGTTTTGTCTTTTCATTACGCTCGGGTCAGTCTTAACTTTTCAGTGTATTGAAGACTATTTTTCTGGAGGACAAAGATGAAGATTTAGTATATTATTACTATTTATTATATTTATTCCACTGCATCATGTTTTTCCGCTGCATTATTTGTTTATTCCTGCTATATGTATAACTCTGATCTATATTGTAAAAGTGTAATCAAATGTTATTTGTAAAACAGCTTCATGAACTGTTTATTTGATTATTATATTTTGTCATTCCACTGTGAGATTCTGTGTTTTGTTTTTCCTTCTTTTCAATTATATTCTTATTTACCCCATTAACAATCCTCCTTTTTGAATGGTTTGAGTTGACATGTGTTGTTTATTGTCGATTTAAACAGTCCAAAAATGTGGGTCGTTACAGTTGGTATCAGAGCTAGGTTTAGCGATAACCTTAGCTTTGTGGGGTTTGACTCATTGGAGATAGGTAATAATACCCTAGAATGAGTTTGACTGAGTGTATATATATGAGATATCATACTTGTTAGTGTTATAAAATGTTTTTATATTGTGTTAATTTGTTCTGTTTAGTATTTATAAATTCTGGTTGGTACATAGGATGTTATGGCATCGATAGGGATTTCTAAACACTTAATAGGGCAGACCGACACAATCTTGCTTTCGAAATATAGGTAAATGAAATAATTTTACCTAGTATTATATTTTGTGTATAAAAGAATAAATTTTATAAACGGATATAGTTGTATGTGATATGTTCGTTTGTTAGGAAGTGAAATTTTATAAATATTGATTGCAAAATAGGATTTATAAATAAAATGAATTTAATTGGAAATTTAAGAACTTATGTTCTGGGGTTTTGAAATTAGTTTCAAAAGATTTTGGAATATAATATTAGTATTATTTGAAAGCATTTTGGATATAAATATTTTCAAAGTGATTTGAAAGAAATGTTTTAAAGGAATTTTAAAAGGAAACAAATCATGTACTCCCCTCTTCTGTCGTTGGAAAATAATTTCGGTAATGAGTGCACGCATCATTAACGTTCAATTTCGAGTCTCAAAGTGAGGGAGACCACTTAGTGTTTTTGCTACACCTTGTTTTGATAAAACAGAATTTTGATTTAAACTCCTAAAGTATAGTTTGATATATATAAAAAAAGATAAGTATATGTTATTTCTAAAAAACTGATTTGAAATGAACCCGATGTTTGAGTTCTCAAGTTCTCAATTAATTAATGTTTTCAATTATTGAACTAAAGAAAAACTTGAATTATTAGAAACTTCTAAATTGTGAAATAAAAAAATAAATCTAAGTGTTTAAGAGAAAATATGAATTGAAGTTGTAACTCTTAAGATAATAAATTTGAAACAAACTGGAAACTGTTAAATATGTACAATACTCAATTGAATAAGATGAATTTGTATAATACTCAATTGCATTCTAAAGCATAAATAAAACTTACCAAAATGTTTAAGAAGTTAAAAATGCTAATATGAATATGTAATAGAATATTATATAAGTAAATCAAACTTAAGTAATAAGAATGTTTAAAAAAATGAAATGGTGTTAAAAAAAATGGTTAATAAATAAATTAAATAGCAAAAGAAATTCTCTTCGAGCAAAATGAATATAAACTTAAGTGAACAAATTATAAGTAAAGTTACATTGTCCTAAATTGTGTAAAGAAAATGTAATTTTGTAAAGAATGTTTGAAAGTAAATTGTAACTCTTTGAGATAATTATAACTTGAATAAAGTGGTACAAATGAAAATGAATGTGAATTAAATTGCAAGGAAACTTATATAAAATTTTAAGAATTGATTTGTTGATGACTTCAGATACTGAATATGAAATAATTTATGTAAGTAAATGCAAACTAATGAAAGATGACATTTTATGAATAAATTAGAATTTAAAATAAATCTAAGGATAATAATGTGAAAAGGAACAAAGAATAAACTTAAATAAAATATAAAATTCTTTGTTGTTTGGCTAATGAGAAGTTTGGGGAATGATACTTCAAATTCTTTAAGGTTGTATGAATAATCTATTAAGTAATTATCTAAGGCTGTTGAGTGTACAGTACACTCGATAGCTTATTTATCACCCTTGAACAATGAGAAGTTCTGTTAACCCTTAATTCTCCGCGACTTAAGAATGGCACGATTCAAGCAGGGTGTGCGACTTAGCGAGTCAAGGAACTTTGCGAGTCAGGAAAAGTACACGACTCAAGACTTAAAGAGTTAAGGGATTGTGCGACTTAACGAGTTAATGCTTGAATGATCTACGACTCAAGGAAGCCACCAGCTCACGACTTAAAGAGGCCTACGACTCAACAGGCTCCGACCTAAGGAATGGTCCGACTTAACGGTTTACGAGTTAAGGAAGGTTCCAATCTAAGGCAGTATGCGACTTAAGATACAGGACCGACTTAATGAGTTACGACTTAAGGGACTTCGCGACCTAGCATGCTTCGTGACCTAAAAGTCTACGACCTAACTTCTCTACGACCTAACTTCTCTACGACCTAACGATCTAAAGAAGTTAGTGATCTAGTGGCTCCATATTTCACGACCTATAACTTAAGGTCTGGACGACTTAATACGTTAAGGTCTAGACGACCTAAGGATTGAAGTTGCCTACGACTTACGACCTAGGGAAGACTACGACTTAGCGATTACCTACAACTTACGACCTAAAGTCATTAAGTTGTACACGACCTAAAGTCACTAAGTCGTGCACGACCTAAAACTGTTAAATGATAAGTCTGCTGCCTCGAAACTTAGGCCGGAAGGGGATGACGATGACACACAACTTAGCATGAGTCGGCTGCGACCTATCTAAAGTCGGACGCGACTTATCCTAAGTCGTACACGACTTAAGACTTGGTGGAAAATTCCCTGTTCAAATTCTGCTCTATAAATCACCACCACTTCCAACGACAAACGGACTTTTGGGCCGATCATTTCTTGAAGCAACGTTACTCTGCCGAACTCTCCACTCATTCAACAATTGAAGATCTTCAAACATTCGAGACACTACAACAAGCTACGAGAGGAATTCCATACATCCAACACGGATTCATCGAGTTTCATCATCGAAGTTTGAGCTAGTAGTCGAGATTGTCTTTGTGATCAAATTGTGTTGTTTTCATAAGTGTATTGTATTATCTTGTAACCAGATTCAATAATAAAGAGATTCAAAGTGGACGTAGGCTCGATCTTAAGCCGAACCACTATAAACAGCTGTCTTTTACCGCATTTTCGATATTTTTACTGCTTACTTCTTATTCCCGTCACACGGGTGGTGCTTTCACAATTATATTACACACACCGGGTGTTAGCGTTCACTTTTTAGCGTTAACATTTTAGTGCTTTCACTGAGAACGTGAACTCGGGAATATTTTCACCGTTGCTTCGCAAAGACTCATAAAAAGAACCTCTCTTAAAAACCAGAAGTTGATCTGAAATAATGGCTCATGGAAGAAGAGGTAGACCTATCAGATCTAGAAATGCTCATGAAGGGACTTCCGCTTCCCCAACAGCAGACCAAGCAACTCCTACCATTGGAGTCACCAGGGCTGAATTAGATGACGCAGTTTCAGGATTATACCAACAAATTGAAGCTCAAAACGTTTTGATGATGGATAGATTAACTGCTCTGCTCGGGGCAAATCGTCAACCAGAAAACCATCAAACAACCTTTCCTGAAATGCCACCTTTCCAAGCTGAGGGTTCTACGCCGCAGCCAACTTATCGTGAACATGTGCCCAGGCAAGCTTCCGAGAGAAGGACTGATGCCTGCCCGAAGATGTCTTTGAACAATAAAGAGTACCTGTCCGAAATGGTTGGCCGCATCATGAAAGAGAGCATGCAGAGGGAAGAGAATGAGAGTGACTGGGGATTTGCACCAAGCAGAACTCCGTTTACTGAAAGGATCCTGAAAGCGGAATTTCCAAGGAAATTTGCACCTCCTACTATCCAAGCCTATAGGGGAACGAGTGACCCTAATCATTTCTTATACAAGTACGATTGGCATATGGTCGGTGCAAGAGCGTCAGACGAGATTAAGTGTCGATACTTTCCAGTGTACTTGGAAGGTGTGGCCTTACTTTGGTTCACAAAGCTTCTAGTTCGGTCAATAGATCAATTCTCCGACTTGACGCAAAAGTTTAAAGAACAGTTCAGATTGTATGCTTCAAAAGCTAAGGATATAATGTCACTGTCTAGTCTTGAACAAGCCCCCGGAGAATCAATCAAATCTTTCTTAAGCCGTTTCAATATAGCTGTAGCCGAAGTGGATAATGTAGAACCGCGTATGATCCTGACCTACTTGGTGCGAGCCATCAATAAATCGAGTGAATTTGGAAAATGGCTAAAAATGAAGGAACCAAATTCCCTTGAGAAGTTTTATAAAAAGGCCGATGAATTCATGCGCCTGGAAAACCTTTCCGCCTCAGCAAAAGTATTAGTTGCTAAGGACAACAACAATGATCTTGCTTCTAACAGAAGAAATTCTGAGAATCAGAAAAGGGAAAACGACGGAGGAAAGAATCAGGGGAATAAGATGAAATTCCACCGCTTCGATCTTTAAGATTTTACTCCTTTAACTGATACACCAAGAAATAACTTTTTCGCAACAAAGGATGTTGTCAAGTATCCTAAGCCACCTGAGATGAAGAGAGGTGCAGTGCGTAATGGAAAATTCTGCCAATTTCACAATCAACCTGGCCATGACACTGACCAATGTCGCCAGTTAAAAAATGTGATTGAAGAATTGCTGAAGCAGGGTAAACTCCAACAATACGTTAAGAGAAGAGGAATTGATCCAACCTCATCCACTCGGGATCAACAACGTCCTACCTGTAACGTCCCGACTTTCTATGCCCAAAAAGTCGCATCATTATGAAGAAAGAAAGGGGTAGAAAATAGAAAAGAAGAGAAAGAAAGAAACAACACATCAGAATCTCACAGCGGAAACGGAACAAATTATAATATATCACATAACTAATACATAGTCTTTACATAATCAGAGTACACAACTTATACATCACTTACTAGACAGTTATAAACATCTGTCTAGACATTACAACTCAAATACAAGACAAGACACTATCACAGATATCAACACAGCGGAATACTATATCTACGAACGCCGAAGCCTCCTGCTCCATTGCTCCTCCAGAATATTCGTCAAAACTAAACCTGAATCCCTTGGCTACTCGTAAAAATTTGAGTACCCAAGAGTTTATAAAACAGAAATAAACAACTTGGGTCAGACATGGGTCTGGTGTGAGTAACAGGTTAAACTTGCTTAACTTCAAAACCTTTTGAAAGAAAAGGTATCACGTAAGACTTCCCACACATAAACATGGGTAAGTTTTTACCTTACGCTAACCAAAACATTTGATAGGAAATTCGATTGTATTATAATAGGGTCTAGGGTTTTCAAGTAAATATGAAATAGCCGAAATTGTTACATTATTAAATTCCAGCATACTAGCCACAAAGTGGGTTATACAATCAAGTCCGTTGTCACTTATTGGATTTTGGATTCCATACAATGGCAGGGCTACCGGGGTACCGCCCGTCACAGTACGTGGCCTAGATCACCGTACCGAGGATCACTCCCAATCCCCTGCAACACAAGGTCGGAACATCCCTTACTGGATAATTCCCGCACAAGATACCTCACGGTTGGGATCAGCAACCGCACCACTAATCCGAAATAAAAAGGGACATCTAGACAGAGGTAACCTTGTCCTACTTGGGTGCTACCCACTAACCTTGCTGCACCTCCCCTGTTTTAGCCATTCCTGGTTTGTGAGGCTTGAGGTCACGATTACCTTTAAATAGAACACATCTATCTTAGAATGCTCATCGTCCACCTGACGATGTGCTGAAAGCATTCAGTCCATATAAGTTCGTTCCGGGTTCGAACGAAACCGAAGGCATTATCTCGTTACACTCATTTTGGAATCACCCTCAGAGTTAACGACAATAACCCTTGCACTCTGAATCTTCATCTTCACTTGATTCACGACCTATCGTTAATTTGGATCGATGTGGTATTCGGGTCTCCAGACCTGGAAATCCGGTATACGGAAACCCGATCCCGGTCTCATCGAAATCCAAAGCGTATCTTTTAAGGCCAAGTTGTTTTAAGGTTAAAACAATTCAATTCTTATCTATATACACAAAGATAGATAATTCAATAGATAATCTACATTATCATCCCAAACAGATAATTCACATTATCATTATAATTCAACCAAACATCCATATCATATATCAATCATATCTCATCAGAGATATCAAACAATGAAATACATTCAATCTCATTCATCCATCCTTAAGCAATGATTTATATCATCTAATTAATTTAAAGTGAATTAAACTAATTACTTTATTCTATAAATCCTGCTTACTTAATTATTAATTAAACCAATTAATTAATCATTACTCTAAGTATCCATCTTAATTAATCATTCCTGATTAATAATCCTTTAATTACTTTAAGTAATTAATTCTTAATTAATTTCACAAATTAATTAACTTAAACCATTACAGTAATTAATCTTTAATTACTTCATAAACTAATTAACTATAATTAATTACATTAATCCATAATTAATTACATTAATTAATTACTTTTTAAATTACTTATTATTGATTAATTAGTTTTAATTAATCATTCCTTAATTACATCATTAATTGTATTAATTTATGATCCTTAATTACAACTTAATTATTAATTACTTAATTAAATTAATTACATTAAGTAATTAACCTTTAATTAAACAACATTATTAATCACTTTTGATTAATCTTCAATCAGTAATTAACTACCCTTAATTACTTTCACTAACTAAATTAATTACTTCCTTAATTAATTTCTTAATTAATCCCTTGATTAATTATTCAAAGTAATTAACTCAAATTACTTCTATTAATAAAATCATTTATTCAACTAATTACTTCCAGTAATTATCTTATTATTTACTTCCCTAAATAATCTTACTTTAATAATTACATTAAGTAATTATTATCAAATCATCTCTTGATTATTCTAAATTAATTAAACTTAATTAATTAGCTTAACAAATCAAACTAACTTCAATTAATTACCATAAGTAATTAATTCTTAATTACTTCCAATAAGTAATTACATTTAAACAAATTCTATAATTGATTATCTTCAAATTAATTAATCTAATTAACTATTAAAATTAATCCTATTAATTAATTATTAAATAATCCATAGTTAATGACTTCATTAACTATTAACAACTCTTTAATTACTTTTCTTAAGTAATTAACTTAGATTAATTATTATTAATTTCAAATTAATAAATCTTAATAACTAATTAATAAATCTCTAATTATTTAATTAATTAAGTGTTAACCATAACTTAATTAATATTTAATTACTCTACTAATTAATTCTTAACCATTTATTAATACTCTAATTTATAATCCTTAATTATAAATTAATTATTCCTAATTAATTAATCTTAATCATAAATAAATTAGTTTAAAACTTTAATTATCTATTTAATTAATCCAAATGATTAATTAATTTGATTATTTAAACCATTTTAATTTACCTTAAAGATTTAATAATGTTTTTAACTTTAAGATAAAATATTTACTTATCCAAGTTTAAAATTCCTTATTCACAAAACATTTGAAACATCCATTTTCAAATTTACTTTTAAATTTCATTTTAAATTCTCGATTTAAAATGAATATCAATTTCGTCTTTAACAAAGTTAAAACCAATTTTAAAAACCTTTATATGTTAAAGAATTCCTACATCTTATAAAAGAATTTCTAAAAGCTTAAATCAAATTCCTTTTTAAATTTAAAACATTTAAATATAATTAACATTTTAACTTATTTACAACATTTACATTTATAAACTTATTTATTCCCAATCTAAGATTTAAACTAAACCTGAATCCATATATTTAAACTTTGATTTAAATTCCTGTTTTTATATTTCTTCACAAATTTAAATTCAGTTTAAATTTAAACAAACAGGTTTTTAAAAACCTGGCAACACTAATGTACTCGAGCTCCACCCTAATTACTTCGAGTCGCATCCCCTAAAACCTCGAGTCTCCCTCGAAATAACTCGAACAAAAACGCGAGACCTTCCTCTGTAAAAACAGACTTCACCCAGACAATCATCGATCTCGTGCACGTGCACGACCACCAGCGTCAACTCCGACCATCGCCGAGTATCCCCACAAGTCAGCGATCCTCCCTACACCATATCACGATCATCAATTCTTCGATCACTACTCGAATTCGAAATCGAGTAGCATCACCCAAAACTGGAACAGAAAGACCAAACTCCCCAAAACCTGTCAGCACTTCCCCCACGGCGCTCCGTTCACCAGAGAGCTTCCACCACCGGCCACAGCCTCGCCTACGACCAAACTTTCAACACCTAAAACCAAGTTGAACTCGATCTTCTCTACAGACCGTACCGACCCAGACAAGTTGCCTAGTTAAAACTAGGGCTACAGATAAGAAACCATCACCGCAGCTACCAAGGTGATTTGCATCATCATCACTCATTTTTCCACACTTCTCTGATTGCTCCTCTACCCACAAGAAAAATCCCGACCCTTCAATATCAATAGATCACCACAATTTCCCAAATTCCTCTTTTTAGTTCATCACAGAACTGCTTCCCAAATCCTATACTAAAAATTGTGTTTTCTGATTTAAAAATCATATTTCCTGTTAAGGTTTCAGATCACAATCTAAGTTTAATAAATTAAAGAATTTAAGTTTTAAACAAAACACATGTTTCCAGTTCATTTTTGGTTTCCAGAAGGACTTTGTATTTATTTTAACTTAATCACAATTTTAATCTCAAACTTATGATCACACAAATAGTTTTTGTTTATAAATTTAGTCCTAATAACAGCTAGATTAAGTGTTAAGAAATTTCAAATAGAATTTGAGCCTGGCAAACAAAAAAATAATAACAGAGTACATTGTCATACATGCACACAAAACATCCACATATACATACAGCAAAAATTTCACTTGTATATTCATACATCAATACATATATAAGCAGAACTATCTATAACATTCACATGCAACCATCTTTCATAAATTTAATCTTTTAAAAATATGATGTTACTCACCTTATATACATCGAAACAGAGGCAGCCTCCTTAATTTTGAAAAGCTTTTGAAACTCTTAAAATCTGAATGCCTTTTCGATCTTTAAAACTTGAATACTTGCTAAAGAAACTTGCATGCAGGCTAGATCCCATATTTCATTTGAAAGCTTTAAATTTTGAATGCTGCTTTAAAACTCAGGTTGGAAAAAATGTATGCAGACTGGTTTTCGAATTGATTCCAGAGATGAGAAGAATGTTTGCAGGCCTTTGTTTTTTGATTTGGAAACTATATTACAGGTTGATCTTTTGATTTGGTTTGAAGAATGTGACAGGGTTTCTTTTGAATTGGAAATGATTTTCAGGTTGATTATTTGAGAATTTAACTTTTGAAGATGAATTCAGGTTTGAGATGAATTTCAGTTTTGATTTGAAGATGATTTCGGTTTGGTATATTTTCTGATTTTGGTTTTGTCTTTGTTTTTGCAAATGAAAAGATAAGAAAAGAAAAAGAAATGAAATGATAGGTATATGTTTTTATAAGTTAATATGAAGTTTATTAAAATAAAAGAAAACCAAAAATTTAAAAACTTGACATTTGTCACATAGAGTTGTTAATAAATTAACACTTGTTACTATATAGTCTTTAGAGAATTACACATGTCTTTTAAGTAACACTTATTTATTTTAAATGTAAATAAAGCCTTTTTCTTAATTATAAATTTACAATTTCTTATATATATATATATAGATAATTTTTTTTAAAGAAATAAACCAATCATACTTATAAATAAGAGCTTATCCAAATATCTATAAAAATCCAAATATTTATAACCACATTCAATTTCTTTAAAATCTATTTATCTATATATAAAACAATACATTATTAATATTGTTTGAAAATAGCAATTTGTCAAATTTAAATAATTTATAAAGAGATTATAAATTTCTACTATTACTAAATGAATTAATATATCATTTGTTTATTAAATACAAACCAAAGCTTTTCTATTTACAATATATATAAATAAATATATATATTCAAATAGAAATATCTTATTAGATTTTAAAAGATAAAATCATCAATTAATACTAATTTAATCAGATTATTAAATTAAATTCAAATCTTATTATCAAAGATTATCCATATCAATTTAATTATTCAACAGATTATTAAATTGATATTGTTAAAATTTCCGGGATATTACATTCCTCCCCCCTTAAAATAATTTCGTCCCCGAAATTTAAACAAAGGTAATTTAATAATCTTATTAAAGATTTTAATTTAAAACACAAGCATATACTATCATCCATATTCTAACAACCATAGCAACCAATTCATCCAATCAAACAATTCTAACTATCTAGACTAAATTCTAGATAAAATTCCTCGAGTTTCCCCAAGTATATATATATACCGGGATACTCGCTCTACAAACAATCTAAACTACTAAGCTATAGATCTCCTACTCATCTAGATCTACAGAACTAAACAGAATATCAGACTACAGACGAGTCTGACTCAACTACCAAACTTCCCAAACTGCAGATTCTAAAACCAGAGATAGATCAACTACGTACTCCCTCAGAGATACGTAAAACACAATGAATTCCAGTTATCCAAACTGACAATTCAATTCAGAAGACCAAATACTTATCCAGGTCAGCACACAGAAGAGATCCAAACTTACTTCTCCCATCCAGAGATACACTCCAAACTGCTTTCGCTGCTCAACTCTGATCTGAGGTAGAACACAAGCACAGACTGGACAACTTATTCCAGAAATAAGGTTCACTGATCCATAAATAAAACTCAGATACTCCAGCAAAACTTGAGCTGCTTCACCAAATCCATCTCTAGGAAACATCCTTCCACTAGACTGAACCACCGGTATCACTCCTGGAATCCAGTCTATAAGAAAACTCAACCTTCAGATGCGGACAAACTTCTGACTTCTCTGAAGATATCCAGAAAAACTCTGACAACCCAAGAGAACATTCAGCAATCGCAAGTCACTTTTGCGATCAACCCATCCTAATTCCAAACAGACTGTTCTCTCTTTACCAATCAGAACAGCTTACACTTATTTATCCAATTTATCGAAGAAATGGATCCACTCTGCTGCTTCTGATCTTCACTTCCAGAAAAATTGCTCAGCCAGAAAACTTTCCTGCCAACGCGCAGAATACTCCGAGTTGCACTGCTGCCACATATGCCAAAGATTCCCAAATCAAAGCTCTTCGAGAAACTCGAACCTCAAACAAAATAGAAACACCATGCTGAACTCAGCCACAACACCGAAGCAGATACACTTCCTTAAGCTTGTTCCAAAGAAAACATCTTCGGAAACATCCATCGTCACTGTATCTCATCATACAGCTACTATTACCTGAGGTATCAAGGTACCATCACTCACTTCTGTTCAACCGACAGATCCAACTTTACTCATCCAAACTTCAAAGATAAACTCCGAACCATTACAGTTTCCTTCGGAGATCGATGAAATCCTTCACCACAGCAAAGCTTACTCGAGACGGTATTGGGTCTACAGTCTCGACAAATACACTTCCAACCTCAACATTTAAACTCCAACCATTGGTAGTCGTGTTTCACACACCACTACCCCATCTACCTTTATAACTTATATTGGAAAACCCGAACAGGTAACCCAACAAATAGGTAGAAATATATATATATTTAAAAATGATACTTTTTATATAGAAATTATTTCTGGGTAAAATTATTTCATTTACCTCTTTAAAACAATATTGTGTCCGTTGGCCTGGTTCAAGTGTTTAGAGATCCCTATCAATAACGTTAGCTACTCGTATTGACCAGAATCCATATACCACTCAACCGATCAATTAACACAATATAAAATCATTTTTATATAACTAACAATTACGCGCTCTCAAGATAGACACCACTTCAGAGCCTAGGTATTCACTCAACCTACTGCTCTGATATTCAATTAACCAAAAGCTTAGGCATTCGCTCAACCTATGCTCTGATACCATATGTAACGTCCCGACTTTCTATGCCCAAAAAGTCGCATCATTATGAAGAAAGAAAGGGGTAGAAAATAGAAAAGAAGAGAAAGAAAGAAACAACACATCAGAATCTCACAGCGGAAACGGAACAAATTATAATATATCACATAACTAATACATAGTCTTTACATAATCAGAGTACACAACTTATACATCACTTACTAGACAGTTATAAACATCTGTCTAGACATTACAACTCAAATACAAGACAAGACATTATCACAGATATCAACACAGCGGAATACTATATCTACGAACGCCGAAGCCTCCTGCTCCATTGCTCCTCCAGAATATTCATCAAAACTAAACCTGAATCCCTTGGCTACTCGTAAAAATTTGAGTACCCAAGAGTTTATAAAACAGAAATAAACAACTTGGGTCAGACATGGGTCTGGTGTGAGTAACAGGTTAAACTTGCTTAACTTCAAAACCTTTTGAAAGAAAAGGTATCACGTAAGACTTCCCACACATAAACATGGGTAAGTTTTTACCTTACGCTAACCAAAACATTTGATAGGAAATTCGATTGTATTATAATAGGGTCTAGGGTTTTCAAGTAAATATGAAATAGCCGAAATTGTTACATTATTAAATTCCAGCATACTAGCCACAAAGTGGGTTATACAATCAAGTCCGTTGTCACTTATTGGATTTTGGATTCCATACAATGGCAGGGCTACCGGGGTACCGCCCGTCACAGTACGTGGCCTAGATCACCGTACCGAGGATCACTCCCAATCCCCTGCAACACAAGGTCGGAACATCCCTTACTGGATAATTCCCGCACAAGATACCTCACGGTTGGGATCAGCAACCGCACCACTAAGCCGAAATAAAAAGGGACATCTAGACAGAGGTAACCTTGTCCTACTTGGGTGCTACCCACTAACCTTGCTGCACCTCCCCTGTTTTAGCCATTCCCGGTTTGTGAGGCTTGAGGTCACGATTACCTTTAAATAGAACACATCTATCTTAGAATGCTCATCGTCCACCTGACGATGTGCTGAAAGCATTCAGTCCATATAAGTTCGTTCCGGGTTCGAACGAAACCGAAGGCATTATCTCGTTACACTCATTTTGGAATCACCCTCAGAGTTAACGACAATAACCCTTGCACTCTGAATCTTCATCTTCACTTGATTCACGACCTATCGTTAATTTGGATCGATGTGGTATTCGGGTCTCCAGACCTGGAAATCCGGTATACGGAAACCCGATCCCGGTCTCATCGAAATCCAAAGCGTATCTTTTAAGGCCAAGTTGTTTTAAGGTTAAAACAATTCAATTCTTATCTATATACACAAAGATAGATAATTCAATAGATAATCTACATTATCATCCCAAACAGATAATTCACATTATCATTATAATTCAACCAAACATCCATATCATATATCAATCATATCTCATCAGAGATATCAAACAATGAAATACATTCAATCTCATTCATCCATCCTTAAGCAATGATTTATATCATCTAATTAATTTAAAGTGAATTAAACTAATTACTTTATTCTATAAATCCTGCTTACTTAATTATTAATTAAACCAATTAATTAATCATTACTCTAAGTATCCATCTTAATTAATCATTCCTGATTAATAATCCTTTAATTACTTTAAGTAATTAATTCTTAATTAATTTCACAAATTAATTAACTTAAACCATTACAGTAATTAATCTTTAATTACTTCATAAACTAATTAACTATAATTAATTACATTAATCCATAATTAATTACATTAATTAATTACTTTTTAAATTACTTATTATTGATTAATTAGTTTTAATTAATCATTCCTTAATTACATCATTAATTGTATTAATTTATGATCCTTAATTACAACTTAATTATTAATTACTTAATTAAATTAATTACATTAAGTAATTAACCTTTAATTAAACAACATTATTAATCACTTTTGATTAATCTTCAATCAGTAATTAACTACCCTTAATTACTTTCACTAACTAAATTAATTACTTCCTTAATTAATTTCTTAATTAATCCCTTGATTAATTATTCAAAGTAATTAACTCAAATTACTTCTATTAATAAAATCATTTATTCAACTAATTACTTCCAGTAATTATCTTATTATTTACTTCCCTAAATAATCTTACTTTAATAATTACATTAAGTAATTATTATCAAATCATCTCTTGATTATTCTAAATTAATTAAACTTAATTAATTAGCTTAACAAATCAAACTAACTTCAATTAATTACCATAAGTAATTAATTCTTAATTACTTCCAATAAGTAATTACATTTAAACAAATTCTATAATTGATTATCTTCAAATTAATTAATCTAATTAACTATTAAAATTAATCCTATTAATTAATTATTAAATAATCCATAGTTAATGACTTCATTAACTATTAACAACTCTTTAATTACTTTTCTTAAGTAATTAACTTAGATTAATTATTATTAATTTCAAATTAATAAATCTTAATAACTAATTAATAAATCTCTAATTATTTAATTAATTAAGTGTTAACCATAACTTAATTAATATTTAATTACTCTACTAATTAATTCTTAACCATTTATTAATACTCTAATTTATAATCCTTAATTATAAATTAATTATTCCTAATTAATTAATCTTAATCATAAATAAATTAGTTTAAAACTTTAATTATCTATTTAATTAATCCAAATGATTAATTAATTTGATTATTTAAACCATTTTAATTTACCTTAAAGATTTAATAATGTTTTTAACTTTAAGATAAAATATTTACTTATCCAAGTTTAAAATTCCTTATTCACAAAACATTTGAAACATCCATTTTCAAATTTACTTTTAAATTTCATTTTAAATTCTCGATTTAAAATGAATATCAATTTCGTCTTTAACAAAGTTAAAACCAATTTTAAAAACCTTTATATGTTAAAGAATTCCTA
The DNA here is from genome assembly GCA_030737815.1 of Allium fistulosum. Classification (NCBI taxonomy): domain Eukaryota; kingdom Viridiplantae; phylum Streptophyta; class Magnoliopsida; order Asparagales; family Amaryllidaceae; genus Allium; species Allium fistulosum. The sequence continues at coordinate 1,070,530,403 of CM060904.1, forward strand.
CATCTTATAAAAGAATTTCTAAAAGCTTAAATCAAATTCCTTTTTAAATTTAAAACATTTAAATATAATTAACATTTTAACTTATTTACAACATTTACATTTATAAACTTATTTATTCCCAATCTAAGATTTAAACTAAACCTGAATCCATATATTTAAACTTTGATTTAAATTCCTGTTTTTATATTTCTTCACAAATTTAAATTCAGTTTAAATTTAAACAAACAGGTTTTTAAAAACCTGGCAACACTAATGTACTCGAGCTCCACCCTAATTACTTTAAGTCGCATCCCCTAAAACCTCGAGTCTCCCTCGAAATAACTCGAACAAAAACGCGAGACCTTCCTCTGTAAAAACAGACTTCACCCAGACAATCATCGATCTCGTGCACGTGCACGACCACCAGCGTCAACTCCGACCATCGCCGAGTATCCCCACAAGTCAGCGATCCTCCCTACACCATATCACGATCATCAATTCTTCGATCACTACTCGAATTCGAAATCGAGTAGCATCACCCAAAACTGGAACAGAAAGACCAAACTCCCCAAAACCTGTCAGCACTTCCCCCACGGCGCTCCGTTCACCAGAGAGCTTCCACCACCGGCCACAGCCTCGCCTACGACCAAACTTTCAACACCTAAAACCAAGTTGAACTCGATCTTCTCTACAGACCATACCGACCCAGACAAGTTGCCTAGTTAAAACTAGGGCTACAGATAAGAAACCATCACCGCAGCTACCAAGGTGATTTGCATCATCATCACTCATTTTTCCACACTTCTCTGATTGCTCCTCTACCCACAAGAAAAATCCCGACCCTTCAATATCAATAGATCACCACAATTTCCCAAATTCCTCTTTTTAGTTCATCACAGAACTGCTTCCCAAATCCTATACTAAAAATTGTGTTTTCTGATTTAAAAATCATATTTCCTGTTAAGGTTTCAGATCACAATCTAAGTTTAATAAATTAAAGAATTTAAGTTTTAAACAAAACACATGTTTCCAGTTCATTTTTGGTTTCCAGAAGGACTTTGTATTTATTTTAACTTAATCACAATTTTAATCTCAAACTTATGATCACACAAACAGTTTTTGTTTATAAATTTAGTCCTAATAACAGCTAGATTAAGTGTTAAGAAATTTCAAATAGAATTTGAGCCTGGCAAACAAAAAAATAATAACAGAGTACATTGTCATACATGCACACAAAACATCCACATATACATACAGCAAAAATTTCACTTGTATATTCATACATCAATACATATATAAGCAGAACTATCTATAACATTCACATGCAACCATCTTTCATAAATTTAATCTTTTAAAAATATGATGTTACTCACCTTATATACATCGAAACAGAGGCAGCCTCCTTAATTTTGAAAAGCTTTTGAAACTCTTAAAATCTGAATGCCTTTTTGATCTTTAAAACTTGAATACTTGCTAAAGAAACTTGCATGCAGGCTAGATCCCATATTTCATTTGAAAGCTTTAAATTTTGAATGCTGCTTTAAAACTCAGGTTGGAAAAAATGTATGCAGACTGGTTTTCGAATTGATTCCAGAGATGAGAAGAATGTTTGCAGGCCTTTGTTTTTTGATTTGGAAACTATATTACAGGTTGATCTTTTGATTTGGTTTGAAGAATGTGACAGGGTTTCTTTTGAATTGGAAATGATTTTCAGGTTGATTATTTGAGAATTTAACTTTTGAAGATGAATTCAGGTTTGAGATGAATTTCAGTTTTGATTTGAAGATGATTTCGGTTTGGTATATTTTCTGATTTTGGTTTTGTCTTTGTTTTTGCAAATGAAAAGATAAGAAAAGAAAAAGAAATGAAATGATAGGTATATGTTTTTATAAGTTAATATGAAGTTTATTAAAATAAAAGAAAACCAAAAATTTAAAAACTTGACATTTGTCACATAGAGTTGTTAATAAATTAACACTTGTTACTATATAGTCTTTAGAGAATTACACATGTCTTTTAAGTAACACTTATTTATTTTAAATGTAAATAAAGCCTTTTTCTTAATTTATAAATTTACAATTTCTTATATATATATATATAGATAATTTTTTTTAAAGAAATAAACCAATCATACTTATAAATAAGAGCTTATCCAAATATCTATAAAAATCCAAATATTTATAACCACATTCAATTTCTTTAAAATCTATTTATCTATATATAAAACAATACATTATTAATATTGTTTGAAAATAGCAATTTGTCAAATTTAAATAATTTATAAAGAGATTATAAATTTCTACTATTACTAAATGAATTAATATATCATTTGTTTATTAAATACAAACCAAAGCTTTTCTATTTACAATATATATAAACAAATATATATATTCAAATAGAAATATCTTATTAGATTTTAAAAGATAAAATCATCAATTAATACTAATTTAATCAGATTATTAAATTAAATTCAAATCTTATTATCAAAGATTATCCATATCAATTTAATTATTCAACAGATTATTAAATTGATATTGTTAAAATTTCCGGGATATTACACTACCCATCAATCCGATTCTCGCAACAACACTGCAGTGCAAGATTCAGAAAAGCTTGTCATTAATGTTGTCACAGGAGGTCCACACCGAGCAGGCAGAAGATGGGACGACTGCTAATTGTCCACAAAACTGCAACTGGGGCATCTTTCACTTTCTCTGGCATATAAATCCGAAGCTGCGAATCTAATGCAAATGGAAAATCAGCCCGGAGATTCTGAAACAACAATCACTAGCATCCATTTTTTACTTAACATCATTGCTTAAATTTGTAAAATGATAATGGATGTGTAACTTTTGCATTGTAAACCGCTGAGAAATCAGTATGATTGAATAATGAAAAACTATGAATTCTGTGTTTTTTGTTACAAAATGCCTGTTATATTTCGATGTGTAAATACTCTAAATGTATTGCTAAAATGTCGATCTAATATTGCAGGTCATTAAAGCAAAGCTCACCCATCGCAAAGCCAAGCGAGCCCTACAAATCACTTGTTAAGCAAATACCAAGCAATAAAAGATTCCAGACTCAAATCCCATACAAAAGGAACTTCACATAAAAGTTGGCGATGCCACTGTGTCAAGCACTCGTTAACTGGTTGCGGTCGTCAATATAAAAAGACATCCAACCAAGTAACTTGCGTTTACCCTGTGGAGTCACTTAACAGTGAAGTCTACTTCTTCGGATAAAGCAATTTACTTGCAAAAGAAAGGGAGACGCGCTTGGAAACAATAATAAAGGATCGCAAATTGGAAGATGATGAGGAAACATGGGCCGGCAAACATAGAAGCAGCCAAAAGGAGGTATGCCTCTCAATTAGAAGGCCGGTAGATCCACAAATGGGACACCTTCCCAAGCAGAAGGAACAGGACCCTTGCTAACTGGTCGTGATGCATCCGATCAGACAGCTTGCGTCCATCTCATGGATCCAATCGCCTCTGAGACGCAACCCTCCTGGCACACCAATCCACCAAGGCTCCTCTCCGGAAGCCGATAAAGCCCTCTAACGAGGCACGCCAAAAAATGAAAGTGCTTTCCTCAATCAAAAAAGATTAGTGGAACCACCGGATGGGCACCTTCCCAAGCTGAAGGAACAGGGCCCTTGTTAGTTAATTGCGATCGTTTATGCAAACGAACATCCAATCAAGCAACTTGCGTCCGCCCCGTGGATCCATTCAACCATGAGAAAGTAACTTCCAGGCAATCACAAGACCTCTTCGAAGGCAAAAGCCCTCTTCGGAGGCACATTTCACCAGTGTAAAAGTGCAAAATGCTCCTCTTCGGAGGCCCACTTCACCAGAGCTGAAATGCCAAAAAGCCCTCTTCGGAGGCACATTTCACCAGTGTAGAAGTGCAAAATGCTCCTCTTCGAAGGCCCACTTCACCAGAGCTGAAATGCCAAAAAGCCCTCTTCGGAGGCACATTTCACCAGTGTAGAAGTGCAAAATGCTCCTCTTCGGAGGCCCACTTCACCAGAGCTGAAATGCCAAATTGCTTCTCTTCGGAGACCAAAATTGCTTCTCTTCGGAGACCAAAATCGCTTCTCTTCGGAGACCAAAAAACCTCTTCGGAGGCACACTTCACCATGCTTGAAGTACCGGACATAAGCCCTCTTCAGAGGCACAAAAACAAAGCCTTTTTCGAAAGCACTAGACAAATCAAAAAATTCTTCAGAAAGTTCACTTCATTGCATAGGAAAATCCACTTTTTAACAAATAAGAGTGATCATCTCTGAAAGTTGAAGTATTCTTCAAGGAAGAAAGAGAAATTGACAATTTCTCCAAAAACGAGACACGCTCCATTAAAGGAGAATAATTGCTTCCTCAAAGATGGAATAGTTGTTCTCCAAAAATAAGATTACAAGTCTCATCAGAATAAAAAGATATTGCAATGCACTTGTGATATGGGGGCAATATTGTACAATTTAGTTACAGTAATAAAAGCAACATACCACAAGTTCATCACAATATCACGCAAAAAAGATGTGGAATAAATGTATCCTCAAGCACGGATATAAAATCTGCACAAGTAAAGGAATCATTTATTCTACACTAAAAACAAGGAATAGATGTGTTCACATATGCTAACAAGAATTCGTTCAAGTAAAAGGATTATTTTATTCAATACTATGAAAATTCTTTACATATGCAGGATTCAAAAAATGGAGACCGGTATCCGCACAATCTCCGGTCAATACATGCAAAAAAGCAAAAAAGGCAAAATCAAACTCATTTCTCCTTCTTCCCGCCCTTGGAGCTTTTACCCGGCCTGATAATTAGTTTCGGAGGCCGTATCGGAGAAGGAGGAGAAAGAGACTCAGTCGGATCGACTTCAGCTTCATCTCCAGCAGCAGAAGAGCCTTTCTTTCCTTTCTTTGAAACCACACGTTTCCCCTTCTTCTTGGAAGAGAACTCACTCCCCGGAGTAAGAAATGTAGAAAGTTTTGTGTCATAGTCAAAAGACTGCTCCGGAGTCTCCTCACTATCTTCCAGATCTTCCGCTTTCTGTTCCTGAAAAACGGGTGGTGCATCCAAGCCTCGAAGGGCCGCTATTTGTTCTTCCTGTGAACTTGGTTCAAAAGCTGGAAGAGGAGTAACTTGAGAAGAAGGAGGAACGGTAGCTGAAGAAGGAGAAGTTGGCGTAGTTTTCGGTGCTTCCTCTACATAAGAAAAGAAGTTAAAATCAGTACTCTCCAAGATAAGAGAAGATATTGGTTCGTCAAGGCTTAAGTATTAAGTAAGAAGATCATCAAGCTCAGTCAAATCGAATAAGTGGTTCACCGGGGCGGGGTCGACGTCAAAGTTACCTGGAGAAGTCGACTTGGCGAAATCTGTTTCGAATTTCTGAGCCGTAATGTCTTCCAGGGCCTCTTCTTCTGTGGGAGTGGTAACAATATCTTTGTCAGCTTTGGCAGGAGGTGAAGAGTGAGAACTAGAACCAATGATATCGACATCAGCAGAGACCGAAGTATGAACAGGGGCAGCAAGAAGTATTTCTTTTTCGGAATGCTTCTCCTCTGTCGCTTCAGCTCGCACTCGGGCAAGCTGCTTTTTTCCCTTAGCAAGAGCAGCACGGGCGTCCTCATCTAAATAAGTTGCTTCAAGGTCTGCTTCGGCATAGCCGGCACCACTAAACATATCAATAATCGCCTCCCACACTTCAGCTAAGGTGACTTCATATTCCGGTCCCAAAAATGAAAGGCTACCATGCCCCAAGACGCAATGGATATAAAAGTCAAACAAAGTCGTATCGATGGTGGCTCTAGTTGCCTTATGGGATTCTTCAGCCGCTTCTTTTTCGGCAACGGCTGCAACTCGACCAGCAACAGCCTCATCACGCTCTTTCTCAGCTTTAAAAAGTCGAGTTTTTAACTCCTCAATCTCCACGTTTTGGGAAATAGCTGTTTCCCGCAGCTCAGTGTTTTCTTTGCGGTATTTCTCGGTAACATGCTATTCAGCTGTAAGCTTCATTTCAGCATCCCTCTGCGCAGCGTGTGCGTCCCACACTTACTTCTGAAAGACTTCTTCTTTTTGAGTATACGATGCAGAAGAAGTGGCGAGATCTTCCTTAAGTCGCTTGACTTCAGATTCAAGCCTTGCATTGTCATCCGCGATGCTCGTCATCTCGGCATCATGCTGCTTGCACCATTTATCCCATTCAGTCTTATCGTTCTCCAGAGTCAGCATGTTTTCGAGATTCATGTGGTTGACTCTTTGGAGTTCATCAACAAGCTTTTGCCATTGCGACATCCTCTCAATATCAAGCCTAACCGCATCATGATTTCTGAGCATGGCTTGTTTATCGATCGGAACTAGATCTAAGTCAAAGCGCACTCCTCTTAGGCACCAATTCAGAAATCGGCTCTGAAGTGTTGGAGGACCGTCTTTAACTTGGTACTGGGGCCTTTGGATGATCGCTTGGATATCAGATTTCTTTAGAGCAAGAGAGCCGGATGGAATATTAGGAGAGATGGGAGCGTCAGTCTTTTCCGAAATTGCAGATGCGTCCTTTTCGCCAAGTTTGGTCCGCTTACTAGAATCATCAGCAATGTGACTCTTCTCCTTGTCGTCGTGAGATTTCCTTTTATGAGAATCGTCACTTCTGCGGGAAGAATCGTATCGCTCGTCTCTATTCCCATAGTGCTGTTCATCTTCTATTTTGCGGCGCTCCTCATAATCCCATCTCTCTCGAGCTTTTCTAGAGGCCCTTTCTTCGTCGGTCTCCTGACGAGAAGGAAGATAATGCCTAAAATCATAAGCATCGCGGCTTCCATAACGTTGAAATTTGTCGTAATACAATCCACTTCGCCCCATCAGAGAACCTGAAATTGAAGAAAGGACGAGCCTTAGAAATCTTCAAGTAGAAAAAGCTAAGTGCATATAAATGCCAAAAATCCTAAGTGTGTGTAATGTGCAAGCTACGCGCGTCAGACTACAAACCACTTTTGGGTGTGGAAATGGCAATGACTTGTGTGGTAGGTGTTGTAGTTTGTTGCAAAAAAGATGTCGCTTCAACAACAGGAGAGATCGCTTTTGAAGTATCATCTTTAAAAAGCTCCTGAGAAGTTATCATTATATCACTCAAGTTATCAAAGGTGTCATCGCCGTGATACCCAGCAGAACTCTCTTTTTCAACTTCCACATCGACCGTCTTTTCAGAAATTCGAGGATTTTCTTCCTCTTTAATAACAGGTGAAAGTGTTAGTTTGCTAGACGACCCCACGATGCCAGTAGAAGCAGAGCACTTCACTAGTGAAGTCTCAGTGGTGATTTCTTTCAACATAGGATCTTCAGCAGGGGCAGGGGCATCTGATGCCTTTCCTGGAGAATCAGGGACTTCATAAAGCTGTGTAGAGCGAGAAGAGTGAAGAAGTCCAAACTGGTGGAGAAATTCGTCCTTCAATAAGAATTTCGCATCCCGCTCTTCAGCTGGTACGGCCATAAGTCTCTCCAGAATTGGCTTGTGGCTAGGATCCCTAGAAGGAGGGGGAAGCGCTGAAATGAAAGAGCAAAATTAACATTTGGCAATTTGGATTTCACAAAACTCAGAGAATAAAAGAAGTAAAGATAGATGATCTTACTTCCTTCCCTCCACACAGCATAAAACCCAGGGGGACAGCGAACGTAAAAGAACTGAGTCAAAAACCCATGAGCACTATCAGGGAGGCCGACAACCAATTTACGATTTCTGGCGCTTCTTACAACAGTTATCGAGGGATGATCTTTAGTTCTGGTAAAAGAACACAAGTAGCAAATCTCGTCAAAGCTCGGAAGTCACTAATGGCGTAGCCATTAGGATGTAGCTGAAATGGGGAGATGGCCAGTTGTCGAAGAAGATGCTGGAGAAAGTTGTTGAAAGGTGGAATGGCTCCGCTCAGGCACATTTGTCGATTAACTGTTACAAAGCCAGGAGGTGCTGCATCAGCAGTATTTCTTTTCTCGGGAAGAATGGCATCAGCTTCAGCAATGCCGAACTGAGCGCACAACTGCCGGAAAACTTTGTACGATAAAGTGGTGGAGGCCCTTTCTGGAGGGTTGACTAATGGAGCTGGAATAAAAGTGGCTTCTTCAGCCTGGGCTGTAGTATCTCCTCGCAGAGAAGTCATTCTACACAAGCAACTGGACATTCAAATATGAAGGTGCACGTTTCCTAAAAAGTGTTAAGTGTTATGCAAAACTAATGAAAAGAACAAGTAAAATTAACTGGAACTAAACTAGTCGACAATTGATCGATTATTAAATTTCAGGACTTGTTAGTTTAAAAATTCGGGTACAGTATTAATGCAAACATGTAAAATTAATTGATTATTCCAATGTTGCTTTGATGCTTTGCTTGAATTAAGTTGTTTTAAAGCACTTCGTTCACACGATCTGCTTGAGTTGATTATTTGTTATTAACTAATCTGTCATTTGATGCGGGCAGTCAGTGACAGTATATTAGTCCCAAGTTTCTGTGAATGTTGTGTTGAACAGGCTGTAAGCTTGCAAGTCAAAATGATCTGTGAAAGAATGCAGCAAAGTTTAACAATTTAAAGTCCAAACACTAGTTCAAATTTCAAGCAAAATCTGACTCAAGTGATAAGTCGCACACGACTCAAGCATTGACTCGACAACGACTTAGGTGCTAACTCGGCTGCGACTTAAGAATTGGTTCCTACGGGTTAGGATCAACTATTCTCTAAGTCGTAAGTCATAAAGTATAAAGGAAACTTCAATCCACTGCAACAAAAAACTCCCAAGTCCTAACTCGGCTATGACTCAGAGCTTAAGTCGCAAAAAGTGATAAGTCGATCCGTAGTTAGATCATCAAAATTGCTGGATCATGCGAAATCACCAATCCATCTAACTCCTGACTCGTTTAATCCTTAACTCATTAACCATCTATCCATCCAATTCCTAACCCGTTTACCTTCTAACTCGTTAATCCCTAACTTGTGAACCATTTAACTCCTAACCCGTTAACCCAATAACCTCACAGTCTTCAACCTTAACTCTGAGGCACCACTAAATCGCCGCAAATCATGCATGAAGTCATATAGAACTACCCTAAGTTCATCAATGTCCAGTGTGTCGATATTTGCAAGGTTCAAGGGAGCAAACCAGAGACAAAGGATTGATGATAATCGGCGATTGGAAAAGAGGCGAAAATGCTTACGCGGTATGATGCTAAGGATGATCGAAGAAGAATCGAATCGAAATCGCCTTAGAAAGCTTGGAAAAGTGTTAATGGCAGACGCAGCAGGGAAAAATGTTAATGAGAAGAAGAAGATAAGAGGAACGACTTAAGTTTCTTATACCTCGGAGCAACGGAATTTGAATCGGCCCACACGAGTTAAGATGAGTCGAAGCACACGACCTACGACTTAGGCGTGTACTTCGAGGGGCAAATGTTAACCCTTAATTCTCCGCGACTTAAGAATGGCACGATTCAAGCAGGGTGTGCGACTTAGCGAGTCAAGGAACTTTGCGAGTCAGGAAAAGTACACGACTCAAGACTTAATGAGTTAAGGGATTGTGCGACTTAACGAGTTAATGCTTGGATGATCTACGACTCAAGGAAGCCACCAGCTCACGACTTAAAGAGGCCTACGACTCAACAGGCTCCGACCTAAGGAATGGTCCGACTTAACGGTTTACGAGTTAAGGAAGGTTCCGATCTAAGGCAGTATGCGACTTAAGCTATAGGACCGACTTAATGAGTTACGACTTAAGGGACTTCGCGACCTAGCATGCTTCGCGACCTAAAAGTCTACGACCTAACTTCTCTACGACCTAACTTCTCTACGACCTAACGATCTAAAGAAGTTAGCGATCTAGTGGCTCCATATTTCACGACCTACGACTTAAGGTCTGGACGACTTAATACGTTAAGGTCTAGACGACCTAAGGATTGAAGTTGCCTACGACTTACGACCTAGGGAAGTCTACGACTTAGCGATTACCTACAACTTACGACCTAAAGTCATTAAGTTGTACACGACCTAAAGTCACTAAGTCGTGCACGACCTAAAACTGTTAAATGATAAGTCTGCTGCCTCGAAACTTAGGCCGGAAGGGGATGACGATGACTCACAACTTAGCATGAGTCGGCTGCGACCTATCTTAAGTCGGACGCGACTTATCCTAAGTCGTACATGACTTAAGACTTGGTGGAAAATTCCCTGTTCAAATTCTGCTCTATAAATAGACCACCACTTCCAACGACAAACGGACTTTTGGGCCGATCATTTCTTGAAGCAACGTTACTCTGCCGAACTCTCCACACATTCAACAATTGAAGATCTTCAAACATTCGAGACACTACAACAAGCTACGAGAGGAATTCCATACATCCAACACGGATTCATCGAGTTTCATCATCGAAGTTTGAGCTAGTAGTCGAGATTGTCTTTGTGATCAAATTGTGTTGTTTTCATAAGTGTATTGTATCATCTTGTAACCAGATTCAATAATAAAGAGATTCAAAGTGGACGTAGGCTCGATCTCAAGCCGAACCACTATAAACAGCTGTCTTTTACCGCATTTTTGCTATTTTTACTGCTTACTTCTTATTCCCGTCACACGGGTGGTGCTTTCACAATTATATTACACACACCGGGTGTTAGCGTTCACTTTTTAGCGTTAACAAGTTCTAAACCTGAACAAACCATTAGTTTGGTTGCTATGGATGTAAGGTTGATTCCTTTGTTGCATATAATGGTTGTATTGTTTTGTTTGCATATGTTTTGTGTTGATTTGCTTTTGTTACTAATTGAAACAACTAAATATTTCTCTTGAATATAATTCTCACTATTTTGGATTATATAAGTGAACTACAAGTTTATGGAAGCAATAGCTATTGCTTTTGGTTTCATACGTAAAGTTGTTTGCCCGACAAATAGGTACGTTTTCGGATTACGGTTTTGCAACAAATTGATATTATTATTTTTTTGGACCTATCCGTACAAAGGAGACTCTGCCGAAATTTTCCGTGAATTTAAGACTTAGAAATTTTTTGTGAAAGTGAAAATATTTTCAAACTTTTATTTAACTTGAACATGGAAATTTAATTGTTTATAAATTGATATATTTTATTTAAAATACTTAATTATGTAAATTTAAAGTGTTTATAAATTGAATATTTTGAATAAAATTATATCAAGTTTCTTAATTCCTTCTCGTTCCTTTTCGAGGACGAAAAGTTTTGAAGTGTAACGACCCGTAATTTTCGATAATTAAAAATATATTAAATTAAATAAGATTTGAAATTTAATGTAATTAAATATTACAGTTAATATGGTTAAGATGATAACTGTAGAATATGAATGTAATAAAATGTAAACTAATGTTAATTATATTTATAAGGTAATAGTTGATTAAATAATAAGAGTGAAATCAAAATAAAATAATTTATTGGAATTTAAATTATGTTAAAATAGGTTTTATTCCTATTGTAATTTAATGTTAAAATTTATATAATATTTAAATATTGGATTTAACATGGAAACTGTACTGTAAAAGATTATTAATTTCTATGTAATCAGAAATGATGATAAATTTGTTAACTTTTAAATTTGAATTTAAAAGTGATTAAATCCATTTAATAATAATTTATTTAATTGACGTGAAAATTAGCCATTTTGGCCACTGTCTTGGATTTCGATGGATCCAGTTTCATCGGATCCGTAATAGTGAATTATTGTAGGATTTCAAGTTTTATAGCGATCGGACTTGTCGTTTGATCGTGCGGGCTCGAAACGCGTCGAATCAACTAAAAGGATTTAAATGAATATAATTTGATTTTGAAAGCTAACTTCTGTATATAATGGAATTTGGGTATGAAACTAGTTCCGTTGAGTTTAAAAAATATCCAAAACATATATTTCGATATATTGGATAACCCACTTTCGTTTCGGAAACGAAACGGGTTTTTCGGGTCGTGTTATCGTTTCGAACTAATTCGATATGTCCATTCTTTCTTATTTGTCTTTGCCTATATATAGGCTGTTATGTATCTTAGCTGTTTCTCATTTTTTATCTCTGTACGTACTGCTTATCTCCATTTGCTCCTTCCTTCCCAATGGCAGAAAACCGAATTCCCAAATTCAATTTCAAATCAAAATCAAACGGAAAATTTAAACACTTGAAACCATAGCAAATTATATATCGTTGGAAAGCTCTCGACGAGTGCAATCTATGGCTACAGTTCGTTTTTCGATTTGAATCACGGTTTGGCCAGAAATTGGCGATCTTTCTCAATCGTCCATTTCTATGGTTTTCTATCCAACGGTGGATCGTCGACCGTTTGACGATCGGGAAGCGGCGGTTGGAACAGGATGGAGAGCAGGTCTCAGATCTGGTGTTTGTTTGTGTTAGAGGTCGTCAATTTTGATAGAATGGGCATTTTGAACGGCGGCGGCGGCGAACGCCTCAGGCGACGCACAGGGGTTGCGGTGGCATGGGTAGAGGCAGCTCTAGTCGAGGAGCATGGTGGTGGTACTCGATCGTGGTGGTTGGGTCGAACGGTGAACGCGACGGCAACTTGAAATCGATGGTAGTAGGATTTGACGAGTTCTTGTTCCAATTTGTGTCGAGAGAGGAAGGTGACGTGTTTGTTTATCTTATTATTTTATTTATTTTGTAATACAAATCGTATAACTTCTAATCTTAATATCTTTTGCATACAAGCTCGGATTCACACGTTGTTTTCTCCCTTGCGATCATATCAAAATTTAGGACAACATGAAACTGGTTTGGCTACATTTTGAGACTGTTGAAATTTTGGGCTATATTTGGATTTAAAATCGACTAAAATTCAAACGTGAGTGATTAAACCCACTCACGAATGCTAAACTATCTTATGTTGGCTAAATTAAATTTATGATGTGATTAGAAATTGATTGATTGTTGTTTGATATATTTAATTATCATTCAAGTTTAATGTGAGTTTATATTGAATTTAATTGCCATTTGAATTAATATTGGAAATTAATTGTTAGTTAAATACCTGATTATGTAACCAGTTTATTTGTTGTGATTTATTGGTTGATTTGAGTGATGATCGTGATGGATGCTTATTTGTTGATATTTTTGATGATTGGATGTATGTTTATATATACGTGGTTATCACACTGCATGTTCCCTTAGTTATTGTTAGGAAAACCACTATGGGTTGAAATGATACATACCCGAATGGTCTCATAAATTAGGGAATAATCGTTATGGGTTGAATTGATAAACTCGGACGATTTTATGGATTTAGAATTTTTGTGACGACCGCCCATGACCCCTGCACCGAATCTAGAGATAGTACGCTGTAAAGTGTGCCAGGTGACCATGGACGATTGCCAGGGTAAATTAAAACAACAGAGTCTATCGTATTACTCACAGCACATGGACAAAATACAATAGAACATACATATAGTGAAGCTTCACAGAATAGAATCTCATCAATAAAACTTCATAATAGTTGAATACAAACATCTGAATAGTCAATACAACAAGCCTCACTACAAACATTCAGAGAAAATACAACCAGCGGAACACCCAGTACATATAATAAGAAGATAATATGCAACCCTCCAGCTCGTCTTCGATATCAACACCGTGGAAAGCAAGAACAGCACCTGTCACCTGCTACCTAGTCTGCCCGTGCCAAAATGAACGAACAGCCCAAGGCAATAAGAGTTAAAACATAAAGCCTTGAGTCAGACAACAGCCTTAGTGAGCAGTAAATTAACTAACAACATACCAAAAGAGCATAAAGGAAAAAGGAATAGGAATACAACCCTCCCACTCCACCTCTTTCTACAGTGATAGCCCCCAGACACACACTAAGTAGAAGCAATCATAGCAAAGCACAAAATTTAAGGTAAAGCAATTATCACTCGAGTCAAGGGCGATGTTTTCCAAGTACAAACCCCCAAGGCCTAAACCAAGATCAGATAAGCACCCAGAAAATACCGCTCTTGAGACCGAATGACGATACAACCAAACATCCATGACTCTGGCTATCACTGTTATCATTGCTTCGATATCACCGTTAATTGAATGACCGGCACATTCTTTCAGCCGTCCATCAAGGGCTAATGGGGACCCCGGTTCTAGACATAACTCCCGCACGTCATCGTGACCCGTGCCTAGGACTATCGAATCTGCCCAGAGTACTTGACTACCCAATCAGTAGCCTTCAGGGACTATCGAATCTGCCCAACGTACTCTTGCTTTGAGCATGCTAGAACCTTCAACAACGATGAGATCTCGGCCTTCTAGTCATCCTCCTCGACGACTATTTCCATACTAGCTCAAGCGCCTCTCGAGCAAACCATTATCCTCTAACTCGAACCATATCACCGAGTTATCAACTTGCTTGGAATGATCCCGTCTGGATTAGACCAAGGCTATCTCATATCATGCTTTGCCTCATCATCATCATAGCAAAGCTCCATCTCAACATCATCATCAAATCTATCCATATGAGCTTCATCATCCGCTACATATGCCACGAGCAGCTTTTCCGATTCAAGAGCCTTTCCCTTAGCTTTTGAATCATCTTCGGTCTAAATCAAATCATCAATCATCTAATTCATAGCAATCAATCAAATCAAACATTAATCCAAGTAAACAAGCATTCAAATATGATCTAAAAAGACAATTATAACAATAATGGCAATTTCGTAATTAAAGAGTCAAAAGTCCAAAAGCATGAAAATATGAGCAATGTCTCTATAGTCTTGAAGAATGAACTTGCATAGGTTAACACTTAGAAAAATGGTTGTCAAATTATCATGAACAATGGATCTACATAGATCTATACTTAGGTTTACAAAAATGCATGGAAATCTCTACTTTAACACCAAATCAAGCCAATGATCTGATATACTCCTTTGGATCCGTGTGAGAGATAATCACCACTCACCAAATCACCTAAACAACCCCAAATTCCTAAGTCGCTTACTAATCTTAGGTTGCAAATTCTATAGGTCGTCCCACTGCTAACCCAGCTTCCTTAGGTCGTCGCCGACCTACCCCTTAGGTCGTCCACTACCTTAGGTCGCTCCAACACCCTACGACCTAAGCTACCACGACTTAACTTTTAAACGACTTATCACCTAACTCGCCGAATTCCTTAACTCGGTCATGACTTAGGACTTAAACTCAGGACGACTTATCACAAATTCGACCAAATGTCAACTGTTTTACGATGTTTCGATCCGTAAAAATACGGGTCGTTACATTCTCCCCCCCTTAGGAATTTCGCCCTCGAAATTCCAAACAAACAAGGAAATCAAAGACTATTCTGCATGCCTACCATCCATAGCAATCAACAAACTATGCATCCAATTCTAGCTTAGCATGCAGAATTCTAAAACTAGAACAAGTTACAATATCGTGAGATGACACGACACCTTAGGGCTATACCTTGAAGAGTTCAGGATGAGCTGCCTTCATCCTCTCTTCCACCTCCCACGTACAGTCGTTATCATCATCACTCCATTGCATCTTGAGCAATTTAACTACCTTTCTCCTAAGCTGTTTCGTGTCGGTTTCCACAACACGAAGCGGCTTACGAGGTCTCTTATTGACTGGATCAACTTCGAAGTCTTCACAGCTATCAGCAGAAACCACTGTATTCGAGTCGTGCACATACTTCCGTAGATAGGATACATGAAAAACATTGTGCACACTCGACATCTTCTCTGGTAATTCCAATATGTAGGCGAGCTTTCCAATTCGCTCGATGATCGGGAATGGTCCAACAAATCTCGGAGTCAGTTTTCCTTTCTTCCCGAATCGAATAACATTCTTCAATGGAGAAATCTTCACAAAAACCATATCACCTACATCGAATTCCAAATCCTTACGACGCTTATCGGCATAACTTTTCTGACGATCTTGGGCTGCCTTCATTCGTTGCCGAATGATCTCTATACAATCTGAAGTCTGTCGAATCATCTCTGGCCCAAGTATCAGCTTCTCTCTTGTCTCTAACCAACATGTCGGAGAGTTACACGGTCTCCCATATAATACCTCATACGGTGCCATACCAATGCTTGACTGGTAACTGTTGTTATACGAAAATTCCACCAAATGAAGCTGATCTTCCCATGATCCTCCGAAATCCAAAACACAAGCTTTGAGGAGATCTTCCAAAACTCGGTTGACTCTCTCGGTCTGACCATCTGTTTGAGGGTGATAAGCTGTACTCAAACACAACTCGGTTCCCAAAACTTCCTGAAAGCTCTTCCAAAATCCACTAGTGAACAATGGGTCTCGATCGCTCACTATACTCTTCGGAATACCATGGAATCGAACTATCCACTTAACATACAACTCAGCCAACTTTGATGCAGTCCTAGTCGATCGAACAGGAATGAATCTTGCACTTAGTCAAACGATCTACAATGACCCAAATCCCCTCATTTCCCGTTCTGGTTCTAGGTAGTCCATCAATAAAATCCATCGACACTTGCTCCCACTTCCATGTAGGAACTTCTAATGGCTGAAGCAATCCACTTGGCTTTTTCTGTTCGACTTTAACCAATTGGCAGTTCATACACTTGGAAATAAAATTTCCAACATCCTTCTTCATACCTTCCCAGTAGTAGGTTCTCTTCATATCCCGATACATCTTATTTCCACCAGGATGAATTGTCAGCTTCGAGTGATGACTTTCCTTCAGAACTTCACTCCTTAATTCATCTATATCGGGAACAACTAGTCGTCCTTGCTTCCGAAGCCAACCCTCTCGATCGACCTCGAATCCTTTATCCTTTTCTGGATCCAATCTAGATTCCAAATCACGGATAATCTTGACAAGCTTATCATCTCGCTTTTGACTCTCGCCGATTCTTTCCACAAGAGTCGATCTTATTGATAGGTTCGCCAACATCTCAGGTTCCAATTCACATCTGGGCCTAAAGTCAAATCCAGCTAAATACTCGAGACTCTTCCATTCTGAAAACATGGCTCCTAATCCTGCATGTCTTCGACTTAACGCATCTGCCACTGCGTTACCTTTTCCCGGAGTATAAGCTATACCAAAATCATATGATGCCAAAAACTCTAGCCACCGTTGCTGCCGAAGATTCAAATCCTTTTGGGAGAAAAGATACTTCAACGACTTATGATCTGTAAACAACTCGAATCGAACTCCCAATAGATAATGTCTCCACATCTTCATAGCAAAAAAAATCGCCGCTAACTCCAAATCATGAGTCGGGTAATTCCTTTCATGCGGCTTCAGTTGTCGACTTGCATACGCACCAACTTTATCCCTCTGCATCAGCACTGCTCCAAGTCCAGTACCACATGCGTCGGTGTAAACCACCATCTCATCATTCCCACTTGGAATAGTCAAAACAGGAGCACTTGTCAGTCGTTCTTTCAGGATTCCGAAAGCTTGCTCACACTTAGCATCCCATCTGAACACTTGGTTCTTTTTCGTCAATCCTGTCAATGGTGCAGCCACCTTGGAGAAGTCTTTGATAAACCGTCGATAATATCCTGCTAATCCAAGAAAACTTCTCACATCCGTTGCATTCTTAGGTCTAACCCAATCCTGGATTGCTGCCACCTTAGCAGGATCAACCGCTATTCCATTTCCAGAGATAACATGGCCTAAGAACCTCACTTCACTCTTCCAGAAGTGACACTTCGAAAACTTAGCCTTCAGCTGATGTTTCCGCAAGATTTCCAAAACAATACGCAAATGCGTCTTGTGCTCTTCTTCAGTTCTGGAATAAATCATAATATCATCCACGAACACAAGTACGAACTTGTTCAACTGATCTCTGAACACTCTATTCATAAGATCTACAAAATATGCTGGCGCGTTAGTCAATCCAAACGGCAGTACCAGCCACTCAAAGAAACCGGATGGTGTTCGAAAAGCAGTCTTCGGCACACTATCCTTAGCCACTCTCAACTGGTGAAATCCCGTTGCCAAATCCATCTGAGAAAACACCTTAGCTTCGTGAAGCTGATCAAACAAGTCATCTATTCTCGGCAATGGATACTTGTTCTTCTTAGTCACTTTATTCAGCTCACGATAATCCACACACAACCTCAATGATCCATCTGCTTTGGTTACAAACACAACTGGTGCACCCCATTCGGACAAACTACGCCGAATGAATCCTTTCTGCAAAAGATCATCAACTTGCACCCTCAACTCTTGCTGTTCCCTAGGCGCCATTCGCCTAAGAGGCATCACAACAGGTCTGGCTCCTTCAACTAGATCTATACGAAACTCGATCTCTCTATGCGGCGGTAACCCTTTGACTTCGTCAAAGACATCCTCGAATCCATTCGCGATTGGCACTAATGACAGTCCATCCCGTGGAACAACTAGCGAATACATGAAGCTCATGAAGACGCCTTCTTCATGCTTACATCGTATCACAATCTTTCGCCCCTCCACATTCTCGACTGTCACTTCCAGCCTCTCACAATCAACCTTTGCCGCATACCTCCTAAGCCAGTCCATACCCAAAATAGTTCCGAACCCCGCAAAGTTCAGAACAAAACAATCACAAATAAAAGAGCAATCATGACTCGATACAATCAGACCACGGCATAACATACACAAACAAGACGAACCCCCAACTGGATTAGTCACAACCAATGGCCTATCAACGATATCCGGTTCCAAACCCAACCGGCCTACAAGTTCACTACAAACAAACGAATGTGACGCCCCAGTATCAAACAGAACTCTAACTGGAACACCACATAGGAAAAGAGTACCTTGAACCACCACACTCTTTCCTTTCTCTTCAGCGGTAGGAGCTTTCGAAGACGATGGGACAGCTCCCAAAGCATAAGCTTGCACAATCTGCTTGTCCCTCCTCGGTTCTGGACAATTCTTCTTGATATGCCCCGGCTTGTCACAGTTGTGAGACTTCATCGGTGCCTTCGGATTCTTACAATCCTTCGAGAAATGGCCCTTCTGCTGACAATTGTAGCAAGTCACTTCGCCCTTCGGCTTCTTCTGGCCATCCCTACCCTTCTGCTGCTGCTGCTTCCTCTTCTTGTTTCCACCCTGCTGGGGTTTAGACTCTCCCCTGGTCACAGCAACAACAGATCCTTCCTTAGGAAACAGACTCTCATGCCTGAGAGCTTTCTCCACAAGCTTCTCAAATGAATCGTCCAAATGATCCACCAACTGCCTCCCAAGATAACTGTCCAAGCCTGTCACAAACTTCTCATTCTTCTGATATGCAGATTCAATATACGACCGGGCATACTTGGACAAAGCTTCAAACTCAAAAACATACTCAAGAACTGGTCTTCCTCCTTGCTTGAGCTCCACAAACTTCTTGAACAGAACAAACTTCTGAGCTGTAGAAATGAACTTAGCTTCAAATCTGACTTGGAATTGCTCCCAAGTAATCTCTTCCTCTGGAGTATTGATGGTAATAGAGTTCCACCAATCAGAAGCTCTCCCTTGAAGCTATCTTGATGCCAACTTCCTCTTAGTTGCATCCTCGATCCCCAAATCACCAAAAATCCTTCTACAAGCATCTATCCACCTCTGAACTTCAATGGTTGATTCTGTTCCCAAGAAAACCTTTCCTCCAAGAGCAGTATAGTCCTTACACAGCTTAGCAAAATCCACCGGTCTTGGAGTTTGAACTTTAACTCCAACATCCACCGATGGCCCCGGAGCTGGCATCCTTCTCATGATCGAAGTCATCATAGCTTCGAACATAGCAGCATAATCAGCAGCCCCTTCTGTAGCACGGCCTTCCCTAGCAGCTGGTCTCCCTCTTCGACTCATTCTCAATATCTATAAAAAGGAATGATCAGAACATCTAGAGAAACAACTGCATAAAGGACTCAAACTCTACTAAGCTACTATATTATATATAGTAATCATCCATCAAAATACAATTACGTCTCTCATACGTAGTTACGTCAGCGAGCGTTGGGTAAAATCAATTAACCAAAGCTCTGATACCAAATCTGACGACCGCCCATGACCCCTGCACCGAATCTAGAGATAGTGCGCTGTAAAGTGTGCCAGGCGACCATGGACGATTGCCAGGGTAAATTAAAACAACAGAGTCTATCGTATTACTCACAGCGCATGGACAAAATACAATAGAACATACATATAGTGAAGCTTCACAGAATAGAATCTCATCAATAAAACTTCATAATAGTTGAATACAAACATCTGAATAGTCAATACAACAAGCCTCACTACAAACATTCAGAGAAAATACAACCAGCGGAACACCCAGTACATATAATAAGAAGATAATATGCAACCCTCCAGCTCGTCTTCGATATCAACACCGTGGAAAGAAAGAACAGCACCTGTCACCTGCTACCTAGTCTGCCCGTCCCAAAATGGACGAACAGCCCAAGGCAATAAGAGTTAAAACATAAAGCCTTGAGTCAGACAATAGCCTTAGTGAGCAGTAAATTAACTAACAACATACCAAAAGAGCATAAAGGAAAAAGGAATAGGAATACAACCCTCCCACTCCACCTCTTTCTACAGTGATAGCCCCCAGACACACACTAAGTAGAAGCAATCATAGCAAAGCACAAAATTTAAGGTAAAGCAATTATCACTCAAGTCAAGGGCGATGTTTTCCAAGTACAAACCCCTAAGGCCTAAACCAAGATCAGATAAGCACCCAGAAAATATCGCTCTTGAGACCGAATGACGATACAACCAAACATCCATGACTCTGGCTATCACTATTATCATTGCTTCGATATCACCGTTAATTGAATGACCGGCACATTCTTTCAGCCGTCCGTCAAGGGCTAATGGAAACCCCGGTTCTAGATATAACTCCCGCACGTCATCGTGACCCGTGCCTAGGACTATCGAATCTGCCCAGAGTACTTGACTACCCAATCAGTAGCCTTCAGGGACTATCGAATCTGCCCAATGTACTCTTGCTTTGAGCATGCTAGAACCTTCAACAACGATGAGATCTCGGCCTTCTAGTCATCCTCCTCGACGACTATTTCCATACTAGCTCAAGCGCCTCTCGAGCAAACCATTATCCTCTAACTCGAACCATATCACCGAGTTATCAACTTGCTTGGAATGATCCCGTCTGGATTAGACCAAGGCTATCTCATATCATGCTTCGCCTCATCATCATCATAGCAAGGCTCCATCTCAACATCATCATCAAATCTATCCATATGAGCTTCATCATCCGCTACATATGCCACGAGCAGCTTTTCCGATTCAAGAGCCTTTCCCTTAGCTTTTGAATCATCTTCGGTCTAAATCAAATCATCAATCATCTAATTCATAGCAATCAATCAAATCAAACATTAATCCAAGTAAACAAGCATTCAAATATGATCTAAAAAGACAATTATAACAATAATGGCAATTTCGTAATTAAAGAGTCAAAAGTCCAAAAGCATGAAAATATGAGCAATGTCTCTATAGTCTTGAAGAATGAACTTGCATAGGTTAACACTTAGAAAAATGGTTGTCAAATTATCTTGAACAATGGATCTACATGGATCTATACTTATGTTTACAAAAATGCATGGAAATCTCTACTTTAACACCAAATCAAGCCAATGATCCGATATACTCCTTTGGATCCGTGTGAGAGATAATCACCACTCACCAAATCACCTAAACAACCCCAAATTCCTAAGTCGCTTACTAATCTTAGGTTGCCAAATTCTATAGGTCGTCCCACTGCTAACCCAGCTTCCTTAGGTCGTCGCCGACCTACCCCTTAGGTCGTCCACTACCTTAGGTCGCTCCAACACCCTACGACCTAAGCTACCACGACTTAACTTTTAAACGACTTATCACCTAACTCGCCGAATTCCTTAACTCGGTCAGGACTTAGGACTTAAACTCAGGACGACTTATCACAAATGCGACCAAATGTCAACTGTTTTACGATGTTTCGATCCGTAAAAATACGGGTCGTTACAATTTTACTCGGGATTGCGGGTTGAAATGATATAAACCTGTAAATTCAAATTTATTGCAAGTTGAAATGATATATATCTATATCACTTAACCATAGGGTAGAGAATTATATACGAACACCAGATTGGTTAAATTAAATGATTTTTATATCCTTAATTTTTGAATCCAGTTAAATGATATTATGAAATAAATTTTGATTTATATGAATTGAATTATTTTCAAAATCCAAGCTTTTAAAAGTTTGAAATTGAAATTGGTTTAAATAAATTGTTTAAAGAATTTAGATTTAAATCTTAATGTTGAATTTTGAAATATAAATGAAATTTATCGAAATTGAATTTTTGTAAACGTTGAATATTTAAGTTTCGAAACCTATTGAATTTGAAGTGGTTTAAATTTATAGTTCAAACATGGATTTGAAATCGATAAATTGAAATGGTTTTAATAAGGATTTGAATTGAAATCTTTAGCCTTTTGAAGTGAAATCATTGAACTGACATTGATTTAAATTGAATTTTTGGAATTAAAGTTGATTTGCATTGATTTGTTAAATTGGAAGAAACAATTCTAATTTGAAACTATTTTCGATATAAACTCTTTTAATATACAAACTCTTTTAACATATGAACTATTTTTCTCATATAAACCATCTTAATATATTTATATATATAATTTTTAATACATTAACTATTTTTAATATATAACTTATTTTAATATATAAACTATTTCTAATATATAACTATTTTTAATATATAACCTATTTTAATATATAACTATTTTTTAAATATATCCTATTTTAATATATAAAGTATTTCTAATATAGAAAATATTTTAATCTATAACTTATTTTAATATATAAACTATTTCTAATACATTAACTATTTTAATCTATAACCTATTTTAATATATAAACTATTTCTAGTATATAAACTATTTTAATATATAACCTATTTTTAAAATATAAACTATTTTAATATATATTATTTAAATGTATAAACAACTTTTAATATAAATTTATCTATTCCAATATATTAACTACTTTCAATATTCAAACTGTTTAAAGTTGGAACTGTTATGATTTAGATTTATTTGATTTAAATGCGAATATTTTGATATGATTGTTTAACCTATTTTGTGGCTATGCATTTATAATTGAATATGATTTAGAGTGAACAATGATTTTGAAAGCGAATATGATTTTTAAAGTGATATGATTTTGAAGTATATATGATTTTGAAAGTGATATGATTTCGAAAGTGAATATGATTTCGGAAGTGATATGATTTTGAAGTGAATATGACATTTTGATATCAATGATGAATCGGTTTTGAAAATGTAAAAGGTCCAACCGGTGTGAAATAAGCATTTGGTTGTTAAAGAGACAGGGATCAGATATTGTCATACTTTCTGCCAATACCGAAAACCACTTTAACAACTGTGCACGTGGTGGAGAATCCAGAATGAAGTAGGATGGCTTGGCGAACGCTACGGGAATGAAGTAAGAGAACGATGATGGATAGCCTTGACTTTCGAGTCATAATTAAAATGACTAAAACAGAAGCTATACCGGACCAAGTGGGGTCGTTCCCCCTATCGAGCATATTTCTTCGATACCATATCTGTTACTTTGTGATTGATTGGTCGCCACCCTCGATTTGATTATGGGAGTGTGTTCCGAGGTGGGCGGTAGTAGCTAGTATGCGTTACCACCAGTCCGGGAGTGCAAAACGGTAGTATCCTACCCTAGGCATTGCCTCGTGTGCCATGTCATATTTATCGTGATCGCGCCCACTACGAGTTTGGTTAGTGTCGTACCTATGGAGTGCTCCCTGATAGCCCACCAGTTTACGGCGGAGTTTATAGTACTGCATAGACTATGGCATTTATATAAAATGTGTTAAGGGGGATATGGGTAACGCCTTGATGCTATTTTAATACTTTACTTTACTGTAGACATATTATAATAGCGTATTCTACTACATATTGATAGTTTAACGTATCCTTAGGAGATGGAATCCCGAACATCTCTTAAGTTATTGCACGCACGTTAGACACTGGATAGAAGATGTAAAATCCCGTAAACATCGCTGAAGCCGTTGCACTCAAATTTACCTATTTTGATTTAACTTACATAAGATCTTTTAGTTCTGACTCGAGTGTTTTGTCTTTTCATTACGCTCGGGTCAATCTGAGCTTTTCAATGTATTGAAGACTATTTTTCTGGAGGACGAAGACGAAGATTTAGTATATTATTACTATTTATTATATTTATTCCACTGCATCATGTTTTTCCGCTGCATTATTTATTTATTCCTGCTATATGTATAACTCGGATCTGTATTGTAAACGTGTAATCAAATGTAATTTGTAAAACAGCTTCATGAACTGTTTATTGTATTATTATATTTTGTCATTCCACTTTGAGATATTGTGTTTTGTTTTTCCTTCTTTTCTATTGTTTTCTTATTTACCCCTTTAACAATCCTCCCTTTTGAATGGTTTCAGTTGACATGTGTGGTTTATTGTCGATTTAAACTGTCCAAAAAGGTGGGTCATTACAGGTTTCTCCGGGTAGTGGGTCGAGCATTTCCATTAGTTATGGTGCTTCCTCCATCGAGATTTCCTCTTCCGTTTCCTGCTTCCACGGTATCAAATTATTAGGGTTATCTCGCATGTGATAAGGAAAAATGATGGTTTAGAATTGGAATAGTCTCACATCGCTAAATACTAAGAGAAGTGTTATATAAATATGAATTGATAAGCACGCAGCTTTGAAGGATTCCTTTTGTTGCAATAAAGTGTGTGACAACTCATATGCGTATGCCACATACTGAGATGGGGAGCTTCGTCCGACCGTCGTTACATAACAATTGGTATAATATTGGTATAATGATATGTTGGATAATTATGTCGATGATTCGAGAATGATGAAGATGATAACTGTTATACTTCTAACATCAAGGATCTACTGCGTAGATTCTTTTAGACAATAGTTCAACCCAACAGGTACAAACGGGTTATCGAACTATTGACTTCAAGATTTAATGAAGCCTTGAAATAGCGTAATCGGATTCAAAAGTTGTACGTTTTTTATCCGACCAAGAACACTCAAATTTGATCTCTGATGATGCAATTTAGTAAAGAATAGAATGAAGAAGAAGAAGAGAATTGATCTGCAACGTTTCTGCGTTTGTAACGCCTTACAGGCATCGCAAACTGTGGTGAGAAGGCAGTGTTCTGCAACACATTCTGAGCGTCGCAGATCTGGAGGAAGAAGAAGATACAAAGAAAAGAGATTGTTATTTTCGTAATGGTTCTTGGGCGTCACTATTTATAGTAGAAGAGGAAGTGTCCATTCGTCAAGCGTTGCATCCTTTCCAACAGTCCGAAACCGTTAGAAACGGTTGCGCCTTTTCGTAATAGTTTAAAACTGTTACTAAACGGTCGCGTCCCTTCATTCAAATGACCCGCCAAAAATCTATCCGTTCAAAATCAAATTCCGGATCCGGCCCGTTAACAAAATTTAATTTGTCATTTTAGACACGAACCCGGCCCGGTCGGTCGGACGGACGGACGGCGGTGGCGGCGCGCGTGTGTGGTGATGCATAACTTCCCTCCTCACATCAAAGCAAATCTTTGGGTGCCCAAAGGGCCCAACCTTCCTTAGAGAATCCTATATTTAACTAAGTATAATCCCTTATTTTCCAAGATGTGGGGCTATACATTCCACCTCTCTTCTTCCATCTTTTTTCCACTTCTTCCCTCTTCAAAAACAAACCCAAACCAAAAACTAATTTTGAAAATTTCCAACAATTTCCCCCCATTTTCAAAATAAGTAAAATAAATGAAATAGATGGCTGCATCACTAGAGTGACTACCTACATACCCATGTGGGATCAAGCAAATGTAGTTCCAAAATCAAATTTTGCATCATCGTGGAAACTAATACATAAATGATATGTATCTTTTGGATTTGAACCTTCACTTAGTGTAAACCATTCAAAGTTCTATCGAGGTCTATGGTGAACGTATATTGAACCAAGTAGCCCTAGTGATAGTACCGGAACAGTCACACATACTGACTTCCGTATATATAGTGTTCTGTATGCTTAGCACATTAATGGCCATGTGCTTAAATCTTTGGTTCATGAGTCTACATCAGAAAGCGGTCTTACTTTCTTAGGAAACGACCTGATTTCCATACTCATATAGGTAAGTCTCTTAAGGTGTTTCTGCGATACATCCTTTTTTAAGGTAACTAGACTTATTAAGGACATATTATCCATCCTTTTTTCTTGCAGAATCCAACAATAAATATTATGGGATTATTGATTTAGTGTTCCATAATCATTCTCTTAACTTGTTGGTACCCATTGAACTTTGTCTATCCCTTTCAAAACATAAGTTGGGTTTCTGTTAAGGATGTTCAACCTTCATTCACAGACCTTAGTCCCATTTCCTTTGATTTTATAGAAACCATTGCCTTTGGAAGACTCTTTGTGAGCGGGTCAGCCAAGTTTTTCTTTGTTTCTATGTAATCAATAGTTATTACTCCATATTTGAGTAACTGTCTTATCATTTGATGTCTTAAAATCACATGTCTAGACTTCCCATTATATGTCTTATTAGAGACATTGTATATTGTAGCCCGATTATCACAGTTAATCAAGACTGCTGGAGATGGCTTCTTCCATAAAGGGATTTCTATTAATAAATTCCTAAGCCATTCCACTTCCTTACAAGCATCTGCTAACGCAATCAACTCTGCCAACATTGTTGAGTCAAATATACAGGTCTGTTTCTTGGAAACCCAAGACATAGCAGCACCTCCTAACGTAAAGATCCATCCAGTCGTAGACTTGGATTTGGATTCTACATTGTTCCAGGTTGCATCACTATATCCTTCTATTACAGCAGGATATCCTTTGTAAGATAAACCATAGGTAACTGTTCCTTTCAAATAAGCTAAAACTCTGGAAATAGCTTTCCAATGTTCAAAACCTGGATTACTCGTAAATCGACATAACATGCTTATAGCATGTGCTATGTCTGGTCTAGTGCAATGCCTAGCATACATAAGACTCCCAATAATACTGGAATACTCAAGTTGAGAAATGGTACGTCCAGTATTCTTTTCTAATTTAATACTAGGATCTAAAGGAGTAGGTGCTGGTTTGTCATTATAATGACCATTCTTTCAGAGGAACTTCTCAATGTAATGAGATTGTGTTAGTAACAACTCCCCCTCTTTCCTAATAATTTTAATTCCCGGAATTACGTCAGCTTCTCCTAGATCTTTCATATCAAATTTAGAAGATAGAAACTTCTTAGTTTCATTCATACATGATATATTGGAACCAAATATTAGCATGTCATCAACGTATAAACATATTATAACATAATCGTTGTTGTCCGATTTCCTATAAATACATTTATCAGCATCATTAACAATAAATCCATATGACAATGCTATTTTATCAAACTTCTCATGCCATTGCATGGGAGCTTGCTTCAGACCATAAAGAGACTTGATTAATTTGCAAACTTTCTTTTCTTGTCCTGGGGTTTTGAAACTGTTGGATCATGGGTTTTGATTGTTGACAAGACACAACAATTCACGAATCTACGACTACGACAACATCCAGACTCAACGACTCAAAGTATGGTTCATATAGTTATATATTTTAACAAGAGTCATCAAATAGGTATATAGAGTCTAGTTTAGTGCTTTGTTAAAATCTTTCCTCAAGAATCATCATTCACATTCAAATAAACTTACATGCATATTTTAATCAAAATCAAGTTTTCAAAAAATGCATGGAGCGAGGCTCGAACCCGGGTCACTAGTTTAGAAGGCAAGTGCTCTAACCAAATAAGCTATGGTGATTTTTGATTATCAATAGAATTTAGTCGACTGAACAAGATCGACCAGTCGACTGAATATCTATAAACAGCCTATTAAACTTATGCACTGCTTTTCTTTTTTGAATTTTTGAATAATCAGTCGACTGACCTGAACCCAACTGCCATATTTTGAAAAGACATTTCCGTTCTGCGAAAGGTTGCGATCCTTCTCTGAACGGGAATGGTTGCTTCTTTTGGTCAGAACTCTTCACCAATGGCAGCAACCTTCTGTCTACTATAAATATATGTTCCCAAACACTTCATACTCCACCAAAAATCTTTCTAACTATCTTGTATTCTTCTTGTGCTCTCATACTCACATTCAAACAACATACAAGCATTTTATTGCTTTGAATCTCCAAATTAACTTTCATAATCTTCGATTCTTAGCAACACCTTCTTTTCATATCTTCACATACATTGCATACACTTGAGGATTTGATTATAGGAAGTTTATACTATCAGAGACAAATCAGTGTTATCAAGAACACACAAGTCAGATATTCTTTTGTATTAGTAAAGTCCTCTTCTGCTGCTGAGGCAAAAATCCTGTTCTGCTGCTTAGGTGTTTGTTCTACTGCTTAGGTGTCTGTTCTACTGCTCAGGCTGTGTATACCTGTTCCTCCGGGTTAAGTGAGGGTATTGTTGTTAGTTAAATTCCAGAAGGGAGTCTGGGACTGGACGTAGAACGGGAAGTTCGAACCAGTATAAAAATCTCTAGTGTGCTCATTTATTATTTCATTTACTTTACTACTTTTATCTGTTATCAAGTTTACTATTTCGCACTATTCCATATTACACGGTCCTACACACTTTCATTTGGTATCAGAGCACTTTCAGAAACCTTCAGGTTGTTCTATATATATCTCTTCTTCTAAATCTCCATTTAGAAATGCAGTCTTTACATCCATTTGATGTATGACCAATTTATGAATTGATGCAAGTGTTATTAAACAGCGTATAGAAGATATGCGAGCAACTGGAGCATATGTATCAAAATAATCTACTCCATGTCTTTGCTTATATCCCTTAGCAACTAATCTGGCTTTAAAGTTATCAATGGATCCATTTGTATTCAACTTTTTCTTAAATATCCATTTACATCCTATAGGTTTAGCACCAGGAGGTAAATCAGTTAAAACCCAAGTTTGGTTTAACAATATGGAATTCATTTCATCATTAATAGCTTCTATCCAGAATATTGAGTCTTTGGAACTCATAGCCTCAGAATAAGTTTTGGGGTCATCATCGACGTTCATGACATATCTAGTCACATTAAGGACTTCGTCCTTACTGCCTTCTATAAGATATGTAATGAAGTCAGGACCATAATCCTTCTCTATTCTTGCCCTTTTACTTCTTTTTTGTTCAGTACTATTATCTGGGACTGATACTTCCTTGCTGTTTTGAGCAGGAGCATAGTCATCATCATTGATATCATCAATCGTATTAGGTTCTGGACTAGATGATCTCAATGCAAGGTTTTAAATCTCGGATTTCGGTCACGTCTCGTCTCGAAGAATTTAGATAGCTTATCTCGTATCGGGTGAGATCTCGAACGAGATGAGTGCATCTCGGTCGTCCATCTCGGATTTACATTTCGGTTTCTAAAATTCATTCCAGAGTTATCTCGGAGTATATGTCATGTCGAAAATTAGTTTTCATACACCTAAATTTATAATACTAGTCACTACCTTAAGGAAAACACTATGCACTTAACTTGAATATATCACACGCTTATCATTAGTAATTTAGTATGGAAAAATATCACTTGTATCATGTAAAATAAACAAATAACTAGATTTCATGAATAATGTTCAATATAATATCATATGAGATAAAGTAGACAAGAAACAAACCATAACATATGCACCTTTACTTTGTTTGATCATTCACTTAACTTTCCTACACAATATAATGTCTCATTTCTACCTTTTATGATTTATAGTGCTGCAAGGGAAATCTTAATTTTATAACTTCAAATACAAAAGTCTACAAGTAGAATTAAGATATTCTATGTCTGATTACAGTATTTAATTATTAGCAAACAAAATCTCATTAAGCAACTAATAGCATAGATATTTCAAACAAATGTAGAAAATAACATGCATATTACAAACAATTTCGAACATTTAGTAATATTATAAGAAAAGCAAAAAAATGATGTATGAATGAACATGTAATCATCAAATGAAATTAATAGATGAAAGAGAATTCCTTTATTGCTTAAAAATAAGCCTTGAGGAAAAAAAATATAGCAGTAAAGACTAAATGAAATCAAATTGGGAATCCATTTAGAACATAAAGTTAAATAAGTGAAGCCCAAAATTTATAGCCGCAAAAAATAGGGTTAGGAAAAAAACTCAAGAAAGTGTCGAAAAAAGAAAAATGAAATCGGATGTAAATTAATTTGGATCAGAAACCTAAACGAAAATCATAAAGTGAAATACTTACCATAATCGATGTAGATTTTATCATCTTCTTACACTTGTCACTACCGTAAAATAAGAGACGAAGATTAAATGAGATTTATATAAGAAATAAGGGTTAAAAAAAGTATAATTAAGAAGGCTTAAATTAAGGTAAAGGATGAGCTAGCCCAATACGGAAAAAGAGTTGATTTTTTCCAAAATTCAAAAATTCGACCGATATCTCGCTGTTAAATCTCGTCCGAGATTTGGGTCAGACGAGATTCAAACGAAATTAGTTGTTTAGAATCGCCCAGGCTTGAAAACGAGATCTCGCACAAGATCTCGGCCGAGATGAGCAAGATTTAAAACCTTGTCTCAATGGAATCTCAACAGTTTGATTTTCAAAGAATTCTACATCTACGGATTCTATAACTTCTAAGGTGTCAAGAATTAGGAATCTATAAGTTATACTATTAAGTGAATATCCTATGAAAGCACATTTAAATGCCCTATTTCCTAACTTTGGTCATTTAGGGTCTGGTTTTCTAACATATGCTAAACAACCCCAAACTTTAAGTCTTGTAAGATTAGGTTTCTTATTAAACCATAATTCATAAAGGGAAACATTATTCTTTTTAAGTGGTACTCTATTTAAGATATAACATGCAGATAACAAAACATCACCCATAGGTTATAAGGTAAGTTTGAACTTATGAGCATGGCATTAGCCATTTCTACTAAAGTTCTATTTTTCTTCTCAGCAACACCAATTTGTTGCGGTGTATATGGGGCAGTGCATTGGTGAACTAAGTCGTGTTGTTTACAAAATAAAGTGAATTCATCTGAGAAATATTCACCACCTCGATCTGAATGTAATACTTTTATTTTAACTCCTAATTGTGTTTCGACCTCTCCTTTGTAAATTTTAAATTTATCAAAGGCCTCATCTTTAGTTTTCATTAGATACACATATGCATATCTAGTATAATCATCAATAAATGTTATATAGTATTAGTTACCACCATAGGTGATATGATTTTTTAAGTCACCCACATCACTATATACTAAATCAAGCAAGCCAGTTTTCCTTTCTATAGATTTAAAAGATTTTCGGTGTATTTTTGCTTGAACACATATTTCACATTTAGAGATAGAATTAAAATCACAATCAGAAATTAATCCTTGTTTATGCATATTTTTAAGGGAATTATAATTAACATGTCCTAGTCTACCATGCCATAAACTAACAAAATCAACAATACAAATAGAAGATTTCTTTATTAGATTCAACTTAACCATGCCGTTCCAAGAGTATCCCTGTCCAATGAATTTGCCGTTCTTGGACAACACTAACTTATCAGACTCATACACCATCTTGAATCCTCCTTTGTTAAGAAGGTATCCAAAGACCAAATTCTTACAAATATCGGGTACATGATATACATTAACCAAAGTAAGAGTCTTTCCAGAAGATAACGGTAGTTCTATAGTGCCTTTGCCAATCACCTTACTGCGAACATTGTTTGCTCCAGTAACTTGATTCTCATCTGCGCTAACATCTTCGTAGTTCTTGTAGAGACTGCGGTCCTTGCATATATGAATGGTTGCTCCAGTATCAGGCCATCAATCATTTCCCATGTTCTTAATGGAGTTTGCCTCTTGCACTACTGCAACCAATTTGTCTTTGACCATATTCGCATTTAATAGTTTCTTTCGTAGACGACAATCACGAGCATAATGCCGGACTTGTTACAGAGATAACAAGCGTCCTTCTTCTTATCTTTCTTAGAATGATTTTTCTTCTTAAATTGTGTCTCATTTTTAGGTTTTAGAGAATTTGATATTTCAAAATTATTTGCCTTAGAATGAGACTCAGTTTGTGGATTATCATTTAGTTCTCTTTTACGAGACTCCTCTTCTATACGAAGATGACGCTGTAAATTCTCTAAATCATAATCATTCTTCGCATGTTTCAATTTCTTTTTGTAATCATTCCAAGAGTGAGGGAGTCTAGAAATAATAACTCTAACCACAAAGGATTCAGAGAGTTCAATCTTGGCATCTTTCAGTTGATTGACTATATATATTATATCACTAACTTGTCCAATAATGGACTTATTATCATGCATTTTGAAATCCATAAAATTGCATACTAGGAATTTCTTGTTGCTTGCCTTAGATATTCGATATTTGCTCTCCAGGGCAGTCCAAAGTGCTTTGGTTGTTTCCAGACTTCTATGTGTGTTGTAAACTGATGTAGATAACGCGTTGAGAATGTACCCTCTACACAGGAAATCATCTTCTTTGCGCTTTACTCGTTTTGCTTTCAATTCATCAATATCTTTATCAGTTTCTTTTGGTATTTCCTCCAAGTTATCTTCAAGAATATAAAACAATTTGACCGTGATCAAAAAGAATTTCATCGTTTCTTGCCAACGAGTGAAGTTTTCACCATCAAACCGCTCCAATCGCGTTAAATGCCGATTCATAACTTGAAGAGCATTGAGATTGCTTGAACTCGAACCATCCATGGTTGAAATATTGTCTATTTTTTTGGATAATTGTGTCGATGATTCGAGAATGATGAAGATGATAACCGCTGTATTCTGACTTCAAGGATCTACTGCGTAGATTCTTTTAGACAATAGTTCAACCCAACAGGTACAAAAGGGTTATCGAACTATCGACTTCAGGATTCAATAAAGCCTTGAAACAGCGTAATCAGATTCAAAAGTTGTACGTTTTTGATCCGACCAAGAACACTCAAATTTGATCTCTAATGATGCAATTTAGTAAAGAATAGAATGAAGAAGAAGAAGAGAATTGATCTGCAATGTTTCTGCGTTTGTAACGCCTTACAGGCGTCGCAAACTGTGATGAGAAGACAATGTTCTGCAACACTTTCTGAGCGTCGCAAATCTGGAGGAAGAAGATACAAAGGAAAGAGATTGTTATTTTCGTAATGGTTCTTGGACATCATTATTTGTAGTAGAAGAGGAAGTGTCCATTCGTCAAGCGTTGCATCCTTTCCAACAGTCCGAAATCGTTACAAACAGTCGTGTCCCTTCGTTCAAATGTCCCGCAAAAAATCTGTCCAAAGGACGACGGCGGCGCGCGTGTGGTGATGCATAACTTCCCTCCTCACATTAAAGCATAGCATTGGGTGCCCGAAGGGCCCAACCTTCCTTAGAGAATCTTATATTTAACTAAGTGTAATCTCTTATTTTCCAAGATGTGATACTATACATTCCACCTCTCTTCTTTCCACTTCTTCCCTCTTCAAAAACAAACCCAAACCCAAAACTAGTTTTGAAAATTTCCAACATGATATAGTCCAATAACTTGTTTTATGTATGATTTCAAATTATATTATTAAATTAACAGCATTTGATTTCAAATATGTTATGTTTAGTGAGTACAAAGGGTGAAGAAAATATGAAAAAGGATTAAATACCATGGGTAGGGTAGGTTGGGAGAAATAATTGAAATCGTATGTTAGTTTTAACCGATTTACAAAATATCCAAAATCCCTAACATACTTTGCATTACATGGAATACCAACTGCGAGTATACGCATTTCTTCGTGCTCTCCAGCTTTCTGAAAAAAAGTAGACAACAAAATAAAAAAATAACCTACTTTGCATTACATGTGGATGCCTATATGTCAGTTGCAACCTACCTTCAATAATTAATAACCTCGCTTTTCACACGGATCTATTATTTTAATTATCTTTTCATTTAATTTAAGCTACTTTGTAGAAGAGTGTGTATACATATAACTGCAGCTTACAACAATGTGTTTAGCATGGTTATTTTGATTTCTTTTTTGTTATAATATTTTTGAAAGCTTACTCATGTAGGCTCACGATACGTCCCTTATGTACTACGCGTGCGTGCGCGCACACTATGTTTTTCCGAAAGCTTACTCAAGTTTGATTGATATTAACATTGTTTTATTATTTTTTTTCTGTTAATTTAGAGCCTATCCGTTTTTTCAACTGGAGTTTGAAGAAACTTAGAAGTTCATTGTTTAAAGAACGCCCTAAATCTTATGAACGAAACAGGTTAGTCCCAAGCTGTAGCGTCAGAATCATCGGCCTTTATTAAATGACAAATTAATTGTAAATGGATTATAAAAGTACCATTGTCAAATTGACAGCTTTAGGTCAAGAAACTTGCAGTAATTTAGGAAACTTGTTTATCTACTTGATTTAAAATAAAGCTAATAAATATTGACATTGGGATCGCATATAATATTGATTTTCAACGATCGAAGTAGCTTCTATGACCAGATTTTATTTTCATATTGTACCATGACCGATTAAACAAAAGCATTCAATATGGAGCCTTGATTTGCCAACCAAATATGCTTAGTTAATATCCTCAAGGAGTTGGATTTGATTTTCTTGTTTTCAATTGTTTTTGTTACTTTTAAGACGGGTATCATTGGTCATAATATTGGGTTCCCCAATATTTTGTTGGCAATCCATTCCAGCCTACCTACCACTTCCTTTTTTGTTTATTTGAAAAAAATTATAATAACCATTAAATAGGAAAAATAAATAAAACAAATACGTTCATTGCGTCTTTATTGAGAAGAATATGTACGTTTTCCAAAACATCTTGTTAACAGCATTTCACTGTGATGGGTTTATGTATGCCTCAAAAAATTACAATAGTGGATGGATATAGTTCAGAATTTAAATGCAAATAATGTTAACTGCATTTCGTTTTCGTAGTTGATGATGTATTTTACTACGTCACTGGTTGAAATTTTGATGAAACACTATTATGTTAAAGAAGATACCAATTATTTTACTTTTCAAACAAATATATAATTTCACATTACTACTATAATAGTTAATACACACCCACGACGAGGATATGGCAATGGTAAAATTATATATTTTGGCATCATCAATCTAGACGATGTGATAGCGGTTTTTCCAAAATACTATCGGTAACCACAACAACCCTAGGTAAACAAATACTCCTAATTTCCGGTTCTCCTAGGATTTCCATATTATTCAAACTCATACGAAAATAAGATATTCTTTATGTTGGTACGTAATCATTTTCTTACATTGATGCAAGTTAACTTGCACTTTCTATAACGAAAACGCAAGATAGTTTGCGCTTTCTGATTTAGAAAAAACAGGGACTTAATTTACATAGTTATTATCATAGGGACTTTTCTTACAACAACATAAAAAACAGGAACCTTCAGTGCAAAGCCCATTTTTACTAAGTAATTGTGTACCTTCATAAGCATATAAAGGGGCAAAGGACAAAGCATTTTTAGTACGAAAAGGATTTGTCCCCTCAACAATCAAAATTTTCACCTTTAATTACTTTTTGGGACTTCAAAACCGAAACGTACGACTCATTTCTATTTAATGCAGAATGATCTAGCTTGAAGTGGAGACAAGATAACTATTTTGAAACTCTGAAAAGTCCTAATATGTATATGACCGGTTACAAAAAGCAACAATGCTTCAAAATATTGACGATGCATCGTATATGTATGCAAATCACCTCTCAAATATCCCACAACACTTATTTGTAACAGTTAAACACTTATGGTCATAGAAGGATCAAAATTATCAAATAAAGCTCATAGAAGCCTCCATCAAAGCCTCATCCAATATTAGCCGTGGGATTAAGTGCTTAAACCCAATGTAAAATGCATTGTTAGCAAATAACAAGTTATCAATCTGCATTACATACTCTAGCTAAGAAATTTCCATACAAAGTTTCAATTTGGGCCAACCAATCTGCCAAGTCATTAATCTGCATCAACTCTAATGTACTATAAATCAACTCTAATGTACTATAAACAGAGCCTCCACATTCCATTAAGTGATCATGAGATCGGATTAATGGAACCGGATCGATCTACAACAGATAAATTTCAAATTTATTATAGTAGACCTATAAAGTTTAATATTTACATTAGATCCAATCCAGTTGTTTTAAATAAAATTATATTTTATTTTAATTATTTTGGTTTAATAATTAATTTGTATCAATTAAAATTAATATTTATAAATCATGAATATATTAGTATATACTCATGTGTGAAATATATATTGTGTAATATGCAACATAACAAATGTGTACATAGTCAAGTTTATACATAAGTAGATATTAGGATTTATATTTACTACGTATGTACTTAGCGCGTGTGTGTGGCAATTGCCATAAATAAATAATTAGACCTTAAAACTTTATATATGAAATACGCATATGTATATTCGAAATATTATTCAGTATTTATAAATATAATTTTAAAATATTTCATAATATTTGATTATGCCCCAAGTTTGCAAATTTGAATTTTGAAAAATATATAATTTGACTTAGTGGACAAATATTTAAATTTCAAATCTAGATCTAAGATATTTATTAAAAGTTAATAATATCTTATGTTTGACTTAATAAAAATATTATGAATATATATATATATATTAAAATTAATATATTATTTCCTATCGAATATCATTTTAATTTTAATACACACACACACATATATATATCTATATGTGTGTGTGTGTTTCATATAACAAAATAAATAAGTATTGTAAACTATATATATATATATATAATTCGACTTATATATATAAATTAAATATAACTATATTTAATTTCGAAATGAGTATATATATATGAAGAATAAATAATTCGACATAAATTCTATAACAAACTACCAAGACCAATAGGTATAAAATATTATATCTTTGATTTTTAAATGTAATATAATTCATATAAGTATTATATTTAAATCATTTAATTAATAAATAATAATTTAAAATTAGAAAAAAATTATTTTGCATAGTATATAAAATTACTGAAAATAGAATTACAAGTATATGTATATATATACATATAAACATCAATTTATTGTTATACCCAAGTCAATTTATATTATTAATTAATTATTAAACAACTGAAATAAATAATATATATAATCAAGGCAAGGACATATATAAAAATGATGATATGAACAACATATAATGAATAATATATAAAATAAAAGGATATACCTAAAAGAAGTAGCCTCTAATTCACACATCAATTCAAATTTTTTTGTTTCCTAAATCTCTTAGATCCCTATCTAAAGGAGAAAACTTTGGAGTGCCACCACTTGAATGAGTTTTGTATTTGGTTTGGGGTGATTTAATCTCAGCTATTGTGAGGGTATGATGAAGGTGGTGGGGGCTAAGAAATGGGAGAGAATGTGCAAAAGAAATCAAATAAAAAGTAAAGGCTTAGGTTCAGTTAAATAAAGGATCTAGTAGAAATATCTTCCACCATCTCCTCTAACCAAGTCATGCCCTAAGATCCCTCCCCCTTCTCATTTTTGGTCGGCCTACACTTAGCCAATAATGGACCAAATAGATCTCAAAACCCAATAGCAATTAACTCCATTTAAATCCAGTTTAAATTCTTATCGATGTCGTATAACAATACACACATATAATATTATATACGCACTTAATTAATTACTACTAATACTCAAAACATTTATAGAGGCTTCCCCATTTACTAAATACACCCTAAATATTTAGCGTTTCTCTAAATATTAACTAATATATGATACTTTATAAACTATATAAATCGAGTGGTGTTTTGGAGATTGAAACGAATTCATTTGTGCAACTCACAGTTGTGAATTTAGTCAATGATTAATATTTGAAAAATTCAAATACTAATTCTCACAGGTCACCTTAGCTAGTGGTGTGAAGGTTTAGCTGAACTCATCGCTTACAAATCTCAACTGTAAAATCCAAATTTATAAATTTAAAGGGTGCATTTTAGTAGCGATTATTTATGCCAATTACCTTCGTCAACACTATATCACTTTAAAATTAATGGAATTTGATTTTAGTCGAAATTCCAATATCATCCACATTTAACTCGGATAGTCCATGAACAAAGTCTTTGGTTTAACAGTAACATTTATTATTAATCGTATTATTCTGGTCAGAGATTTGACTTTGAGTTGACCATGATACTGACCTCATACAACCGAGGAAACGAATTCCCTATTGAATTATGTTTCACTTACAATGCTTCAACTCAGACCTAACTATATTTGCTTGATCGTTGTTATGCCATGATTTAACAATAATCAATGTGGAGTATCCATATTGAAGCTCAACGGTATTCTCAAGTCGAGAGAACTATTTAATGTCGTCACTTCGAGATTTTATATTTGACCTAGTTGTTATTAACATGAAACACTTGGAAGAGTCATTCCATATTTACTGAATAACTATTAGTATGTAACCCATAGGTTCCCCAGTAGTCATGAGTAATAAACTGCCTAACATTTGGACAGTGTTATATACTCTGGTCTCTACTGATGTATTGATATCTTTTCTCGAAACATCTTGACCAAGAATATTTGAAATAAAATGTTATTTTATATTATGATAATTTTCTCATGATTACAACTCATTATAATTATTATCACATTACATATCATTTAAGGATTTTCTATTTAATATAATTAAATTAATTACTTAATTAATATAACAAGCATATAATAGAAAAAACACCTTTATTATGAACTGGATTGGTTATAGAGTTAGATATATGTAACGAATTGCATAATTGCCCTAAGGAAATACCCCTAACTCTCTCAATCTCCTACTTGCACTTAGGGTCAATTATGGAACCTTAATCTCATCATTTTAGTCAATTTTCTCGAAACTAGTCGAGTTAGTCCCTTGGTGAATGGGTATACTATATTGTTTTAATTATCCACTCTATCAATCAACTCTCTCCCATGCTAATAAACTTCCTGTATTATGTGGAATTTTTCAGAGTATGTTTCTTGACTTCTAGTGTGGTCTAGGTTCTTTTGCGAACTACATCGCGACATTGTTATCAAGACATTCTCAACAATTGGAATCAGCCCTAGCTCATTTATAAATTTGTTCATTTACATACATACATACATACATACATACATACATATATATGTATGTATGTATGTATGTATGTATTGTAACGACCCGTAAAATTTAATGTTTTAAAAAGTATATTTAATTGGAAATTTGTGAAATTTTAAACAATAAAATTTGACTTTAAAAATTTATTATTTGGAATACGTCTATTTTAATATAGCAACTGGTAAATTTTCATCTGATAATATTGAAGTTTATTTTCCTGTGAAATTTCATTTCAAATCAAACCGGTTAATAACAGTGAATTTAAAAGTTTTCCGAAACCAAAATATGTCAACAGGAGAAAATTTATTCAGACTATTCTGAATCAGACTGCGAAATTCGTTTTTCCAAATTTGGACTTCTACTGCTCCGTTTATCTTAATTCTGGCAAAATAGCAGCATTTCTGGTACCGATTATCGACTTTCGATCGGATGATCGTACCACTAGTATTTGTATACCGTTTTGATCGTCACGTCATGCTGATCTCCATGGTATATTCATTTGCTTGTTTCGGCGTCCGATGGACAACGGAATCTGTAAAACAGTTCACCGTATCGGTACCGTATTCGTGACCTTTTGTTTTCTATTGCCTTTCAAACTTTAGCCGTGCTGTCCAAGCATCACAATTAATTGCTTTAAAACTTTTGCGGAATCAATGGATAGTGCACGTTCCTTTGGCTTTTGAATTTATATCTAAAATTAAGGTGGAACGTTTCTTTTGCCCCTTTCTCTCCTATTCACACTTCCATATATTTATTTCTTTTCCTCTGAAACTCTTTCTTCTTCCTCCCAGATCTATTTCTTCCTCCTCTCTCTTTTATTTTTTTCGTTTCTTTCTTCTACCCTTCATTCCCCTCTGTGCACAGTTTTGCCGAATCCTCTCCTTCCCAATATTTTGCCGAGCCACTCCTTTACTTGAGACCATCCTCCTTCCACCATCAACCGAGACCGAGCCTCCAACCTTCCTCCGATGACAGCCTACCCACGTCCTTCACCCTCCATCCACAGCAGCCTCATCCAAACCAGGAAACACACCGCCCATCCCCTCCACGTTCGGCAGCCCTACCCATCTCCTCCTCCCATCTCCACTCACGTTCACCTCAAAACCGCTACCTCAGCCGCCACACACGACAACCATAACCCCACAGCCTCCGGCCGAGTCGGCAACATCCACCACCATCTCCAGCCTCTACCGAGCTTGTGGTTCCCTTTCCGTATTTAATATTGTAAGTATATTTTTTTAAGTTACTTTTATATGTTATAAAGTATATATATCTTGTATATATGGCGTGTTGATAGGTTAAGCCTACTGGTATATACAAAGGCAACTGTACATTGTTTATAAGTAAGTTTATAAAAGTATGGCATATGTTAGTTTTAATAAACTAAATTTTTAAGTACGTTAAAGCTATAGCAAGTTATATTAGTTTATCTATTTGTTTTAAATAAATTTTGAGTTGTCCCTTCGACTTTTCTGGGTGCAGTATTTATTTTTTTATTTAGATTCGTATACATTTTTTTTGTTTACTTTAGTACCGACTGTTAGTTATAAGACTATTATGTTATAAGACTTGTTCTGTTATAAGACTTGTTCTGTTATAAATAGTCATTGGATGAGTACTCATACATCCGAGCATATGGCAGAGTAAATGTAAACGAAACAAATAAAACATTTGTAATTAAAGGAAGAAAATGAATTATCCAATAAGTACAATAGCAACAGTTTAGATAACCATATCAGTTTCTATATGTTGGTTTGGATTCATAGGTGATGCATGTATATGTAAATTTATATCAATTTTAAGTACAAATGGGATACTTATATATACGCACGTATATGTATTGGATAAATTGTTTAAGGATATTTGATTTATTTTGTAATTGGATTACGTATAATACTATTCTCAATAAATATGCATATTTTATATGTGTGTATCTTGTATTTTTAAAATAAGTATATGTTTAATATGTATTTATACGAAAGCTATGTTTTAAGTACATATATATTTATTTATAATAATAATTACGTACCATGTTTTACAAGTTATATAATATAATATGATGATTAGATGAATTATATGTTTATAGTAGTGCTTCACTTTTGGTTTTTAAAACATTAATAGTTATATGTTTGGCACGTTCCCATATTTCTGTTTTGTATGTTCACGTATAATGTGTATATACTTTGTTTATATATATGAGAACTTTGTTTTCAATTTTATATTGATATAGTACGTTTTGGGATTAACTATTTAATTTAGACAAATATATATTATTTTAAGTGTATGTTTGATTTTAATGAATGTAAGCTTGATTTATCTATTTATATGTTTGAGACGCATGTAAATTAAATTTGTGGTGTTTGAATTTAGAATATAAATTTCATATGTATATATATAGCTATAGGTGGTTATATAAGTGCTCTTATACCGTTTATCTTCATCGTTCCTGTTCTGATCTGATCCATTTTCATCAATCCATGTCAATCAGCTTTGATCGTTGAATTCGTGCTGATTTTGCTTTGCTTGGATTCGAAATTCAATTTCAGTATCCGTATCAGTGTGCGTATCCGTGTCTTCTTCGGTATTCTCTAGCCTCGAAAGGTGAGCAATCACTCACGATTAACGTTCTTATATTTATTTAATTTAATTTCAATTGAAATGACAATTGAAATATGCTGCTGTAGTTATTTAAATTGTTATATATGCTATTATCTATATCTGTTCACCTGTGGGATATGACACCATATCCTGTTGTTTATATTAAATTGTTATTGCTGATATATATGCCTGTTATATTATTTTCATATCTGTTATCACTCTGCAAGTTCCCTGTTAGTATAGAAATCACTATGGGTTGAAATGATACATACCCGAACGGACTTTAGAATAGGAGAAAATCGTTATGGGTTGAAATGATAAACCCAAGCGATTTTCATTTGAATTGAAATTGGGATTACGGGTCGAAATGATATCTACCCGTATATATTTAAATTTTGGATTGAAATGATAAATATCCGTATCACTTATCCATATAATAAATATATATACAAACACCGTTGGTCCATATATATATAAATATTTTGAAATTGAATTCTATGGTTTTGGAAAGAAATATATGGTTTTAACAAATGTTGATTCTCAAATTTTTATATATAAATGGTAATGATATATATAGATTTAATAATGATACTTAATTTAATTAAGATGGATTTAATACATAT
This sequence comes from Allium fistulosum, assembly GCA_030737815.1. Classification (NCBI taxonomy): domain Eukaryota; kingdom Viridiplantae; phylum Streptophyta; class Magnoliopsida; order Asparagales; family Amaryllidaceae; genus Allium; species Allium fistulosum. Next base: position 1,070,572,841 of record CM060904.1, read on the forward strand.
AATATGTTAAGTATAAAATTTACATTTCAAAATAGATTTGGTAAAAATTTTGAATAAGTTAAGGTTGAGATGATAATTTGAATTTAGTAAAACCAATACAAAGCTTATTGAAATTAGAATTTAAGATATGATTTATAACTTGAGTTTGATTTAAATAATTTAATGAATATTTCTTGTTAAAAAAAAATTTAAAGAAATATTTAGTAAAAATGAAATTTAAGGCTAATTAAATGATATTGAATTTATTAAGTGAATATTCCTGATTAGATAATAATAAAGTTAAATCAAGTGCTATATGAAACTGTTAAATTTAACTTTGAAAATGTTGAATATTAAAGCCTTGAAATATATTGAAAATTTAAATGGTATATTTAGAACTGAATTGAATTGATGAATTGAGCTTTGAACAAATTTGAATTTGGAATTTGAGTTAATTTGAATCGATTTGTGAAACTTGAGGAAATTTTAAATACTTTACTTTATGAATTAATTAATATATATACTATCTTGGGAAATAGTTATATTTGAAATGAAAATGATATTTTTATTTTGAAGTAAATAAATTTAAAATGACCACGGTGTTATAATGTATATTTCCACCTTGTAGATAGTTCTGAAGATCCTTAGAGGATGGTTATCCCAAACATCCTTTAAGTTACTTGTATTTCTGTTGATATTTCACTTGAGTTGGATTTATTTATATAAGAATGTTAATCCTGACTCGAGTGTTTTGTGTTTTGCTTTACGCTCGGGTCAGACTGAGTGAAACAACATTTGAGACTCACCTTTGGAGTTTGGAGCTTCCTTTGGAGATCCAACTATCGCTTCAGCTTTCAGCTCTTCCAGTTGATTTGTTCAGAGAAGTCATCTGTTGTACTGAAGACTTCACTGCATTTGAGATATTCTATTGTATTTTATTTCTAACTCTGATGTTTATATAGTAGCTTCATGAACTACTATTTTATCTATTCCGCTGCGTATTATTGTATTACTCTGTGTCTGTGACTTTGTTATTGATTTATTTACTACATATGCTGAATTTTGCCAAATTTTAAATTAACAACGCGGTATTTTGAGCAATTCAATTCCGGCATGAGTGTCTACCTATGCACTTATAATGGATGCGAATGGTCCAAAATAGCGGGTCGTTACAGTTGGTATCAGAGCTTTGGCTCTAGGCAAAACTTAGCATATATTGTAAATTTATTTACAGAATCACTTTCGTTCGAGTTTAATCTCTTCCTTTTGACTCGATTTCCTTTGAACTTTTGAACGTTCCCTACGGTTCCAAAATTCATTCTTGTCTCTCCCTATTTGTATTCTTTTGATTCTGGAGTATCCCATAACTCCACTTCGAATGATCTCTATAAGAATAGGTGATCCCGCAAATCTTTGAATGATTGTAAAGGGGTGGAAATCCTTTACAATTGGCATTGATTCACCAGAGATTTCTATATCTTTGATTTAGATGCCGCTATCTCTTATGATCGAATGTTGATATTTCTTGGAATTCTGCATCGATCTTGTTCTTGAAGTCACGGTTGACCCGGTTAAGGTCGCCCGTGATTTATATAAGTGTATCCGACTACTGTTTTGTAATTAATTATCTCATTTTCGTTCGAACTTATCTTCAAATCAAATCCTATTTGATTAGAATCCCTCTAAGTTGAATTTCTATCTTTGTTTTGAAATCCATTCTTGAACCATCCTTTGAAATCGGGTTTGTTTGTATTTTAGAAATTGTTTTCTAAATCAAAATTATTATTTTGATAAGTATGATTATATTCTATATATAAAAGTGAAATGTCTTCGATAAAGATTATAAACCCTTTAAAATGAGAATCTGAGGTTTCGAAAGGATTTGTAATTTTGAAAAGTTATATAACAAATTTGATTTATCTAAAAATGATTTATAACTAAAGGATTTTAAATTTGAAATTCGAGAATTGAACCCCGGTGTTTTGAAATTGGTTTTAAGATTTTGAAATATATAATAATAATATGATTTAAAAGTATTTTCCGAATAAGAAATGTTTCCAATGATTTTAATGAGTTCGAATGATTTTAAAGAAATTTCAAAAGAAGTTTGAGAAAATAGAAGTCCAGAACTCACTTATGTCGCTGGAAAATAATTTCGGTGATGAGTGCACGCATCATCGACATTGATTTTCGAGTTTCAGAGTGAGGGATAGGCCACTTTTAATAGCATTGCTACGCGAGTGATTTTGCGAAACCAATTTTGATTTCAAATTTTGAAGTATGATTTGATATTCGAAAGATATATGTATATGTATTTGAAATGATTTGAAGTAAGCTGGTGTTCAGTCCTCGAGTTTTGGATTTGATATAACCCTATCTATTAAAATTGATTTACTGATTTGTTGCTGATTTCCAACTCTTGAATTTGAAAATGATTTCTTCGACTATTTTGAAGTTCGAGTACTTCCAAATCAAGGTTTAATTTTTCAAGCCAAGTAATTTTGAAAAGTATGAATTATTTGATAAAGTATATAAGTTTGGTATGTATGTTAAAGTATGTAGTAATATGATTTAAATAAGTGGAAACTGTTTTGTTAAGTAAATGAATAAGGCAATTTTAAATTTTTCTAAATATGAAATTTAGATTTGAAATGCTTTGAAAAGAATTTGGTCTTCAAAATATTTTGAATAAAATTTAGTTTAAATGTTTTAACTGGGTAACATCTTTATGAAACTATATATTTAACAAGTTGGAATAAATATATAGGTTGTACGTATGCTACTTGCATAATTAATTTGATCCAGGTTTGAGTACACAAGTTCGAGGTGAATTACACCATTTAGTGTTAGGATTTTTCATTCGATTCTTGATGGCGAATATTTGATATGGATTTTGGGCTTGATTCTAGAATTCTCTATCGTAGTATATGACTATGCAAGGAGACTGATGGCTTCTAGTCGAGAAACCATATCGAAATCCGCATTAGGGAAGTCAAATGGACAATACTAGTTCGAAAGCGAACTTGTGTGATCGAGCGAGCGATCAAATGTAATTTTGCGAAACGATGACGTATGTACATCTTATACCCTAATATCATTGATATATTTTGACGCTGAAATTGAAAGCTGTCGAGTTAGAATATCTTTGCTTACTAAAAGAAAATTTCTAATTTAAATTACGAAGATATATAACCCATAAAAGCAAAGATATTCAATCCCATATGGCTCTTCATACAAGCGATATTTATTTTGAAAATTTTGATCCTTATATAAGATAGACCTTACGTAAGTATAAGATGATTTTGAAAACATTTTATTTTGGAAAATAAACTGGTTGACTTAAATCATTGATTTGAAAATCTGGATTTATTTTTCCAAATCTATTATTTTGGAAACTTTGAAACTAAAGATATTTAATTTGAGAACCTTGTGTTACTAAATACTTGATTTGGGAGTTGTCTAACTTATATAAAATTGATTTGTATGAGTATGAAATTGATTCGAAAACTATAAATTTGAAAAGGTACTCAATTTGAAAGTGAAATCTTATATAATTGAAGTCTATATAAGTATGATTTGATATACTATTGATTTTGGAAAGTATTTGATTTGAAAATTTAATCTTATATATAATGGATTTTATATAAGTACGATATTTGAAAGTGATTTGAAAAGGTACTATATGATACATATTTTCGAAGTAAAGATATGGAAAGTGCCTTCTGCTTGATATCCGATTTGTGGCCACATCTTGGATTCATTCTATCGATATTATTCTCTCTGATTTTTGGTTTTCCGGATATGATACTCGAGTGTCCTTCGAATTCCATGGCGTTACCCATGGTCTTATGTTTCTCTCGTGACTGCATAGCGCAACTGCCTGGCTGAGTCTTGCCTAGGGGTACGGATTGTTTCCTGGGGGATCCAGGCGTAACCATTGTGTATCCTGCAATCTGTGTAGGTCGCAAATAGTAGCGCAAATGCTTGGCTGAGTCTTGCCTGGGGGTACGGATTGTTTCCTGGGGGATCCAGGCGTAACCATTGTGTATCCTGCATTCTACTAGTCATCATGGCGTAACTCGCAGGGCTGAGAAAGCCTACGGATATGGATTGTTTCCTGGGGGACCCAGGCGTAACCATTGTGTATCTGCGAACCATGGTTAGACAAAGGTTTTGTTTGTGTTTTTGATTGGATTGTACTTTCCATATCTGTTTTTAAAAGTTTTTCCAGTATTTTCACTGGGTGTTGAAACAAGTCTACTAAGTACCTGGAGAATTCTAGCTTTGCGCCTGATCAACGCACTGCCAGAGTCTATAGGAACGAGGATAAACTTGTTGAAACATCGAGTTATAAAAGTATTTTCGAAAGAAAATTTGTTTCGTTATAAAGGTATTTTATAATAAGAGTATTTCCAACAAAGAAAAGTTTGTATCAATATTGGAATCAAAACCCTTATGGTTCTAAATTAATTGTTCGTGCCCGATGCTATTCTTTTGAATCCACCTTATCTGCTCAGCTTTATTTATTCACCTATAATATGCTTTTCCAAATCCTTCTTTTTTTTCCTGGTTGACTATATCCTTTTTAAAGATTGTTTATTTATATACTATATGGTAATAGTAAATTTTAGTGTTATAAATATTTTAAAAAAAGTTATTAATTAAATAAAACATATTTAAAGTAAATGATTATCGATTTATTAATAATATTTGAAAAGTATTTTAGATAGAATTAATAAATTATGAACTATGGATTTAATGTTTTCAAATAGCTTCTTTGTAAATATAAGTAATAATGTAAATAATCGTTTTCAAATGGTTTTCATACATTTATAAAGGTGTCATTTAAACATATAAATGGTATTTATAAAGGAAGCAAGAAATTTTACAAATGGATTTTTGAAAGGTTTTAAAGTATATAAGATAATTGAATTGCAAATGAAGTTTTCAAATTTTAAGTAAAATTTATATAGTTTAAATTAATTGTTTAATCTTGACTTTCAATCTATCTTTTCTGTCTGGTTGTTTCTATTCTTCTACCTCCTTCCTTTTCGGGGACGAAAAGTTTTGAGTGGGGGAGAGTGTAACGACCCGTAAAATTTAATGGTTTAAAAAGTATATTTAATTGGAAATTTGTGAAATTTTAAACAATAAAATTTGACTTTAAAAATTTATTATTTGGAATACGTCTATTTTAATATAGCAACTGGTAAATTTTCATCTGATAATATTGAAGTTTATTTTCCTGTGAAATTTCATTTCAAATCAAACCGGTTAATAATAGTGAATTTAAAAGTTTTCTGAAACCAAAATATGTCAACAGGAGAAAATTTATTCAGACTATTCTGAATCAGACTGCGAAATTCGTTTTTCCAAATTTGGACTTCTACTGCTCCGTTTATCTTAATTCTGGCAAAATAGCAGCATTTCTGGTACCGATTATCGACTTTCGATCGGATGATCGTACCACTAGTATTTGTATACCGTTTTGATCGTCACGTCATGCTGATCTCCATGGTATATTCATTTGCTTGTTTCGGCGTCCGATGGACAATGGAATCTGTAAAACAGTTCACCGTATCGGTACCGTATTCGTGACCTTTTGTTTTCTATTGCCTTTCAAACTTTAGCCGTGCTGTCCAAGCATCACAATTAATTGCTTTAAAACTTTTGCGGAATCAATGGATAGTGCACGTTCCTTTGGCTTTTGAATTTATATCGAAAATTAAGGTGGAACGTTTCTTTTGCCCCTTTCTCTCCTATTCACACTTCCATATATTTATTTCTTTTCCTCTGAAACTCTTTCTTCTTCCTCCCAGATCTATTTCTTCCTCCTCTCTCTTTTATTTTTTTTCGTTTCTTTCTTCTACCCTTCATTCCCTTGTGTGCACAGTTTTGCCGAATCCTCTCCTTCCTAATATTTTGCCGAGCCACTCCTTTACTTGAGACCATCCTCCTTCCACCATCAACCGAGACCGAGCCTCCAACCTTCCTCCGATGACAGCCTACCCACGTCCTTCACCCTCCATCCACAGCAGCCTCATCCAAACCAGGAAACACACCGCCCATCCCCTCCACGTTCGGCAGCCCTACCCATCTCCTCCTCCCATCTCCACTCACGTTCACCTCAAAACCGCTACCTCAGCCGCCACACACGACAACCATAACCCCACAGCCTCCGGCCGAGTCGGCAACATCCACCACCATCTCCAGCCTCCACCGAGCTTGTGGTTCCCTTTCCGTATTTAATATTGTAAGTATATTTTTTTAAGTTACTTTTATATGTTATAAAGTATATATATCTTGTATATATGGCGTGTTGATAGGTTAAGCCTACTGGTATATACAAAGGCAACTGTACATTGTTTATAAGTAAGTTTATAAAAGTATGGCATATGTTAGTTTTAATAAACTAAGTTTTTAAGTACGTTAAAGCTATAGCAAGTTATATTAGTTTATCTATTTGTTTTAAATAAATTTTGAGTTGTCCCTTCGACTTTTCTGGGTGCAGTATTTATTTTTTTATTTAGATTCGTATACATTTTTTTTGTTTACTTTAGTACCGACTGTTAGTTATAAGACTATTCTGTTATAAGACTTGTTCTGTTATAAGACTTGTTCTGTTATAAATAGTCATTGGATGAGTACTCATACATCCGAGCATATGGCAGAGTAAATGTAAACGAAACAAATAAAACATTTGTAATTAAAGGAAGAAAATGAATTATCCAATAAGTACAATAGCAACAGTTTAGATAACCATATCAGTTTCTATATGTTGGTTTGGATTCATAGGTGATGCGTGTATATGTAAATTTATATCAATTTTAAGTACAAATGGGATACTTATATATACGCACGTATATGTATTGGATAAATTGTTTAAGGATATTTGATTTATTTTGTAATTGGATTACGTATAATACTATTCTCAATAAATATGCATATTTTATATGTGTGTATCTTGTATTTTTAAAATAAGTATATGTTTAATATGTATTTATACGAAAGCTATGTTTTAAGTACATATATATTTATTTATAATAATAATTACGTACCCTGTTTTACAAGTTATATAATATAATATGATGATTAGATGAATTATATGTTTATAGTAGTGCTTCACTTTTGGTTTTTAAAACATTAGTAGTTATATGTTTGGCACGTTCCCATATTTCTGTTTTGTATGTTCACGTATAATGTGTATATACTTTGTTTATATATATGAGAACTTGGTTTTCAATTTTATATTGATATAGTACATTTTGGGATTAACTATTTAATTTAGACAAATATATATTATTTTAAGTGTATGTTTGATTTTAATGAATGTAAGCTTGATTTATCTATTTATATGTTTGAGACGCATGTAAATTAAATTTGTGGTGTTTGAATTTAGAATATAAATTTCATATGTATATATATAGCTATAGGTGGTTATATAAGTGCTCTTATACCGTTTATCTTCATCGTTCCTGTTCTGATCTGATCCATTTTCATCAATCCATGTCAATCAGCTTTGATCGTTGAATTCGTGCTGATTTTGCTTTGCTTGGATTCGAAATTCAATTTCCGTATCCGTATCAGTGTGCGTATCCGTGTCTTCTTCGGTATTCTCTAGCCTCGAAAGGTGAGCAATCACTCACGATTAACGTTCTTATATTTATTTAATTTAATTTCAATTGAAATGACAATTGAAATATGCTGCTGTAGTTATTTAAATTGTTATATATGCTATTATCTATATCTGTTCACCTGTGGGATATGACACCATATCCTGTTGTTTATATTAAATTGTTATTGCTGATATATATGCCTGTTATATTATTTTCATATCTGTTATCACTCTGCAAGTTCCCTGTTAGTATAGAAATCACTATGGGTTGAAATGATACATACCCGAACGGACTTTAGAATAGGAGAAAATCGTTATGGGTTGAAATGATAAACCCAAGCGATTTTCATTTGAATTGAAATTGGGATTACGGGTCGAAATGATATCTACCCGTATATATTTAAATTTCGGATTGAAATGATAAATATCCGTATCACTTATCCATATAATAAATATATATACAAACACCGTTGGTCCATATATATATAAATATTTTGAAATTGAATTCTATGGTTTTGGAAAGAAATATATGGTTTTAACAAATGTTGATTCTCAAATTTTTATATATAAATGGTAATGATATATATAGATTTAATAATGATACTTAATTTAATTAAGATGGATTTAATACATATAATATGTTAAGTATAAAATTTACATTTCAAAATAGATTTGGTAAAAATTTTGAATAAGTTAAGGTTGAGATGATAATTTGAATTTAGTAAAACCAATACAAAGCTTATTGAAATTAGAATTTAAGATATGATTTATAACTTGAGTTTGATTTAAATAATTTAATGAATATTTCTTGTTAAAAAAAAAATTTTAAAGAAATATTTAGTAAAAATGAAATTTAAGGCTAATTAAATGATATTGAATTTATTAAGTGAATATTCCTGATTAGATAATAATAAAGTTAAATCAAGTGCTATATGAAACTGTTAAATTTAACTTTGAAAATGTTGAATATTAAAGCCTTGAAATATATTGAAAATTTAAATGGTATATTTAGAACTGAATTGAATTGATGAATTGATCTTTGAACAATTTTGAATTTGGAATTTGAGTTAATTTGAATCGATTTGTGAAACTTGAGGAAATTTTAAATACTTTACTTTATGAATTAATTAATATATATACTATCTTGGGAAATAGTTATATTTGAAATGAAAATGATATTTTTATTTTCAAGTAAATAAATTTAAAATGACCACGGTGTTATAATGTATATTTCCACCTTGTAGATAGTTCTGAAGATCCTTAGAGGATGGTTATCCCAAACATCCTTTAAGTTACTTGTATTTCTGTTGATATTTCACTTGAGTTGGATTTATTTATATAAGAATGTTAATCCTGACTCGATTGTTTTGTGTTTTGCTTTACGCTCGGGTCAGACCGAGTGAAACAACATTTGAGACTCACCTTTGGAGTTTGGAGCTTCCTTTGGAGATCCAACTATCGCTTCAGCTTTCAGCTCTTCCAGTTGATTTGTTCAGAGAAGTCATCTGTTGTACTGAAGACTTCACTGCATTTGAGATATTCTATTGTATTTTATTTCTAACTCTGATGTTTATATAGTAGCTTCATGAACTACTATTTTATCTATTCCGCTGCGTATTATTGTATTACTCTGTGTCTGTGACTTTGTTATTGATTTATTTACTGCATATGCTGAATTTTGCCAAATTTTAAATTAACAACGCGGTATTTTGAGCAATTCAATTCCGGCATGAGTGTCTACCTATGCACTTATAATGGATGCGAATGGTCCAAAATAGCGGGTCGTTACATGTATGCATACATTACTTTTATTGCGGCGCTAGTCAAGGCAATGTACTTAGCCTTTTGGTTGAATCAACCACAACCCTTGTTTGGAACATTTCTAACTTAAAGCTCCTTAACTAAGTTTTGAACATGAATTTTAGGACCGACGTACTATGCTCAATATTACTTATGAAGTTTAAGTCTGAATACTCCTTCATAAGGATTTCGTTATTTCCAAATACAATTCTCTAGTATTTCATAAATACTCGAGAATACTCTTATCTTCCGCTTAGCGATCTTAATTTGGATTTGACATTCGCTCAATGTACTAAATTCATAAGTGAAATATGATATAGTAGACAACATAGCATATTTGATAATTCCTATTGCTAATGCATAAGGAATCCATCTCACATGCACCATATTAAACATTTTAATGTGGTGTCTATTTATATCGTTTGGGACTATCCCAACATCCTATTATACTTATTATAAAAGATGTCATTTTCAAATCTAATATCGAGAATTAAAAACCAAACGATAACAGATTTTAAAATGGGTACATCATTAACAAGTAGTGGTATGTTTTTTTCTTATAGTTTAGAAATATCTTAGTAACTTTTTTTATAATATGAATATCTTAGTACCTTTTAACATTCTTTCTAATAGACACACGCTTCCTCTGCATTTTGACTAAAAATCAAACTGTTTGATTTCTCTGTCAAAATATTTGTTCAATTCTGATGCTTTTTGAATGATACTTTCGTATCAATTCTTAGATCCTATCCAAAACCCACAAACTTAATATCACTCCCACTAACTTCGAGGAATTCTGGTTATTCTGTATAAATAGTATATTCTAAATCATTATTTAATAAACAAATTGTTTCCACATAAATGTCCCAAAACTCAAAATCGTACCAGGATATAATTTTGCGAGTTAAATTCGAATTGAGCATGCTAAATGATGAATCTGTTATGTTAACTTCAAAAATTCAAATCTACGATGTTATTCTCATTAATGTTGCTTACTATATTATAGCTGCATTAATCTTCTTCTTAAAGAAACATTTAAGACCGATGGATCATACCCCTTTGGGTACAACTATTAATATCATAATTCGATAATATGCTTCAAATCTATTAACCTAAAAAAATGGATCAACACCCTGGATTAAGTGTGAAAGCAACAGCCCTGTTTATCAAGGCAAATAAAATAGAAGAAGCAATCCTAACACAGAAAAAGTAAAGGAACAAGAAGATTTTTATAGTGGTTCGATTGTTAATGAAGCCTACGACCACTTTATAACTTTCTGTTAACTGACTGCTGTTACAAGTGGAACCAGATTACAATATGATTGAATCTCCAAAGTTAGATCAAGTCACAAGTGCAAGAGTTACTGGAGAATAACGAACCCCTAGGTGACTGTTGTTTGGGAGGAGAAGAGTGAAGCATAGCTTCTACAGCGTTTTAGCAGCCAGTCTAGAAGATCTTCTTCATGTTGCAAGTAGGACTATATTTATAGGGGTTGGAGAGCTATTGGGCTAGGTCGCTTTGCCAGAAGCCTACACTTGACGATATGAAGACGCTCTAAAAATTTCATTACGATCCAACTTAATGTGATGGATTGCTAGCGATTCATAGGGCATGGATCGCTAGCGATCCATGTATTTAAGGGATTTTTGGATCATTTCTTTTGGGTTGCATTTCTTGCCTCATGTGGATGCTCTCCATGTAATTGGTAACTAGTTTCCTTGTTTTAATGGTGATTCGTATACAGGTTGCATTGAACTATGACTAGAACCAGATGAATGCTTACTTCTCGAACTAGTTTGCTTGGAATACCATGAAACTTGGCAGACATCCTTAGAAAGGATATTGGATCATGACGCAAATTTTTTGGAGGATTCATGAGCAATCCTCATGGATCGCTAGCGATCCATCCCCTTAGCCTATTTTTGCTTCATTCCTTTTAGGTCCTTCCAAGTTCCTTCTTCTGGTCCTTTTGGTTGATTCTTGAGTTGTTTTGACTTGTCATGGATGCTCTAACTTCCTTTGAATTTTAATGGGTTAAAAATCCAGTTAACATCCCCCCCAGAGTATGCCTTCGTTGGAAACAAGGTATTCTTTGGAAGTAACTGCTTTTGAGTTCCCATTTCGTGAAGTTTAATTGATTGTGTTGAGGCTATCATGCGAATTTGGCTTTGGCTATTCAGCCGTCCATTGAGTTCCAATGCGAATCGTCATCTCTCGTAATGATAAATCAATTTCATCCCCACAACTTTCCAAATGCTTGCAAACATCACTTAGATCATACTTGGTGAGTTTGGAGAAAATTGATTGCCACTTTATGGATCGCTAGCGATCCAAGGACTTAGCAGAATTTTTTTCATGCAATCTCCTACTTAACTTCGTTTGTGCTGACCTTCCATCATTCCATGTTTTCGTTTGCGAACCGAGCCATTTGCCTTGTGACCCGATCCAAACGCCTACAAATCCTAAACTCGCTCACACCTCGCCGTCATCTCGAGCCAGCCCTTAGTGCCTGATACATCACCTACATGGATCGACGCTGACCTTGCCCACCTTGGATCACCAACAACTTGAGATTTGACCGTATTCGCCTTCTGACTTGAGGTTGGTGATGTGGATTTTGGAGTTTATTTAGCTACTTGGTGATGAAGTTGTGTTGGTGATGGTTGCAATGGAGAATTCGAGTTGATTGCGACTTTATGGAAGAAGATAGCAAATCGAGTCTTGAATTCTTAATGGAACGAAGCCCGGGTTTTGCCCCGGTGCTTGACATGTTTTGCTATCTTCATCCACAGTGTGAGAATTAATTTGCACCAAGTTACACCGTTAATCTGGCATACATAGAAATCACCAAGTTACACCGTTAATCCAGACCAGAAGGAGAAGGTCCATCCGGTTGATAACCTGAACAAATTCATGAGGGAAAAGGCATTACGAGCAGAGCCAGTTTCCCGATCAGGATGCCCCCGATCCTGGAAGAGGGGGAAGGGGAGTTCAAGCAGCGTGAGGGCAAGGCTGCGGTGATCACGGAAAAGGAGGAGGGTGAAATTGAGGGCAGTAGTAGCTATGATTCCTCCTCTAATGATGAGAAATTTGATGCAAGTTTCAGTGAAGGAGACTTCGAATCATGCAACAAAACTCCGGGGATGAGTCCTACTCTCTTGGATTCGCCTCCCTAAGAGATTAATATTAAAGATGCTCCCCTAGCAACCGAACGACTTCATGGTTCTCCGCCTTAGGAAACCGATATCAATTTTAGGGACTTGGGCAACATTTATGTAAACATCGATGAACTCATGGGATATGATTTAGAGTTCGAGGGATTGTCTTCTCACCCCGGTCATGCTATGTCTAGAGTTAGCCCGATTCCCACTGTAATGGCTTCCCGATCCGGTTTGTGAAGTCCTTTTAGGCCGCCTACGACACCTTACACATTTCACTAGGGTCACGTACACTTACATATGCATCATTTGAGTTCATTTTTTGTCACTAAAGTTCTTTATTTATTTTTTATATAGGTACAATGAGAGGTCGTGGACTTTATGAGGACCTTGAATAATTTACAAACGCACAGCGTGGGTCAAGACGGACTTTAAGCTGCCATCAGCTCTAAGAAACTGAGGAAGAGTGAAGAAGGAGAAAAGGTTCGAAAGCCGAAGTTTGTCGTCGGGACGACAAAGACCGAGGCAGAGTTTATAGGAGTAGTTATGAGAAGAGGAAAACTCCTGACGATCGGGAAGAACCATTCAAGAAATCGAAGGTAGATCGTGCTTCTCATCCTTCCGAGCACCAAGCATTTGCCACGGCTCTAGTCTATGTTGGAAATGAAATTCCGACTTCTGATGTTCAAGTCTCTCCATCAACCCAGACTCCGTGAAATCACGTAGTGCTTGCTTCTGGTTCTTTACACCCCCACAGGAGGCTAGGTTATATTCTCCCATATGGTACCCCCAAGCTCGAAGCCGCACTCCTTGAATGGTTTTTGAAGGGAGTTAAATTTGATTGTAACCTACGTCCGCTCCGTAAGGACTCTTATATGCCCCATCTCTAGGTGATTCAGAGTGATTTGGATCAAGTTGAAGGATGGGAGAAATTATATAAACAACTGGCGGATACAAACCTTAACAACTACCAAGAGATCCTTTTCTTCGAGTCAGAAAAGGATGATTACGAAAGGTTGTTAACGGAATGTGATGCCAGAATCGAGCAATTGACAAAGGAGAGGGATGCTGCACTTTGAGAGAGTAAGAGCAACGCTAGCTTCCTGAAGGAATTGAGAGAGGCCCACACAAAAATTGAGATCATGTTCAGAGATGAAATCAACAAGGCCCATGTAGATGAGGTTAAGCTGAAAAGGGAGCTTGAAACTCGAGATGAGGTTATCGAAGCTTAGAAGAGAACTATCGCTGGTCATGACGAAGCCATCGAAGCTCATAAAAGACTATTGCTGATTATGAGGGAATGGTGGAATCCTGTGACAAGACCATTTCTGACCAGGCTCGAATGATTGCTTCGCTTCAGGAAAGAGTCACCTAGCTTAGCATTAAAAAGACCCAAGTTAAAGTTGAGAAGGCCGTGTGACGGCGGATTACTTGGAGCTGCAGGATACCTTTGAAAGGAAGATAAAGAAGATGGATGACACCATCTTGAATTTCTATGTCAACTCTCTGCTGCATCAGGGAAGACTCAGCTATCTGGGCCCCAAATTTCCACGCACTCTTGCTATGGTTTGGGAAGAAGTTCTGGTCCGTTTCCAAGAAAATGGGAATGTATACACCAAGCAAGAGTTGGAGGATGCCTATCTCAATGAAGAGTCGAAGAAGGCTTTGGTAGAGGGCCGAGAGATTATTCGGATTGAGAGTGAGCGTGAGGCCGCGGATGATACTGCAACTGCAACTGCTAAAGCGCTATCAGAGCCTCTTATTGTCGGACCTGGCAAATCATCAAAGCAGCCTCGTGATCAGTTAGGAACTATTTCAAGTTCAGCCGGTTCTGCTTTATTGTATGCCTTTTCAGTAGCTATCTCGGAAGCCTTGGGTGGTCCTAGAACTTCACCAATGATCATGTAGCCAACCAAAGAAGGAGAAGGTGGGGAATACGAGGTTGAAATTCTCAGCCACTCTTCTAATGCAGGTAATCTTCTTATTTCTCTCGAGTTTGAGAATTTTCAGCTTACGCTGCAAGAATAAGACGAATTGAATGCTTTCATTTTTGATCTTATAGGTCTGTCTTCTTTGACTACTGAACTGCCTATTTCCTCGGTCCCAGAGCCTGCTGCTATTTCGACTGCCTCAACACTTGTTTCTATAACTACTTTGATCACCACGCCCGTGTCTAGCTTGCAACCAGGGACAGAATCCAAGAAGATTGCTACGTTGCATGGCTTGGACGACCCTTATGTATCTCTAGAGGGCGATTTAATAGCAGTTGACAATCGACAGCAGGCAGACCAAGTTGGCCAGCTAAGTAAAACTGAACAGTAGATGGTGGCAGTTAAGAGGGAAAAGATTAAGGAGAGAAAGTCTTCGAGGAGCTCCCACAAGTCCCAGAAGCTCAAGACCAAGGGGGAGTCCTCCAAGGGGGTCGAAGAACAAGGAGGAGACGCGGGTGCGGAGGTGATAATTGATATTTCAGGCAGCGACACAACTCTTGGTAGGGATTCTAAGAAGAAGAAGAAATTTCCAACCAAAGGTGGGAAGGAAGGAGGTGGAAAGAAACACTGATATGCTCAAGTGACAGGGAGCCAGATATTGGAATATTTTGAGTTGTTTGACATGTATTTTGTACAAGTGCAGAGTCTGCGCTTATTACTTTTGTTGTTGTAGCATTTGTACTTTTCTTTTTGTTGGCCGATATTGTGTGCGTATGACACCCACATTTTGACTTTGTATAGAAAATGTTACAAGGAATGAAAAGGTAATGTTTCTATTGTCATCTCTTTTGTATTCTTCCTTATTTATCACGTACTTAGCTTGTTTTTGTATTACTTATATGTGCACATGGCATGATTGCTTGTTCTGCAATTTCTATACTTCACATTGCTGTGCTGTTATTCATGGTATACGATGCCTTTATTTCCATGATTTGACGTGTTATGTATGCTTTTTTAACTTTATAACTGGAGCCGTCATGATTGCCAAAATTCTTTGTTTGGAGAAACGGGCCTGTGGAGTAGTTTTCCTTTCAACTAAATGTTGGTATGTGAGTTTTCCTTTCAACTAAATGTTGGTATGTGTGTGCCCCCTACTTCATAGGATTGTTTTTGTAACGATCCGGTAATTTTAACGATTTTTATAACGTAACTAACTGAATTTTTCTTGAAAATAAAACAATTAAATTTGACGGTGAAAATTTGATATTTGGAATGCGTCTATTTTAACGTAGCAAATGTCCGATTTTCATCAGAGAATATGGAAGTTTATTTTGTTGTGTAATTTCATTTAAATTTAAATCAGTTAAATAGATGAAAATAAAATATTTTCGAAATCTAAATATTTTTATATAATAAAAACGTAAATCATTTTCTGAGTGAGACGTCATATTTCGTTTCGCCAAATTTGGACCGTTATAGCCCCGTTTATCTTATTTTCAGCGAATTAGCATTGGCAGCGAAAAATTGACTTTTGATAGGATGATCGTATCACTAATATCTGTGTACCATTCTGTTCGTCTCGTCGTGATGATCTCCATAGTATATTTATTTGTGCATTTTGGACTCCAGTACACGACGAAATCGATATAACGATCAGTCGTACCAGTTCCGCATTTGGACCTTTTAGCTTCCCATATCCTTTCATTTTCCATCGTAAAGTGAATAGCCATCAGCCATCAATATTTAAGCTTTTGATTTTTACAATTCCTGTTGGTTCAAAATATTTTCTGGTACGTCCTTTCGATCTACATTTCCTTCTCCTTTTGGTTCCGATTCCTAAAAAATATAATAATATAATGATCAACGGTGCTCATATATACTGTTTGCATTCCTATTTGTTTCGAAAGTAGCCTGCTCTTTTTCAATCGCTTCCAGTCGCATGAACACCAACTGCTAGCCTCCCTCGCATGTTTTTCCTCCCTTCTCCGAGCATTCCTTCTCTTTGCTTTGTGAACATTTTTTTTATATAATATAAGATTTATATGTAATGATTGTTGCTTCATATTTTCTCGAAGGACATGCTTCCCATGCCGAGTTTTCCTTCTCCTCGACCAAGTTTTGGCCAACTACCCTCAAAGTCGCCACAAAACCATTCCTTCCTCCACCTGACTGCAACCATTCGCAGCACCGCCTCCACCTCCATGCCATTGACCTCAGCCCGACCTAGCCTATCCATTTCCTCCTACCACTACGAGTCCTTCTTCTCCGACCTGTCTTTTCCTTTGCCATCCCACAGCCACTCCACATAGCACTGCAAAGCCTACCCTCCGACCAAGCATTGACTGCCCATCCCCGTCTCGAACTGCACGCCACCACCTCGCCTGAACCACCCTCCTAACACCCACGTGACAACATTTCAACCTGTGTCTCCTCTCCCATGCTCGACAATCACTTCCGCCCATACTCGAGCCACCTCAGACCCGTACCCATCAAGTAGCTCGAAGCACCAAACAACCTCACCTAGCAGCACTTGCTTCCCTTGGTAGCAAGCAATACCCTGAGCCTACTTTATGAGAACAAGGTGAAGTTTACATATTATAAGTTTTCATGTATGTGTAAATATTATAAAGTATATCAGTTGTGATTTTTTTATATAATATATAGTTATTATAAAGTTGGTATAATAAAGTTTATCAAGTTTTATATATATATATCAAGTTGTACATCCATCGTTTTATTCTTCTCAGCTTTACATTCTGTTCTAAAGATAAATATATATAGATATAATATATAATGTTTGTATTGCAGTTTGCATATAAATTTATGACTTCGAAATATAATATGTAAAGGATTCTATTTTGATAATGGTTTTAATATATGTATATTCAGATTCTTTTTTATATAGGTTTTAATATATATGTAATATATGTATGGGTATTTTGATTTCAGAAATGCATATAGATTTTTAAATATATAGACATCTTGATTTTAAAATATAATATGGATTTTATTCTAAACAAGTGTTTCTAAATTGAATATTGGGTTTAAGAAAAAAATTATATATAATATACATTTTGTTTCAGTTTATATCAAGCTATTTTGATTCGTTTTCATCAATTCCGAATTATCAGCTTCGTCCGTCGAATTCGTATTCACCTTGCTTAGCCTTGCTCGTGTCCGTATCTGTGTGCGTGTTAGTGTCACCATCTTCATTCCCGTTGTTCTCTAGCGATGAAAGGTGAGTAATCACTAATGATTGACATTCTTATATTCAGTAAATTTAATTCACATGAATTGACGATTGAAATAAGCTGTTAAATTTGAATTGTTAGTTATTTAATTGTTAAATATGATATGCCGTTATTTGCAGTTGTTCACCTATGACATATGACACCATAACCCTGTTATATATATTACATTTAAATTTATTGTTGATGATATATACCTATTGTTGACCTTTTATATTATTATCATATTTGTTCTCACTCTGCAAGTTCCTGTTAGTTTAGAAATTCCCTATGGTTTGGAATGATTCATACCCGAACAGTATTATAGATCAGGGGAAAATCGTTATGGGTTGAAATGATAAACCCAAGCGGTTTTCATTGATTGTGAAATGTTGGGATTGCAGGTTGAAATGATATATACCCGTAAAATAATAAATTATTGCGGATTGAAATGATAAATATCTGTATCACTTGACCATAGGATAGAAAATTATATACGGACACCGTGGTTCTATTTTGAAAAATGATTTCCAAAGTTTGAAAGGAAATATATGGGTTTTAACAAATATTGATTTTTAAAATATAATATATATAAAGATTTTTTTGATATATGTGGAAAAATTAAGATTTTAAATTTATGTTTGGAAATTTTAAATTTCTAAGCTAAGTTTGAACAATTTAGATTTTTCTTATAATTTTATTATTTTTAAATATATATAATTAGATTTAATATAAATGAAATTTATTTAATAATGAGATTTAATTAAATAAAAATTTAATTTAACTATATATATAATATGTTTTAAACTATTTAATCTAAATTTATATTAATATTTTAAAATAGATTTTTGTAATAACTTTAATAAATTAAGGTTGAAAGATGAATTGAAATTGATTTGAAATTTTATTTGTTTAAGAACTGTATTTATATAAAAATGGATGTGAAACGTAATAATTTTGATATTTTAAGTTATGATTTTTATAACTTGATAGCTGGATTTCGATTAAAGGTGATTAAATGAATATTTTCAAATTTAAATAAAATATAGATTGAATATTTAATATTGATTTAAAATTTTAATTTGAGATTTTATTTAAATGTTTTTAAAGATGATTAAGTGAATATTTTCAAGTTTAAATAGAAGTAAAGTTGAATCTTGAAATATAAATGAAATTTATCGAATTGAGTTATTGTAAATGTTTGAATATTTAATTTTTGAAACCTATTGAATTGGAAGTGGTTCAAATGTGAAATCGATTAAAAATGGGTTTTATTGAGAATTAGAATTGAATTGTAATTGATGAACTGAGATTGATTTAAATTGAATTTTGGAACTAAAGTTGATTTGAATTGATTTGTGGAATTAGAAGAAACAATTATAATTATATACTATTTTAATATATAAACTATTTTATCTATAACTCATTTTTAAATATAAACTATTTTAATATATATTAACTACTTTTAAATATTCAAATTGTTTAAGTGGGAACTTTTATAATTTAGACTTAATGGATTTAAATGCAAGTATTTGATAAGATGGTTTAGACTATTTTGTGGTTATGATTTCGAATGTGAATGCGATTTTGAAAGTGGTATGATTTTGGAAAGAATATGATATTTTGATATATAGACTGTTTGAAATATAAATGACCATGGTGTGAAATAAGCGTTTGGTTGTTAAAGAGACCAGGATCGGATATTGTCATACTCTTTGTCAATACCGAAAACCACTTTAACAACTGTGTACGTGGTAGAGATTCCAGAACGAAGTAGGATGGTTTGGCGACGATTCTGTATGAGGTATTAACGCTGCCCTTATTCCCATGATTCAGCTTGATGTGGCTAAAATAAGAGCTATTCCGGGCCAAGTGAGGTCGCACCTCCAATCGGGCACATTTCTTCGATACCATTCTATTACTTTGTGATTTCATTTGGGTGCACCTTTGATTTGGTAGTGTGTCTCGAGGTGGGCGGTAGTAGCTGTTATGCGTTACCACCAGTCCGGGAGTGCAAACGGTATTTCTACCCTGGCATATCCTCACGTGCCTTGTCACATGCCTTATCGTGCCTTCTACGAGTTTGGTTCGTGTCGTACCTATGGAGTGCTCCCTGATAGCCCACCTGCTGGTGGAGTTTATAGTACTATATAGACTACGACATTTATATAAAATGTGTTAAGGGGAATATGGGTAATGCCTTAACACTATTTTAATACTTTACTTTACTGATAGACCTATTATAATAGCGTATATTACTACATAGTAGATAGTTCCACAGATCCTTAGAGGATGGAAATCCCAAACATCCTTTAAGTTACTTGTATTTCGGTTGACATTTCACTTGAGTTGAATTTACTGGTATAATAATGTTAATCCTGACTCGTGTGTTTTGTGTTTTTCTTTATGCTCAGGTCAAACTGAGTGTCATAGCATTTGACTCACCTTTGGAGCTTGGAGCTTTGATTGAAGTTCGGTTTCTTATCTATTCAGCTTTGCAGTTATCTTAGTTGTTCCCAGTTGTTTATGTTCAGACTTGTCTATTGCTTTTGTATTTGAGACTACTCTGTATTTGAGATTTCTGTTGTATTTTGTTTAAACTCTGATGTTTATATAGTGGCTTCATGAACTACTATTTATCTATTCCACCGTTTTCTTTATAATACTCTGTGTCTGTGATTCTGTGATTGATTTATTTACTATATATGGTGAGTTTTTCCAAATATAAATTAACAATATGTTGTTTTTAGCAATTCATGTCTGACATGAGTGGATGATTATCGATTTGAATGGTTCGAAATGCCAAGTCGTTACAAGTGGTATCAGAGCTCTGGTTTAGGCAAACTTAGCATATGGAGTAGAAACTCATTAGAGATAAGGCAGCGATACCCTAAAATGAGTAGAATAAATTATAGAATCATATTCATTCGGGTTTGAAATCCTTCATTAGGATATTCCTGGATTAGGATTTCTTTTGAATCTTGGAACTATCCTCTCGTTCTAAAATCCATTCTTGTTCGTGTTCTTCTTAATATTGGAGCATCCAATAGCTTCAACCTCAACCGTCAACTTCGTCCTTATGTGTAACTGATTCCATCGGCGGTCCCGCCAACCTTAGTCTGATTTGTAAAGGGGAGAAACTCCTTTACAGCAGGCGTCGATTAACCGAAGATTTATACGTCTTCCGTTTTGATGCTGTTATCTCTTGCAAAGCCTGAACCGTTCCTCTAGTGGACGACCCGGGTAATTCTCTTGTGATCGAATGTCGAATGCCTTAGGATTATGCAGACAGTCTTATCTTTTCGCTTGATTCTCAGTCTAGTGTTCTAGACTCCACCCTGATAGTCAGGAATTATCCTGATGTTTTGGTGAAGTCACTTCTCTTCCTCCCAAGCTGGAAATTTAATTCTGCATCGACTTTATTCCTGGAGCTCGACCTGTTGTTCTTCCACCCAGAAGAATGGTTTCTATGAATGGTTAGTCATCCGCTTTGGATTAACCGATGCTCCTGCCTTCTTCATTGATCTCATGAATCACGTTTTCTGGGATGTTCTCAACAAGTTTGTCCCCACTTTCATTATTGATATTCTCATTTTTTCTAAATCTCGGTTGACCCGGTTAAGGTCGCCGCGATAATGTAAGTCTATCCATCTTATCTTATTGTAATTTAATTATCTTGTCTTCCTTTCGAGTCTATCGTCTTAGTTAGAAATTCCCTTGATTAGGATCCCTCTAATTTGAATCTCTATTTTTCTTCTAGAATCCATTCTTGAATCACCCTGTGAGATAGCATATTTGTAATTAATATAAAATGTTTTATATTGTGTTGTTTGAGTTGTTAAGTTTGATTTGGGGTTTCGATCGATTCGTCTGGCAAACGCTATCAATAGAAATTCCCAAACACTTGAATAGAGAAAACTGACACAATATTGTTTTCAAAATTGGTAAATGAAATAATTTTATATTATATATATATATAAGAATAATTTTCAAAAATCGGATAGGTAAAATGGTTCGGTTGTTAGAAATGATAATACTATATTTTCATTTATTGTTTTGTTAACATTCCTAAATTATTAACCATTGTTGTAAGTTATAAAAAGTTGAAAATTTTAAAATGATTTGCAAATGAAATAAATTTAAATTCAGGATTTGAGAGTTTAATTTTCGGTGCTTTTCAAAAATATGGTTTTCAAAACTTTTGAGAAATATATCATTTGAAAGTATTTTCGAATGGAAATTGTTTTCAAGGAATTTTAAAAGAAGTAAATCAGTACTCTCCTGTTATGTCGCTGGAAAATAATTTCGATGATGACTGCAGCACCATCGACATTCATTTTCGAGTCTCAAAGTGGAGAGACCACTTAGTAGCTTTGCTACACTTTTGTTTTGGAAAAAATGAATTTGATTTGAATTTCTTGAGTATGATTTGATATACATATATATACATATATATATATATATATGTATATATTTATTTCAAAATGGTTTCAAGTAAAACCTAAAATTTAACCCTTAAATTCCATGTTAAATGATGGTTTTAAATTATTGAAATAAAGCAAAAAATTTGAATAATTGGAGCGTCAAAAATGAGGATTGGAATTTAAATAACTCGAAACAGTTGAACTAGAATAAATTATTTTGTATAATACTGAATTGCATTTTTAAAATATATATAACTTACATGAACTATCCAAAAAGTTAGAATGTAGTGTGAATTTGTAATTAAAGGTTATACAGGAGAAAACTTAAGTAATAAAATGTTCAAACTAAAAGTTTGCTTAATAGAGATGTTGTGAATAAAAGGTAAATTTGTATACTGCTCAATTACACTCAAAATATATATAACTTACCTGGAAAAGTTGAATGTAATAAGAAAATGTAATTGAATAATATACAATATAAAATATAAGTAATAAGGTGTTTAAAAATGAAGTATTGTTAAGGAAATTTATAAATAAAATTTAGTGGTAATAATAAATGTTTACACACTTAACCCATGTTGCAAAATATGTTAAGTGAATAAATTGAATAATAAATGGGCTAAATAAAATATAATTTTTTTGAAAGAAAATGAACTTATATTATAAGGAATGTGAATTGGATAGGAATGAAAGTTAGTTTAAAAGTAAGTTAATTAGAATAATAATAATAAATGGAATATCATATAGTTTGAATTAACAACTTTGAATTAACAAGCTTTGAATTGAACAAAATAATGGAAATTAAGTGCGGTATCTGGTACTATTTATTTCAAATCTATCTTTCCTTTCTGTTACTTCTATTCTCCTATCCCGTTCCTTTTCGGGGACAAAAAGTTTTGAATAGGGGAGAGTGTAACGATTTGCTAATTTTAACGATTTTTATAACGTAATTAATAGAATTTTTCTTGAAAATAAAACAATTAAATTTGACGGTGAAAATTTGATATTTGGAATGCGTCTATTTTAACCTAGCAAATTTCAGATTTTCATTAGAGAATATGGAAGTTTATTTTGTTGTGTAATTTTATTTAAATTTAAATCGGTTAAATGGATGAAAATAAAATGTTTTTGAAATCTAAATATATTTATATAATAAAAATGTAAATCATTTTCTGAGTGAGACGTCATATTTCGTTTCGCCAAATTTGGACAGTTATAGCCCTGTTTATCTTATTTTCGGCGAATTAGCAGCAGTTTGGCAGCGAAAAATCGACTTTTGATAGGATGATCATATCGCCCATATCTGTGTACTGTTCTGTTTATCTCATCGTGCTGATCTCCGTAGTATATTTATTTATGCATTTTGGACTACAGTACACGACGAAATCGGCATAACGATCAGTCGTACCAGTTCCGCGTTTGGACCTTTTAGCTTCCCATATCCTTTCATTTTCCACCGTAAAGCGAATAGCCATCAGCCATCAATATTTCAGCTTTTGACTTTTACAATTCCTGTTGGTTCAAAATATTTTCTGGTATGCCTTTCGATCTCCATTTCCTTCTCCTTTTCGTTCTAATTGCTAAATATAATAATATAATGATAAACAGTGCTCATATATACT
This sequence comes from Allium fistulosum, assembly GCA_030737815.1. NCBI lineage: Eukaryota > Viridiplantae > Streptophyta > Magnoliopsida > Asparagales > Amaryllidaceae > Allium > Allium fistulosum. The sequence continues at coordinate 1,070,596,598 of CM060904.1, forward strand.
ATTTGCATTCCTATTTGTTTCGAAAGTAGCCTGCTCTTTTTCAATCGCTTCCAGCCGCATGAACGCCAACTGCTAGCCTCCCACATATGTTTTTCCTCCCTTCTCTGAGCATTCCTTCTCTTTGCTTCATGAACATTTTTTTTATTATATAAGTTTTATACGTAATGACTATTGCTTCATATTTTCTTGAAGGACATGCTTCCCATGCCGAGTTTTCCTCCTCCTTGACCAAGTTTTGGCCCACTGCCCTCAGAGTCACCACAAAACCCCTCCTTCCTCTGCTTGACTGCGACCATTCACAGCACCACCTCCACCTCCAAGCCATTAGTCGCAGCCCGACCTAGCTTCTCCATTTCCTCCTACCACCTCGAGTCCTGCTTCTCCGGCCTGCCTTTTCCTTTGCCATCCCACAACCACTCCACACAGCACCGCAAAGCCTACCCTCCGACCAAGCATTGACTGCCCATCCCCATCTCGAACTGCATGCCACAACCTCGCCCGAACCACCCTCCTAACACCCACGTGACAGCATTTCAACCTGTGCCTCCTCTCCCATGCTCGACAATAACTTCTGCCCATGATCGAGCCACCTCAGACCCGTACCCATCAAGCAGCTCGAAGCACCAAACAACCTCGCCTAGCAGCACTTTCTTCCCTTGGTCGCAAGCAATACCCTGAGCCTTCTTTATGAGAACAAGGTGAAGTATACATATTATACGTTTGCATGTATGTGTAAATATTACAAAGTATATCAAGTTGTGATTTTTTTATAAAACATATAGATATTATAAAGTTGGTATAATAAAGTTTATCAAGTTATATATATCAAGCTGTGCATCCATCATTTTATTCTTCTCAGCTTTACATTCTGTTCTAAAGATAAATATATATAGATATAATATATAATGTTTGTATTGTAGTTTGCATATAAATTTATGACTTCGAAATATAATACGTAAAGGATTCTATTTTGATTATGATTTTTAATATATGTATATTCAGATTCTTTTTTATATAGGTTTTAATATATATGTAACATATGTATGGGTATTTTGATTTCAGAAAGGCATATAGATTTTTAAATATATAGACATCTTGATTTTAAAATATAATATGGATTTTATTTTAAACAAGTATTTCTAAATTGAATATTGGTTTTAGGAAAAAATTATATATAATATACATTTTGTTTCAGTTTATATCAAGCTGATTTTGATTCGTTTTCATCTATTCCGAATTATCAGCTTCGTCCGTCGAATTCGTATTCACCTTGCTTTGCCTTGCTCGTGTCTGTATCTGTGTGCGTGTCAATGTCAGCATCTTCGTTCCCGTTGTTCTCTAGCCACGAAAGGTGAGCAATCACTCACGATTGACATTCTTATATTCAATAAATTTAATTTACATGAAATGATGATTGAAATATGCTGTTAAATTTGAATTGTTAGTTATTTAATTATTAAATATGATATGTTGTTATCTGCAGTTGTTCACCTATGACATATGACACCATAACCCTGTTGTATATATTACATTTAAATTTATTGCTGATGATATATACCTGTTGTTGATTTGTTATATTATTATCATATTTGTTCTCACTCTGCAAGTTCTTGTTAGTTTAGAAATTCCCTATGGGTTGAAATGATAAATACCTGAACGATATTATAGATTAGGGGAAAGTCGTTATGGGTTAAAATGATAAACCCAAGCGGTTTTCATTGATTGTGAAATGTTCGGATTGCAGGTTGAAATGATATATACCCGTAAAATAATAAATTATTGCACATTGAAATGATAAATATTTGTATCACTTGACCATACGATAGAAAATTATATACGGACGCCGTGGTTCTATTTTGCAAAATGATTTCCAAAGTTTGAAAGGAAATATATGGGTTTTAATAAATATTGATTTTTAAAAGGTAATATATATAAAGATTTTTTTATATATGTGGAAAAATTAAGATTTTAAATTTATGTTTGGAAAGTTTAAATTTATAAGTTAAGTCTGAACAACTTAGATTTTTTGTATAATTTTATTATTTTTAAATATATATAATTAGATTTAATATAAATAAAATTTATTTAATAATAAGATTTAATTAAATAAAAATTTAATTTAACTATATATATAAAATGTTTTAAACTATTTATTCTAAATTTAAATTAATATTTTAAAATAGATTTTTGTAATAACTTTAATAAATTAAGGTTGAAAGATGAATTGAAATTGATTTGAAATTTTATTTGTTTAAGAACTGTATTTATATAAAAATTGATGTGAAACGTATTAATTTTGATATTTTAAGATATGATTTTTATAACATGATAGCTGGATTTCGATTAAAGGTGATTAAATGAATATTTTCAAATTTAAATAAAATATAGATTGAATATTTAATATTGACTTAAATTTGTAATTTGAGATTTTATTTAAATGTCATTAGAGATGATTAAGTGAATATTTTCAAGTTTAAATAGAAGTAAAGTTGAATCTTGAAATATAAATGAAATTTATCGAATTGTAAATGTTTCAATATTTAACTTTTGAAACCTATTGAATTGGAAGTGGTACAAATGTGAAATCGATTAAAAATGAGTTTTATTAAGAATTAGAATTGAATTGTAATTGATGAACTGAGATTGATTTAAATTGAATTTTGGAACTAAAGTTGATTTGAATTGATTTGTTGAATTAGAAGAAACAATTCTAATTATAAACTATTTTAATATATAAACTATTTTATCTATAACTCATTTTTAAGTATAAACTATTTTAATATATATAAACTACTTTTAAATATTCAAATTGTTTAAGTGGGAACTGTTATAATTTAGACTTAATGGATTTAAATGCAAGTATTTGATAAGACGGATTAAACTATTTGGTGGTTATGATTTCGAATGTGAATGCGATTTCGAAAGTGGTATGATTTTGGAAAGAATATGATATTTTGATATATAGACTGTTTGAAATAAATGACCATAGTGTGAAATAAGCGTTTGGTTAGTAAAGAGACCAGGATCAGATATTGTCATACTCTCTTCCAGTACCGAAAACCACTTTAACAACTGTGTACGTGGTGGAGATTCCAGAACGAAGTAGGATGGTTTGGAGACGATTCTGTATGAGGATTAACGTAGCCATGACTCCCACGAGTTAGCTTGATGTGGCTAAAACAGGAGCTATACCGGGCCAAGTGAGTTCGCACCTCCGATTGGGCACATTTCTTCGATACCATTGTATTACTTTGTAATTAGATTTGGGTGCACCTTTGATTTGGGAGTGTGACTTGAGGTGGGCGGTAGTAGCTGCTGTAAGGACCCGATTCTTCGACTTTCGAAAATCGACATTGATACGTCCACTGTATCAACTGCCGAGCAACCGAATGCCGGAAAACCGAATACTTAGGGTTTTAAAAGAAGAGGTAGAAGAAAAGATAGAAGGAAAAGAAAGAAGAACAACAGAACAACATCAGAACAGAAATAATATCAGAACCTCACATATCGCAGCGGAACAATATATAATAGATAATCACTAGTCTTTTAAAACAAAGAACTATATCAGTTTATACATACATCAACCAGAGTCAAGATACAACTCAATACAACAATGGACAGTTATATAACTTGTCCTCATACAGAATACACAGCGGAATAAATAAACAAAGTATATGTGATACGTTTTGCCATCCAGCTTGCTTCCAAAGCTCCAGAATATCCAGGATATCCTGATAACATAACTCTAGGCTGCCCGTGTGGAAATTGGTGGGCACCCAGAGTTTAGAAGGGAAACAATAAACTCCGAGTCAGTCATGGTGACTGGTGTGAGATCGTAAAACAGTTATTTTTCACAAAGGAAAATAAATCAGATTCGCAATGCTTTTTGGAAAATGAGACTACCATAAGGCCTCCCACACACACACAATGCAAATGCAGAATCGGAGGAGATTTCTCCTTATGATAGTCAAAGATGCTTGATACGCAAAATCAAATCATTTTTGATATTATTATTAGTGCATAGTGTAGAAAACTTTTCGAAAGTATAATATAAATCTTAGCCAGCATAGGCATTTCGCACTTATGCCTACTATAGCTACCATCCAAACAGTGGGGCGCCACCATAAGTGAATGATAGGTTCTACAGCTAAAACCGTACAAGTCACGTATTGTTTCTTTGGATTTCCAACAAATGGTCAGGCCAAGGAACTTCCCATGCCACGAAGGAACGCCTCTGGAATGACATCCCGAGAACCTAACCGGATCTCTGCCAACACAACGCCGGGTTACCTCTGCAAAAATAGGTAACTACTGACACGCGTATGCCATCCCCCGATCGTAACCGATCTTCCCGAGGATCCCCGATTTCCAAGAACCACATAATAAGCAGTATCAACATAGGTTAAGTATCTGGGCTCCATACCATGATACCACCTCTATCCAGTAGGAATGACATACACTAAGGGGCGCTACTCCCTAGAACCTTGCTGCATCCTTCCTGTTTTGACCATTTCCGGGGTGTGAGGCTCGATGAAGTCTCGTCCACAAAGCTACGCTTTGTCACAAAGCCATGCTTCGGGTCAAACAAATGATCAAAGAAATGATCACACAAATAAATTGTAACGACCCGTGTTTTTACGGATCGAAACATCGTAAAACAGTTGACATTTGGTCGCATTGTTGATAAGTCGTCCAGAGTCCAAGTCTTAGGTCGTATGAGGGTTTGGAGCGACCTAAGGAAGATGGCGAGTTAAGGAGTAGACGACCTAGTGGAGTGGAGCGACCTAAGGATTGGAACGACCTAAGAAGTTAGGTCGTATGATATATAGGTCGTGTAATAGTTAGGTCGAGTGAGCGACCTAAGAGAGTGAGCGACCTATAGGAGTTAGCGACCTATAGGAAGTTGGCGACCTAAGAGAGTGAGCGACCTATAGGAGTTAGCGACCTATAGGAAGTTGGCGACCTAAGGGTTGAGCGACTTAAGGATAGGCAGCGACCTAAGAGAGTTAGCGAGTTAGCGTAGTTAGGTCGTTAGACGACCTAAGGAGTTAGGTCGTATCCTGGCTAAGTTGGTTAGGTCGCGTGTGTGTGTTAGGTCGCAGGTTTGTTAGGTCGTAGGTCGCTTGGGTGCGCTGATGCGCTAAGTCGTTAGGTCGTAGAAGCGCATCTGGGTTAGGTCGTAGGTCGCGGATGCGCGTAGGTCGTTGGATCTGTTAGGTCGCGTGGATGCGCATTCGTTAGGTCGCAAGGAAGCGCATCTGGGTTAGGTCGTAGGTCGTTTGGGTGCGCTGATGCGCTAAGTCGTTAGGTCGTAGAAGCGCATCGGGTTAGGTCGTAGGAGTGCGCATATGTTAGGTCGAAGGTTTTAGGTCATGGGGTTTTAGGTCGTAAGGGTTTTTAGGTCGTGGACGACCTAACTCCGAGCGAACGACCTAAGGAGATTTCTGCCTATAAATAGGAGGGTTTTTCTTCATTTTTGGAATCCGGATTTCGAAGCGACGAAGTGCTGCCATTTTGAGAGTTCGACTTCTACACTTCTTCACTTCTTTTCTCTACTCTAATCTTGTGATTCCTTCCATCCAAATCGAAGATCAAATCGAAGATCCAAGAGCTTAGATTGAAGATATTCATCCATCGAAGAGAGATCTCATCGTTTGAAGCGGATTGGTGATAGATCGAGTTAGATCCTTCGCTGTCCAGATCTGAAGTGTGTTTCTTTTGAGGTGTTTAGGTGATTTGGTGAGTGGTGATTATCTCTCACACGGATCCAAAGGAGTATATCGGATCGTTGGCTTAATTTTGTGCTAAAGTAGTGATTTCCATGCATTTTCCTAATCCTAAGTATAGATCCATATAGATCCATTGTTCATAATGATTTGGCATCCATTTTACTACATGTTAACCTATGCAAGTTCATTCATCAAGATTATAGAGATATTACTCATGTTTTCATGTTTGTTAGACTTTTGACTCTTTAATTACGGAATTGCCATTATTGTTATAATTGTCTATTTAGATCATATTTGAATGCTTGTTTACTTGGATTAATGTTTGATTTGATTGATTGCTATGAATTAGATGATTGATGATTTGATTTAGACAAGATGGTCAAAGATGATTCAAAAGCTAAGGGAAAGGCTCTTGAATTGGAAAAGCTGCTTATGGCATATGTAGCGGATGATGAAGCTCATATGGATAGATTTGATGATGATGTTGAGACGAAGCTTTGCTATGATGATGATGAGGCGAAGTATGATATGAGATAGCCTTGGTCTAATCCAGACAGGATCATTCCAAGCAGATTGATAACTCGGTGAAATGGTTCGAGTTTGAGGATAATGGTTTGCTCGAGAGGCGCTTGAGCTAGTATGGAAATAGTCGTCGAGGAGGATGACTAGAAGGCTGAGATCTCATCGTTGTTGAAGGTTCTAGCATGCTCAAAGCAAGAGTACGTTGGGCAGATTCGATAGTCCCTGAAGGCTACTGATTGGTAGTCAAGTACTCTGGGCAGATTCGATAGTCCTAGGCACGGGTCACGATGACGTGCAGAGTTATGTCTAGAACCAGGGTTTCCATTAGCCCTTGACGGACGTATGAAATAAAGAGCCGGTCATTCAATTAACGATGATATCGAAGCAATGATAACAGTGATAGCCAGAGTCATGGATGTTTGGTTGTATCATCATTCGGTCTCAAGAGCGGTATTTTCTGGGTGCTTATCTGATCTTGGTTTAGGCCTTGGGGGTTTGTACTTGGAAAACATCGCCCTTGACTCGAGTGATAATTGCTTTACTTTAAATTGTATGCTTTGCTATGTTTGCTTCTGCTTAGTGTGTTTCTGGGGGCTATCACTGTAGAAAGAGGTGGAGTGGGAGGGTTGTATTCCTATTCCTTTTCCTTTATGCTCTTTTGGTATGTTGTTAGTTAATTTACCGCTCACTAAGACTGTTGTCTGACTCAAGGCTTTATGTTTTAACTCTTATTGCCTTAGGTTGTTCGTCCATTTTGGGACGGGCAGACTAGGTAGCAGGTGACAGGTGCTATTCTTGCTTTCCACGGTGCTGATGTCGAAGACGAGCTGGAGGATTGCATATTATCTTCTTACTATATGTACTGGATGTTCCGCTGCTTGTATATTCTCTGAGTGTTTTGTAGTGAGGCTTGATGTATTTACTGTTCAGATGTTTGTATTCAACTATTATGAAGTTTTATTGATGAGATTCTATTCTGTGAAGCTTCACTATATATATATTCTATTGTATTTTGTCCATGCGCTGTGAGTAATACGATAGATTCTGTTGTTTAAATTTACCCTGGCAATCGTCCATGGTCGCCTGGCACACTTTACAGCGCACTATCTCTAGGTTCGGTGTAGGGGTCATGGGCGGTCGTCACATTTGGTATCAGAGCTTTGGTTAATCGATTTTACCTAACGCTCGCTGACGTAACTACGTATGAGAGACGTAATTGTATTTTGATGGATGATTACTATATATAATATAGTAGCTTAGTAGAGTTTGAGTCCTTTATGCAGTTGTTTCTCAAGGTGTGCTAATAATTCCTTTTTATAGATATTAAGGATGAGTCGAAGAGGTAGACCAGCTGCTAGGGAAGGCCGTGCTACTAAGGGGGCTGTTGATTATGCTGCTATGTTCGAAGCTATGATCACTTCGATCATGAGAAGGATGCCAGCTCCGGGGCGATCGGTGGATGTTGGAGTTCAAGTTCAAACTTCAAGACTGGTGGATTTTTCTAAGCTGTGTAAGGACTATGCTGCTCTTGGAGGAAAGGTTTTCTTGGGGACAGAATCAACCATTGAAGTCCAGAGGTGGATAGATGCTTGTAGAAGGATCTTTAGTGATTTGGGAATTGAGGATGCGACTAAGAGGAAGTTAGCATGAAGACAGCTTCAAGGGAGAGCTTCTGATTGGTGGAACTCTATCACCATTGATACTCCGGAGGAAGAGATTACTTGGGAGCAATTCCAAACTAGATTTGAAGCTAAGTTCATTTCTACAGCTCATAAGTCTGTTCTGTTCAAGAAGTTTGTGGAGCTCAAGCAAGGTGGAAGATCAGTTCTTGAGTATGTTTATGAGTTTGAAGCTTTGTCCAAGTATGCCCAGTCGTATATTGAATCTGCATATCAGAAGAATGAGAAGTTTGTGACAGGCTTGGACAGTTATCTTGGGAGGCAGTTGGTGGATCATTTGGATGACCCATTTGAGAAGCTTGTAGAGAAGGCTCTCAGGCATGAGAATCTTTTTCCTAAAGAGGGATCTGTTGTTGCAGTGACCAAGGAGGAGTCTAGACCACAGCAGGGTGGAAACAAGAAGAGGAAGCAGCAGCAACAAAAGGGTAAGGATGGCCAGAAGAAGCCGAAGGGCGAAGTGACTTGCTTCAATTGTCAGCAGAAGGGCCATTTCTCCAGGGATTGCAAGAATACGAAGGTGTCGGTGAAGTGCCACAACTGTGACAAGCTGGGGCATGTTAGGAGGAATTGTCCAGAGCCGCGGAAGGACAAGCAGATTGTGCAAGCTTATGCTTTGGGGGCTGTTCCATCATCTTCAAAAGCTCCTACCGCTGAAGAGAAGGGAAAGAGTGTGGTGGTTCAGGGTACTCTCTCCATTTGTGGTGTTCCAGTTAGAGTGTTATTTGATACAGGGGCGTCGCATTCTTTTGTTTGTAGTGAACTTGTAGGCCGGTTGGGTTTAGAACCGGATATTGTTGATAGGCCATTGGTTGTGACTAATCCAGTTGGGGGTTCGTCTTGTTTGTGTATGCTATGCCATGGTCTGATTGTATCGAGTCATGATTGCTCTTTTGTTTGTGATTGTTTTGTTCTGAACTTTGCGGGGTTCAGAATTATTTTGGGTATGGACTGGCTTAGGAACTATGCGGCAAAGGTTGATTGTGAGAGGTTGGAGGTGACAATCGAGAATGTGGAGGGGCGAAAGATTGAGATACGATGTAAGCATGAAGAAGGTGTCTTCATGAGCTTCATGTATTCGCTGGTTGTTCCACGGGATGGACTGTCATCGTTGCCAATTGCTAATGGATTTGAGGATGTCTTTGACGAGGTCAAAGGGTTACCGCCGCATAGAGAGATCGAGTTTCATATAGATCTAGTTGAAGGAGCCAGACCTGTTGTGATGCCTCTTAGGCGGATGACGCCTAGGGAGCAGCAAGAGTTGAGGGTGCAGGTTAATGACCTTTTACAGAAAGGATTCATTCGGCGTAGTGTGTCCGAATGGGGTGCACCAGTTGTGTTCGCAACTAAAGCAGATGGATTGTTAGGGTTGTGTGTAGATTATCGTGAGTTGAATAAGGTGACTAAGAAGAACAAGTATCCATTGCCGAGAATAGATGACTTGTTTGATCAGCTTCACGAAGCTAAGGTGTTTTCTCAGATGGATTTTGCTACGGGATTTCACCAGTTGAGAGTGGCTAAGGATAGTGTGCCGAAGACTGCTTTTAGGACACCATCCGGTTTCTTTGAGTGGTTGGTAATGCCGTTTGGATTGACTAATGCACCAGCATACTTTGTGGATCTTATGAATAGAGTGTTCAGAGATCAGTTGAGCAAGTTCGTGCTAGTGTTCGTGGATGATGTTTTGATTTATTCCAGAACTGAAGAAGAGCACAAGATGCACTTGCGTATTGTTTTGAAAATCTTACGGAAACATCAGCTGAAGGCTAAGTTTTCGAAGTTTCACTTCTGGAAGAATGAAGTGAGGTTCTTAGGCCATATTATTTCTGGAAATGGAATAGCGGTTGATCCCGCTAAGGTGGCAGCAATCCAGGATTGGGATAGACCTAAGAATGCATCTGATGTGAGAAGTTTTCTTGGATTAGCAGGATATTATCGTCGATTTATCAAGGACTTTTCCAAGGTAGCTGCACCATTGACAGGATTGACGAAAAAGAACCAAGTATTCAGATGGGATGCTAAGTGTGAGTAAGCTTTCGGAATCCTGAAAGAGCGACTGACAAGCGCTCCTGTTTTGACTATTCCTAGTGGGAATGATGAGATGGTGGTTTACACCGACGCATGTGGTACTGGACTTGGAGCAGTGCTGATGCAGAGGGATAAAGTTGTTGTGTATGCAAGTCGACAACTGAAGCCGCATGAAAGGAATTATCCGACTCATGATTTGGAGTTGGCGGCAATTGTATTTGCTCTGAAGATGTGGAAACATTATCTATTGGGAGTTCGATTTGAGTTGTTTACAAATCATAAGTCGTTGAAGTATCTTTTCTCCCAAAAGGATTTGAATCTTCGGCAGCAACGTTGGCTAGAGTTTTTAGCATCATATGATTTCGGTATAGCTTATACTCCAGGAAAGGGTAACGTAGTGGCAGATGCGTTAAGTCGAAGACATGCAGGATTTGGAGCCATGTTTTCAGAATGGACGAATCTCGAGTATTTAGCTGGATTTGACTTCAGGCCTAGATGTGAATTGGAACCTGAGATATTGGCAAACTTATCGATAAGACCTACTCTTGTGGAAAGAATTGGCGAGAGCCAAAAGCGAGATGATAAGCTTGTCAAGATTATCCGTGATTTGGAATCTGGATTGGACCCAGAAAAGGATAAAGGATTCGAGGTCAATCAAGAAGGTTGGCTTCGGAAACAAGGACGACTAGTTGTTCCCGATATCGATGAATTGAGGAATTAAGTTCTGAGGGAAAGTCATCACTCGAAGTTGACAATTCATCCAGGTGGAAATAAGATGTATCGGGATATGAAGAGAACCTATTACTGGGAAGGTATGAAGAAGGATGTAGGAAATTTTATTTCCAAGTGCATGAACTGCCAGTTGGTAAAAGCCGAACAGAAGAAGCCAAGTGGATTGCTTCAGCCATTAGAAGTTCCTACATGGAAGTGGGAGCAAATATCGATGGATTTTATTGATGGACTACCTAGAACAAGAACGGGAAATGAGGGGATTTGGGTCATTGCAGATCGTTTGACTAAGAGTGCAAGATTTATTCCTGTTCGATCGACTAGGACTGCATCAAAGTTGGCTGAGTTATATGTTAAGTGGATAGTTCAATTCCATGGTATTCCGAAGAGTATAGTGAGCGATCGAGACCCATTGTTCACTAGTGGATTTTGGAAGAGCTTCCAGGAAGTTTTGGGAACCGAGTTGTGTTTGAGTACAGCTTATCACCCTCAAACAGATGGTCAGACCGAGAGAGTCAACCGAGTTTTGGAAGATCTCCTCAGAGCTTGTGTTTTGGATTTCGGAGGATCATGGGAAGATCACCTTCATTTGGTGGAATTTTCGTATAATAACAGTTACCAGTCCAGCATTGGTATGGCACCGTATGAAGCATTGTATGGAAGACCGTGTAACTCTCCGACATGTTGGTTAGAGACAGGAGAAAAGCTGATGCTTGGGCCAGAGATGATTCAACAGACTTCGGATTGCATAGAGATCATTCGGCAACGAATGAAGGCAGCCCAAGGCCGTAAGAAAAGTTATGCTGATAAGCGTCGAAAGAATTTGGAATTCGACGTAGGTGATATGGTTTTTGTGAAGATTTCTTCTCTGAAGAATGTTATTCGATTCGGGAAGAAAGGAAAATTGACTCCGAGATTTGTTGGACCATTCCCGATCACCGAGCGAATTGGAAAGCTCGCCTACAGATTGGAGTTACCAGAAAAGATGTTGAGTGTGCACAATGTTTTTCATATATCATATCTACGGAAGTATGTGCACGACTCGAATACAGTGGTTTCTGCTGATAGCTGTGAAGATTTTGAAGTTGATCCAGTCGATAGGATACCTCGTAAGCCGCTTCGTGTTGTGGAAACCGACACGAAACAGCTTAGGAGGAAGATAGTTAAGTTGCTCAAGATACAATGGAGTGATGATGATAACAACTGTACATGGGAGGTGGAAGAGAGGATAAAAGCAGCTCATCCTGAACTCTTCAAGGTATGACCCTAAGGTGTCGTGTCATCTAACGACATTGTAACTTGTTCTAAGTTTTAGAATTCTGCATGCTAAGCTAGAATTGGATGCATGGTTTGTTGATTGCTATGGATGGTAGGCATGCAGAATAGTCTTTGATTGCTCTGTTTGTTTGGAATTTCGGGGGCGAAATTCCTAAGGGGGGAAGAATGTAACGACCCGTATTTTTACGGATCGAAACATCGTAAAACAGTTGACATTTGGTCGCATTGTTGATAAGTCGTCCAAAGTCCAAGTCTTAGGTCGTATGAGGGTTTGGAGCGACCTAAGGAAGATGGCGAGTTAAGGAGTAGACGACCTAGTGGAGTGGAGCGACCTAAGGATTGGAACGACCTAAGAAGTTAGGTCGTATGATAGATAGGTCGTGTAATAGTTAGGTCGAGTGAGCGACCTAAGAGAGTGAGCGACCTATAGGAGTTAGCGACCTATAGGAAGTTGGCGACCTAAGAGAGTGAGCGACCTATAGGAGTTAGCGACCTATAGGAAGTTGGCGACCTAAGGGTTGAGCGACTTAAGGATAAGCAGCGACCTAAGAGAGTTAGCGAGTTAGCGTAGTTAGGTCGTTAGACGACCTAAGGAGTTAGGTCGTATCCTGGCTAAGTTGGTTAGGTCGCGTGTGTGTGTTAGGTCGCAGGTTTGTTAGGTCGTAGGTCGCTTGGGTGCGCTGATGCGCTAAGTCGTTAGGTCGTAGAAGCGCATCTGGGTTAGGTCGTAGGTCGCGGATGCGCGTAGGTCGTTGGATCTGTTAGGTCGCGTGGATGCGCATTCGTTAGGTCGCAAGGAAGCGCATCTGGGTTAGGTCGTAGGTCGTTTGGGTGCGCTGATGCGCTAAGTCGTTAGGTCGTAGAAGCGCATCGGGTTAGGTCGTAGGAGTGCGCATATGTTAGGTCGAAGGTTTTAGGTCATGGGGTTTTAGGTCGTAAGGGTTTTTAGGTCGTGGACGACCTAACTCCGAGCGAACGACCTAAGGAGATTTCTGCCTATAAATAGGAGGGTTTTTCTTCATTTTTGGAATCCGGATTTCGAAGCGACGAAGTGCTGCCATTTTGAGAGTTCGACTTCTACACTTCTTCACTTCTTTTCTCTACTCTAATCTTGTGATTCCTTCCATCCAAATCGAAGATCAAATCGAAGATCCAAGAGCTTAGATTGAAGATATTCATCCATCGAAGAGAGATCTCATCGTTTGAAGCGGATTGGTGATAGATCGAGTTAGATCCTTCGCTGTCCAGATCTGAAGTGTGTTTCTTTTGAGGTGTTTAGGTGATTTGGTGAGTGGTGATTATCTCTCACACGGATCCAAAGGAGTATATCGGATCGTTGGCTTGATTTTGTGCTAAAGTAGTGATTTCCATGCATTTTCCTAATCCTAAGTATAGATCCATATAGATCCATTGTTCATAATGATTTGGCATCCATTTTACTACATGTTAACCTATGCAAGTTCATTCATCAAGATTATAGAGATATTGCTCATGGTTTCATGTTTGTTAGACTTTTGACTCTTTAATTACGGAATTGCCATTATTGTTATAATTGTCTATTTAGATCATATTTGAACGCTTGTTTACTTGGATTAATGTTTGATTTGATTGATTGCTATGAATTAGATGATTGATGATTTGATTTAGATAAGATGGTCAAAGATGATTCAAAAGCTAAGGGAAAGGCTCTTGAATTGGAAAAGCTGCTTGTGGCATATGTAGCGGATGATGAAGCTCATATAGATAGATTTGATGATGATGTTGAGACGAAGCTTTGCTATGATGATGATGAGGCGAAGTATGATATGAGATAGCCTTGGTCTAATCCAGACAGGATCATTCCAAGCAGATTGATAACTCGGTGAAATGGTTCGAGTTTGAGGATAATGGTTTGCTCGAGAGTCGCTTGAGCTAGTATGGAAATAGTCGTCGAGGAGGATGACTAGAAGGCTGAGATCTCATTGTTGTTGAAGGTTCTAGCATGCTCAAAGCAAGAGTAAGTTGGGCAGATTCGATAGTCCCTGAAGGCTACTGATTGGTAGTCAAGTACTCTGGGCAGATTCGATAGTCCTAGGCATGGGTCACGATGACGTGCGGAGTTATGTCTAGAACCGGGGTTTCCATTAGCCCTTGACGGACGGATGAAATAAAGAGCCGGTCATTCAATTAACGATGATATCGAAGCAATGATAACAGTGATAGCCAGAGTCATGGATGTTTGGTTGTATCATCATTCGGTCTCAGGAGCGGTATTTTCTGGGTGCTTATCTGATCTTGGTTTAGGCCTTGGGGGTTTGTACTTGGAAAACATCGCCCTTGACTCGAGTGATAATTGCTTTACTTTAAATTGTATGCTTTGCTATGTTTGCTTCTGCTTAGTGTGTGTCTGGGGGCTATCACTGTAGAAAGAGGTGGAGTGGGAGGGTTGTATTCCTATTCCTTTTCCTTTATGCTCTTTTGGTATGTTGTTAGTTAATTTACCGCTCACTAAGACTGTTGTCTGACTCAAGGCTTTATGTTTTAACTCTTATTGCCTTGGGCTGTTCGTCCATTTTGGGACGGGTAGACTAGGTAGCAGGTGACAGGTGCTGTTCTTGCTTTCCACGGTCACAAAGCCATGCTTCGGGTCAAACAAATGATCAAAGAAATGATCACACTGATAAATGATCAAACAATTGATCCTATCACAAATGATCAAACAATAATCATTTCACAGCAACACTCAGTATGCCACGTTACCAAATTGGGAGTATATTGTTGATAAATTTCAACTACATAACCTCTGAGCTCGTACGTCTCAGAGATGGGTGTTAAGCTAAGAGAATAAATTCTCCGCCACCAACAGAAATGTATTTGAAAGAAATCAGCTTTATATCTCAATTTGTAACGTCAGACACACAACCATACAAGTCTATTCCAGGATCGAACAGAACCGAAGGCACTTCTCACGAAGCCCTTGCAAATCTGGATAATTTTCTAATGACGTCCGGACTTCCCGTCACTAAAGGTGATAAAACTTCTAAATCGGAGATCAGCCGATGTAGAGTAACTCGACGGTAATCCTTCCGTTTTCAAAAATATTCGGTCTTTAACACCGGTCATCAAATGCAATTCATAACGACGTATCACATATTCGGAATGGGTTATACGACCCCATGGTCCTTTCCCAGCTAACCCGAATAGTGAGCGCTTATTCAAAAATAAGTGTGGCATTCAAATTCATCCAATTCACAACAAATACCCATTCAAGGTAATTATTGATAGTCGGTTATTTAACTATCAATAAAGATGCGCAACATCATCAGATTCCAAATTATTTATTTTCCAAAAATATCTCTACTAGATATATAATTTCCACACTTCAAAAATAAATCAACGTTTATTTTTAAAACGAATTTCCATTCCCTTTATAAATTCCATGGTGAATTTATATTTTTCAAATATCTACTGATATACGATTTTCAAATCGATTTCAATATTCACTTTCGATTTATCTTTACAAAGATAAATCTCAAAACGTTTCATTTCATTTTAGGAAACCATTTCCATACTTATTTAATAATAAGTAATTCACAAATCTATTTATTTTCATCATTTGAAAATATTCGATATACTTAAATCAATATTAAGTATATATTTCATTCTTTAAGGAAATCATTTGCTATAACAACATCTATTTGAGTCAAAACGAATGTTACGTAAAACATCGTTACGACGACTCAAAATCACTAGTATAGGGATTCGGAATTAAGATAGATATGTAAATCCCAATACTATATAAAAACATTTCCTTTCGGAAATCATTTACTATAACAACAGTGTTATAGTCCACCATTTCCTTCTTCCTCGAAAACGTCTATTTCAACAATGAATGTTGAAATATATGATTTCGATATTTAATATATTTTAAAACATCTTTAAAATGTTTAACTTCATTTTTAATATCACTTCCCCAAAATGTATCCATTTTATTCAATAATATATTCACTGTCCAAAATTGTGAATATACTTCACTAACCAAATTTCAATCATCTCTACACATTTTATTTCAATAATAATTCGCTATCCAAAATCGCGAATATATCTCCTTTAATAACCTTCTATATTTAATTTATCAAATCGAACTGATTTCGAATTTATAAAACAACGTTTATAAATTCTATTTCTATTTTGTAACAACTTTGATTTATAAATCTTCTTTATTAACAATTCGATCAATATTCCATTTAAAGCCAAAAATCCAATTTATAAGTAAATTTCTTATAAATCTTTTATTCTACAATTTCATTCATTTTATAACTTCACAATTTATAAATCTATAAATTCCATATCTTCACGATTTATAATTCTATAAATTTCATATCTTCAGAACTTATAATTCTATAAATTTTAATTGATAAATATCAATTTTGTACATCTTCTATATACATCGTTTTTAATAACTCAAAAATCCAAATTTAAACTATTTTATAAATTACTTAACTATTTATTTCAAAAATCACCTTTTGGTTATAATTCACAAAAATCTTAACTTTTATAACTTTAAGATTTGAACGTTTATTTATTTAAAATAAATCACTTCAAAAATTTAATAAAACGTATATTTTCAAAGATCACTTCAAAAAAATCTCTTTTAAAATCAACATCGTTATTTTTAAATTTCGAAGATGAATCCGATGATGCAACGCACCAATTAGTCAATCACAACATTCAATATCATATATCGATATGATAACAGAATACATCACAATATCTGTAAATAAATAAATACTGGTGAGGAATCCAGTTGGATCCCTCCAACCTGTTTCCCTGCATCCACAGACGTTAGCACAATACCCATTCCACTTCGAGGTGGAATATCGCGGTATATGGGTTTTTATAAAAATCATCCGCTTACTAACGGCGCAATAGGGTCTCATCCGCTATACAGTGCGGGAAATCAATCAATCCAATATATACATATACCAATATGTATATATTGCTATATATATATAGATATATCCTATTATATCTAATATCACAAGCAAACAGTCAATCATCAATCAATAACTGTAAAATCAAATTTTTTCCTTCGAGTGAGAAAATCTCACCTTAGCATTTATTTTGCAATCCGTTTCCATTCCAGACTTGTTTTCTCGATTTATACCTTGTATAAATATTTACACAATTTATTAATATTCGAACAGATCGAATAATAAATTTCATTTGGTAATTTTAATTATCCAATGATTTTATTTTAAACCAATTTCTTTTAATAAATTTATTTAACAAGAAATTAAATTTAAAACTAAATTTCCCTCAATAAATTATTTTCAGTGGTTAAAATAAGTAAATAAGTTAATAAAACAAATTCATTACCAAACCATTGTTTTTAATATAAACTCTTCAACATTTTAATTCTATATATTTTCCAAAAACCTTAACTATATGCATATATTTACTGTTAATAAAACATATTACTTTCTTCATAAAAACACACCGTTTACTATCCATTCTCAAATATATATGTATATCTATCTATGCATTCTCTGTTTTCAATTTCCCTTCCAACTAAAATTTGATTAGGTAGAAAATATAACTTAGGTTAAAATGAAATTACCAGAAAATCACCGAGCCCATTTCAACTACACCAGAGAAGCCACGAGTTCTTCTCCCCATGCCTCACGTTCGACATCGCTTCCTTGCGACACCCTAGATCGATCGCGACATCGCCCAGGTCGCCATCTCGCACGCCACTCGAACCAGTCTTCACGTACGCGAGCGCCTCCCCTTCCATCGCGAAGCCACCCTGGGCTCGTTCGAACGCAAAACCCACCGCCTGCTTGAACCCTTGAACACGAGCGAAGGAATCGCGTTCGATTCCTTTTATGAAGTCGAGTTGACTTTGATTCGAACGAATATGATTTCGTTCGAGCTATATTTTTTTCTTTTTAATGAGGGAATGTTGGGTTCGATTTCAGAAAGAGGGATGATACGAATGGCCAGTAAGAATTTGTTTTTGGAACGAAGAAAATGGAAAGGACTGCAGTAAGAACGAAAATAAGAAGAAGAGATGTCGCCATTTAATTTTATCTTGAACGAAATGTTCCTTTGAACTGCTCGCGTGATTTTAAAAAGGAACGGAGGGAGACAGGAGAACATTTTTGCACGATTCATTTTCATGATTTCAGACGTGGGTTAAGGCGTGATTTAAGGGAAGAAAATGTGCTGACATTGACCATATTTAAATTTTAAATTTAAATTGAATTTGATTTAATTTCAATGCATTTACTCACCGTGTGCTCACACGGTAAGTCCGAAAAATACGAAATTTGAAATCCGATAATAATTCAATATTACGGACCCAATGGAACTGGTTTCGTCAAATTCCGAGACTGCACCTCGGATGGCTATTTTTAAATATCGATTCGAACAATAAAATTCAAAACTGAACAGAACAGTTTCAAATTCAATTCTGAAACTTCGATTATCTTCAGTATTATCAATATGAATTTTAAAAGCTTTTGAAATAATTTTAATCAGCTCAAAACTGAAGATTCAAATTTTTATTCAACTTTCAATAGATTAAATTTTATAATTTAATCGCCAAATTCAAAGTTATATTGGGGATTCAAATTAAATTATCGTTCAAATATTTAAAATCAATTAAATATTTTAAATTTAATTTGTTCAAAATTCTGGGTCGTTACAGCTGCTATACGTTACCACCAGTCCGGGAGTGAAAACGGTATTTCTACCCTGGCATTGCCTCGCGTGCCTTGTCACATGCCTTATCGCGCCTTCTACGAGTTTGGTTCGTGTCGTACCTATGGAGTGCTCCCTGATAGCCGACCTGCTGGTGGAGTTTTCAGTACCGTATAGACTACGAGATTTATATAACATGAGTTAAGGGGGATATGGGTAACGCCTTAACGCTCTTTTAATACTTTACTGATAGACCTATTATAATAGCGTATATTACTACATAGTAGATAGTTCCACGGATCCTTAGAGGATGGAAATCCCAAACATCCTTTAAGTTACTTGTATTTCGATTGACATTTCACTTGAGTTGAATTCACTGGTATAAGAATGTTAATCCTGACTCGAGTGTTTTGTGTTTTGCTTTATGCTCCGGTCAGACTGAGTGTCACAACATTTGACTCACCTTTGGAGTTTGTAGCTTTGATTGAAGATCGGTCTCTTATCTATTCAGCTTTGCAGTTATCTTAGTTGTTCCTAGTTGTTTATGTTCAGACTTATCTATTGCTTTTGTATTTGAGACTACTCTGTATTTGAGATTTCTGTTGTATTTTGTTTAAACTCTGATGTTTATATAGTAGCTTCACAAACTACTATTTATCTATTTTGTTTCTTATTTTTATAATACTCTATGTTTGTGATTCTGTGATTGATTTATTTACTATATATGCTGAGTATTGCCAAATATAGATTAACAATCTGTTGATTTGAGCAATCCGAGCCTGACATGAGTGGATGATTGTCGATTTGAATGGTTCGAAATGCCAAGTCGTTACAATTTTCTTCGAACACTTGACAAATGACCATTTGGTCCGAGCGATTCCTCGAATGTCTATAGCCGAATCTACTTTACGGTTCCTATCTTTGGGAACTTGTGACCCGAGCATCTCGATTCCAGAGATTTTGTTGGTCAACGATCAGGATTCTTTGTCAATTTCTAGTTGTGCGACATTGTTGGATTTATGTTAATTACTTTTGATAGTGAGAGTGGATTCTTGTTAGTCCTGCAATTGACGAGTTTCCTGGCTTTGTCGGGACAATACCGGTACTAACAAGATCTTAATTGTTTGCTGATGGGGCCGGAGCAAATTCAAGTAGTGCTTGCATGAAATGCACGGCTTTCGAGAGTGCACGGCTTACGAAATGCACGGCTTTTGAGAGTGCGCGGCATACGAAATGCGCGGATTTTGAGAGTGCACGGCTTATGAAATGCATGGCTTATGGGATCGATATGATCCGTCGATCCGAAATAGTTTTGAACTTCTTAACATTGCCAATCTTCAGGTAACATGAGGACTTCGTGCTTCGTGAGCGTGATCCACGGCTCAAGAAGTGATGTGCGGCTTATAAGTGTGCGCGACTTAAGTAATTATATTTGCTTGGGCATGATTCCACAACCCAAGAAACTGTGCTGGGCTTCTTAAATGCGCGGCTTTGGTTTGGGGCTTCCCGGTGTTGCTGGAGCAAAGCCGGTTCTTAGAAGGCAAGGATCAAGTTCCGTTGATCCAATGGTTTGAGTCGATTTGCTTCCGTCGACTCGGTGGGTAGATGGAGCATACTTGAGCGTGGTTCCACTATCTCAAGCAGCGATTGGATGGTTTTGAGTCGATTTGACCTCGTCGACTCAGTAGGTTAATTTTGTGAACACAGTTTTATTGGTTCAAAAAGCAAAGCAATTTTATTAATAAAAGTTGGGCAAGTTCTGTCTATTTACAATGCCTCCGATATTCTGGGATGGCTTATTTGCGGGAAATAGGAAATACATAAGATAGTCTTATATAATGTAACGACGCGGCGATTCGTTGTTCCAAGCTTTGGGAATTTAGGTTCCATCGACAGTTGTAAGCTTGAATGTGCCATCCCTTAGCTTCTGGCCGATCATATAGGACCCTTCCCAGTTTGGTCCGAATCTTCCTGATACAGGGTAGACCCATTTGAGGATAAGGTCTCCCACTTCGAAAGTATGATTATGGACTTTGGAATTGAAATATCTTGCGACCCTTCTCTAGTGAGCGGCAGTCCTTAACTCAGCTTCTTCACTCTTCTCATCGACTATATCGAGCGACTTGAGTAGGAGCTGCTCGTTTTGCCTTTTATTGAAGTTTTGCCTTCGATGAGATGGACTTCTAACTCGACTAGGATTATTGCTTCTGAACCATATGCCAGGGCTAACGGGGAGTGCTCGGTTGTAGATTTTTGCATTGTCCTATAAGCCCATAGCGCGAGTGGATGTTCATCAACCTAATTTCCTTTAGCATTAGTCAACCGCTTTTTGATGGTGGACTTGATGATCTTGTTCACTGCTTCCACTTGCCCATTTGCATGTGGATGTGGAACAACGGAAAAGCTTTTCTCGATTCGGAAGCGTTTGCAAAAGTCTTTGAACTCAGTGCTTTCGAGTTGAGTCCCGTTATCCGTGATGACTTTTTGTTGCACTCCAAACCTGTAAATAATATTTTTAGTTAAAAAATTAATAATTTTCTTCATGGTAATAGTGGCCAGCGGTTCCACTTCGGCCCATTTGGTGAAATAGTCAACAGCAACGATAGAATATTTGGCTTCTCCTTTGGCCATTGGTAATATACCAATCAGGTCGATTCCTCAAATCGCAAATGGCCATGGACTGACTATCTGTGTCATCTCTGTCGAAGGAGTTCCTTTGATCTTACTGAATCTTCGGCATTAGTCGCACTGTCTGGCATAATCTGCTACATCACGGTTTACTGTTTGCCAAAAATACCCATATCGGAGAACTTTCTTTATGAGGGTTTGCCCCTAGTGTGATCTTCGCAGTCACCTTCATGAATTTCCCTGAGGATTCTTTGGTCTTTGTCATTGGTCACACACTTGAGCAAGGGGGTAGAGAATCCCCTTCGGTAGAGCATCCCATCATGTACTACAAACTGTGGTGCATTTCAAAGGAGCTTTTTCCGTTGATTCTTGTCTACGGGGAATGTTCCTCTACCAGGTAGTCTTTGATCGGTATCATCAATGTCTCCAGTTCTCCGGTTGCCTCAAAGATCCTGTCGATATCCATCTCGCTTACGCTTGAAGCAGTTAGCGTTTCAACTGGGACTGGTCCTAACGACTGAGCTTCTCCGGAACTGGCCAGTTTTGCTAGATAGTCTACCTTCGTGTTTATTCCCTCAGGATATGAGTTATGGTGTAATGTTCAATGTCATTTAGCAGTTCCTGCCTTTTAGATAGATATGGGCCGAGATTCTCTCCCTAAGCGTTGTATTCACCTTTCACCTGGCAGACGACTAGCTGAGAGTCACTATAGATGTGTATGGACTTTATCCTGAGTTCCTTTACAACTTTCAGGCCGATTATCAACGCTTCATATTCCGCTTCATTATTTGTTACAGGGAATTCCAAGAGCAAGGCATAGCAAACGGATTGTCCTTCGGGAGTTACTCCCGAGCACTACTCCTACCTTGAGCAGAAGTTGTTAGATGCACCATCGACGAACAACTTCCAATGTGTCTCCAATTTCAGAGTAATTTCTTCTTCATTGTCTCGTATCGTAAACTCAGCAATGAAGTCTACCAGTGCCTTCCCTTTGATCACCCCTCAAGGATGGTATGTGATTTTGTACCGACTTAATTCGATGTTCCATTTGATAAGCCATCTAGAGGTCTTGGGGAAGTACAACACTTGCTTCAAGGGTTGATCTGTCAGCACATTGATCGGGTGTGCCTAGAAGTATGGTCATAACTTTCTGGATGTGATCAAGAGGCAATATGCCAGTTTTTACAATTTTGGATAGTTCTTCTTGGCTCCAATGAACTGTTTACTGATGTAATATACGGGTCGTTGAATCTTAGCTGTTTCTCGTATGAGCATGGCACTTAATGCATGAGGCAAGACTGCTAAGTATATGTACAAGTCTTCTCCGTCTACCAGATTGGATAGGATTGGCAGGGTTTCCATATGTCGCAGTAGCTCTTTGAATGTAGTTTGACATGCTTAATTCCATTCAAAGTTCTTCTTTCCTTTCTTTAGCACGTCAAAGAATGGTATACATTTGTCAGTTGCTTTTGAGATAAACCGGCTTAGCGCTACAACTTTTCCATTCAAGCTTTATAACTCCTTCACGTTCCTCGGGGCCTCGACTTCCCGTAAAGCAGTAATTTGTTCGAAATTTTCTTCGATGCCTCTAGTGCTTACTATGATTCCCAAGAACTTTCCAAAGGCTACCCTGAAGTGACATTTGAGTGGATTGAGTTTCATTCCATATTTGTGGAGTATTTCAAACATTTCGGTAAGGTTGTCCAAGTGATTTGCAGTTATGTGCGATTTAACCAACATATCGTCTATATAAACTTCCATGGTCTTCTTGATATGATGTTTAAACATTGCATTCACTAGTCGTTGGTAGGTTGCTCTAACATTCTTTAAGCCGAATGGCATCACTTTATAGGAGCATAGTCCCAGATCAGTACTGAAACTGGTATTTTCCTGTTCAGGTTCATGCATCATGATCTGGTTGTACCCCGAAAAAGCATCCATAAATGATAGTTGTTCATGTCCAGCTGTCCCATCCACAAGTTGATCGATTCTAGGCAGAGGAAAGCTGTCTTTTGGGCAAGCTTTGTTTAGGTCTGAGTAGTCGATACAAGTTCGCCATTTTCCATTGGACTTCTTGACCAAGACCGGGTTGGATACCCATTCGGGGTAAGTTGCATCGCGAATAAAACCATTCGCCATCAGCTTATCCACTTATTCTCTCAACGCTTTGGACCGTTCGGGTCATAGGCTATGTCTCTTCTGCTTAACTGGTGTATACTTGGGATCAATACTAAGTGTGTGGCATGCAATCTCCAGTGAAACCTCACACTTATCAGAATGTGTCCAAGCGAATATGTCTAGGTTGGCGCAAAGAAATTTGATAAGTTCTAATCGCATCTTGTTTCCAAGATGTGATCCAATTTTCAAGACCCATGTTGGGTCATCCATATCGATTGGGACAGACACCGTCAATTCTGCCAGTGCTGCCCATTTCTTCCTTGAAATCTTCTTTCTAGGGTCTAAAGCCTTGTCGAATCGGCTATGGTCCCCAATCCAGAGGCGGCTCTGCAGTTTCTATTCGGTAGTTCAGGAATATGGAGAGTTCTCCCCACATTCTTCCCCTTTTCTTTTCTTTTATGCTCGTGTAGTTCTACGATGTAGCATTCTTTAGTGGAACTTTGGTCTCCTTTGATCACCCCAACTCCATTCTTTGTCGAAAATTTCATGTTAAACACCATTGAGCTAAAGCAATCCTAAATTCTACCAAAGCAGGCCGACCCAAGAAAGCATTGTTGGTAGATATTTCATCTACAATCACAAAGGTTTGGATAAGGATGACTCTCCGGTCACCTTCTCCTAGTTCTACAGGTAAATCCATTATTCCGACATGTTGCTTAGGTTCACCGGTGAATCCCTGGATCTTTGTTCTGTAAGCAGATACTTCCTTTATACTGATCTTCATTTGGTCAAACGTGTGCTTGAACAAGATATTCACAGAACTGCCACTGTCCACCAATACACGCCAGACCATGGATGGTCCGATTCTTACCGTCACGACCATAGGGTCGGGGGTTGGAGCTTATATTCCTTTAGTGTCTCGATTCCGAAACACTATGTCAATGTTTACGGTTCTCTGTTGCTTGGTAGGAGTTCCATCTTCAATCACGAAGAACGAATCTTTCGGAGCGTTTCTTAGTGAGCTTGCATATCGCTCCATTTCTCCCTAACTATTCTGCGCGGGATGAGGTCCTCCAGATATTGTTCCGATAATGAGTCTCTAGTCGGTCCGTTTGGATCCCTCTTCGCTGGTTCTAGCTTGGTTTCACCGGTCTCTAGGAGTTGGGGTGCTACAGGCTGGTAAGGATTTCATGGTTTCCTCACATACGGCTGAAGCTTATTTTCCCGAATCAGTTCTTCAACCAAGTTTTTTAAGTGATGGCACTCATTCGTGTTGTGACCATGTGTTTAATGGAAGCAGCAGTACTTTTCAAAATGCTTTTTCTATTCAGTCGCTTCCATTTTAGGCGGCTTCTTGTACTCTTCCATCCCTTAAGTCGCAAGGTAGATGTTTTCTGGACTATCATTGAGTGGAGTGTATTCTTCAGGCCTCAAGCCTTTAAGTCACTTGTTACTTCTATTTCGCTTGTTGGAATTCTGATCTTCTTTTTTGATTCCCATCCTTCCCCACGTTTCCTGCAGCGGTCCTGGAGGTATTTGCATCGTGGTTTGCCGCCATACAATTCTGCCAAACATTGATTGGTTGTAGGTTAGCAGGTTTTCCTTCTTTCTCCTCTGCCTCTTCCAATCTCAAGTACTGGCTCACCTTTCGCTTAAAGTCCTTCCTGGTGGCAGGTTGTTTCATTTTGATCCATTTTTCGAATTCAGTGTCGAGATGGATGGCACTGACCAGGGCCATGACGACCATATCTTAATTTGGGTTACTTACTTCAATTACCGCTGTGTTAAACTGACTCATGAAGGATTTCAAAGATTCATTTCGTCCCTGGAATAAGCTCGATAAGGACATCATGTCTTACGGTTGTGCCGTGTGAAGCCTAAACTGATCAAGGACCTTTGTTGCTAATTCACCGAAAGTGGAGATGGATTTAGGTGGGAGCCTGGTGAACCACATGGAAGCAATTCACCCAAGAAAGATTGGAAAACTTCTACACCGAACAGCATTTGAAGCATTCGCTCCATCCATATACCAACTATACTTGTACAAGTGAGGTTTCAGGTCTTTAGTTTCATCGTATGATGGAATAGATGGCATAGTAAACTTATTAGGATATTGTTCATTCAGAATGTCATCATTGAAGGGAGTCCGGCTTGGAGCGGATCCCTATTCATCATCTCTCCTGTTCTTTCTTCTATTAGGCGCTTGATCATGTCTGCGATATATGCCTCTGATGTCCGGTAGTCCGCGGGTCGGCTAACGGTGACTACACCAAGTGTTTGATCTTGCAAACGATCTTGGTAAGTGGGTTGAAGCCTAGGCTCTCCTGTCTTCGGGTGAGCCACTCCCTCGGAGTTCCATTGACTTGTGGTTGGTCGGGTAAGGGCAGTTTGAGCCTCTCTACCATATTGAGTGCGTTAGTGTTTTCTTTCAAGTCGTCGTCATGTTGTTCACTATTTTCGGAGTCGGAGAGATCCATTGCTATATCTTCTCATGGGGTTTTCGTCCCCAGATTCAAGTTCATGGTGGGCTGCTTTGCAATTGGTGGAGTGCTTGTGTTTTCTTCTATGGTGATTCTTGTAGCTCCACCTACTACACTTTTTTGCTACTGCTTTCCATTTCTCCTGTTTAGGCCAGAAACAGAAGAGTTTTCTTGTTAAGTGGCAGCCGCAGACTTTGGCATGTTTCTCGGAGCAGCAAGTGATTGCAAGGTCAGGAAGGAATTTAATTTTCCATGAGAGCATTTTGGTTGTTCTCTATTTTTTGATTGATTTCATCGACCATCTTGTTTAACTTGCCTCTAGTGACAACTTCATGCTGGATAGAAGATCCCAACACCTAATCTCTCGTGTTGGCGCCAGAATTTACTCTGACTAATGGGTTGTTGGCACCGTTGACCTTAACTTGTTGAGGATTGGTTTCCTCCATGGCTATTACAGCTCCTATGTATCTTCCAGAAGTAGTTCTCTTTCTTCCTGGTGCTATTGATTCTCAATAGCAAATCTTCTAAGCAAAGATTGAGGATCTAACTTCTAGACCTATCTGATCCAAAGTAGATAGCTACGTCTGAGCCTGAGTTGGGTTCTCAGTGAAAGCACCAAAATGTGAACCCAAAAAATGGATCAACACCTAGATTGAGTGTGAAAGCACCAACCCTATTTATCAAGGCAAATAAAATAGAAAATGCATTTCCATATCCCAGGAAAAATAAAGGAACAAGAAGATTTTTATAGTGGTTCGGCTGTTAATGAAGCCTACATCCACTTTATAACTTTCTATTAACTAACTCCTATTACAAGTCGAACCAGATTACAATATGATTGAATCTCCTAAGCTAGAACAAGTCACAAGTGCAAGAGTTACTGGAGAATCACAGTGAACCCCTAGGTGACTGTTGTTTGGGAGGAGAAGAGTGACGAACAGTTTCTGCAGCATTTCAGTAGCCAATGCAGAAGATCCTCTTCATGTTGCAAGTAGGACTGTATTTATAATGGCTGGAGAGCTATGGGCTAGGCCACTTTGTCAGAAGCCTACAATTGATGATACGAAGGTGCTCCAAAAATTTCGTTGCGATCCAACTTAATATGATGGATCGCTAGCGATCCATAAGGCATGGATCGCTAGCAATCCATGTACGTCGAGGATTCTGGATCGTTTCCTTTGGGTTGCATTGCTTGCCTCATATAAATGCTCTCCATGAAATTTAGTAACTAGTTGCCTTGTTTTGAAGGTGATTCGTATACAGGTTGCATTGAACTATGACTGGAACCAGATGAGTGCTTACTTCTCGAACTAGTTTGCTTGGAATACCATGCAACTTGGCAGACATTCTTAGAAAGGATATTGGATCATGATGCAAGAAGTTTAGAGGATTCACGAGCAATCCTCATGGATCGCTAGTGATCCATGGGTGATGGATCGCTAGCGATCCTTCCCCTTAGCCTATATTTTCTTCTTTCTTTTTGGGACCTTCTTAATTCCTTCTTCTGGTTCTTTTGGTTAATTCTTCAGTTGTTTTGACTTGCAAGGATGTTCTAACTTCCTTTGAATTCTATTGGGTTAAAAACCCGGTTAATAGAATCCATTCTATATTTGCACATCGTACCATATGGTACAACCAATGCTCTTAATGTTGATAACTAGGGAAATTCTTTTCTCGACACTGATAAGAAACTCATAGTTCCTCTTTAATGTATGAGAATACTTATTAGACATTCTGATGAGTTGCGTCTATTTTGGCTTAGTTAATTTTATTTCATCTTACGTAGTCATTTTTATCTTTTAATCATATTCAAATGCATTTTATTACCAAAAATTCTAAAATTCTTTTACCATAAAGTAAGCATTTATTGAAGTAACAATTGTTTCTCAATACGACGGAATAGACATTCAGTAACATTTTGTGAACTGTCTATATACATATACATACATATATATATATATATATATAACTAATCTAATTTTGAGTTGACGAAACTTATGTTCACAACATTAATTAGTCAACCCAATGTTGGTTAGTCCCAAACCCTTTAGGATTTTTCACACAAGATCCATTTTGAGAAATATTACATGCATACTTTCGACTTACACAACCTTTAAACTCCTTAACCTAGAATATATAGGGGTTTCTTATCAACTCTTGTCTTGTATGATCTTGTAAATAACGTTTTAGATGAAATTAAGCTAACCTTATGTACTTATCTTACGTACACGTCCTTGCATAAAGATGTTAACTCAACTCTACTCATCATCAATTGTATTTTGTCCAATAAAATCCAGTTACTCCTTATCAATACATCATTGGAAGGGGTGACTTTTGAGATTAAATGTTATTCATTTTTTAGGTACTTTTGGAACCCTTTTCCAATACACTCGCATATTCGATCGAATCAAATTATTTTATTTCCTTTGCATGTTACATTTTCTACTTCCATTTTATATTCAATGAACTTATTATAAATACACAACTTATTTATCAAATACACATTTTCATTTCTATAAATGTAGTGGATCTATTTTCATATAATTAGACTTTGAACTGCATACATCTCTATGTATCAATCCGAATATTTTACCAAATCTTTGTTGCTCCCACTGAATGCATACTTTGCCCTTAATAATTTGAGATACAATTCACTAGTACTATACAATTCATAATCATATGATTAAAAAATTATTTCTCAAAGATATGGCTTATTCCATAATGCCAAATTATTATAAAACATTAGATACTTATGTATATTCTATAATCGATGCATCGTTTTTGTTATGAAAACAAATACTATTATTATAATAGGTTTGTTTTATAATGAATATTCATATTATTTATATTAAAATAAAACTATATCTATTTTAAGTCAAAACTGAAAACAGTCATTATTTGATAAATAATACTTGGTATATATACAAAGACAATCTTTTGTAACTTGATACATCCACTAATAAGTGCCATATATTATGCTCCTACTATTTTCGCCATTACTATAATAGCTCAAGAAACTCAAGACTCCATTCAATTGTTTATTATGGGATTTTTTCATCCATTGTAACTAGTTTATAGTCACAAGTCTAAGATCAAATATCTTGAACCGAAGGAATAACTCTTATAGAGAACAATTTTCTATATGAACACAATTGGATTATAAATCCCATTTCTCATTCATATTAAGTATTTACTAGTCATTTATACAATTCACTTTTCTGATGTCTCTTCATGAAGCAGAGGTGATCGATCACTCTCTTCATCCCAACTATGCCTATGTTACTCCACTTTCGGACATTGTTTTTCCTTTCAAATGGTCGGGCCATTCAAAAGAAATCATTGCTACAAGTTCACACCGAACTCTTTATAAAAATGCATTTGGTCATCCTTAACATTTAAGGATATCAAATAAATTGATATTTCTGTAAAATGATCAAACTGATATTTCAATGATCGAATTCCTAGGTCCATCTCATAGCTTTTGTTCTAGTGGTACATTTAACATAATAAGA
Source organism: Allium fistulosum (assembly GCA_030737815.1). NCBI lineage: Eukaryota > Viridiplantae > Streptophyta > Magnoliopsida > Asparagales > Amaryllidaceae > Allium > Allium fistulosum. Next base: position 1,070,625,982 of record CM060904.1, read on the forward strand.
TCCTTACCGTAATCAATCATATTGAATACATGATCTAGCATTGTCGATTACTTGCTCATTTCGAACGAACTAATTTCATCGAGGTTTCGTACATTACAAATCACGATCGTTCACCATATAACATTTATATGCAATCGAATATGGATCAAATATCCATATTCTTGTATTGCTCAAGAGTTCAAAACTCACATAAGACAATACACAATCTTGGACAAATAGACACGTAAGCGGCTAAAGCACGTGTAGAATATAACGGTTTCTGATTTTTGTTTGATGATAATAAACATATATATATTTTTAAATATGTTTGTTAATGTACAATTGAAACATCAGAGATTGATTAAAACAAATCACAATTTCATACAAACAAATATTTTATTTCAATTCAAATTCAAATAGTCCACATTTACAACATAGCTTCCATTATATTTTACATCATTCACATACAATACTATTTTACACTCTTATATATACAACAATCGCTCACTCTCCAACAGAATCACTCATTTCACTCACTCACTCATTCGAGTTTGATTTGCTATCTTCTAGCTCCAATTACTTTGCTAGTATTCTACTTTTTCTGTCAAACAACAATGCAGTAAAAAACAAAAAGAAACAAATGAAAATTGCAAAAATAAGAATATGATTAAATATAATTTTGCCTTAGTTAATTGGGTTGTTTGTTTACGTATTTTAAAACTGGAATCAAAAATAAATGTGCACAAGCAGCATATGACATGCACAGTATATCACGGTATACGCCATAAGTGTCATACACATACAAAACGCACTTGTATCAATGAATTTAGGAACAAATTTAGAGGTCAAGCCTAAAGGCTCAACACAGTGCAAGTGTGCACGAAGTCAAGCCCAAGTAAGCTCGGGCTCAACACAAGTGCATTAAGTAGTGTACATAGGTGCAACCATGGTTCGACTCAACACAAGTGCATAAAAAGAAGTGAAACAATCAAGAACATGATCAAATGCACACATGAAAAACATATTGAGACAACAAGCACTAATGCAACAGGCATATGCATTAAAATGAAATGTGCACACTCAAGTAGCACATGCACACAGGGAACTAGGTGTAGCAATGGTGCAACTCAAACTGTCATCTTACTGCCAACATCGAACCTTCACCAACTAGAGCTTCATCATATTGCAACCCGTTCAAGCATTTCAACAACACAGACCAGAGCATCAAAGTAATTCAGGTCCAGTAAGTAAGTGCACACAGGCACTGGTGTATGCATCAGAAGCAAGTACACAAGTGCACACAGACTTAGGCATGCACAAGCAAACAATATACCATAAAATATGTCTCAAGTACACATTCAAGGTTCAGGCATAATCAGATCAGCATACATCACGAACGGGTCAGTGCATACACATGCATAGAGGTCAACATAGCCAGGCAACAACTTAAGATAAAAGTCTGGTTCAGATTCATGTAGTACCACATCAACTCAGAAAATAAAGGGTCAGCAACAAGATGCAAAGAAGTATATGCACACAAAGATATAGTGCACCCATGAAATTCCACACTAGGATAGGCCAGAGACACATGTACAACAGTGTGCACATACACAGACTCGACAAATGGTACAACACAAAAGTGCACACATTCATACATAGTGTATCAATATGGAGCAACATACAGGTAGATGGACATAGATGAACAAGCCTTCAGGAAACTCAACATATACAACATGCAAGGGGACAAGTATGAGTTTCAAAGTTCAGCATCAATAAACATTTCAAAAATCAAAGTAGTCAAACAAACAAATTCAACCGAAAAATGATTTGAACAAGTCGTAGGCGTTCAAAGACCAAAATCAGAAAAATCAATACCAAGTCAAAATATATTCAAACATATATATCAAAAATTTCAAATATATATTTCATAATATAACAAGTCAAAAATCAAACTAGCATTCATCAGAAAATCGAACGACCAAGTAAAGAAGTTGAAGATTTAAACTAGAAAACTCAATAGAAATATAGGGATTCAATCCCTATAAACACCACCTATTATCATCATTCGCAAATCAGTCGAGTTCAAAGAAAAAAAATCTAAAACATAAAATTTGATATCATACCAAAGCAACAATCGAAGAACTATTTGACGTAGTGAAGCAGCGAACTTATAAATCGCTACCAATCGAAGAACATAGGCATCAGTGAAGAAGGAGGTGATTCGAATCACAAATTCAAGCGGCAGCTTCAATTAAAATTTTGAAACCCTAATTCGAAGACGAAGACGAAGACAAAAGAGGATTGGCTTGGAAAACAAAGCATGAACGAGCTGCAAAATTATCACTTTGATTGTATTATTTAAGGTATGTTGGGCTATGTTAGAGAATAAATTTGTCTAGGGTCTCTTCTTTTTATTTAATTGTATTTTTTTAACTTTGTAAAACTCTAGTTTTTAACTAGGTACGAACTATAGGACGTAGTTCGAGAATTTGCAACTTGGGGCTGAGTTATGGCAAAGTTTTGAGCGTAGAGTTAGAACAAGCAGGTTAGCGAGGGTCGTAAGTTTACAGGGTCTGTAAGCACCGATTGTGTAATTCCTAGTAGAAACCTTAGGGGCAGCAGTAGGAAGGTTTTGCCGAAGCTGGATAAAATTGTACATTACTTTTATTTCCACATTTACTCTATGCTGCAATTTTTTTATTACTCTTGCAAATTTATTATAAACCATATTCACTCCTTCTCTAAGGTTAATTCGATCCTACAAGTGGTATCGGAGCCGGTTACTAATATAAATATCTAACCCTATTTGTAGATCTAACGGGAGTCAGTCCAGTGTTAGTCCCTCAATGGAATAGATTTTTAAATTGAGAATTAAAAATGGAATTTTATTTAGAATCTATTAATTTTAAATGTTGTGATATTATTGAAAATGGGTGTGATGTGGTAAATAAGAAAAATATTTTGATTAATGTTCTTGCTATGCATATACTCTATTCTCTGATTAATCGAGATGAATTTAACAATATCTCTCATTATTTAATTGCGTGAAATCTGGAACACTCTCGATGCAATATATGGCAAAAAAGACAATAACAACGAGAAAATCCCATAAATCGACTCAGTTAAAGAATTGTGCTTGACGGAATTTGCAAAAGATAGTTTGAACAATAATAATAAAGAAGGCAGAGACAAAGACGCATGTAATAACCTTAATTTTTCATCACATTATTAAGAAGATTTAATTAGATAAATTAAATAGAATAATGTAAATGTTAAGTGATAAGAGGATTGAGATATGAATAAATATTTAAGGGGTCGTGCTTAGTTTATTTAATTAAATGGGCATAAGAATGGGTTTTAAGTTAATTAATTTACATAAGGGCATAATGGGAATTAGTCGCACATAACCCCTTACCCTTATATATTCTCGTTCCTATACCATTCACGTTTCATTTTCCCATTCATGTTCAAAAACACAACACAAACGTAAAGAGGAGCTGGACATTGCTAAGAAGAAAAGAGAAATCAAAGTAAAGCTAAGGATTAAAGCTAAGGGAATAAATCTCAATCTCAATCCAATCTCCTTATCATAAGCAAGGTGAAAAATAATTTATACCATCTCTATTTCATTTATAATCATATGTTTTCGGATTTAAGATTAAATTAGTTTTTATGATGATTTGGATGATGATATGCTTGAATTATAAATTGTTTAATTTAAACAAGAGTGCTTAAATGAGGATTTATGCGGTTTTAGGGCAAAACCGATTATAAATGATCTTTGAATACCATGGAAAATTTTTATGTTATGTAAAACATGATTTTGGAGTTGGATTTTAATTTTGACAATTTTCCAAGCTATGGGAAGATTATTATGAATTTTCAAAGGAAAATATGGCTAATTGGGTTTAGAAATTTATTTCAGAAATTATATTGAGAATTTGGGTCTGTAATTTTGATATGTTAGATAACATAATGAAAGTGAATTTTTGAATCTTTTGGGGATTTTTCCTAAGTGGTTTGTTATGGAAATTAAATTATTTTAGAAGGACTTATTTGCAGTATTGCTTTTGCTTAATGGAAGGGCTTATTTGTTAAATTAACCTTGGTTTAGATCTGAAATTAAGCGGTAGTTATTTTGGTAAAGAATTTGAAAAGTTGAGGCAACAAATCATAAGATTACACGTGGCAGGTTAGTTAGATAAAATTTGCTTTAATTGGCATTAACCAGCTTTTACTCAGAAAAGCAGGTTCCGCCTCTATCAGAAGTACCTTTCGACTCCAATGCTTTTGCTCCATCTTAGTCGAAACCAACCCAGGCCGAAACTAATACACAAGGTATCACTTAGATGACACGTATTGGATTGGAGAAAGGCCAAGCACTGCTTTCGATGAGTTCGATACCTTTAGTTTGTTTAAAAAGTTAAGCGCATGCCTTTGTTTTATTAAAGCTTTCGAAGAAGACGAGACATATGCATTCGAAAGGGGTTTTCTAATAGTTTCGAAGGGGTTTCCATGCTATGTTTTAAAGTATAAGATTTTGAATGGTTTCTTTACTTATCAAAATGATGCTTTCGAAAGTAGTGGTTCCGACTAGGTCAAGACCCAGCCGCTGTTCTTTTACCTTTCGAGTGTATTGTAGTCATCAATGCTTTCGAAGGGTAACATTTGTTTTAAACTTATACTAAGCCACTTCCTAAATGCTTTCGGAATGGTCCAAGGGTTTCGAAGGCAATGGCTTCGAAAGGGGGTTTCGATGCTATCCTTAAGTGTTTTGGCTTAAATGTTTTGAAGCTTTCGAATGGGATGGTGCCGATACCATCAAGTTTTCTCCAATAGTTTTATATGATAAAGAATGGTTTCAAAAGAGATACTTTTGTTTATATTCACTTTGACCCAAATGATATTTTTAAATATAAACCTAATGGTTTCGAATGAGGAACTTTCAATGGTTTCGGAAGGGATACTTCCAAAGGTTTCGAAAGGGTACTTTCAAAGGTTTCGAAAGGGGTACTTTCAAGGGTTTCGAAGCTATGCTTCTAAAAGTTAATAAGTAATAATTTATTACATTCAAAAGGTTTTGAAAGAGAGGTTTTAAAGTGTTTCGAAAGGCAAAGGCCTAATGTTTTGAAAGGAGATTTATATGCTTTCGAAGGAGGTTATCCAGTGAGGTCGAAGGCAAGGTTTTGAAGGTTTCAAAAACCTTAGTTATTCAAAACAAATAACCCAATCTCATTTTAAAAGAAAATCATAGCATAAATAAAGTGTTTTGAAAAGGATTTTTGAAGAAGTTTTACTTGATTAAAAGGTTAAAGGGATTAACCAAGTTATTGTGTTTGCTTCTTCATATATGTATATATTCACATTGTAGTGGACCCATAATTGTATTTTGGGGAAGGGTAGAATAACCAGCTAGGTTGACCCAGTAGTGAATATAAATTAAATTAACTCTTGAATGAGTAGAATTGCATCCAAGAGGTCAGGAAGACCAGAATATAGGATGATAAAATATTAAAGAATGATACTCGCAGGGGCCAATAGGTTCACTGTAAACCCATGAAAATTGTGTATTGGAAAAGATATTGGCAGGGGCCAATAGGTTCATAGTAAGCCCATGAAAACTATGTATAAAGGAAGATGTCAGAAAGACAGGTTCATAGTAAGACCAAGAAAACTATGATTTGATATTGGCAGGGGCAAATAGGTTTGTAGTTAGCTCATGAAAACTATATCTGGATTAAGATATTGACAGATGTCAATAAGTTCCTAGTCAACCCATGAAAACTAGGATAAGAAGAAAAGATATTGGAGTTACCAATAGGTTCCTAGTCCGTCTATAAAACTAGGATAAGAGTAAATATATTGGATTTACCAATAGGTTCTTAGTAATCCTATGAAAACTATGTAACTAGATAGGAAGGTCTTAAACATTTTACCGGCTATTAGTCAGCCCATGCAAACTATTAGGTTAATAGTAACCCTAGAAATTATAACTGTGAAAGATAGTTAAAATGAATGGAGATGGGTAATCCAAAATTGATTTATTTGTTTTACATATCATCATATCATATTGTTTTGAATTGTTTTAACCATTGTGGATGCAGGAGCACAGTATATGGTTCTATAAAGGTTTTAGGATATTAGTGAGGGGAAACCCCATTCCGCTAAGTGGCGTAGTCTCACTAAATATCCAAATGGTTTGAGATGGTAGATTATTATTTATACCAGGCGTTATGTCTGACTCGAAGTTTATGTTTTCCCCTTAAACTCTCGGGTACTCAATTGATTTTGAGTAGTTTGAGAGTTGAGGTTTTCAGGTGCCTCATTAGACGAATAAGCTTCTAAAGGCATGTAGGATGCAAGATAGCTACTTAGAGTTCTCTTTTATTTTGATTCTGCCGTGTTGGTATTGTAATGGCAAAGTAGTTAAATTGCCTGTATATACTCTGATCATCCAAGGGGGCATCTTCATATGTCGCTATTGGCGTCTGTTGTAGTAAGTATATTTTCCCTGAACGTGGTTAACGATTGTGGGATTATGTAATGAATTTGAAATGTTTTGGAAATGGAACGTGGAACTTGTTTGATGTTTTAAATTTTTTCCATATTCATGTGTTTCTATGTATCAATATATCTAACATTATCGTATTTGATCGCCGAGGATTAATAACCATGGATGACTGCAATATCCATAGCCGTTAGTTTTGGGCCTCAAAGTAGGGGATGTTACAAGTTGGTATCAGAGCATAGGTTTATGAAAACTTAAAAGAAAAGTTAAACCTAAAAGCTTTTTGACATAATCCAATGAATCTGAAATATGATCAGTGTTTGGGATAATGCTATAGTAACGTACTTATATTTGATATATATATATATATATTCTCTTTTCTCTTAGACCGTTCTTCTGTATCTTACTAAGGATCATATGCAGATTTACGAGAAAGAAGTTATGGAAGCAGGAAACGGAAGAGGAAATCTTGGTGGAGGAAGCACCACAACCAACGGAAATGCTCAACCTAATACCAGGAGGAACCAAGGTCGACAGGCTAATGCTAACCAAAATGCCGATGCTAATGTGGGTGCTGGAAATCCACTAGTAGATATGGGGGCGATGTATCAGTTCTTTGTCAATGTGATGCAAGCGGGAGTTGCTGGAAATGTTGGAGGAGCTAATCCCGTGGCTCCAGTTAGGAATAATTATGCTAAGCTAAGCATAGATTACACCAGCCTGGGTGGAAAGCCATTTATCGGAATGGAGGATGTTGTTGAAGTTGAGAATTGGTTGTTGCACTTTGAGAGAATTTTTGAAGATCTAGGTTTAGATGATGAGCATAAGAGAAGGTTGGCCTCTAGGCAGTTGCAAGGGTCACCACTTCATTGGTGGAATAGTGTTACTGCCAGAGTTTCGGAAGAGGAGTTGACATGGGCAGAGTTCAGAAGGAGATTTGAGTAGAGGTTCTTATCTGAAGTTGCTAAGTCGGCGTTGATGAGGAAGTTTATGGATCTAGTTCAGGGAGAGATGACAGTAATCGAGTATGCTACTAAGTTTGATGAGTTGTCTCGATATGGATATACTACTATAGACACTGACATAAGAAGGAATGAGAGGTTCATTCGGGGATTGAGGCCTGAGCTTGCTAGGGCGACCCTGACACATATCCATGATCCTTGTAATGTGGTTGTGGAGATGACCATTCGCCATGAAGAGATGCTTGCTGTTTGTGCTAGAGAGAAGCCAGTTGAATCCCAGGGTCCTCAGGGAAAGAAAAGAAAGTTCTTTAAGAAGAAGGAAGCCCAGAAGAGAGATGCTGCCAAGAAGGCAAAAGCTGATTTAGTTTGTTACAAGTGTGACAAGAAGGGTCATTATGCAAATGAGTGCCGGTCAGGCAATGGAAATAAGGCTGCAGATAAAAAGAACGTGAAGTGCTTTAACTGTGACCAAGTTGGGCATTATAAGAATTAGTGTCCAGAACCGGTTAGGTTGGACAAAGGAAAGGTTTTTGCTGTTGGACCATCATCTACTAAGCCAACTGCAGCAGAAAAAGGAAAGACGATGATGGAAGGTACGTTTTTGATTCAGAGTATACTAGTTAGGATAATATTGATATCGGTGCATCATATTCATTTATATTCCAATGTTTGGTTGATAGGTTATGCTTAGAACCCATATATCTTGTTACTTCCTTAAGGGCTACGAATCCAATACGAGGGTATGCAACCCTAGGGATGAGTTGTAACCAATTAGAACTTGATTTGTTAGGTCATAAGTTTGCATGTAGTCTGTATGTTTTCGATTTTGTAGATTTCGGAATCATTTTGGGTATGGATTGGTTAAGCAAGTATGAGGCTAGGATATTTTGCCAAGATAAGGAGATATCACTAAGACACCCTAATAGTCATAACCGAATCATATTCTCAGTGGAGAATTCTGGCCGGAGTAGTTGTGCTTTGTTAAGTGTCATGGAAGTGGGAGAAGAGTTAAGTCAGGTTCGAGTAGCAAGAGAGTTTGCAGATGTTTTTGAGTCGGTTATAGGACTACCACCGAGACGAGCTGTTGAGTTTCGAATAGATCTTGTGCCAGGAGCCGAACCTGTGAGTAGACCGCCTAGTAGGATGACACTGACTGAGATGAAGGAATTGAAGGTGCAGATAGTGGATCTAGAAGGAAGGAATTTCATTAGACCAAGCAGTTCGCGTTGGGGAGCGGCCGTGATATTCATGAAGAAACCAGATGGGTCGTTGAGGATGTGTATCGACTATCATAAGTTGAACGAAAGGACGATAAAGAATAAGTATCCTTTGCCAAGAATAGATGATCTATTTGATTAGTTTGTGGAGCCAAAGTGTTTTTCCAGTTGGATTTGGAGACAGGTTTCCATCAGTTAAGGGTGGCAGAGGATAGTATTCCTTTGACATCATTTCGAATTAGGTATGGTTCATATGAGTGGTTTGTAATGACATTCGGGTTAACGAATGCACCTGCTTTCTTTGTAGATCTGATGAATCGAGTCTTTCGAGAGTATTTGGATAGATTCGTGTTGGTGTTTATAGATGACATTTTGGTATACTCTAAGGATGAGAAAGAGCACGAAGATCGTCTTAGAGTTGTGCTTGAGATGCTGAGGTAGCATCAGCTAAAGGCAAAATTTTCCAAGTGTCGTTTTTGAAAGAAAAAGGTTAAGTTTCTTGGTCATGTTGTTTCAAAGAAGGGGCTATCAGTCGATCCAAATAAGATCGAAGCTGTTAATAATTTGAAGAGACCAGAAATGGTTACTGAGATTAGAAGTTTTCTTGGACTTGCTGGCTATTACCGGAGGTTCATTAAGGATTTCTCATGGATAGCAGCACCTTTGACTAAGCTAACCAGGAAGGAGGTGAAGTTTGTTTGGTACGACAAATGTGAGGAAGCATTCCTTAAGTTAAAGCATGTGTTGACCAATGCACCTGTGTTAGTAGTTCCAGACGAAAACCAAGGGTTGGTGGTGTATACTGATGCATGTGGAACTGGATTGGGAGCTGTGTTGATGTAGAAGGGTAAAGTGATTGCCTACGCTTCACGATAGTTTAGCCGCATGAAGTGAGATATCCTACTCATGATTTGGAATTGGCCGCAGTGATCTTTCCATTGAAGATTTGGAGGCATTATATCTTAGGGGAGAGATTTGAGTTATGCATAGATCATAATTCTTTAAAGTACTTATTCTCTCAGAAGGAGTTGAATATGAGACAACAAAGGTGGTTGGAGTTTTTGGCTGCTTATGATTTTGGTATAGAGTATACAATAGGGAAAGTTTATAAAGTAGCGGATGCTCTTACCGAAAGACATCAGAATATGGTGTTAGAAATGTTGGAAGAACGGAATGATTTAGAAGCTCCGACTACCTGTAGTGTGCAGTTAAGATCGAATGCTAGTTCTAGTCAAAGTACTGCCATGTTGTCCTGTTTAGAAGTTCGGCCAGTGTTGATCGAGAGAATTGCTTCTAAGTAGAAAGAGGGTCCAATATTAGCTAAGAGGATTAGAAGGCTTGAGGTTGGAACTGAGATTGATAATCTGAAAGATTTTAGTCTTGACCATAAAGGATGTTTGAGAAAGAATGGACAGTTGTGTGTTCCAAATGTTGAGGACTTGAGACAAGAAGTTCTTGGAGAATGTCATCGATCCAAGTTTATGATTCATCCTAGAGGGACCAAGATGTATCAAGATATGAAGAGGAGCTTCTATTGGGAAGGTATAAAGAGGGATGTTGGTTTGTGGGTTAGGCAGTGTGCAAACTATCAACAAGTGATAGTCGAACATCAGAAGCCGAGTGGGTTGCTTCAGCATCTAGAGATTCCTGTTTGGAAATGGGATTCTATATCCATGGATTTTATAGACGGATTTCCAAGGTCAAATAGAGGAAATGAAAGTATATGGGTTATAGTGGATAGGTTGATCAAAAGTGCCCATTTCATTCTAGTTAAGTCAAGCAGGACAACACCTATTTTAGCTAAGTTGTTTATGAAGAATATAGTTAGACTACATAGGATTCCTAGTAGCATAGTCAGTGATAGAGATGCTTTGTTCACTAGCGAATTCTGGAAGAGTCTACAAGATGTATTAGGCACTAAGCTCAAGATGAGTACTGCATATAACCCCCAGACAGATGGGCAGACGGAGAGAGTCAATAAGGTACTCGAGGATTTATTAAGAGCTTGTTTATTGGACTTTAGTGGATCTTGGGAAGATCGCCTACATTTGGTTGAGTTTTCCTATAATAATAGTTATCAGACTAGTATAGGAATGGTGCCTTTTGAAGCTTTGTATGGAAGGCCATTTAAATCGCCAGCATGTCGGTTGGAGACTAGAGAGAGATTAGTCTTAGGTCCAGATTTGGTTAGGGAGGCGTCAGAAAAGATTGAGTTGATCCGAGAAAGGACGAAGGAAGCTAAGTTCAGACAGAAGAGTTACGCATATAAGCGGCGTAAAGACCTATAGTTCTCAGTTGGAGATAGGGTTTTCATTAAGTATCACCGATGAAGGGTGTAGTACGGTTTGAAAATTCAGGGAAACTGGCACCGAGATATGTTGGTGCGTTCCAGATTACAGAGAGGATTGGAAAGCTCGCATATAGAGTAGAGATGCCGAGCAGTATGGCAGGTGTCATAACGTATTTCATGTGTCTCATCTTCATAAGTGTGTGCATGATCCAGATACTACTATTCCTCCAACAGAGTTGGAAGATTTGGTAGTAGAGCCTAATTTTACTTTTGTTAGACAACCAGTTTGGGTTGTAGCGAGAGCTAAGAAAAGATTGAGGAACAAGATAGTTAAGCTAGTGAAAGTTCAATGGAGCGACAACGAGAAGGACTGTACTTAGGAGACATAAGACATGATTCGAGATATTTATCATGATCTGCTTTGAGGGTATGTCTATATTAGATTTATATAACTAATTGCTAGTCAAATAGACTAGTATGGTTGTTAGAAGTCATTACAGATGATTGCTATGTTTAGTATTTAGTCCTTACCGAATTTCGAGGACGAAATTCTTTAAGGAGGGGAGCCTGTAACACTGCTAATTTTTGATCACATTATTCCAAAGATTTAATTAGATAAATTAAATAGAATAATGTAAATGTTAAGTGATAGGGGATTGAGGTATGAATAAATACTTAAGGGGTCGTGCTCAATTTATTTAACTAAATCGGCTTAAGAATGGTTTTTAAGTTAATTAATTAAAATAAGGGCATAATGGGAATTAGCTGCACATAACCCCTTACCCTTATATATACTCATTCCTACACTATTAACGTTTCATTTTCCCATTCACGTTCAAAAACAAAACACAAACGTAAAGAGGAGCCGACCATTGCTAGGAAGAAATGAGAAGAGAAATCAAAGTAAAGCTGAGGATTAAAGCTAGGGGAATAAATTTCAATCTCAAATCCAATCTCTTTATCATAAGCAAGGTGAATAATAATTTATACCTTCTCTAGTTTGTTTATAATCATATGTTTTTTGATTTAAGATTAAATTCATTTTTATGATGATTTGGATGATGATATGCTTGAATTATAAATTGTTTAACTTAAACAAGATTGTTTAAATGAGGATTTATGCGGTTTTAGGGAAAAACCGATTATAAATGATCTTTGAATGCCATGGAAAAAATTTATGTTATTTAAAACAAGATTTTGTAGTTGGGTTTTAATTTTGATAATTTTCCAAGCAATGGAAAGATTATTATGAAATTTTGAAGGAAAATACGGTTAATTGGATTTAGAAATTTATTTCAGAAATTATATTGAGAATTTGGGCCTGAAATTTTGATATGTTAGATAACATGATGAATGTGAATTTCTGAATTTTTTAGGGCTTTTTCCTAAGTGATTTGTTATGGAAATTAAATTATTTTAGAAGAAGGACTTATTTGCAATATTGGTTTTGCTTAATGGAAGGGCTTATTTGCTAAATTAACCTTGGTTTAGATCTGAAATTAAGCGATAGTTATTTTGGTAAAGAATTTGAAAAGTTGAGGCAACAAAGCACAGTTTACACGTGGCAGGTTAGTTAGACAAAATTTGCTTTAATTGGCATTAACCAGCTTTTACTCAGAAATGCAGGTTCCGCCTCTATTAGAAGTACCTTTCGACTCCAATACTTCCGTTCCATCTCAGTCGAAACTAATACACAAGGAATCACGTAGACGGTACGTAGTGGATTGGAGAAAGGCGGAAGGCATGGTGTCGAAAGCACTGCTTTCGATGGGGTCGATACCTTTAGTTTGTTTTAAAAAGTTAAGCGTCTGCCTTTGTTTTATTAAAGATTTTGAAGGAGACGAGACATATGCTTTCGAAAGGGGTTTTTTTCTAATAGATTTCGAAGGGTTTGCCAACCTATGTTTTAAAGTATAAGCTTTCGAATGGGTTTCTTTACTTATAACAATGATGCTTTCGAAAGTAATGGTTCCGACTAGGTCGAGACCCAACCGCTATTCTTTTGCCTTTCGAGTGTATTGAAGTCATCAATGCTTTCGAAGGGTAACCTTTGTTTTAAACCTATACTAAACCACTTCCTAAATGCTTTTGAAAGGGTCCAAGGGTTTCGAAGGCAATGGCTTAGAAAGGGGGTTTCGATGCTATCCTTCAGTGTTTTGGCTTAAATGTTTTGAAGCTTTCGAAAGGGATGGTGCCGACGCCATCAAGTTTTCCCCAATACTTTTATATGATAAAGAATGGTTTCGAAAGAAATACTTTCATTTATATTCACTTTGACCCAAATGATATTTTTAAATATAAACCCAATGATTTCGAAAGAGAAACTTTCAATGGTTTCGGAAGGGATACTTCCAAAGGTTTCGAAAGGGTACTTTTAAAGATTTCGAAAGGGGTACTTTCAAGGGTTTCGAAGATATGCTTCTAAAAGTTATAAGTAATACTTTATTACATTCAAAAGGTTTCGAAAGAGAGGTTTTAAAGTGTTTCAAAAGGCGGAGACCTAATGGTTTGAAAGGAGATTTATATGCTTTCGAAGGAGGTTATCCAGCGAGGTCGAAAGCAAGGTTTTGAAGGTTTCAAAAGCCTTAGTTTTTCAATACAAATAAACCAATCTCATTTTAAAAGAAAATCATGGTATAATAAATAAAGTGTTTTGGAAAGGAGTTTTTAAAGAAGTTTTCTTTTATTAAAAGGTTAAAGGGATTAACCAAGTTATTGTGTTTGTTTCTTTATACATGTATATATTCACATTGTAGTGGACCTATAACTGTATTTTGGGGAAGGGCAAAATAACCAGCTAGGTTCACCCAATAGTGAATATAAATTAAATTAACTCCAAAATGAGTAGAATTGCATCCAGAAGGTCAGGAAGACCAGAATATAAGATGCTAAAATATTAAAGGAAGATATTGGCAGGGGCCAATAGGTTCACAGTAAACCCATGAAAACCGTGTATTGGAAAAGGTATTGGCATGGGCAATAGATTCATAGTAAGCCCATGAAAATTATGTATAAAGGAAGATGTTAGAAAGACAGCTTTATAGTAAGCCCATGAAAACTATGATTTGATATTAGCATAGGCCAGTAGGTTTGTAGTTAGCCCATGAAAACTATATCCGAATTAAGATATTGACGGATGTCAATAGGTTCCTAGTCAGCCTATGAAAACTAGAATAAGAAGAAAAGTTATTGGAGTTACCAGTAGGTTCTTAGTCAGCCCATGAAAACTAGGATAAGAGTAAAGATATTGGAGTTACCAATAGGTTCTTAGTGATCCCATGAAAACTATGCAACTGGACAAGGAGCCCATAAATATTTTACCGGTTTTTAGTCAGCCCATGAAAACTATTAGGTTAATAGTAACCCTAGAAACTACAACTGTGAATAGTCAAAATGAATGGAGATGGGTAATCCAGAATTGATTCATTTGTCTTACATATCATCATATCATATTGTTTTGAATTTTTTTAACCATTGTGGATGTAGGAGCACAGTATATGGTTTTATAAAGGTTTTAGGATACTAGTGAAGGGAAAACCCGTTCTGTTAAGCGGCGTGGTTTCAGTTGATATACAAATGGTTTGAGATGGTAGATTATTAATCATACCAGGCATTATGTCTAACTTGAAGTTTATGTTTTCCCCTTAAACTCTCGAGTACTAAATTGATTTTGAGTAGTTTGAGAGTTGAGGTTTTCAGGTGCCTCATTAGACGAATAAGCTTACGGAGGCGTGTAGGAGACATGATAGCTACTTAGAGTTCCCTTTTATTTTGATTCCGCTGTGTTGTTATTGTAATGGAAAAGTTGTTAAATTTCCTATATATACTCTGATCATCCAAGGGGGCTTCTTCATATGTCGCTCTTGGCGTATATTGTAATAAATATAGTTTCTCTGAATGTGGTTAACGATTGTGGGATTATGTAATGAATTTGAAATGTTTTGAAAATGGAATGTGGAACTTGTTTGATATTTTAATTTTTTTCCATATTCATTTGTTTCTGTGTATCAGTATATCTAACATTACCGTATTTGGTCATCGGTGATTAATAACAATGGATGACTGCAGCACCGTAGCCGTTAGTTTTGGGCCTCCAAGTAGAGGATATTACAATGCAATAGCAGGCGGGATAAGTGATTTTTCATTCAAAGATATAGTTCGATTGTGTCAAAATTTAATCAAAAATAGTAATGTCCTTGAGATGAAAAGTAAGAAGTTGAAAAGTGAAAAATCTAAATTGCGTCAGAAAAATGATGATATGGAAAATGAGCTTAAAAATGTTAAGAAAATTAAAAATTCTAATTGCAAAAATTATTTGAATTACGAAAACGAGTACTTGTTTTCATGAAAATTTTCAAAAGGTAGAAAAAGAAATATTGATTTTGGAGAAAAACGAAACAGAGTTGATCTGCAAAAATGATATTTTATAAAAGGAGTTGGAAAATGTTAAGATATCTGAAAATTTAGAATGTGCAAATTTTGAAAGGGAATTAAACAAGGTAAAAGAAAAATTCAAAACCCTTGAAAACAAAAATGTGATTTTGAAAAATAGTAAAATTGAAATTATTCAAATAAATCACAAATTTGAAAAAGAGATCGAAAAAGTCAAGGATTTTGAAAAACTTAAATTCGAAAAAGGCCAATTCTTTGTAACTAAAATGCTTGACCTTAAGACCAAAATAAAAGAGCTCAAAAATGAAAATTTGATCTTTAAAAGAAATGATTTTGAAAAGGGAGAGAACGCTATTAGTCATTGTTCTAAGCTACTAAACGAGAATAATATTTTAAAATCTAAAGTTAATGAACTCGAGTTGATTATTCGAAAATTTTCCACTGAAGAAAATTGTTTAATATTCTATTAGGAAAGCAACTCTTCGTGAGTAACAGAAAAGGACTTGGATTTGAAAAGGTGTCAATAAATAAACAAACGACTAATAACACTGCTAAGGGGAGAAGTGTGATACCGAAATGCATAAAGTGTGAAAATATAGGACATAATGATAATAATTGTCGTAATAGAAACAAACAAAAAACTGTTAAATAGATATGGATTCCAAAAGGTACAAATATAAAATTTTCTAAATTTAAACAAGTTTGGATTCCTAAGGGTACGATTGTTAAAATTAACGGTTTGCCATATAAACCAACTTGGGTACCAAAGATTTTGATCGAATATGAAAATGGTCTTATATCCTTCGTTAATCCACTCGCCTCGTCCAAAATTTAGGTACAAAAGTGGGCTAATTAGAAACAACTTCGATAGAGATAGATTTCGATTTGTTCTATATGGTCGATAAGCAAATAATTCTATTGTTCCTTATCCTAGAAAAATGAGGTGGAGATCTACACATTTTGGATAACATGGAATCGAAGGTAAGTAAATGTATGAACTCTAAACTCTGTTTGTTTTCATTTTGTTAATTCTATTTTTGTTAACACAGTTGTAGTATATTTTCCATACCTTGAGCTTCTTAACTTTGATTTTTGCTAAATTCAAATGTTCTAGAAAATTGATAGAAAATTCTATAAATTTTATATTATGTGTTTTTGCTTAACTTGAAATTAAACCTGTGAAAAACTGCAAATCATTCGAAATATTGTTTAAAAATAGTTTCAAAACTTCTTAACACAGCTGTAGTAATTTGATCATAACATGAATATCTTTACTCCGAATTTTAAAATTCTCAAATTTTTGTAATGCTAACTGGTAGCACTACAACTTTACCGTTTTGAGTTTTCGCTGATTCATTTTGTAAAATATTGAGAAACAACAATCATTTCAGCACATTACTTGAAAGATATTTTTGATTTACGCAAACAAGTTGTAGTATTTCAGTCATAACATTTGACCGATTTATCATTTTGACTTGGAACAATTTTACTATGTAGCAATTTTGAATGTCTAAAACTTTTATTTTTTATACTAAATCAAATTACGGACTTAAAGCTTTCAAATAGTGATTTCAAATGGACTGAATTTTTAAAATAGGAATTTTCAGTTGCTTTGGTAGAACGATTAACTTTCATTGTCTTGATTACAACTAACCAATTAACGGTCGGAGAAATGTGTGCAATTTTTCTTGATAGAAATGTTTTTCCTCTGTTTGATATTAAATGACCTTGTTGAAAATTTTGAAAATCAATTCGAGTGATGTTGAGTAGTACAAGTCTCCTTAGTTAATAATATATAATTTTTGGGAAACTAGAGTACAAGTAGTATTATACATCACTTCATTTGAAATAACATGTGCATTTTCATCTGATTTTAAAATTAGCAGACATCCTTTTCACAAAATCCCTTGCAGAAAATATATTTTTATTCTTGGATTTAGAATTTTTTTTGAAATAACTCAGAATTTTTACTTTGATGGAAACACTCTTGTTTATTTTGGTAAGGGATTTACTCTAGAAAAGATGGTTGTTAACTGCTTGAACCTTTTGAAACTTATTAAAATATTAGTAGTGTTTTAGAAAGTGATGAGTAGTGATTAAATTATACTTCATGGCTAGAGGAAGTATATGTTAAAAATTTCATAAAAATTAAAAAAAATTATAATATTTTTTAATTAGTACATATTCCATGATCATTTCTAGTACTATCATCATTCTTCCAATCCATACACCAAAAGTTTAATATAGTATGTAGAAGTTGGTATTTCAAAACAAGGGAATATACTCATATTTTTGTAATGTATGATTATATCCCAAGATATTTACTCTCATTTAAAATTTCTCGTGGTTATGCATGGTTGAATCACCTTAACCTCTATATATGTGTTTCCATTCTCATTTAAAAGTCCTTACGGTTATGCATGGATGGGACTCGTGTATAAGAGAGGGATAAATATTCCAGTAGTTTATAATCTCATTTAAAAGTCTTCAAGGTTATGCATGGTTAGAAAATACTTGATATTTTTTTAAGTAACTACTAACCTCATTTAAAAGTCCTATTGGTTATGCATGGCTAGAAATTGCTTAACATTTTTTGTATAATATTTAGAAGGGTAATTTATAAAAAAATTACTTTATTAAAAATACCATAATGCCATCGCTGTATAAATTTCCCCTTAACCATAATCCTATCGTCACTCTAAAGTGGAATTTATCTCTAGTGAATAAAATATTATGATTTTTGTTCGATTAATTGGAATTTGCAATATATATATATATATATATATATATATATTTCTCTTGATATGATTTTAATCAAATTTCATCACTACTTCAATTAGTATTATCAATGATGATAAAAAAAAGGGGGAGAGAGGTTAAGATTTTGGTGGTTGAGCAATATCTTATTAATATTCAAGTGGTGTTATTATTATTTAAGAGTTGTTTTTACAGTTATTTTTGCAATTATTTTACAAATCAATTTTTCATTTTTAAATTGCATGCATCTATGTAAGGGGAGTATACAAATATGGGGAGTTTGATCACAACATCTCATACACGGTTGTTAGGCACAAAATGTTAATATATGTTTGTTATCATCAAAAGGGAAAGATGGTAGAATATAATTGTTTATGTTTTTTATTTGATGATAATAAACACACACACACACACACACACACACATATATATATATATATATATTCTTTAATGTGTTTTTTATAGTACTATTGCGACATCACAAATTGAAATAAACAAATCACAATTTCATTTAAACAAATATTTTATTTCAATTCAAATTCAAATATTACACATTGACAACATAGCTTCCACTATATTTTACATCATTCATATACAATATTATTTACACTCTCATATATACAACAATCACTCACTCTCTAATACAATCACTCATCTCACTCACTCACTCACTCGAGTTTGATTCACTATCTTCTAGCTCTAATTGCTTTTCCGGTATTCTACTTCGCCTGTCAAACAATAATGCATTAAAAAGCAAAAAGAAACAAATTGAAATTGCTAAAATAAGAACATGATTAAATATAATGTTGCCTCGGTTAATTGGGTTGTTTTTTTTCATATTTTAATAATGGAATCAAAAACAAATGTGCACGAGCAGCATATGATGTGCACTTTGTATCATTGTACATGCCATAAGGTCGTACACGCACAAAATGACTTGCATTAATAAATTTCAGGGACAATTGCAGAGGTCAAGTCCGAAGGCTCAACACAGTGCAAGTGTGCATGAGGTCAAGCCCAAGTAAGATTAGGCTCAACATAAGTGCATCAAGTATTGTACGTAGGTGCAGCCATGGTTCGACTCAACACAAGTGCATACACACAGTGTAGCAATCAAGAACAAGATCAAATGCACACATGAAAAACATAGTGAGGCAACAAGCACTAATGCAACGGCACATGCATCAAAATGAAATGTGCACACTCAAGTAGTACATGCACACATGGAAATAGATGCACGGTAGAAACCAGGTGTAGCAATGATGCGACTCAAATTGTCATCTTACTACTAGCATCAAATCTTCACCCACCAGAGCATCTTCATATTGCAACCAGTTCAGGCATTTGAATAACATACCAGAGCATCAAATCAAACCAGGTCTAGTCAAGTAAGTGCACACAGGCACTAGTGTATGCATCAGAAGCAAGTACACAAGTGCACATAGACATAGGCATGCACAAGCAAACAACAGTCCAGAAAATAGGTATCAAGTACACATTCAGGGTTCAGGCATAAGCAGATCAGCATATATCATGAATAGGTAAGTGCACACACATGGAGAAGGGTTAACATAGCTAGGCAGCAACTAAAGATAAAAGTCCGGTTAAGATTCATGTAGTACCACATCAACTCAGAACATATAGGGTCAACAACAAGATGCAAGGAAGTATATGCACACAAAGATATAGTGCACATTGGAAATGCAACACTAGGATAGGCCAGAGACACATGTATAGTAGTGTGCATATACAAAGACTCAACAAAATGGTACAACACAGAAGTGAACACATTTACACACACAGTGTATCAAAATGGAGCAACATACATAAGCAGATGGACTCAGATGGACAAGCCTTCAGGAAACTCAACATATACAGCAATCAAGGGGACAAGTATCATTTTAAGGTTCAACATCAATACACATATCAAAAATTAAAGCAGTCGAACAAACAAATTCAGCCAAAGAAATGATTTGAACAAGCCACATGCATCAAGTACCAAAATCAGAAAAACCAATACCAAGTCAAATATATTCGAACACACACACATACATATATATATCAAAGGTTTCAAACATATATATCGAAATAGAACAAGTTAGAAATCAAACCAACGTCCATCAGAAAATCGAATAGCCAAGTAAAGAAGTTGAAAAATTCAAACTGGAAAACTCAACAATCCCTATAAATACCACCCATTATCATCATCAGCAAACAAGTCAAGTTTAAAGCAATATAAAAAATCTAAAACAGAAAATTCGAAATCATACCAAAGCAACAATTGAAGAACTACTCAATTCATTGAAGTAGTCGAACTTATAAATCGCTAATAATCGAAGAACAATGGCATCAAAGAAGAAGGAGGCGATTCGAATCACAAATTCAAGCGGCGGCTTTAATTCAAAATTCTGAAACCCTACTTCAAAACAAGGACAAAAGAGTATCGGCGTGGAAAACATAGTATGAGCGGGATGCAAAATTATTACTCTAGTTTTATTATTTTGGGTTATGTTGGGCTATGTTAGGGAATAAATTTGTCTAGGGTTTCTTCTTTTTATTTAATTGTATTTTTTAACGTTGTAAAACTCTAGTTTTTAACTAGGTACTAACTACGAGGCGTAGTTCGAGAATTCGCAACTCGAGGCATAGTTGTGGTAGGTTACTGAGCGTCGGGTTGGACCAATTAAGTTAGCAAGGGTTGCGAGTTTATAGGGTCTATAACTATCGATTGTTTAATTCCTAGTAGAAACCTTGGGGGCAGCGGTAGGCAGGTTTTGCCGAAGCTGGGTAAAATTGTGTATCGCTTCTATTTTCGCATTTACCCTATGCTGCAATATTTTATTATTCTTGTGAATTTATTATAAACTGTATTCACCCCCAAGGTTATCGATCCTATAGGACGAACATTTTAGTAGTTGAATAATTTGGCGCTTGCATGTGTCCTGAAGCGACAACATGTCAAAAGATTTATTAGTAATAATTTTTTATATATCTATGTCAATCTTAATTGAGTTCATTTGTGCATTATGACTAATAATTTTTTTATAAATTATGTTAGCTGCTCATATTTATCAAAGTAGATTAATTTAAATTGTATAGCGTATATTCCCATAATATTACAAAGGTTAAATGTGTTTGTTTCAATTTTCTACTAAGCTCCCATTATATTTTTATATTTCTTGAAACCCTAAGAGAAATGTAGAATTTTTTGTTTATCTAATAAGTGTTAGGACTCGTTTGCCTTGAGATTTTGACCTTGAGTTTGTTCAACAAATCATAGCCCCACAAGTGATGGATAAACTCTCTATCAGTTGTATCACAAACAACTCATAACTCATGGTCATTGTTCTAATCCCATTTCGACCTTGTGTTTTCCCAACAAATCGAAAGAGATTATTCATTCGTACCTACCATTTCGCGACAACCTACGTATAATGCACGTACCTCGAGTTTGCTCACCAAATATTTGCACGTATCTTACCTCATCTTGTCAATATATTGATAGTACTGCACATAACATCTCTAGCTTGAGTTTGCTCAACAACTAAAGAGTATGCGAGTAATCTATTAATATATAAATGGTAGAGGACAACTTTATAATTTAGAGATTCATAATCTTTAATATATGCATATATTAAAGTGATATCGATTTAAGGAATAATGCATTTTTTATGAAATACCCTCGTGATTCAAGTGTTGGACACATCACAAAACAAAGTATCCATAAAATACATATGTAATTATTCTTTAAACCAAAGTTGGGTTCTTTACCATTCCACTTATATTATATAAGTTTAATTCATTTATAACTGCTTATAATTTAATTTACTTACATAATATTCATATGTATTTTTTAATTAACTCGTACTTAATTAATTTTAATTTAATAATTTAATTAAATATTAATTAAATTACTTTAAAATTTAAAATTTTATTTTATTCATCTTAAACATTTTAAGATGAATATTAAGTATAACATTTATACTTTTATATACGAATATAATGATATATATATATATATTTATTTATTTATTTACACACACACACACGCATATATATATATATGTCTTTTTAACTAACATTTAATTTATTTATTTATCGAGTAAATATTATTTAGTAAACTTGAAATATTTTTTTAATTTACCTCAAACAATCTAAGATAAATATTTATTGAACTATAACATTTATAGTTATATATATATATATATACACATATCAATATGTACATATACATATATATATATATATGTTTATTTCAATTAATTAACTTTTAATTAATAATTTATTTAATTAATCCAATTAATTAAATATTAAATTTATTTTCATGACAATTGCAAAAAATATTTTTAACTTTTATAAATTTATTTTATATTTTAAATTTAACTTTATATTTTAATTTTTCAAACTAAATTTTGAAAATTAGCTTAAGGCCCAAATCAATTTGGGTCTTTATAATTGGACCAGCCTTTTGGACTTATTCCACCCAATTAGGCCAAGCTAGTGGCCAAGAAATGGAGAATCCTTGATTATTCAACTCTAAGCCTAAACAGTACATTTCTAAACACCCAGTCAGATAGGTAAGTTTGATTTAGTTGGTCATAAAGTTTCTAATTGCACGGCATAGAACGTTTGGCACCAATACCATTGTTGGAATCAGGCTAGTGTGTAGTGGGTAAATCAGGTGAATTTGAAGAAAATTTCCCTATTTGGATCATAGTGGTCTTGTGAAGTCTAATATTTATACTAGAACAAATCTAGTTGTTTTGAATAAAATCCTATTTTATTTTAGTTATTTTGGTTGAATAACTAATCTGTATTAAATAAAATTAATATTTATCAGTTATGAGTATACCAATATATACTCATGTGTGAATATATAATATGAAATGTGCAATATAGAAAAGGTATACATAGTTAAGTTTATACATAAGTAGATATTTGGATTAATATCTACTAGCGTTTATATATATGTCAATTGTCATCGTAAATAAATAATTAGATATTAAAACTTGGTGTTATATATATATATATTCAAAAATATTATTCAATATTTATAAATATAATTTTAATATATTTCATAATATTTTAACTACGTTCCAATTTTGTAAATTTGAACTTTTAATAAAATATCTAATTTGACTTAGTAGAAAACATTTAAATTTCAAATCTAGATCTGAAATATTTAATTAAAGTTGAAAATGTCTTATGTTTGACTTAATAAAATTATTACATAAAAATATGTTGGATATATATATTATAATTTATTATGCCAAAAAAATATGTTGGATATATATATTATAATTTATTATAATCAAACAATAAAATGCCAAAAATAACTTTAATTTCGTTATAATTTATTATTATTATATATATATATATATATATTTGTATGTATGTATATATATTGGATACTATAAAATAAATAAGTATTGTAAATATATGTACAAATATATGTATGTATATATATAATTCAGGCTTAAAAAAATTCATCAAAAAGAATTCATAACATATGTATGTATGTATATCTAAATATAATTATATTTAGTTTTGAAATATATGTGTGTGTGTGTATTATAGAATGTGTGTATATATATTAATAAAAAATTCTGCATACATTTTTTTCATAAAAATTGCCTAGTGCAATATGTATAAATATTATATTTATAATTTTTAAATTTAATTTAATTTCATTCATATATATATATATATATTGTTTAAATGATTTAATAATAAATAATAGTTTAAAATTAGAGAAAAAATATTTTATAATTTAAAAAATTATTTTGCATAATATATAAAACTATGGTCAAAGTAAATTTACAAAAATATGCATATATATGTTTGTGTGTGTGTGTATGTATATGTATGCATGTATGTATTTATGTATATGTATATATATGTGTATCTGTATATGTATGTATGTGTGTATACATAATATATACGTGTGTGTAAATATGTATGTATGTGTGTGTATGTGTATATATGTGTGTTTGTGTGTATATATACACATACACACTTACACCTAAATTTAATGTTGAATCCCAGTTAATGTGTACTATTAAATAATTTGTAAACAACTGAAATAAATAATATATATAATCAAGGTAATAACATATCTAAAAATGATGATGTTAACAACATATAATGAACAATATACATACATAAAATTATATAGCTAAGAGGAGTAGCCTTTGATTCATTCGTTGACTCAAATTGTTTCCTGGATCTCCAAGATCCATGTTCAAAGGTGCAAACTTTGGAGTATCACCACCTGAATGAGTTCTGTGTTTGATTTGGGGTGATTTAATCTCGGCTATGGTGAGGGTATGATGAAGATGGTGGGAGTTTGGAAATGGGAGAAAAGGAGAAAAAGAAATGAAATAAAAAAGGGAGGCCTTGCTTCACTTAAATAAGGGATCTAGTAGGAATATTTTCCACCATCTCCTCTTACCATGTTATGCCTTAGGACCCCGCTCTGCCACCTCATTTTTGGTCGGCCTACACTTAGTAAATAATGGATCTCAAAGTCCAATATCAATTAAATTCATGCAAATCTAATTTAAATTATTACCGGTATCGTATATTGATACGCACATACATAACTTTTTTATATGCACCCAATTAATTAGTAATGGCATTAAAACATTTCAAGAGGCTACCCCATTTACTAAATACATCTGAAATATTAAATACAATAGTAATCAATATTTTTTTAAATTTTAATTGATTAAATTAGTTTATAACACTTTATAAACTAATTAAATTGAGAGTTGTTTCAGGGACTTAAACGAACTAAGTTATGCAAGTCATAGGTACGAATTCAATTAGTGGTTACTATTTGAACAACTCAAATAATAATGTTCACATATCACCTTGGCTAGTGGTATGACAGTTTGGTCGAATTCATCGCTTACAAATCTCATCGGTAAATTCTAATTTTACAGATTTAAGCTGTGACGACCCGATTTTTTTCGACGCTCGAAAAATCGACATTAATACGTCCACTGTATCAAATGTCGAACAAACGAATGCTGGAAAACCGAACCATTAGGGTAAAAGAAGAAGGAGGTAGAAGAAGAAAATAGAAACAACATCAGAATCTCACAGTCGCAGCGGAATAAATATAATATATATCAACAGCTTTAAAATACAAAGAAATCTGTACTGATTTATACATTACATCATCAGAGTACAACCCAAATCAACAACACAATCAATATCCAAATGCAAGAAAGTTATATAAACTTGTCCTCATAACTGAATACACAATGGAATACATATCAAGTACGGAAGTACGTCTCGCCATCCAGCTCATCTCTTGAGTTCCACAACATCATATCCTGTATCCTATAATACTCGGTCTGACCCGAGCATTACAGTAAAATAACATCCGAGCCAGTCTGGAAAACCAGCATGAGAAAACACAATCAATTGGATTATTAAAGTTTTCAAAATCCTTTGAAACCAAAGGTTTCTCGTAAGACAATGCCACAAATAAATATGTCGGGTTTTTTTCCTTACGATAACAAAAACATTTCTTATCAAATCCTCTGATATTATAATAGTGTCTAGATACAAATACTTATTCAATATAGCCGAAATTGTTACATTATTAAATTCCAGCGATACTAGTTTCTACAATCAAAACCGTAAAAGCACGTAGGGAGAATGGATTTCCATACAATAGCAGGGCTACTAGGGTACCGCCTATCACAGTACGTGGTCTAGATCACCGTACCGAGGATCCACCTTGATCCCCTGCATCACAAGACCGGAGCTACCCCTTACTGGATTGTCCGAATAAGATCACCCTACGGTTGGGATCAGCAACCACCCACTAAGCCGAATAAAAAGGAACTTCTAAACAGGGATGACCTCACCCTAATTGGTTGCTAGCAACTTAGCCTTGCGTGCACCTCCCCTGTTTTACCCATTCCCGGTTGATGAGGCTCGAGGCTACGCGTTACCTTTTTATCACACACATTACTTAGAATACTCATCGTCCTCCTGACAATGTTCTGAAAGCATTCATCCATACAAGTCCGTTCCAGGTATGTAACAAGCATTAATCCAAAATCAATTCCAAAATCCATTAACACCAAATTCACCCTTTATTAAGATTTAAAATCCTTATTTAAATCTGAAACATCAATTTAAATCTTTATTTCAAAACTCCCATTTTAGTTTCCTTTTAAAAATCCCACATCCATATATTTGATATCTTAAAATACCCAAATATATTCAGCCAACCATAGCAATCAATAACATCAATTCCAATATAATCTATCACAGATTATCAAATAAAACATATCACCGAATATGAAAATAAATTCCAACATTTTGAGGAATCCACTTGGATCCCTCCAACCTATTTCCCTGCATCCACATATGTTAGCACAATATAAATACCGATCCCACTTTGAGGTGAAATATCGCGGTATAAAGGGTCATCCGCTATATAATGCGGGAATATCAATCACTCCAATATATATATATATATATATACTACTATATATACTATCGCATCCAGACTGATAATAATAATCACATTCAATTAATAAATCACTAATTTAAATTCTACTATTAATTTAATTGTGGAAATCCAGATGTAAGTGGGATTAACTCACCTTGAATTTCGTCGGGCGTTCAAATTTTAAATTAAATCGAACCTGTTAGATTTAATCTAAAATTCTCGCTTGCATCTAACGCCTCCGAATCTGCTGCAGCGCGTAGATCGCATTGCTGCGATTCCAGCGCTTCATGTTTTGCCCGATTCTGACTCGTATGGGTGAGATATTAGTTTTTAACCATTTGGAATTAAATTATATAAATTAACTTTTATTTTAAATTACAAACCAAATCTAGCCATAGAAATGGAATGAGAAATCGCGGCCGTCAAACCCTTCTTCCATCTTTGTTCGCCCCAGTTAAACGAAAACCCACCATCGCCGATCATTTTCGCGATCGCTACTCCTTCCCCATAGCACTTGAACCCGATCAACAACCTTTAGTTGAAAGCCCTTCGTGCCCCCACCATCGGCTGAAACCTGACCAAGCTCGGTCCACCACCAGCCTCGAAAAACCCGCTGGAACAGCGCATGTTCAAGACCAAAATCCTAGCAATCTACTATGCCAAACTCGATCACTGCCGTTCAAAATGGTAGAGCTCAACGAGCTCTAAAATCTTCCAGTTGGAAGTTTTTGCTATTACGCGACGGATTGATTAAAAATTGGAGATGAATTTCGATGCTTATCGGCCATTAAAAATATAAGCGGTGGCTAGGCAAATAGCATTAGGGTTTACTGCATGCGGCTATATATACGATTTTATATATTAATTAAATAATGTTTTTCACAAATTACATGCTTACTCGAATGAATTCCAAACAAGACTTGTCGCCAGGCATTTATAATGTTTTACTCGCATTCCGAACACAATGGAACGTGTTTCGGAAGCTAATTTGATCTTATGTGGAAAATAGCTTTTTGAATCGAGTTTAAATATTAAATTTCGATATTTATTACAACGCGTTTCTCACCCGTACAAACAAACGGTACCTCCAAATGTTACGAAATTTGAAATCCGATAATAATTAACTATTATGGATCCAATGGAACTAGTTTCGTCGAATTCCGAGACTGTGCCCCGGAAGGCTATTTTAACTCGTCGATTAAATCGAGTGATTTTCTAAATTGTCGAAAACATTTAAAATTTCACTTTTAAAACTTTACCAACTTAATTATAAATCATATAGAATTTATATTCATATTAGAAATAATTTTGATTCATTTTAAATCAAAATCTGATTATTTACACTATTACTATATATTAAATTCCATTTCTAAATTAATATAAAAATTCCAATTTTAGCTTATCGACTTTTGATTCCATCCAAAAGTCCAATACTATAATACAAATCCAACTAGACTTTAAATAAATTTTATAAACCATTTTCATATCCATTTATTTCTTGAATTTACAAATTATCTCAATTCCAAATATTAAATTACCATTTATCCAAATACAATTAAATCATTACATTTGAAATTATAACTCATTTTACTAATTCAACCAAAATCTTTGTATTTCAAAAATCAATTTATAATCCACATTCAACATTTAAAATAAATTAAATGTTCAAAATTAACGACCAAAATTCCGGGTCATTACATTCCTTCCCCCTTATAAAAATTTTATCCCCGAAATTTGCTACCGAAATTTGCTAAGGCAGGAAAAATGCTCCTAAACCCATTAACTTACCCAAAATCCACTTAATTAAAACTTAAATTCACTTCTCAAATCCTTCTAGTTTAATCCAAACCATTAGCCTTCATTTCTATCTCAAAAACTTTGATTTCTAACATCGTTCCAAAAATAAATTTTCTAGTTAACCCAAAATTTCCAAAATTTTCAAATTTTTTTTTAACTCCTAAAATTTTTGAAAAAAATTTGACAGCGTCTCCTTTGTACGGAGAGCGTTTTACAATATCACAAATATGATAAATATATATACATCGACCCACACGGTTGGAAAACAAAATATATAACAATATATTATCATTTCTTAATTTTTTTATTGCATAGGCGCACCTCACATTTGCGTTTTTAAGCGAGTGGCTAATTTATTATTCATTTATGCGTTCGAAACTCTATCTGATTGCCTTCATACCTGTACTTACTCAAACAAGCACATAAGTTTCAACAATATGAAATTTTAACAACATTCAATTTATTTAACTAGCCAAACACATCAATTACATAGGCCAAACAAATAAACTTCATAATCCAACATGTTATCCATATATTATAAGCAATCACAAGATTTCAACACTATTTTAATTTCCTCTACAAATCCATATTTCATTTTATTCCACTCGGAATGATTTACAACAAAAATTTTACTATACTCATTTTCATTACATTATTAATTTAAATCCCTACTCTTGCATTTCAATTTCATTATCCAAACAAGTTTTATTCAAAACCATTTCATAAAGCTCGACAACAACCAATTCACAATTTACTTAAGTTATTTCAACTCCATAGTAATTCAATTTCTGCTTCCATCAATTCTATTTCCATTTTAATTTGATTCTTATCTAATCAAATTCCAATTAGTTTGCAAATTTTAAATTCAATCAGTTTACTCACTCAATCCATTTTAAATTTTAATTCACCCTCTCAATTCATTCCTGAATTTATTTTATTAATAACATGGCCATTTCCAATTATTCTATAACCAAACTGGATTTATTGCAGCTCAAACTATTTCTATTTTAGTCCAACTTCATTTCATTCGACAATATTTCCATCATATTTGATTTATTTACAATATATGTCGAATTCTATATATAACTCAAGCTTTAATTCCAAACTCCACCATTAACTCTTAATTCAACTTCTATTTAACCACACTAGGTTACATTTCAGATTTCATTAACTAGTTAGTTATCTATTTAGTTCACTTCCAATCTTAAATCAACATTTGACTTTTATTTCAATATCATTTCCAACTTAATTAAATTTTCTTCCAATTCAATTCTTTTTCAATTTAATTCCAGTTCAACTATATTTTATTTAACCAACTTAAATCCATATCATTTCTTTTACTAATTTAAATAAGAATTTAATTCCATTCAATATTATTTCTCAATCCACTTAAAAATTTTATTTCCCAATTTATAAGTTCAAAAACTTATTTACTTACTTAAGTCCATTCATATTTTATATTTCACTTTATCTTATTTCAATTCATCTTTCATTTAGAATTTAATTTTTAAACTTCCATTCTTTTTACCATAATACTCAACCATTTTGTTTAGGTTTTACAATTCCATTTTCCTATTCATAAGTTCACCTTGTTTATTTGCTTAAAATCCTATATTCATCATTTGGATTATTTATTTCACTTAAAGACTTAAGTGAATTCATCCCATTCAATAATTGTAACTTATACTTATACAATTATCCTATCTTTCCATTTAATATCCAATTCAATTCAAACCCAACTTTAATTTCATTTAACTTATCTTAATTTAAATTTCAATATATCTTATTCTCGGAATTCAATTACCCGGTTTTATTTCAAAACCATTTTGAAATCATCAATGTACATACCCACTTTGGCATATCAAATCATAACTCCGGATTTCCAAAACAACCTGTTTTTACCAAAACAATCTCCCTTTGAAATTTTCTAAAACTAACTTGTTTATCAAACAAATCCAACAAATAATTATACCAAACCACCCGGTAGCAATCCATCACTTAGAAACTCGAAAATGAATGATGTTGTGGCCATCATCACCAGGATTATTTTCCAGCGACTGAAGTGAGTTCAGTGCTTCCTTACTTCCAAAATTTTATTTCAAAACAATTTATATTCAAAAATAATACTCCATTATTTTCTTCAAACACTTTGAAAAACATTTCAAAAATTTCCAAGATTAAAAATTCCCAAACTTTTTGTTCAAATTCAATTTAAAACAATTTCCAAAATTTCCGGGATTTAAATTCTGGTTTAAATTAAATTTTGGTTATGTTCCATTGTATTATTTCACACTTACATAATTCCATTTGGTTATAAATATAGACCATTGCAAATTTTAGATTCTTATTTAATTATAATATTAACAACCAAACATCCAAATATATATATAATAATTTCAGAAAATTATTTCTTTTATATCAAAATATAATTTTGGGTAAAAATTTTTCATTCACTCACTTTAAAAACAATACTATGTCGGTTTATCTTGTTTAAGAGTTTAGAAACCCCTATCGATACGGTTGTACTTCCCGTACCGACTAGAATTCATAAACACTCAACCGATAAGTCAACACAATATAAAAATAGTTTTATATTCACTAACAATTACGCGCTCATAGCTACTATTACACTCAACTCATTCTAGAGTACTATTGACTCTATTTCTAATGAGTAATTCCCCCACCAAAGCCTAGGTTATCGCCAACCTAAGCTCTGATACCACTGTGACGACTCGATTTTTTTCGACGCCCGAAAAATCGACATCAGTACGTCCACTGTATCAAATGCCGAACAATCGAATGCCGGAAAACCGAACCATTAGGGTAAAAGAAGAAGGAGGTAGAAGAAGAAAATAGAAACAACATCAGAATCTCACAGTCGCAGCGGAATAAATATAACATATATCAACAGCTTTAAAATACAAAGAAATCTGTACTGATTTATACATTACATCATCAGAGTACAACCCAAATCAACAACACAATCAATGTCCAAATGCAGGACAGTTATATAAACTTGTCCTCATAACTGAATACACAGCGGAACACATATCAAGTACGGAAGTACGTCTCGCCATCTAGCTCGTCTCCTGAGTTCCACAACATCATATCCTGTATCCTATAATACTCGGTCTGACCCGAGCATTACAGTGAAATAACACACGAGTCAGTCTAGAAAACCAGCATGAGAAAACACACTCAATTGGATTATTAAAGTTTTCAAAATCCTTTGAAATCAAAGGTTTCTCTTAAGACCACGCCATAAATAAATATGTCAGGTTTTTTTCCTTACGATAACCAAAACATTTCTTATCAAATCCTCTGATATTATAATAGTGTCTAGATACAAATACTTATTCAATATAGCCGAAATTGTTACATTATTAAATTCCAGCGATACTAGTTTCTACAATCAAAACCGTAAAAGCACGTAGGGAGAATGGATTTCCATACAATGGCAGGGCTACTAGGATACCGCCCATCACAGTACGTGGTCTAGATCACCGTACCGAGGATCCACCGTGATCCCTTGCATCACAAGACCGGAGCTACCCCTTACATGATTGTCCGAATAAGATCACCACGTGGTTGGGATCAGCAACCGCCCACTAAGCCGAATAAAAAGGAACTTAGAAACATGGATGACCTTACCCTAATTGGTGGCTAGCCACTTAGCCTTGTGTGCACCTCCCCTGTTTTAGCCATTCCCGGTTGATGAGGCTCGTGGCTATGCGTTACCTTTTTAGCACACACATTCACTTATAATACTCATCGTCCTCCTGACAATGTTCTGAAAGCATTCATCCATACAAGTCCGTTCCAGGTCCGAACGGAAACGAAGGCACTACTCCTACTACATCCATTTGGAATCACTCTCAGGATTAGTAGTGATTAGCCCTTGCACTTTACTGCTCCATCATCGACTCCAAGCTCTTGTCTTCCTTATGAAAACGTACTCGTTGGATCAAAGTGGTTTTCGTATTACAAATCCGATCCCGGTCTCTTCGAAACAACGTTCGCTATTTCCCGGTAAACTCAACCCCGGTTCTTTAGGAAATAAACAAACGAGAATAAGATCGGAGATCACCTCCTAACCATTAGTGGATGGATTTCCTTATAACGTCCTAGAAGAACGAACGAGTTTATACATATAGTATAGAACCTCGAATGGTAATTGTACCATATAATTCCTGTATTCTTCCTATATATTTCCAAAGTCTTATTGGGTCCAAATCTAATAGTCGGTTATTTAACTGTTAAATAAACAATCAATTTAGCCAATTATTTTATTCCTACTGAAAACGCCTAGTCTTATAAAAATTAGATTTTAATAGATTTAAATCACTTTACCCAAAATTATATACTTTATCATTTTAAAATAAAGCTACTTTAAATACTTCTAAATTTAAAACAATAATTATGAAATTCTATACTAATTTTCCAAATAAAACTTAAGCCAAAACTACTTTTATTTTTAAAAACACAATTCCCATCTCCTTATAAATTCCCACCGTGAATTTATAATTCCAAATTTATCCACTGATAAATATTTCACTTTATTTATAAACCCAGTTTACAAATCCTCAGTTCTCATTTCCTTTAAATCACAGTTTCCAAAAACACTTAATCGATTTCAAATCGATTTCCTGAGTTAAATTCCCTTTAAAATTCATTTCTCGATTAATCCAAAATCAATTCCAAAATCCATTAACACCAAATTCACCCTTTATTAAGATTTAAAATCCTTATTTAAATCTGAAACATCAATTTAAATCTTTATTTCAAAACTCCCATTTTAGTTTCCTTTTAAAAATCCCACATCCATATATTTGATATCTTAAAATACCCAAATATATTCAGCCAACCATAGCAATCAATAACATCAATTCCAATATAATATATCACAGATTATCAAATAAAACATATCACCGAATATGAAAATAAATTCCAACATTTTGAGGAATCCAGTTGGATCCCTCCAACCTGTTTCCCTGCATCCACAGATGTTAGCACAATATAAATACCGATCCCACTTCGAGGTGGAATATCACAGTATAAAGGGTCATCCGCTATTATGCGAGGCGTATAGGGTCTCATCCGCTATATAATGCAGGAATATCAATCACTCCAATATATATACTACTGTATATACTATCGCATCCAGACTGATAATAATAATCACATTCAATCAATAAATCACTAATTTAAATTCTATTATTAATTTAATTGTGGAAATCCAGATGTGAGTGAGATTAACTCACCATGAATTTCGTTGGGCGTTCAAATTTTAAATTAAATCGAACCTGTTCGATTTAATCTAAAATTCTTGCTTGCTCCTAACACCTCCGAATCTGATGCAGTGCGTAGATCGCATCGCTGCGATTCCGGCGCTTCCTGTTTCGCCCGATTCTGACCTTGTACGGGTGAGATATTAGTTTTTAACCATTTGGAATTAAATTATATAAATTAACTTTTATTTTAAATTACAAACCAAATCTAGCCGTAGTAATGCAATGAGAAATCGCGGCCGTCAAACCCTTCTTCCCTCT
The DNA here is from genome assembly GCA_030737815.1 of Allium fistulosum. NCBI lineage: Eukaryota > Viridiplantae > Streptophyta > Magnoliopsida > Asparagales > Amaryllidaceae > Allium > Allium fistulosum. The sequence goes on from CM060904.1 coordinate 1,070,659,906, forward strand.
TCGTTCGCCCAGTCAAACAAAAACCCACCATCGCCGATCGTTTTCGCGATCGCTACTCCTTCCCCATAGCACTTGAACCCGATCAACAAACTTCACTTGAAAGCCCTTCATGCCCCCCACCATCGGCCAAAACCCGACCAAGCTCGGTCCACCACCGGCCTCGAAAAACCCGCTCGAACATCGCATGTTCAAGGCCAAAATCCTAGCGATCTACTACGCCAAACTCAATCACTGCCGTTCAAAAGGTAGAGCTCAACGAGCTCTAAAATCTTCTAGTTGGAGGTTTTTGCTATTACGCGATGGATTGATTAAAAATTGGAGATCAATTTCGATGCTTATCGGCCATTAAAAATATAAGCGGCGGCTAAGAAAATAGCATTAGGGTTTACATATACGATTTTATATATTAATTAAATAATGTTTTTCACAAATTACATGCTTACTCGAATGAACTCCAAACAAGACATGCCTCCAGGCATTTATAATGTTTTACTCGCATTCCGAACACAATGGAATGTGTTTCGAAGGCTAATTTGATCGTATGTGGAAAATAGCCTTTTGAATCGAGTTTAAATATTAAATTTCGATATTTATTTCAACGCGTTTCTCACCCGTACATATAAACGGTAACTCAAAATGTTACGAAATTTGAAATCCGATAATAATTAACTATTACGGATCTAATGGAACTAGTTTCGTCGAATTTCGAGACTATGCCCCGGAAGGCTATTTTAACTCGTCGATTAAATCGAGTGATTTTCTAAATTGTTGAAATCATTTAAAATTTCACTTTTAAAACTTTACCAACTTAATTATAAATCATATAGAATTTATATTCATATTAGAAATCATTTTGATTCATTTTAAATCAAAATCTGATTATTTACACTATTACTATATATTAAATTCCATTACTAAATTAATATAAAAATTCCAATTTTAGCCTATCGACGTTTGATTCCGTCCAAAAGTCCAATACTATAATTCAAATCCAACTAGACTTTAAATAAATTTTAGAAACCATTTTCATATCCATTTATTTCTCGAATTTACAAATTATCTCAATTCCAAATATTAAATTATTATTTATCCAAATACAATTAAATCATTACATTTGAAATTATAACTCATTTTACTAGTTCAACCAAAATCTTTGTATTTCAAAAATCAATTTATAATCCACATTCAACATTTAAAATAATTTAAATGTTCAAAATTAACGACCAAAATTCCGGGTCGTTACATAAGCGGTACCTTTTAGTCATGATTATTTACACCAATTCTCTTCGTCAACACTATACCACATTGGGATTCATGGAATTGTGTCTTGGTCAAAATTCCAATATCGTCTACATTCAACTCGGTTAGTCCATAAACAAAGTCATTGGTTCAATAATAACATTTATTATTAACTGTACTACTCTGGCCAAAGATTTTTGCTTTGAGTTGACTATAGTTGACTGTGATACTAACCTCATACAACTAAGGACATGAATTCCCTATTGAATAGTTTTTCACTTCCAATGCTTTAACTCAGACCCAACTTTAGTCGCTCGATGGTCATTATGTCATGATTTAAAAAATAATCAAAGTGGAGTATCTATATTGAAGCTCAATGGTATTCCTAAGTCGAGAGAACAACGTAACATCATCACTCCAAGATTTACTATTTAACGTAGTTGTTATTAACCAATAGGAAACTCTTGGATGAGTCATTCCATAGTTATCTAATAACTATCAATATGTAACCCCTTGGTGCCCCCAAATAACCATGAGCAATACACTATCCAACATTTTTAGAGTGTTACGTACTCTAGTCTCAACGGATGTATCCATATTCTATCTCAAAACATTTTGACTAGGAATATTTTAAATAATATGTTATTTTATATTGTGATAATTTTATCATGATTATAACTCTTTGTAATTATTATCATAGAACATGTGATTTAAGCTTTTCTATTTAATATACTTAAATCAATTGCTTAAAATATATTAAAATATAATAAGCATATAATAGAAAATAAACATTTTATTATGAACAAGATTGGTTATAGAGTTAGATATACGTAACAAATTACATAATTACATTGTAACGACCCAACTTTTTGACCCTCGAATATCGACACTAAATACGTCCACGGTATTCATATGTCGAGCACCCAAGTGTCAGAAGACAGAAAGTTAGGGTAAAAAAATAGATCAAGAAAGGAAGAACACAACATCAGAATCATACAATGGAACGGTAAAATAAAATATCAAAAGAATAGTATAAAGGGTTACTCAAAATACAGAAATCTCAGAGTTACTAAGACCTAAGTACTTTCATCGGCCTGAACAGTTATAACCACCTATCCTCACAATGCTGATATATACAATACAGCAGTGCAAAAAAAATAAGAACACTATGTTAGGTAAACATCCAGTTCATCTCCATAAGCTCCAAAGCATCCAAACCTAAATCTGGAACTATACACGGGCTGACCCGAGCATTATAAGAAAATAACATTCGGATCAATCTGGTAAACTGGTGTGAAAAACTCAAGAAATATGTAACAAGTAACAGTAACTATTGAGATCGTATGGATTATTGTAACGGTTTTCCGCCCAAATGAAGCCAACCATCCGATGAGTGAATATATTAGTATAATAGATAAAGTCAACACATAAATTAGAACATAGCTGCTATGCATACGACACAATAATAATAGGTATACAATCGATACAGCTAAGGCCCGTTCGAATATGGATTGTTTTCCGTGGAGACGCCTACGGTAAACAAAAGCGGATCTCCGTGATAAGGATCAAAAACTACCTTTCGAGCATCGTATATCTCTAGATAAGATATACTCTAAGGTAAACACAACTGGCCCAACAATGAACAACGTGGCACCAAGTATCCACAACTCCCGCGTGCAATATATCGATAAGCATACTCAAGATCTAGAGTTGTTACACCCTCATGGGTAAGCTAAACCCTAGATTGTGTATCTTACTTTGGTTTAGCCATTTTCTATGTCAAGGCTATGCTCGGCATCTTTCACATGAGTCTTCACCAGAGCAGCACATGAATCATTGGTTGGATTCCTTCATCTCGAATAGATCACGAATCACTACATGGATTCAAGAAACTCGAACAGATCTCGAACCTCTACATAGGTTCTCTACACAAGTCCTCCTACGAATGCTAACACCGTCCTCTCTCTTGGAATACTCTTTAAGATAGACAATCCCACACGATAGAATCGATTGAAATTTTAACGTTGACCTCTCCCTTAGACTTAACATTAAGATAGATAGTTCAACTCTATAACATTTCACTTCACTACTGCTTCGAGAACAAAGATCACGTATATGGTCTAAACTGATTTCGGGTTTAAGCCATCTCATATAAGTACACTCTTCCCGCCTACTGGACTCTCCAAAACTAAACATTGAATCCTTAGATAACTCAATTCCGATTCTCTTAGAAGTAAGCGAAAGCTAAAGACATTTCGTACCAATACTCCTCCCTGAGGGTTCTCATTGGTATGAAATCACGAAGCCTTTTGATAACTTCTTAAGTGATATTTGGTCAAGATCCATAGTCGACTATCTAGTCAAAAAAATTTCTTATACAAATCAATATTTGTATGATTCACTCATTTTTGACATTCCAACTTAACTATTCCTCACCCAAGAGTGAAGTTGGGTAAGTTAGAGCACTACTTGCATCAAAGCTTTTCCTAGACACTTCATTCTTGAATCTCACAAATAGATAAGTCTACCTCATCGGCTTTTAGTGTTAAGTGTAGTATTAATGATTTCCATAAGCAAGTAAGGAATCAACATGATTAACATGTTTTCTATATTTTTTGACTTACAATTCCTCGATCAAGTGGGAAGTCGGTAGCTTAGAGCTCCATTCCTTCATCCCTACTTGAACATCAATCTTAACACTTACTAATAGATAAGCCTTACTTCGTCGGCTTTTAGTGTTAAGCATAGTTAGTTACTTTTCAAACAAGTAATTAAAAAATTAACCATTTGGCCATTAACCAATTCTAACCCCTTTCGAAACCTTTTGTTTATACTTTCTAAGCATATCGATTGAAAAGCTGTTTATCGATAAACCGATTTTTGGTCACGTTATCGATATTTTACCAAAGAATATTTTTGTAAACAATTTTCAAAAACAAGTTTCTTGTCATTATCTATTAATTAATTGATGTCGAACAAGGTTATAAAATCATATTTATAACACTAAATTATATTTCAAAAAGTTTTGTTATTTGAAGGCGAAGTGATTGAATTTCAAGGTCGTTGCATTCTCCCCCACTTAAAACATTTTGTCCTTGAAATTCAAATACGAATGATAATCAAAGAAGGTAAATGAAACAAGATACATATAGAGAGTACTGCTGAAAATATATAAAAAATAAACTACAAACAAAAATGCATACTAAGCAGCTCCACCTTAAGCGGTGAGTACACTACAAAAGGTGTACGATACTAAGATAAGAAGGAAACCATAGTCTATAAGCAACACTGGATTAAACTTCCTCAGACTATCCTCTGTCTTCTTGGCACCACCCCGAGCATCCTCGCTCCACAGCCCTTCTAATCTTAACAAAGGAACAAGCACGCAAATACTTAAATAAAATTCACAATCACTAGCATGCAAAGCTTATGGTTTGCTCAGGTTCAAAACTCTATCATCGTCCAAGGATGATAAACAATGCACTAAGCATACCTTACGCTCAACAGCTGTAACACCCTATATTTTTATAACATTATTTAGAATGTTTAATTGACAAAATAAAATAAAATAATGTAGAGATTAATAAGTTGAGAATTGATTAGCTAAGGGTAGCTGTACCATGTTAGTGTATAAATTAAAATGAAATAACATAAGCTAATGTGTTAGGATATGAGAATGGCAATATGGGAAATAGGAAGGGCTTATACCCTAAACCCTTAGAAATGAAACTCACGTTCCTTTCATTTTTACTCTAACTAAAAATATACCAAGGCCGGTTACCATTATTATTCTTAAGGAAAGATTAAAGTTAGGATTTAAGTGAAGGAAGATAATCAACATAATCAACACCAAATCTCACATCTTATAATCTCAAAGCTAAGGTAAATAATTACTCCATCCCATGTTCTTATAATTTCAGTTTTAAGAATTAGATCTGAAATGTTTTTGCAAGTATATTCCATGTTTTGATGATTAAAGTTATATATATGCTTGTTGATGAATTATATATGTTCATATGAGTTTTTATGATATGTTTTACATGAAAACCCTATTAGATGACGTCTAAATGCCTAGAAAATTTAAATATAGGTGAGAAACGATATTTTAGAGATGGGTTTCAATTTCATAATTTTTTGAATTAACGTGTATATAATATAAATTTTCTAGTGAAGAAAATGATTTATTGGGTTATAAATTATTTACGGCTAAAATAATTATTATTTGGGTTTGAAATTTTTATATGTTGGAAAACATATTGAGACAGATTTTTTGGGATTTTTCTAGATTTTTCCTAAGTTATTTGATGAACATATAAAATTATTTAAGGTATGGGACTTTAATGTTTTATAATTTAATTAAGGAGAAGGGGCATTTTATAAAATAAAATGATTATTTAATTTTGAAAAATAGTGGCAGCACTTTTTTGAAAAGTATTTGTTAACCAATGAGAATTTGACAAATAAAGGCAGGTTAGTTGAAAATTATCCTTTTTAAGTTAAAAACAAAGAAATCATATTTTTGGCATGTTTCAGCCAATTCTGGTATTAAACCTTCCGACCCAGACCTTCCGAAAAGTCGAAAGGTTAGCTTTCGATAAGGTCAAAGTTCAATTCATATGGTGTCAAGTATCTTGGTACGTAATGAATTGAACAAGGTCGAAGGGTTCCTAGTCGAAAGTTTGGTTGCCAAAGAGGTTGAAGTATGTTTGTTTTATAAACTAAAGCTTTCACCTGCATTACTTTCGAATTAGAGCTTTCGACCTGGTTGCTTTCAACTAGGTCAAACGTTTAAAATAAAGGTTTTAAACCTTTCGACACATTCGAAAGGTTACTACTGTTTTATCACTATTTTGTTTTGAAACCTTTTGACACAGTCGAAGGGTTACTGCCATTTTATAAATGTTTTGTTTTGAACCTTTCGACAAAGACGAAAGGTTTACTTGTTTTAAAATCAACCACTTCTCCCAATGCTTTTGAAAGGAAGCTTTCGACTTAGGTGATTTACCCTTGTTTTCAAAGTGAAGTATAAACAAGCTTTCGAAGTAGAGTTTCGACTTAGTCAAAAGGTTGCTTCCAATGGAGTCGAAAGGTTTTAAAAGAAGGTTTTTCACTTATTCTAGATTGAACCCTATAAGTCTTCGAAAGGTTTATGTTTTAAAAGGTTTAATGACTTCGAATGGTTTTAGTTGAACGACTTCGAAAGGTTTAAGTGAATTATTTCAAAAGGTTTATGTTTTAAAAGGTTTGATGACTTTGAAAGATTTTAGTTGAACGACTTCGTAAGGTTTAAGTGAATGATTTCGAAAGGTTTTAGTTGAATGACTTCGAAAGGTCTAAGTGAATGATTTCAAAAGGTTTTAGTTGAAAGACTTCGAAAGGTTTAAGTGAATGATTTCAAAAGGTTTTAGTTGAATGACTTCGAAAGGTTTAAGTGAATGATTTCGAAAGGTTTGAATTCAATGGTTTCAAAAGATTTTAATTCTATGATTTCAAAAGGTTTATTTTGAATGGATTCGGAAGGTTTGAGATGGAAGGTCTTCCAGAGTTCTTCTAAGGCAATGTTTTAATGTGATTTTAAAGCAGGATGTCTAAGTTTTATTGTTTTTGAAAGGTTTGATTTCGAAAGGTTTGATATTTGATTTTGAAAGAGATGATTTCAAAAGTGTAGAAAGTGGTTCTTTCAAATGGTTAAATGTTTTCATCAACTAAAGTTGAGTAAAGAATATATATGATATAGTGATATGATTTTGAGTAAAGTATAAAGATTTTATACTTCTCCTTGTTTAAGTTTGATTTAAAGGTTTTAAATCATTTTGAAAATGTTTTCAAGAAAAATTATGGAAGGGGATCCTTAAGTGAAAAATGACTCAGATATTAGAATACCAGATGGGACAAGTATGTGGTCGCACCCTATACATTAGCTATTAGCCCCAGCTAATTGTTGTTCAAAATTCCAGTGTGTAGGGCTTGGTCACATGTAGACTAGAATTATGATTACACACCGAAAGGAATATATGTTGTATACAGATAGGTTATTGGTGAGCCCGAAAAACCATTAGGATCAGGAAAACCTGGGAGATGATTAAGTTAGGGATAGACCGTCTAGAAGAGAAGTATTTAACAGATAGTTAAGGACAGACCATACGGAAGTGAAGTATTTAATAGATAGCTAAGGATAGATAATCCAAAAAAAGTATAGCCAACATGCAATAGATTAATTTTGCTTATATTGTCTGGTAGGCCCGAGTCAGCCAAAGGTTAAAAGTTATCCAACAAAACTTATGTGTTTGAATAGATAGTTCATTATTACCTGATGTTTATGTATGTTTACATAATGATGCTTTACAGTGTTTAATTAGTTTTGATTGCAGGAAAAACTTTTGCAAGGATATGTTCTAAAAGGTTGTTAGTGAGGGGAAACCCGTTCCGCTAAGCAACGTGGTCTCACTTAACATATATATTCCAGGATGTATAATATTATTAATACAAGGTTTTATGTCTGACTCGAAGTTTATGTTTTTCCCTTAAACTCTCGAGTGCTCAAAATTGATTTGAGTAGGCTGAGGGGTTAAGGCCTTTTCAAGTTTTAGTAGGATGATGAATAAGGCTATCAGAGGCTTGTACGAGGCAAACAGATAGCTATTTACGAGTTGCAGTTCTTGTTTTATGTTTTGAAATATTTCCGCTTTGTTTTGTAAAAAATTTATTATGACTCTATGACTCTGATCATCCAAGGGGGTATCTTCATATACCGCTCTTGGCGTATTTTTTAATAAATATATTTTACTTGTGCCTGGGAACGTATTGGGATTATGTAAGTTGAATATGGAACATCATTTTTCAATGTAATGAGTAAAAGTTGTTTGAAATCTATGTTTTGTTTCATATTCAAGTGGTTCTGATATTATAGATACCATTAGCATAGCCATATTTAGTCGCCAGAAGCTAATACTATAGATGACTGCAACATCTGTAGCGCTTAGTTTTGGACCTCTAGATAGGGGATGTTACAACAGCCTTAGGTTATTACTTAGACAATTATTCATCCCGCCTCTAACAAATCGAAGAGTCATTCCCCAAACTCTTCATAATCTAACATAGATTATCATACAATTGTACTAAATTCCGACCGATGTACACATATCATCCATACATAATATCCGATCTAATCATTTGTTCGATCATATAGATTTCACTTCCCAACTAGTACTGATCGCTTGACCTCTCTATTGCGGACTCTGATTTGGTTCCTTGATTAGAAACCTCTGTTCTCCTTGCATAGGCATATACTATGATAGAAAACAACGAGATCGTATCACGAACCCGTATCAAGTGTTCGTCATCAAGAATCAAGTGAAAAATCCTTATTCGGACCAATGTAAACCACCTCGAAAACATGTACTCGAATATGAATTAAGAATAGCCATGCGAATAAAACGATCTACGTACAAGTTACATATTTATCCTATGTGTTTCTTAACTACACCAATTCCTTTTTAATCACATTCATTTATCCAAATAGTAAGTCTTTTAATAAAAAAAATCATTTATGAATCATTTCATAAAACATAACTTCAAGCTTATCCACATTTTATAACTTAAGTTCATACTTGTACAATACTCCATTTCATCCGAAGAGTATATACAAACATCAATTTATCTTACTTAACAAGGATGATCAACAATTTGAACTCATTTTAACTTAATACCATTTCAAATTTAAGCGTTATATAACTCAACTTTATATTTTCAAAAACACTAAGTTTCAAGTTCTATAATAATCCTGAAGTTCTCGACTATCCAACACTGTTGAAAAAATTCCATTTCATTTTTGAATGCTATCAAACAACATATCATATCATGATGTACATACCATACTTTCCTAATGCATAAGCTATATGTATCCATGAAATACCTTAACAAGAAAACTTTAGAACTAAACACCGGTTTTCATTTCAAATCATTAAGAAATAATATATACATATAAATTTTGTATATCAAATCCTATTTTGGATTAAATCAAAATCTGTTTTACCAAGTCAAATTTGTAGCATCATATGCTTAGAAATCCAAAAATGAACGCCGATGAAGCTGCAGTCGTCACCGAAATTATTTTCAAGTGACAAAAGTGAGTTCAGTTCATCCAAACCATACTTTTGGTACTTAACCAAAACCATTCCAAAGTGGTATCGAATACTTCGTATAATAATGCTAAGTATCATGATCTCAATTTCCTAAATCAATTTCCTAAATATTTACTTTCAAATAATACTATTATTATTTTTGCCAAAAACTTCATTTTCAAAGACAACGGGATTTAAGTTCTCAAATTCTCAATTTAAATCCTTTTTGTTTATAAACCATGTTTTATAAACTATATTTTATATAAAATCGCTTCCTTATGTAAATATTTTCACAAACATTTATTTCCAAAATATTCTATATTTCCTTTTGTTTACAGTAAACATCTTTTACTAAATTTGAACTTATAACTCAACATTATCATCGAACGTCTTATAGTCAAACCGTAAAACTTAATTCACAATGTGTTCATTCAATGTACCAACAATTACTGTCTGCCCAACCCATGCTGTAGAAAGGTAAAGCTGCTCATAAACTGGTTGAGCATAAATCAGTAACAAACAATACTCAATGTTCCTAACATGCCGAGCATGACTGAACAATCAAGGCTACGGATAGTTAACTATGAGAAGCACTAGAGTTAAAAAACGCGAATACGAAAGCCATAAACAGATAGTATACCCTCGGTATTTCGCAGCCACCAAAGTGGAAGGTGCTGCAGAAATAGCAAAAACCCCAGGCTGCTCACCTTTCTTGAGCATAGGAAAATTTTTAACAAAATGGTCAACTGGTGGCATCCGTAACAACCTTTTGGTGCAAGTTGGGCCTCAAGCTTCAGAAACTTCTCGATCAGTGCTTTAACCAACTGCCCTTCTCCACCCGGCCTACACTTATTAGAAAAGTGACCCTTCTTCCTACACTTGTAGGAAATAAGTGTGGATGTATCCTTTGGCGCTTGAAATTTATGCTTGTTGTCTCCTATTGATGCAAAAATAGATGGCTACGGAGCCAAGCTCTCAAACCTCAAAGCCATGTTCACAAAATCCACAAAAGACCCCATGACATGATTAGTCATATCCCTTTGGAACATAGGACACATACCTATGATGAACATCTCGTTCTTCTTCAGAAGTGTGTCTACTAACCCCAACCTAAATCAAGACAATGCAATGAACTGATTCTCATACTCCGCCATGGTCATGGTCCCTGCTTCATATCCAGAAAGCTCCAAAAGAACAAAGTCTTTCTTGCTTTCGGAATAAAGTTCATCTCAAACTCATCTTTGAGTTGGGCCTATGAGAAGTCATTTTCTTAGACATCAACTATAACAGAACTCCACCAATCCATGGCTACTTCTGTCAGATGCCGCGATGTCAACCTATGCTTTATTGCGTCTTCAAGCTCCATATTTCCATATATAATCTGAGACAAAACTAAACTTTCTATAATGGTCTTTGTGCTACTAAACCTCTTACCCTCTAATCTGTCATAATCACGGCAGAGCGAAGTAAAACTCATCTAAGGCCTGACCTGAATGATCTCCTCTACAACATTCATTCTCGGTTCCTCAACTTGAGCAACATTTCTCGATGCTCGATTCTTGCCATTCGCAACAGTACCACCCCGACCACCTCTAGCATTGGCAGCTCAGGTACTCATAGTTCTTACTACCTAATCAATGCAGAACAACTTTAGGAATCTAAAGGATGGAGTTACACCAAAGAGAGGGTTACAAAGAAAGAGATATTTCTAAGGAATAATTTTAAAATTTCAGTTTTCAAAATACAAATGCGCTCTCATATGTATAATACACTGACTCATTCTAGGTTGTCGCTTACCCTATCTCTAATGAGTCATACCCAACCAAAGCCAAGGTGTTCGCTCAACCTTGGGCTCTGATACCAAATGTAATGACCCGACTTTTCAACCCTCGAATGTCGACACTAAATACATCCATGGTATTCGTGTGCCAAGCACCCAAGTGTTGGAATGATAGAAAGTTAGGGTAAAAAAAAATATAAAACAATAAAGGAAGAACACATCATCAGAATCTCACAATGGAATGATAATATCTAAAGATTAGTACATAGGGTTACTCTGAATAAGAAATACCAGAGTCACTAAGACCTAAGTACTATAATCAGCCTGGAAGTTATAACCGCTTGTCCTTACAATGCTGATATATACAATAAAATAGTGCTGCAAAAAAAGAATACTATGGTAGGTAAACATCCAGTTCGTCTCCATGAGCTCCAAAGCATCCAAGCCTAAATCTGGAAATATACACGGGCTGACCCGAGCATTATAAGAAAATAACATCCGGATCAGTCTGGTAAACCAGCATGAGAAACTAAAGAAATATGTGACAAGTAACAGTAACCATTGAGACCGTATGGATTATCATAATGGTTTTTCCCTAGAATGAAACCAACCATCCGATGAGTGAATATTTCGGTATAATATATAATATCTAGGGTGTAGAACATAAATCAAAACATAACTGTTGTGCATATGACATAACAACAATAGGTATGCAATCAATAATGCTAAGGCACGTTCTTATATAGATTGTTTTCCATAGAGATGCCTCCAGTAAACAGAAGCGGATTTCCACGATAAGGATCAAAAACTAACATCCGAGCATCGTATATCTCTAGATAATATATACCCTACGTTAAACACAACTGGCCCAATGATGAACTGCAGGGCACTAAGTACTAACAACTCCCACGCGCAACATATCAATAAGCATAATTTAGATCTGGAGTTGATATACCCTCATGGGTAAGCTAAAACTGAGATTGTGTATCTTACTCTGGTTTTAGTAATTTCCATTTTTGAGGTTACGTTCAACATCTTTCACATGAGTCTTGGCCACTCGAATAGCACATGAATCCCTAATTGGAATCCATTATCTCGAACAGATCATGAATCACTACATTGATTCGAGCATCCCGAACAGATCTCGAACCTGTTCCCCGCATAAGTCTTCCGGCGAGTGCTATTGTTGTCCTCTCTCTTGGAATACTCCTCAAGATAGACAGTTCCACATGATAGCATCGTTTGAAATGTTAATGTTGACCTCTCCCTTGGACTTAACCTTGGCATAGACAGTTCAACTTTATAACGCTTCACCTCACAACTGCCTCGAGAACATAGATTATGTATATGGTTTTGAAGTGATTATGGGTTTGAGTCATCTTATATAAGTGCACTCTTCCCACTTATTGTACTCTCCAAAACCAATCGATGAATTCCTGGTTAACTCAATTCCAACTCTCTCAGAAGTAAGCGAAAGCTAGAGATGTTTCATACCAATACTCCTCCCCCGAGGTTCTTATTGGTATGAAATCACAAGCCTTTTGATAACTTCTTAAATCGTATTTTATCAAGATCGATAGTCGACTAATCGACTACCTAATAAAAAACAATTTCTTATACAAATAAATATTTGTATGCTTAACTCGTTTTCGACATTCCAACTTAACTATTCCTCATCTAGGAACGAAGCCAAGTAAGTTAGAGCACCGGTTGCATCAAAGCTTTTCCTAGACACTTCGTTCTTGAATCTCACAAATAGATAAGTCTACCTCGTCGGCTATTAGTGTTAAGTATAGTATTAATGATTTCCATAAACAAGTAAGAAATCAACATGTTTAACACATTTCCGACATTTTCCAACTTACCATTCCTTGGTCAAGAGGGAAGCCGATAGGTTAGAGCTCTATTGCTTCATCCATACTCGAACATCAATCTTAACTCTCACAAATGTATAAGCCTTACTTCTTTGGCTTTTAGTGTTAAGCGTAGTTAATTACTTTTCAAACAAGTAATTAAACAATTAACCATTAGGTATTTAAGCAGTTGTAGCCCCTTTCTAAACCTTTTGTTTATACTTTTAACACCCTTTTTAAAATGATATATATGTATAGTAATTTATTTACCAAAACTTGATATTTAAATAAACCAGTCCAAAGATATTTTATTACATAAGATATAAAATAGTCAACATATTTTCTAAAAACTATATATACCTAAACAAATTTTAAAAATATTTTATAATACTAATAGTAGGTTTTAAATCATTTACTCAAAATATTACTTGAAAATAATAAGTTTATAATTTCCTTAATACTTGAAAATACAAGTTTTTATTATAAAATCATCTTCTTTAAAAATTCCTAACTACTTCTTCAAAATTCATAAATATATCAAACCACTTTTAAAAGAATCTAATATGAGTTAGTAAGCACCTGTAAAAATAATGAAATAAAATACATAAATTTGAATATCTTTTCAAACCTTTAAAGTCCAAAAATCAAGTTTAAACGTGGCAGTTTTGCACAAGTGAGGTCTTGGCCACTTTTGGAGATGTTACTTAACTTTTTATCATTCAAAATTTTGATAGCAATAAACATATACATACAAAATTATAAATATGGCAAGAAACCACTAAGCGTCTCTCTACAAAGTTCCATAGAAATCTCCAAAAACACGGCAATTCTAAAGTGCATCCACATCGACTATCGCTATAAGTGCTCTTCCAAATCCTACTCCAGTCTAAACTAAAGTCCATCTACAACCTATGTTCTTTGTTTCAAGGCTATGTCATATGTCATACAAGTCCATTTTAAGTCCATGGACATGGATCACATGTGCTTCTTGTTTTCAAAACATGGATCAAACTAATGTTGTTTAACAACCATTTCGGGAATTGAGTATTGGGATAACAATCTAAGCCTCTATCAATCAATTTTGATGTCAATTCAATAACTTAAACACAATCAAACACTAATGAATATATGCTATATTTTCATTCAAAGAGGTATGTTAACTCACCTTTAACCCAAAAACAACCAAGATCCAAGCACCTAAGTCTAACTACACCTTGCAACCACCTTTCCTCTCTTCTGTTTCTCCTTGCTTTCACTTGCTTCAAGCCTCTACCACCCTCTAATTGGTCACGACCAAAGCTTCCATGGTGAGTGTGGCTTAGTTTCTTCAACTTCTACTAGGTAAGATGTTTTGCAATGTTGTCCCAAGGCTTCATTCAAAATTTGGGTTGATTTGTAAATATTTTACTTTAGGAAATTACGAAGAGGAGGAAGAAGAAGACATGGAAAGAGAGCTCACTTTGCTTTATGAATTTTTGATTTATTATCTATATTATGCCTCTCCCTGAATAGGCACAAGAATGTTGTTGCTTAGCCTTTCTCTCACCCCCCAAAATGCCATGGAAAACCCGCCTCTCATCACTTCTCTTGTACATCATTTCTCCTTTATGCTAATTACACTTATACCCTGGAAGGTTCTAAAATTTTCCATGCTTCATAAAGATGTGTGTGTGTTAATTAGTTGCTAATGTGTTCATTTGATCATTAGACAAGTGTACAAGTGTTTAAATAACTTATATCGATTGAAAAGCTGATTGCCGATAAACTGATTTTCGGTCATATTATCGATATTTACCAAAGAACATATTTTTGTAAACAATTTTTAAAAACAAGTTTCTTATCATTATATTAATTAATTGATGTCTAATAATGTTATAAAATCATATTTATAATACTACATTATATTTCAAAATTGATATTCGAAGATGGAGCGTTCGAATTTTAGGGTCTCTATATGCCGCTAGGGCATACCTCTAACTCTTAATGTAAATTAATTGATATTCAATAATTGATTTAATCCATTTGATTTCACTAAAATTAATCTCAACTATTTCTAAATTCATTATCTTATTATCCAATTCTTCAATTTACAAAAAAAAAATTTAAACCATAAATTTGAATAGTCTTTTATTATAATCATATTTTCTTCAACAATTTTAAATTCTTCTTTATTCCAAATTACTGTTAAATTTATTCTCCTTAATATATCTACTTACATATATTTAACCCATATAAATTAATTTAAAACATAAAAGTTTCGATTTAAATTAATTTACATCTATTAATTTCTTTTAAATTCAAGGTATTTTCATAAGTTGAACAAATTTCAATTTATTAATTCTTTCAAAACAAATTTATTGGTCTCATCTATTATTCAATTACTTATTATCCTATCTAACTCTATTATCATCTTTATAATCAAAATTTTAGTGTATAACATTTATTATAAACACCCAAATTTTATTTGTAAATTCAATTTATATTATATATTATCCAATTGCATATTTAACTTCTGAATGATTTATGTAAGTTGTATTAGAATGCAGTTGAACAATATACAAATAAAATTTTCCCAATTCAATTATTCAAGTTTAAATATTTATTCCAAATTTTGGTTTTATTTATAATTAAAGTCATCCTTTAACAAAATTTAAGAATTAGCTTTCCGATTAACTTTAAACAATTTAGAGATATATATAACATATTTATATCAATTCAAATTAAATTTTAACATAAGATACCTATATATATAAATCAAATTATACTAAAGAAATTCAAATCAAAATATTTTTCTAAACAAAACCGTAGCAAAGCTACATAATGGTTTCTCCACTTCGAAACTCGAAAATGAATGTCGATGATGCGGCCGTTATCACCGAAATTATTTTCCAGCGACAAAGAGAAGAGCACTGATTTCAACATTTAAAATTCTTTGAAAACGGTTTCTATTTGAAAATACATTCAATAATATACATTTTAAAATTTTAAAAACCAAAGCTTGAAATCACTGGAAATTAAATTCTCAAATTCTAAATTTTAAATTCATTTAAATTTCAAATCAGTTTATAATCTAAAAAAAAATCATTTATAGAACAATAAATGATAATCAATTATTATCATTTCAACAACCAATTTAATTAACTTATTAAATTTCAGAAAATTTTACTTATATATATTTATAATATAATCATACAAATTTATTTCATTTACCAAATTTAAACAATATTATGTCAGTTTGCTCTGCTCAAGTGTTTTGGAAATCCTATCGATAGCGTTGATCAGACGAATCGATCGGAAACCCAAATCAACATCAACAACTCAAACAACACAATATATTTTAAAACATTTAAATATTTGTTTACAAATACATTTCTTTGCTCGCCGATACAGGAACGAATTTTCAAAACAAGTATAGAGATTTAAATTTGATAGACGCAAATCAAAGAGAATTTCGATTCGAAAATAAGTTTGAAACAGAAGATAAGATAATTCAATTACCACAATCGGGAAATGGATGAGTTTATTTAATTCACGGGCAACCTTAACCGGGTCGTCCGTAACTTCAAAAATAAGATCGATGCTGAATTCCGAGGTAAATCAACACTCGATCTCAAGAGATGGAATTCAGGTATAGCAGGGAATAGATAGCACCGTAAACCGATGATACAGAAATCTCCAGTAAATCGATGCCTATTATAAAGGAGTTTTACTCTTTTATGAATCATTCGAAGATTGGCGGGACCGTCGATCTATTATAGATAACATTCAAAATGGAGTTATGGGGTGCTCCAGAATTGAAAGAAGACGAATAGTGAGGGACACGAATGAATTTTTTTTGGAACCGCAGGAAACGTTCCAAAATTCAAAGGAATTGAGTCAAGGGAAGAGATTGAAACTCGAATGAGAGTGATTCTGTAAATACATTTACCCTATATGTTAAGTTTTGCCAAGAGCTACCAAAGCTCTAATACCAACTGTAACGACCCGCCATTTTTGGACCATTCGCGTCCATTATAAGTGTATAGGTAGACACTCATGCCGGAGTTGAATTGCTCAAAATACCGCGTTTTTAATTTAAATTTGGCAAAACTGAACATATACAGTAAATAAATAATCACAGAACACAGACACAGAGTAATAATTGCAACGGAAATAAAAGAGATAGTAGTTCATGAAGCTACTATATGAATATATAAAATACATCAGAGTTTACAACAGAAGAGTAATATGATACATCAGAGTTAAACCAGATACAACGGAAGAGTAACACGATACATCAGATACAAATCAGAATGCATCACTGGAATCATCGAATACTGAAAGCAGAATAGATGGCTGGATCTTCAAGCAAATCTCCAACTTCAAAGGTGAGTCTTGGGTACTGGTACACTCAGTCTGACCCGAGCATAAAGCAAAACACAAGACACTCGAGTCAGGATTAACATTCTTATATTAATAAATCCAACTCAAGTGAAATAGCAATTGAAATACAAGTAACTTAAAGGATGTTTGGAATAACCATCCTTTAAGGATCCGTTAAACTATCTACTAGGTAGTAATATACGCTAAGTAGATAATGTCTATCAGTGATATAAAGATATCAAAATAGTGTTAAGTCATGGCCCATTCCACCCTTAACACATTTTTATTCCCAAAAGCATTTACAAGACCGTAGTTTCCCCAAAACCGGAAGTCACCAGAGGGCAATCCATATACTAAAGGTACAAATCAAAATCGTAGTGGTCGCGTATAAATGGAGTACAAGTATGACAAGGCACATGAGGCAATACCCAAGGTAGTGATACTACCGTTTGCCTGATCCGGATTGGTGAGAACGCAACGCCGCAGCGCCCGCAACACCGTGAAACAACACTCCCAAAATCAAGGGTGCACCAATCGACAACAAATAATGAGTAGTTCGAAGAAGTGTGTCCACTTGAGGTAGCTAATCCTCCATTGGCCCGGCACGGCTCCTGTTTTAGTCATTTCCAATTTGACACAAGTGTCAAGGCTATCCATTATCGTTCTCTTTCTTCAGTCATCACGTACATCATTCCAACCACTTCATTCTGGATCATCACTCCGCGTATAGTTATTAAAGTGGTTTTCGGTTTAGATAGAGAGTATATCCATAACCGACTCCGGTCTCTTTAATAACTTTCGTTATTATTACACCGATTGGTCGTTTAATATATTTCAAAACCAAATCAATTCAATTTCAATCAGAGTTTATAAATCAACATTTCATTTGTCTTTCTAAATCAATTTCCAATAATTTACGTTTCAAAACCTCCAAAGTCAAAATTTCAAAATCTTATAATTCAATTTCAATTTTTATTTAAAACGATTCAAATATTGATTCAAATTCGTATATAAGTTTCATTCCGAAATCATTTAAATTAATTTAACATTCAAACCAATTTAAATCCATTTATCAATTTCATTCAATGTTCGTTAAGTAAAATTTTCATTTAAACAATTTCTGTTTAATTTCCAATTCATTAAATCCATTATTTAAATTCAACTTCCTTATTTCAAAACTTACAATTTGAATTAAATTAAATTCATCAAATCAAATCCTTTAATTTTCAAGTCTTACATTAATTTCAATAAATCACATTTTATTTCTTGTTAAAGAAATTCAATTTCACTTATTTACTTACTTAAATAATTTTCCAAAACTTAATTAATAAAGAAACTCAATTTCAAATATTTACGAAGTAAATTCACTTATTCAAAAGTTCAATTTCACTTATTAAAGAATTCAATTCAATTTGATCATTAACTCATTCAATCTTATTTAATTATTAAATAATTCAAAACTTAATTATTAAATAATTTCAAAGTTTAATAATTTCAAACTTAATTATAATTTCAAACTTAATTATTAAATCATTTCAAACTTAATAATTAAATCATTTCAAACTTAATTCAATCATTTCTCAAATTTAACAACGTTCTTTCATCAATTACATTTGTTAATATTTTGTTTCAGATTATTAAACATTAACATTTTCCTTTCATTAAAAATTCAAATTTCAACTTCATTTCGAAACCTTATTATTTATTCAAATAAAATCTTTGTTTTATTTTAAATCAAATTATTGACCAATCGGGTTTTATTTAATTTCCTATCCTATGTCAAAGTTCAATTTGGGTATTTATCATTTCAACCCGATTCCAATTCAATTCAAAATCAAAGCATATCAAAGGGAACTTGCAGTGTGATAACTGGAATGGTGTCAAAGTAAATAAACAAGCCATAACAACAATCAATATCAATCCAAAAATCAATTCAAATAATCCCGAAATAACCGTATTAATTCGCATTGTTATTTGTACGAATTAATATAATTATTTCTAGAATCTACACTATCATTTCAGGTAGATTAAAGATTATTACATTACGGTTTTCACTGGTCATTCAATTACAATTTCATCCATCATTAATTTAACAACATACATTCAGTGGTTCAAGATGTAATTAAACAAATCCTACGTGTCAATAAATTCAACAGTTAAAGGGGTCATATTATACAATTTAACTAATCAGTTTTTAAACATTTAACTATTCTATATCGAGTTCAATTTCATACTATTTATCAATTTACATTAACAGTTTAACGTCCAATATAAACATCAACAATCAATCAATTATCAGCCAAACAGTATTATCATCGCATAAATAATTAACAGAAAATGGTGTCAGATGTCACAGGTGAACTGATACAAGTAATAGCATATATAACAGTGTAATTAACTAACATCAGCATATTTCAATTGTCGTTTCAATTGAAATCAAATTTAATAAATAAAAGAACGTTAATCGTGAGTGAGTGCTCACCTTTCGAGGCTAGAGAGATAGACGATGAAATTGAGTTATGCAATCTAGGCACGATTTCCCAAGCAAAGCTGGATGGACAGGAATTCGACGCACAAAGCTGATGTATAGGAATTGATGAGAAACGAATCAGAATCAATTTGATGGACAACAATATTATTATTATTATTATTTACTTTAAACCCAGCACCCAATCTAAAATACATATACATTTGAAATAAATCTTAAATTTAAACACATTTACAACCTATATATATATACTATATCTTTCACAGCAACCAAAACAACATATTGTAAAATACTTGCATAAAATTATATAGATAAACAAAATTCGTACATTGCATATATAACTGTTTTGTAACTTTAACTGGTATACAAAATAATATATTATGTTTAAACCCGTCTAACTATATACATTATTAACAAACTTGTACATTATGACCCGCTTATAATTCTCTACATATTTCCCAAAATATAAATGTTAACGTAAAATAATTTATTATATAAATATAGGCGTGACAGAAAACATAGATATGAATTATTTACAATCTAACCTTTTAAACAACCTGCTTACATACTACCGGCAATAGGAACTTACATATACATATAATTATTTGAAGTCAACACACTTATATATCATATTGAAAGTTTATTACTGACCCTGGATACCTATATAAATACACCTACCTATATCTCTGTAAATTAATATACATCAACCCATACATATATGAAAACTGACCATATAAACATACTATCTATGTGCGATAATACTTAGGCTTCAACCTACTGTACTACTGTAACAACCCGAGTTTTTCTAACACGAAAAACCGGACCATTTTAGTTAAGAAGAAGAGGTAGAAGAAGAAAAATAGAAAACAACAGCAGAATCTCACATACGCAGCGGAATAAAATATAATATATATCAACAGATCTTTACACAAATCAAACTGTATCTGTATATATATATACATCCAAATACATCATCAGAGTACATCACATCAATATCATACAACTGAATACACAACGGAAAAATAATAGCAAGTACGAGAGTACGTATCGTCATCCAGCTCGTCTCCTGAGCTCCACATCATCATATCCTGTAACCTATAATACTCGGTCTGACCCGAGCATCATATAAACAATACCCGAGTCAGTCTGGAAAACCAGCGTGAGAAAATCACACTCAAATTGATTATTAAAGTTTCAAAATCCTTTGAAAATAAAAGCATCTCGTAAGACCACGCCACAAATAAACATGTCGGGTTTTTACCTTACGATAGCTAAAACACTTTATATCAAAAATCCTCTGATATTATAATAATGTCTACAGAAAGTAAAATAGAATCTAGCTGAAATGCTTGCATCTCACATTTCAACAATAGTTGGGCACAATCAAAACCGTACAAGGCACGTAGGGAGAATGGATTTCCAACGAATGACTAGGCACTGGGGTACCACCTGTCACAGTACGTGGCCTAGATCACAGTACCGAGGAGTACGCCCGCTCCCCTGCAACACAAGGCCGGAACCATCCCTTACTGGATGATCCCGAATAAAATCACCCCACGGTTGGGATCAGCAACCGCACCACTAAGCCGAAATAAAAAGGGACATCTAGACAGGAATGACCTTACCCTCCAGTGGGAGCTACCCACGAAGCCTTGCTGCATAACCCCTGATTTTCAGTCATTCCCGGTTGATGAGGTTCGAGGCTAAACGATACCTTTTAGAGAACATATCCCTTAGAATGCCCATCGTCCGCTGACGATGTTTCGCAAGCATTCGTCCATACCAGTCCGTTCTGGGTTTGAACAGAACCGAAGGCACTACTCCTACTACATCCATTTTGGAAATATCCTCAGGATTAGTAGCGACTAGCCCTTGCACTTCACAGCTCCATCTTCGACTCGGAAGTCGTTACACGAAACGTACAAACCGGATCGAAGTGGTATTCGAGTCTCCAGACCTAGAATCCCGGTATACGGAAACTCGATCCCGGTCTCTTCGAAACGATCAGCGCATTGGCCAATATTGATAGTCGGTTATTTAACTATCAATTCACATCCATAGCAACCATCACACAATTAAATAATTTCCCACATTATTTATTTGCCCAAATATCTTTCCAAGATATATTTCCAATTTTCAAACTCCTTTTGAAAACAATTTCAACAGTTTCCGCTTACGGAATACATTTCCAAATATTTATTTCCTCTGAAACACCAAGTACAAAACACTTAGATTTAAAATAAATCTTAAAACACTTTACTATAAATATACTTAATAATATTGAAATTTAAAAACTACTTTAATACCTTAACAAAATATATACTTAAGAAATATTTAAAATGAAACCACTTTACAAATATAAACTAAATTTCTCTTTTTAAAATATAATACCAAATCACTTTTATATAATTACTACAATAATATATTTTTGAAAATACTTACTTTAGAAATAATCAATTTTCTAAAACATGCTTTTTAAAACATACTTAAAACTTTTAACTTATTATTTAAAATTGCTTTGAAAACGTACTTGGCTATCCAGAGAAATACACTTCTCATTTCCATCTTTTAAAAATAAACCAACATTTATTTTTAAACCAAACCATATCTTTTTATAAATCCCCATCTTGAATTTATATTCAAATATCCACTGATATTTTATTTTACTTTATAAACCCAGTTTATATCTCCAAAATCTCACTTCTCTTTTAAAATTCCAATTTTAAACAACTAAATCAATTTCCAATTGATTTTCCAATTTACTTTACTTTACTTTGAAATAAATTTCCTTTACTACTTCATTTATTTCAAAATACATTAACTTTTAGATTTATTCCTTTATTTGAGTTAAAACCCTTTTTAACTGAAAATACCAATTTTAAACTTCCAAAATTCCTTCTTTAGCCTTTAATTAAATTTAATCCTTACATTCAAAATAAATCCTTTATTCTTTAAATTTAATATCACTTTAGTTTAAAGTTAATATTTCCCTTGTTATTTCGAAATTCCCTTATTCCAATTCACTTGAATTATTTACTTAAATTTTACTCTTTTATTTCTTTCAAAATCCAATTCAATATATTTTGATAACTCCTTTTATTGAAATATTCAATCCAACCATATCATCCAATATTTCAATCATCAATAAAATCATCACAGGATATCAATATTCATAGAACAGAATATCAAATAATCTAAATAATTTTGAGGAATCCAGTTGGATCCCTCCAACCTGTTTCCCTGCATCCACAAACGTTAGCACAATACCAATTCCACTTCAAAGTGGAATATCGCGGTATATGGGATTTGTATAAATCATCCGCTATTATGCGGCGCATAGGTATCATCCGCTATATAAATGCGGGAATATCAACAATTCAAATATATACATATGCCAATATGTATATATTGCTATATACTACTATATATAGTATAGCACATCAATCAATGCAATCATCCAATCAATTATTTAAATTTAGCCATTTAAATTTAAATCTAACTGAGTGAGATTAACTCACCTTTATTTCATTTGCTTCCCATCTCCAATCCAGCTTGTTTCTTCAAGATTTAGACCTTGAATAACATTATACAGTTTATTAACATTTGAATTGGTTGTACAATTAATTACTACTTATTTATGTAATTTAAACTAATATTTTAAATTTCCTCGTGAAACTACATATACTAAAATAGCCTATAGACTTTTTAAAAATATAATTCTTTATATAAACTCTACCATATTTCAATTTATGTATTTTCCCAAGGTCTTGTATATACAAATTAAATTAGAAACAGAACTGTCGCATATATTCTATTGTAACTATATTATTTTTCAGTTTAACCTGTCACACAAAATATATATACAATTGCCAAATTTTAAAATCACTGTTTAAAAGTAACCTAATCCAGTTTCTTATTCTTGATCTGAAGACGAAATTTAATTGAATTAAATAAGGGTAGGATCACTACCTCACAGCCTTCGATTAGAGCTTCCATCGTACGACCCTCCCTGAATAAACCCTTCGAACTACTCGACTTCGACGCGTATGTACTCGTGACACTGGAGATCCCGACCTCCCCTTTCTATCGAACGCGAGGCCAGTCAATCGGCGTCGCCACAGCTACCCCTGCTTCCCAACTGAAACCCTATTTGCTCTCCCTCAAGTTCGATTCGAATCATATAGCTAGGCTGCCATCTCTCGATTTCAACTCGAGTTCGAGAACCCTAGTTGCCACGCGCGCTTCCCCAAACGACCACGCTGCCCGCCAGCAATGCAGAGGAACCCTAGCTTCGAGCTACACTTGAACGCGGCTGCCACTGCTCGTCCCACCTCTAGTTGAACTGAACTCGAATTTTGGGTCGCGAAACGCGATTCCGTATCTCACTGCTCGCGTCGACCTAAACGAGTCAGGGTTTTTGAGGTCGACTGCCATATCTATTTCGTGAAGTCAATCTCGATTCAAAATGTTCAGCCATTAACATTTTCTGTTCGATTTTTATTCTTATTATCTCTGAAGGAAATTAAAGGAATGGAGACAGAAAACGAGATTGTCTCGGTTTTAACTAGAACGAGAAAGAAGTGATTTTTAGAGGACGCGTGTACAGATGTTTCAACGCGTGTACAAACAGCGTGATCCAGAAGGCTCGTAGCTGATGAAAAGAAACGATAGATGAGAAATAAATTTTGGATGTGATTAGATTTTCCTTCAGATTATGATATTTAAATTAAATTGATAATTATCGTTTAAGCGTTTATACCTCGTACGATCACACGTTAATTCCGAAAGCTACAAAATTTGAAATCCGGTAATAATTCAATATTACGGACCCAATGGAACTGGTTTCGTCGGATTCCGAGACTGTGCCTCGGACGGCTATTTTTAAATTCAATTTCAACGATATATTTTTAAAACTGAACAAAACTCTTTAAAATTCCATTTTAAAAGTTCTATCATCTTCAGTATTAACAATATAAATTTTCTGAACCTTTGAACTATTTTTAACAGGCTTAAAATCAAGATTCAATATTTTACCCAATCCCGATAATTAAATTTAATAATTAATTATTCAAATAAATACTGTATAATTGAAATTAAAGTTAAAATTTAACCTTCGAATATTTAAAATAATTTAAATATTCACATTTCAAATATACAAAAATTCCGGGTCGTCACATTCCTCCCCCCTTAAAAGAATTTCGTCCCCGAAATTACCAGTTAAGAAAAATGATTCGATTCATTTTAGCAAAACAAACTCATATTTAATTCAGTTGATCTCAAAATCAATCTATTTAACTTCTATCAACTTATAGAATTTTAACTTCCTTGTTTACGTCAAACGACGCTTTATTTAATGCAGCCTCGTCCATATCCATATGAATAAATGATTATTTGGGTTTTACAACCAATTTGAATTGATTCCAATTCAATTTATTTTTTTCCATTACACTTATAATTTAATTGGTAAATTCACTGAATCCAATATAAATTCTAATCCGCATTTGATAATTTATTTCTGAATTGTATTTTATTACTAACAAGTCTACTTCAATCCATTTCTACTTACTTGCAATTTATTTACAATTCAAATTATCACTATTATACTTCAACTCCATTATTCATTCCCAAAATACCAAACAAATTTATTTACTTAGCTATAACTTCCCATTCAAGCCACCATTAATTTAATTTTCCAATAAATTTAATTCCTTTACCATTATCCAAGCTAAATTTAATTTAACCCAAATCTCTATTCCAAACTGCACATCTCTTATTCATCTTACTCTTACTTGTTAATGTAAGGATTTTAATTTCACTCAATATTATTTATAATTCAACTGAATTTCATTACAATTTAATTTTATTTAACTTAACTTCGGTCAAATCATATTATTCTCTTAATATCATTTCCATCACAATTTATTTCAATTTGATTCCAACAATCCAAATACAACTGGATTTAT
Organism: Allium fistulosum; assembly: GCA_030737815.1. Taxonomy (NCBI): domain Eukaryota; kingdom Viridiplantae; phylum Streptophyta; class Magnoliopsida; order Asparagales; family Amaryllidaceae; genus Allium; species Allium fistulosum. The sequence continues at coordinate 1,070,685,714 of CM060904.1, forward strand.
TTTCTCAGTTTGCTTCAAATCCAACTCAAAATTAAACTTAGTTTAAGCTCATTTGTCTCAACTTAATTTTATTTCTCCATCTGATTCAAATAAAGATTTAGAATTCTTATGTACCCGGCTTTTAGTTTCAAATCATTTTGAAATCTCCACTTATTCCATTGGTTAAGTAAATCATTCCGATTTTATAATCTTACCATATTTTTTTTTTTGTCAGAATATTTTCATCCAAACATCCAAATATATAATAATTTAAAGAAATATTTCTTTTATATCAAAATACATTTTTCGGGTAAAATTATTTCATCTACCCGTTTCAAAACAATATTGTGTCGAATTGTTCTATTCGAGTGTTTAGAAACCCCTTCGATACAGTTGCGCAGACTGTGCCGACGAAGGTTCATATGCCATTCAATAAATCAACCAACACAATATAAAACCATTTTATATTCACTAACAAATACGTGCTCATATCTATTAATACTCTCAAAATTCCCACCAGAGCCAAGGTTATCGCTAGCCTAAGCTCTGATACCAAGTGTAACAACCCGAGTTTTTCTAACACGAAAAACCGGACCATTTTAGTTAAGAAGAAGAGGTAGAAGAAGAAAAATAGAAAACAACAGCAGAATCTCACATACGCAGCGGAATAAAATATAATATATATCAACAGATCTTTACACAAATCAAACTGTATCTGTATATATATATACATCCAAATACATCATCAGAGTACATCACATCAATATCATACAACTGAATACACAACGGAAAAATAATAGCAAGTACGAGAGTACGTATCGTCATCCAGCTCGTCTCCTGAGCTCCACATCATCATATCCTGTAACCTATAATACTCGGTCTGACCCGAGCATCATATAAACAATACCCGAGTCAGTCTGGAAAACCAGCGTGAGAAAATCACACTCAAATTGATTATTAAAGTTTCAAAATCCTTTGAAAATAAAAGCATCTCGTAAGACCACGCCACAAATAAACATGTCGGGTTTTTACCTTACGATAGCTAAAACACTTTATATCAAAAATCCTCTGATATTATAATAATGTCTACAGAAAGTAAAATAGAATCTAGCTGAAATGCTTGCATCTCACATTTCAACAATAGTTGGGCACAATCAAAACCGTACAAGGCACGTAGGGAGAATGGATTTCCAACGAATGACTAGGCACTGGGGTACCACCTGTCACAGTACGTGGCCTAGATCACAGTACCGAGGAGTACGCCCGCTCCCCTGCAACACAAGGCCGGAACCATCCCTTACTGGATGATCCCGAATAAAATCACCCCACGGTTGGGATCAGCAACCGCACCACTAAGCCGAAATAAAAAGGGACATCTAGACAGGGATGACCTTACCCTCCAGTGGGAGCTACCCACGAAGCCTTGCTGCATAACCCCTGATTTTCAGTCATTCCCGGTTGATGAGGTTCGAGGCTAAACGATACCTTTTAGAGAACATATCCCTTAGAATGCCCATCGTCCGCTGACGATGTTTCGCAAGCATTCGTCCATACCAGTCCATTCTGGGTTTGAACAGAACCGAAGGCACTACTCCTACTACATCCATTTTGGAAATATCCTCAGGATTAGTAGCGACTAGCCCTTGCACTTCACAGCTCCATCTTCGACTCCGAAGTCGTTACACGAAACGTACAAACCGGATCGAAGTGGTATTCGAGTCTCCAGACCTAGAATCCCGGTATACGGAAACTCGATCCCGGTCTCTTCGAAACGATCAGCGCATTGGCCAATATTGATAGTCGGTTATTTAACTATCAATTCACATCCATAGCAACCATCACACAATTAAATAATTTCCCACATTATTTATTTGCCCAAATATCTTTCCAAGATATATTTCCAATTTTCAAACTCCTTTTGAAAACAATTTCAACAGTTTCCGCTTACGGAATACATTTCCAAATATTTATTTCCTCTGAAACACCAAGTACAAAACACTTAGATTTAAAATAAATCTTAAAACACTTTACTATAAATATACTTAATAATATTGAAATTTAAAAACTACTTTAATACCTTAACAAAATATATACTTAAGAAATATTTAAAATGAAACCACTTTACAAATATAAACTAAATTTCTCTTTTTAAAATATAATACCAAATCACTTTTATATAATTACTACAATAATATATTTTTGAAAATACTTACTTTAGAAATAATCAATTTTCTAAAACATGCTTTTTAAAACATACTTAAAACTTTTAACTTATTATTTAAAATTGCTTTGAAAACGTACTTGGCTATCCAGAGAAATACACTTCTCATTTCCATCTTTTAAAAATAAACCAACATTTATTTTTAAACCAAACCATATCTTTTTATAAATCCCCATCTTGAATTTATATTCAAATATCCACTGATATTTTATTTTACTTTATAAACCCAGTTTATATCTCCAAAATCTCACTTCTCTTTTAAAATTCCAATTTTAAACAACTAAATCAATTTCCAATTGATTTTCCAATTTACTTTACTTTACTTTGAAATAAATTTCCTTTACTACTTCATTTATTTCAAAATACATTAACTTTTAGATTTATTCCTTTATTTGAGTTAAAACCCTTTTTAACTGAAAATACCAATTTTAAACTTCCAAAATTCCTTCTTTAGCCTTTAATTAAATTTAATCCTTACATTCAAAATAAATCCTTTATTCTTTAAATTTAATATCACTTTAGTTTAAAGTTAATATTTCCCTTGTTATTTCGAAATTCCCTTATTCCAATTCACTTGAATTATTTACTTAAATTTTACTCTTTTATTTCTTTCAAAATCCAATTCAATATATTTTGATAACTCCTTTTATTGAAATATTCAATCCAACCATATCATCCAATATTTCAATCATCAATAAAATCATCACAGGATATCAATATTCATAGAACAGAATATCAAATAATCTAAATAATTTTGAGGAATCCAGTTGGATCCCTCCAAACTGTTTCCCTGCATCCACAAACGTTAGCACAATACCAATTCCACTTCAAAGTGGAATATCGCGGTATATGGGATTTGTATAAATCATCCGCTATTATGCGGCGCATAGGTCTCATCCGCTATATAAATGCGGGAATATCAACAATTCAAATATATACATATGCCAATATGTATATATTGCTATATACTACTATATATAGTATAGCACATCAATCAATGCAATCATCCAATCAATTATTTAAATTTAGCCATTTAAATTTAAATCTAACTGAGTGAGATTAACTCACCTTTATTTCATTTGCTTCCCATCTCCAATCCAGCTTGTTTCTTCAAGATTTAGACCTTGAATAACATTATACAGTTTATTAACATTTGAATTGGTTGTACAATTAATTACTACTTATTTATGTAATTTAAACTAATATTTTAAATTTCCTCGTGAAACTACATATACTAAAATAGCCTATAGACTTTTTAAAAATATAATTCTTTATATAAACTCTACCATATTTCAATTTATGTATTTTCCCAAGGTCTTGTATATACAAATTAAATTAGAAACAGAACTGTCGCATATATTCTATTGTAACTATATTATTTTTCAGTTTAACCTGTCACACAAAATATATATACAATTGCCAAATTTTAAAATCACTGTTTAAAAGTAACCTAATCCAGTTTCTTATTCTTGATCTGAAGACGAAATTTAATTGAATTAAATAAGGGTAGGATCACTACCTCACAGCCTTCGATTAGAGCTTCCATCGTACGACCCTCCCTGAATAAACCCTTCGAACTACTCGACTTCGACGCGTATGTACTCGTGACACTGGAGATCCCGACCTCCCCTTTCTATCGAACGCGAGGCCAGTCAATCGGCGTCGCCACAGCTACCCCTGCTTCCCAACTGAAACCCTATTTGCTCTCCCTCAAGTTCGATTCGAATCATATAGCTAGGCTGCCATCTCTCGATTTCAACTCGAGTTCGAGAACCCTAGTTGCCACGCGCGCTTCCCCAAACGACCACGCTGCCCGCCAGCAATGCAGAGGAACCCTAGCTTCGAGCTACACTTGAACGCGGCTGCCACTGCTCGTCCCACCTCTAGTTGAACTGAACTCGAATTTTGGGTCGCAAAACGCGATTCCGTATCTCACTGCTCGCGTCGACCTAAACGAGTCAGGGTTTTTGAGGTCGACTGCCATATCTATTTCGTGAAGTCAATCTCGATTCAAAATGTTCAGCCATTAACATTTTCTGTTCGATTTTTATTCTTATTATCTCTGAAGGAAATTAAAGGAATGGAGACAGAAAACGAGATTGTCTCGGTTTTAACTAGAACGAGAAAGAAGTGATTTTTAGAGGACGCGTGTACAGATGTTTCAACGCGTGTACAAACAGCGTGATCCAGAAGGCTCGTAGCTGATGAAAAGAAACGATAGATGAGAAATAAATTTTGGATGTGATTAGATTTTCCTTCAGATTATGATATTTAAATTAAATTGATAATTATCGTTTAAGCGTTTATACCTCGTACGATCACACGTTAATTCCGAAAGCTACAAAATTTGAAATCCGGTAATAATTCAATATTACGGACCCAATGGAACTGGTTTCGTCGGATTCCGAGACTGTGCCTCGGACGGCTATTTTTAAATTCAATTTCAACGATATATTTTTAAAACTGAACAAAACTCTTTAAAATTCCATTTTAAAAGTTCTATCATCTTCAGTATTAACAATATAAATTTTCTGAACCTTTGAACTATTTTTAACAGGCTTAAAATCAAGATTCAATATTTTACCCAATCCCGATAATTAAAATTAATAATTAATTATTCAAATAAATACTGTATAATTGAAATTAAAGTTAAAATTTAACCTTCGAATATTTAAAATAATTTAAATATTCACATTTCAAATATACAAAAATTCCGGGTCGTCACAACTACCAAACAAAAGCAAATATAAATCAATATAGATAATAACCAGTACAATATAATCTTTAAAACAAACAACTTAGTATATAAACAACTTTATAATTTTGTAAACTTTTAAACTACATAACGCGACATACATATACACTGTATACTTATTATATAAAATATCAAGTAAACTTACATATAGATGCAGATAGTCTTTCATGCGAAATATATATATATATTATACTTCAAAACAACCCAAAAAACACAATACTTACAAAATAAAACGCGAGTTGAAGGAGAGGGGAAAGGAAGGAGGGTAGCGGCAGCGAACTGGAGGCCGGTTCTGGGTCCATGCGGATCCAAGGGATGGCCAGAAGGTGGAAAACAAGGAGGTCTCGGCGGTCGGTCGCACGCTCACTGACGGGGAAGTGGGCCAGGGGCTGCTGGCGAACGCGGTGAATGGGAAGAAGTAGAGTGGCAGTTTGGCGTGCGGTGGTAAGTGGCGAAGAGGCAGGGGAGCCTGGAGGTACTCAATCGTAGGTGCATGGCAGGTGGAGAAGAAAAAGGGAAGCTTTGGCCGAGAAGTGGACGTGGTTTGGTTGACTCGAAGTTGTGGTGGAGCAGGCTATGGCAAAGGAGGGGTGTTCGGCATTGAAGGGTCGCATGGAACAAGGGGAGGAAGTGGGTACGGGTTTCGCTGGCTGGTGTGTCTAGGACGTGGAGGGCGAGGCTGTTGCTAGTGGTGGAGGTGGTTGATGAGGCCGAGGGACAGTGGGAGAGGGAAGTTCGCATGACGGGGTGGAGGAAGTGGATCTGGGTCAATGGTGAAGGTGGGTTGCAGCTTACGGTGGAAGGAGGTGCAAAAGAAGATGAGGGAAATTGTTAAGGCTGTGAAAATGAATAGACATACAAAATGAAACGTAAACAACAATAAAGACTAAAAGCAAATTATTTACAGAAATTTAGAAATTTGAAATATTAGGAAAGTAAAGTCACGAATTAAATTGTATAAAAGAGTAAATGTCCATGGGAATAAGCGGTGAATATATGAAGGGTCACATGAAATCCAACAGACATGAATCCGGTACCGATACGAATCGTTTTACAAATTTCACCTCACATCGGACACCGAAATTTGACAGTCGGATATACCATAGAGATCAGCACGACGGGGCGATCAAAACGGTATACAGATATTAGTGGTACGATTGAATTACAAAATTCGAAATTTTGCTATCAGCGGAAAATGCAAGAAAAACGCAGGAAAATAAGATCGACGGAGCTAAAGAAGTTCAAATTTTGAAAAACGAAAAATGACGTTTGCTCAGAAGATGTTTTAGAATTTTTCTATGTAAAAATATTTAGGTTTCGAAAACATTTTATTTTCATTTCTTTTTAACTGGTTAAATTGAAGTGAATTTACGCGCGAAATAAACTTTCATATTTTCGGACGAAAATTTACCAGTTGCTATGTTTAACTAGACGTATTCCAAATATTAAATTTATATTTCAAAATTTTATCGTTTAAAATTTTCACAAAATTTCCACTAATTACGTTATTAAAACAGTTGAAATTTACGGGTCGTTACACTTAAAGAGATGGGAGAAGGGTGAGTTATGATGACAGCTAATCGCATTTTTTTACTTTATTGCAATATACTTTTCTATCTTAGCCAAGCACCATATACATTTTAATGGTTGCTCATTTCTTTTTTGTGCTTTTGTGTGATAATTTAAATGACAGGTTCAATACCCACACACGAGCGCGCACGCGTATGCGCATGTGCACACACATATATATATTATATATGGATGAGAATAGTATCGAGAGTGGACATAAGAAATCCCCTGAACGACTATAAATTAAGTGTATTTTTTATGATTTTGGCACTTACTTTAAGCTCTCGAATTTAATGTGCTTTTTATGCTTTTGGCACTTACTTTAAGCTCTCACATTTACGTTATACCTTTTATAAAGTGCACAATGTTTCACTCTGAACCCGAGAGCTTCTTAATGATTTCGCTCAAATGATAGCATAAACAAAAAGCACGCTAACATTTTTTGCACTAGAAAGAGGACCATCCGATCTTCGACTTTATCTAATTATTTTCTTGTTTTTAACTAATTGGTTACTTATCATTGCCGTCTGGCAACTTACTGCTATGATGACTAGAACTAGAAAAAAGGAGAAAATAAAGAGACTCTTTAATTAGAAGGAGGAGATTCAAGAGGAATATGAAATTGCTTTAAATAACACTAAAACACCAACTGGTAAGAGGACAATCTTCCTAAGACAAAATCAAGGAATTAAGAAACAAGTATTTACATTCATGGAAAATACACAAAGGCATCTTCTCACAGTCCACCAAGTTGTAAATCACCTAAATGTTACTGTGGAAGACACCTATAGGAAATCTTGTATAACCATCAATCGTAAATGTTTAGATTGTCAAGAAAAAAAAGACCTCGAAAAGAGAAAAATGGCTAAAGCATAGGAAGAGGAATATAAAGCTAGAAGTAAAAAATACTTGTACCTATGAAGAAGCTTCATAACCAACTTAGGAAGAAGATAATGGTGGGAGATTGACCTTAGTGTCACCATCTCAACATCACCAAAATAAGAACAGTTGCGAGACTAAGGCACTTTATCTTGGTGAAAATGGAAGTTCAAGTTTTAAAAGAACTGTAAAGTTAAACCTTGGTGAAAATTATAGTGTAAGTTAAGTTTCGTCAATGTTTGAAAAATGGAGAGATTTATTCGAAACTTGTCGAACCAAATAAAGAAAATGTAAGAAAGAAACCATTGAAAGTTTAAGAGATATGTCCAATGGGAATTTATGTAATTTGTTACATAATCTAACTTTGAAATCAATCTTGTTGGAAATAAAGTAAGCTTTTAATTTTGTTTTTTGTTATATATGTTATTATATGTGATATAAATAATGATCAAAATCATAAACATATATAAGTGAAAAATCCTTAAAAGAAGGATTATACGATTGCAGTTACAAATGTTGTTAGAGTTTGGAAGATGACCAAGCTTTAGATGTCTAAGTGTGATGATGAAGCGAATGTGTGTATAACATTGTTGCTTAAGAGTGCTGCTTAAAGATTTAAAATACAATTTTACCTTTAAAATCTGCAAACGATAAATTTGGCCATAATGTCACACTATCAGCTATAGTAATGTGCGAGCTTTAATATTCGGACTGAATCACACTCGTCAGTCGCATAACTGAATCTGAGTGTTTTATGAAATAAAACCTGATTTAGTTAATTTATAAATGTTATTATGATCCCCAACTCTAGTCACCAAACTAGAAGAGGGAGTTAATCGCCTAATAGCCCGGATCAAAGGGCTTTACCGGAGCGAACTCTCGTATATACTATTTTCGATCAACATGGATATGTTGCAATACCTAAACACGTCTAAAATAATATGTATCTCATCTCGATACAAAGCAACATACACGAGTTCCAAAATTGAGTAATTCACATATCTGAATATAAATAAGGAATAACACAAATATTAGATAAGATATCACAACGAAATGACAAAATATAACATATATAACAAAAGAGGTCTGATACATGGACATCTCAAAAGCACATCACTATGTACATGGCTTACTATGTACAACAAAACCTACCTATAAATATGACATCCATGCTACACTGCTACTAAAGATACTAAAATACAATAGACACTAACCACATGCCAATGCTCATCATACACAATGAAGAGAATGGTACTGTGGATGTTGACTTCCCAGTAGTAGTTATGATACTCCAAAATAGTAGTACCCCAAATGTATTAATCTCCACGCCTAATCATCACCACGGTCTCCTCGACATACAAAATAGACAGACGTTTGATGATTTTGTGTGCTTTCGGGCCACTCTGCTGGACCTTCGGGTCATTTGTTGGGCTTTCGGGCCACTCTGCTGGACCTTCGGGTCATTTGTTGGGCTTTCGGGCCACTCTGAGGACCTTCGGGTCAAATACCAGTACTAGACCTTCGGGTCACTCTACGGACCTTCGGGTCATCTGATGGGCGCCAAAAAAAGTGTCACTGCTTCCGCTGTGCACTCTGATAACAAAACAGAAATTACTCAATCATCAAAACACAGTTTCACTATTATTTTTAAATAAAGATATTTAAAAATTTCATCATAATTTCAAAACTTTAGTTTTGACTCAAAGCATAACTAAAAATATCGACAAATAGTTGTAACACATGTTCCATCTAAGTTATGTTTTATATTATGTCCATAAACCCCAAGCTCTGATACCAACTGTGACGCCCCACCTCTATGCTCACAATAACAAAGAGTATTAAAAGAAATACTGTCTGTTATTACGAAGAATAAGGCTGGATAGGAGCGGCCATCCGTAGTTGGGCCTTACACTAGTATTGGTTATCTCGATAGGAGTGGTATATATTTTTATTTTTCATCTCTTATTTATTTACTCCCATCGACATACCCAATTCCAGTATAAAACGAACTACGGTGGTTCATAATAGTTTAGGACAATATATATAATAATAACACAGATTGTAACAACCCTGTATTTTTCAAATATTTTTAAATTGATTTTTTTCCAGATTCAAATGCTTTATTTATGAAAAAGAATAAATTTTGTTATTTTAAGTATAAACTTTGATTTTGATGTGGATTTGAATTCCAAATATGACTAAATTTAATATTTCCAGAAAATGTGAATTTTGGTCAAATAGTCAAACTTTGACTTTTAAATTTAAATTTTAAATAGTTTGAAATTATAAATTTTATCTTTTATTATGAAAATAGATTTAATAACTTGAATACAGCTTTTCGTTTCGTTGGAAACGGAGTTAAATTGTAGAAGTTATGTAATTTTCAATTTTGTGTATAAACTGTTTATTTTGCAATATTATTTATTTTAAATCATATAAATTATATTTTTATTGTCATATTTTGTTTTAATATGTGTTAATAGGTTATGTAATGTCTTTTAATATTTTTAAAATGATAATATAATTTTTTTTAAAGTTTACTTGAATTTATTTCAATTTATGAAACCTAGTTTCCATTTTCTTTACTATTTTCTTAATTTAATTATATATAATTAAAATTTATTTAATTATTTTATGCCTTCACTTTTATTTGCTGTTTTTACTTTATTTATATGCATTCTACATGTATTTAAATTAAAATAGATTTTTCCAAAGTGTACTGAAGTTATTTCTAATTTTTAAAGCCTAGTTTGCATTTTTAAGCCATTTTCTTAATTTAAATTATATTTATTCAAAAATTTAATTATTTATTTTATATATTTATTTTATTTCTGAGTTGTTATTTTTATTTCTCAGTTTTTATATGTATTTATAAATTACAAATATATATAAAAAGAAATTTGAAAGGTTTGTGTCTCTTTAGTTGCTTTTATCCTTTTGTTTTCCCGTCTCTTCATTTTCTTAACTCCTACATTCAATTCTTTTGGCCGACCCCTTTCTTTCTTTCAGCTGATCATTTTTCACTTCATTCACGTGAGAAAATATCCATCTTCACTTAAACTCACGACATTTCAACTTGAGAAAAAAAATGGTAAGTTATGGCTCCTTCTTTTTCACTTTTTCTTCCTATTTTACATTGATTTTCACCTTGTTTCCTCTTGTGCTTTGCTAGGCCACTACACCATCATCTCCTCTGACCATCACCACCATCATCTACAGCAGCAACCACCACCTATCCCCTCCTTCAGATCAGGCCGTGACCATTGGATGAAGCCATCACCACAAAACTCCACAAAACATGCAAGCCAAGCCACATATATTCACCTACCCTCCATACATCACTTTGGCCACCCCTTAGCCACCACCTCCAGCCATCACATCACCTCTGACATCAGTTCCAGACCTGTACCTTACATGACCAGACCTGTAGCAATGATGGCCGAACCCAAACATGACCATAGGTCGAGCCTATGTTGTACCAAAACCACTTTGCCTTGACCTTTAACATTCTTTGCCTTATAACTTACCATACCCCTTCTCATTTCCATTGTAGCCATGCCTTTCCGAGTCCAAACCTGACCTATATGATGCCATACCTGAGCCAAAGCATCATTATGGCCAAGCTAAAGAGTCCCTTAGGCTAAGCATTGAAGTGATTGAGGCATGGTAAAATCATCTTGTTCATTTTTGCTTTTATTTCAATCTGTTCTAATGTTGTTTTGTATTAGAAATTCATGTGTTGTATTTTGTTTTGTTTTGGGTTGTAACACAAGTTATAAGCTTGGATCTCTTCCCACTTAAACCTATTGTTGTGTCATCGTGCCTTCTGGAATCCGTTGTGTCATTTGTATTGCAGTCTCCAGCACCAAAAAGGTGAGTTATTCTCACCAAATAATATGTACTTATATAACTGATAAACCGACACCATTTGAATCTGTAAAGTATATCATCATGCTATATCTATTTATATTATTGTCATATGATGTTCACACATGCTTATACACCTGTTATCTCTTATGTTACTGTTATATCATGTTATTCTGTTCATTTTATCAGTTTATCACACTGCAAGTTCCCTGTAGATTAGAAATCACTATGGGTTGAAATGATACATACCCGAACGGACTTTAGAATAGGGAAAGATCGTTATGGGCTGAAATGATAAGCCTAAGCGACTTTTTATTTATTTTATATAACTTGGGATTGCGGGTTTGAAATGATAAAACCCGGTTTTTCTTTGTAAACTGCGGATTGAAATGATAGACATCCGTATCACTTGACCTAGGCTAGAAAATTATATACAGACCCGTGGTTTATATATTTTTCTAAAACTTATAAAATATTTTAAAATTATAAATATTATGATATTTTGATATAAATTTAAGTAAAAAAATGATTTTATAGAAATATTAGTGATTTTCTATAAATTGAATAATGAATTAAGTAAATGATAAAGTAGAATTTGAACTATAAGTAAATTTTGGAATTTATGTTTTGTTTTAAAAAGGAAATTTTATGAAGTAAGAAAATATAATATTTTGATTTAAAAATGTAATTTAAATGATTTTATAAAATCATAATGATTTTTGAATAAGTTAAAATGTTAAATAAATGAATGTTTAAGTAAATTTTGAAATATAGCTTAAAATTGGAAATTTTGAATCTTTGTTAAAAGTGAAGTTTTATTTAAGTAAAATAAAAGGGAAATAAGCTATATTTTGGGAATTTAAACTTATTGGTTAAGTTAAGAATTTAATTAAAAAAATGGAAATTTAATAATTGAATTTAAATAAGTAAATTGTTATTTAATTTGATTTTGTATGGAAATTTGACTTTATAAAATCATAAGAATAAATGGTATTTAAATGATTGTTTTTAAGTGTGAAATTATATGATTTTATAAGTTAAAAATGATTTATATTAAAAGTAAATTGTTTGTGAAATTGTAATTTAACTCTGAATTTTATTTGACTGCATTTTTGAAATGTAATTGTTTAAAATGAACTAAAGGGGTTAATTTAAACTAAAAGCTATTATAGTACTTTGTAAGTGCTATAGTTGATAAAGATAACTAAAGTTTAGTCGGAAATAAAAGAAACCTATTACAGCACTTAAGCACTGTCTTTTGTTAAATAACTATTTTAAACTATAACTTTACGTAGCATTTTATAAGTGCTACGAAAACTATATTTTTGTTGTTTTAATATATTTAATGAAAATTAATCTTTGGAAAATGATATAACTTTGGAAATTAAATGTTAAATTTCTAAAGATAATGAAGAGACGTTTAAATGGTTTTAAATGGAAGAATTTGATTTTTAATGTGAGTTTAAAATGGTATTTAAATTTAATAAAATTAATGGATTAAATGGTATTTTAAATGAATTAAAATGAATGATATTTTGAAATGAATTTGAAATGATATTAAATCTTGGAATGAATAATTAAAGTTTATATTAGTATGAAAAATATTTGGTTTACTTGTAATTTGAATCTATTTAAAAGATATTGTACTTATGAAATATAGGATAATAAAGCTTTGGAATTTATTTTATAATTTGAATAGTTATTTTGTGGATTAAATCTATATTTGAAATTTATAAGATTTGAAATCGTCTATGGAAATTTAATTGAAGTAAATGATTGAATTGAATTGAAACTTTGGAAATTTTAATACTTGATTTGAAAGTATAATAAATTCACTTTTAAATGGTTTAAATGAATTATTTTGATTGAAATATAAACTATTTAAAAGGTGACTTGAAATGATAATAAATGAATGATATCTTTAAATTTAAAAAGTATTTAAAGTTGAATATTTAGGTTTGAACTCAAATTATATTTTGGTATATTAAAATGATTTGAAATAAAGTTTTGAAAGGATATGATATTTTGATATATTAAAATGATTTGGAATGAAGTTTTGGAAAGATATGATATTTTGATATATTGAAATAATTTGAAATAAAGTTTTGAAATAATATGATATTTTAAATATATTGAAATGGTTTGGAATTGATTTAACCTTTATTTTGATAAAGATTTGGATTTGAAATGATATTCTATTTTGAAGTATAAAATACTGTTTTTTTAATTTTAACCACGGGTTATAATAACGATTGGTTGTTAAAGAGACCGGGATCGGATATGGACATACTCTCTGTCGATACCGAAAACCACTTTAACAACTGTGTACGCGGTGGAGTTTCCAGAATGAAGTAGGATGGTGGCGACGATCCTAAGGTATATACGTGGACCCAACTCTCGTGAGTTGGCATAAGGTGGCTAAAACAGGAGCGATTGACGGACCAATGAGGTAGCACCTCTGATCGGACACACTTCTTCGATACCATTCTATTACTTGTGATTGATTTGGTGAGCACCCTTGATTTGGGAGTGTTGTTCGAGGTGGGCGGTAGTGGCTGCTATGCGTCACCACCAGTCCGGATGCGTAATTGGTATATCTACCCTGGCATTTCCTAGTTGTGCCGTGTCACCTACCATATCGAGCTTTACTACGATTATGATTTTAAGATCCGACCGCGTTAAGGTTCTCCATCCCCTTAACGCTATTTTCTATATGATTATACTTTACTGATTAGACACTACTGTATATAGCGTATATTACTACATAGTAGATAGTTTAACGGATCCTTAGAGGATGGGCGGTCCCAAGCATCTTCTAAGTTACTTGTACCCTTATTACAGTTCGCTTGAGTTGGTTTACATTATATAAGTATATATTGTCCTGACTCGAGTGTTTTGTGTTTTGCTTTACGCTCGGGTCAGCCTGAGTTATTCACAGATTCGGATTCCACTTTCTGGAGATTTGAATCGCTGGAGATTATCTGCTTGTCTTGTCCTATCTATTTCAGTTCTGTTGTTCTACTCAGCTTGTACTTGGTTATTGTATTTAGACTTCTGTTGTACTCTATCTCTTCTGTTGTATCTTATGTAACCTTGTTATATTTATATAGTAGCTTCATGAACTACTATTTCTTTTACTTCCGCTGCATTATTTTACTCTGTGTCTGTGATCTGTGATTATATTTATTTACTGTATATTCTGAGATTTGCCAAATTTTATTTACAACGCGGTATTTTGGGCAATTCAACTTCGGCATGAGTGTCTACCTATACACTTATAATGGATGCGAATGGTTGAAAATATCGGGTTGTTACAGTTGGTATCGGAGCTTTGGCTTTGAGGCAAAACTTAGAATGTATGGTAAATTTATTTACAGAATCACTATCGTTCGAGTTTGAATCTCTTCCTTTGTTTCGTTTTCCTTTGAATTTTGGAACGTTCCCTGCGGTTCCGAAATTCATTCGTGTCCCTCACTATTCATCATCTTTTGATTCTGGAGTATCCCATGACTCCACTTCCAATGATCTTTATAGTGAATTGACGGTCTCGCCAATATTCTAATTTTCTTGTAAAAGGGTGAAAATTCTTTATAATCAGCATCGATTCACCAGAGATTTATATTTATCCTTTGTTTAGATGCTAATATCTTTTATTATTCCAAACTCTATCTCTTGAGATTGAAGGTAGATTTACCCCAGAAAATCCACATTTGATCTTATCCATTGAGTCACGGTTGACCCGGTTAAGGTTGTCCGCGATTTATCTAAGCTTACCCATCTCTCTACTCTGTTTAACCATCTTGCCTTTTGTTTCTAAACTGTCTCCAAACATTTTGAATTGTACTTGTAAATATACGTTTTGTTTTATATATGGTGTTGTTTGAGTTGTTGATGTTGATTTGGATTTCCGATCGATTCGTCTGATCAACGATATCGATAGGATTTCTAAAACACTTTGACAGAACAAACTGACACAATATTATTTTAAAATTTGGTTAATGAAATAAATTTGGATATATAATTTTATGGAACTTAATAAATTGATTTAAATTGATAATTTGAAATGATAATACTTGATTTATCATTTATTGTTCTACAAATGAATTTTCAAATAGTTGTTTATAAATTTATTTGGGAACTGAAATGAATTTAAAAATAAGAAATTTAAAGAATTTAATTTCCAATGGTTTCAAACCTTGTGTTTAAATTTTTTAAAAGGATATTATTTAAAGTATTTTGAATAAAAATTTGTCTCTAAAGGATTTTAAAGTTTAAAAATTAAGTGCTCTTCTCTTTGTCGCTGGAAAATAATTTCGGTGATGACTGCAGCATCATCGACGTTTATTTTCGAGTTTCGAAGTGAAGAGACTGTTCTGTAGTCTTGCTACAGCTTTGTTTTGGAAAATCTAATTGATTTGAATTTCTAAATATGACTGGATTATAATATATATAGATATATGATTTAAATTTGATTTGACATATTATATACATATATTTATTTATCTCTTAGTGGTTTGAAGGGAATCGGAAATTTAATTCTTACATTTTATCTTAAAGAATAATTTCAGTTATAAGAAGAAAATAAAAATTTGAATAAATGATTCAAACTTGAGATAATTGAATTGGAAAGTTTTACTTGTATAACACACAATTTAATTCCAATATAACTTACCTAAATTACACAGAAGTTGAATATGAAATTGGATAATATACAATATAGAAAGGATTTTTATAAATAAAATTTGAGTGGTTATAATAAATGTTATACACTTAAATTTTAGTTATAAAAGATTAACAGAGGTAAATATTGAAAAAGGAATCTAAAGAGATTTTATTTAAATAACTTAATAATCAAATTGATTTAATATGGAACCTTAAGTCTAACCTAGAAATTTCAATAAAGGTTATTTCCTGAAATGAATATGTTGTATAATAAATAATGTATCTTTGAATAGATAAAATAAAATACATTTGAATTAGACATTTTGTAATAAAGCTATTTAACTTGAATTCATAGTTAATTGATGTCTAAATGAATAAATGTGTAAAGAAATTTGATTGTTATATTTGTTATATAAATATTTTATTTATGAAATAGATATGTCTTGAAAAATGAGTAATTATGATTTAAAGAGTTAAAATGTATTTTAACATCACTAAAATTTGATAATTGAGAATTTAGTTTCCAAATGGAATAATAAGTGTAACTTATTAAAGGAATATCTATTTATGAAATGGGTATTTTAAATAAAGAGTTAGGCTATGTGTTAAATTAAGAGTTAAGTAAAATAGTGAAATTTTGACTTAATAAACGAAGTATAGTTTAATTTAGATATTCTATTTATAAAAGTTTGTTTTAATAAGTCATAAGTTAAATGATATCCAAATGAATATTTTTGAAACTGAACTGATTTGAAATACTAATAATCTACTGTAGCATTTTATAAGTGCTGCTATTTTGAAAAGACAATGTTTTGGAAATTTTTATAATTAAATGAACTTAGAAATGTTACAACTTTAAAATGAATATTATTTGACCTTGAATTAAAATGGTTTAAATGAAGATTTTTTTAGGGTGTTATGATTTTCTAAGTATTATGTTTTTTTTTTAAAGAATAACTTTTCCAAAGTGTTATGATTTTAGTAGTGTGATTTCCAAATGATAAACATCCCTAAATTGTTATGATTTCAAAGCATTATGGTTTTAAATTTATTATCTTGTTTTGTTTTTCCAAACTATCTTTTGGTTGTCCTTATTTCTCTTATCTTGTTACAGAATGGGAAGGCTATTGCTTATACCAGTCTATTTAGAAATCTTTCTGTAATCTTTGATAATCTTTGTTACTCATCTGGATCTGAACACTGTTTTTCCATTCATAGGCCGTCGGTCAAGTGAAAAGGGAGATTCAGACTCTAGAGGATCTTTTTCGTGCTTATATTCTTGATTTGATCAACCCCATCTTGTTAAACTTACCTATAACAATAGTTATCAGGTGTAATTCCAATCTTCTTATCATCTTGTCTTAATTCTATTTCATTCTATCTTTTTCTGTGCTTTCCCGTACCTCGTTCCTTTTCGGGGACGAAAAGTTTTGAGTGGGGGAGAGTGTAACAACCCTGTATTTTTCAAATATTTTTAAATTGATTTTTTTCCAGATTCAAATGCTTTATTTATGAAAAAGAATAAATTTTGTTATTTTAAGTATAAACTTTGATTTTGATGTGGATTTGAATTCCAAATATGACTAAATTTAATATTTCCAGAAAATGTGAATTTTGGTCAAATAGTCAAACTTTGACTTTTAAATTTAAATTTTAAATAGTTTGAAATTATAAATTTTATCTTTTATTATGAAAATAGATTTAATAACTTGAATACAGCTTTTCGTTTCGTTGGAAACGGAGTTAAATTGTAGAAGTTATGTAATTTTCAATTTTGTGTATAAACTGTTTATTTTGCAATATTATTTATTTTAAATCATATAAATTATATTTTTATTGTCATATTTTGTTTTAATATGTGTTAATAGGTTATTTAATGTCTTTTAATATTTTTAAAATGATAATATAATTTTTCTAAAGTTTACTTGAATTTATTTCAATTTATGAAACCTAGTTTCCATTTTCTTTACTATTTTCTTAATTTAATTATATATAATTAAAATTTATTTAATTATTTTATGCCTTCACTTTTATTTGCTGTTTTTACTTTATTTATATGCATTCTACATGTATTTAAATTAAAATAGATTTTTCCAAAGTGTACTGAAGTTATTTCTAATTTTTAAAGCCTAGTTTGCATTTTTAAGCCATTTTCTTAATTTAAATTATATTTATTCAAAAATTTAATTATTTATTTTATATATTTATTTTATTTCTGAGTTGTTATTTTTATTTCTCAGTTTTTATATGTATTTATAAATTACAAATATATATAAAAAGAAATTTGAAAGGTTTGTGTCTCTTTAGTTGCTTTTGTCCTTTTGTTTTCCCGTCTCTTCATTTTCTTAACTCCTACATTCAATTCTTTTGGCCGACCCCTTTCTTTCTTTCAGCTGATCATTTTTCACTTCATTCACGTGAGAAAATATCCATCTTCACTTAAACTCACGACATTTCAACTTGAGAAAAAAAATGGTAAGTTATGGCTCCTTCTTTTTCACTTTTTCTTCCTATTTTACATTGATTTTCACCTTGTTTCCTCTTGTGCTTTGCTAGGCCACTACACCATCATCTCCTCTGACCATCACCACCATCATCTACAGCAGCAACCACCACCTATCCCCTCCTTCAGATCAGGCCGTGACCATTGGATGAAGCCATCACCACAAAACTCCACAAAACATGCAAGCCAAGCCACATATATTCACCTACCCTCCATACATCACTTTGGCCACCCCTTAGCCACCACCTCCAGCCATCACATCACCTCTGACATCAGTTCCAGACCTGTACCTTACATGACCAGACCTGTAGCAATGATGGCCGAACCCAAACATGACCATAGGTCGAGCCTATGTTGTACCAAAACCACTTTGCCTTGACCTTTAACATTCTTTGCCTTATAACTTACCATACCCCTTCTCATTTCCATTGTAGCCATGCCTTTCCGAGTCCAAACCTGACCTATATGATGCCATACCTGAGCCAAAGCATCATTATGGCCAAGCTAAAGAGTCCCTTAGGCTAAGCATTGAAGTGATTGAGGCATGGTAAAATCATCTTGTTCATTTTTGCTTTTATTTCAATCTGTTCTAATGTTGTTTTGTATTAGAAATTCATGTGTTGTATTTTGTTTTGTTTTGGGTTGTAACACAAGTTATAAGCTTGGATCTCTTCCCACTTAAACCTATTGTTGTGTCATCGTGCCTTCTGGAATCCGTTGTGTCATTTGTATTGCAGTCTCCAGCACCAAAAAGGTGAGTTATTCTCACCAGATAATATGTACTTATATAACTGATAAACCGACACCATTTGAATCTGTAAAGTATATCATCATGCTATATCTATTTATATTATTGTCATATGATGTTCACACATGCTTATACACCTGTTATCTCTTATGTTACTGTTATATCATGTTATTCTGTTCATTTTATCAGTTTATCACACTGCAAGTTCCCTGTAGATTAGAAATCACTATGGGTTGAAATGATACATACCCGAACGGACTTTAGAATAGGGAAAGATCGTTATGGGCTGAAATGATAAGCCTAAGCGACTTTTTATTTATTTTATATAACTTGGGATTGCGGGTTTGAAATGATAAAACCCGGTTTTTCTTTGTAAACTGCGGATTGAAATGATAGACATCCGTATCACTTGACCTAGGCTAGAAAATTATATACAGACCCGTGGTTTATATATTTTTCTAAAACTTATAAAATATTTTAAAATTATAAATATTATGATATTTTGATATAAATTTAAGTAAAAAAATGATTTTATAGAAATATTAGTGATTTTCTATAAATTGAATAATGAATTAAGTAAATGATAAAGTAGAATTTGAACTATAAGTAAATTTTGGAATTTATGTTTTGTTTTAAAAAGGAAATTTTATGAAGTAAGAAAATATAATATTTTGATTTAAAAATGTAATTTAAATGATTTTATAAAATCATAATGATTTTTGAATAAGTTAAAATGTTAAATAAATGAATGTTTAAGTAAATTTTGAAATATAGCTTAAAATTGGAAATTTTGAATCTTTGTTAAAAGTGAAGTTTTATTTAAGTAAAATAAAAGGGAAATAAGCTATATTTTGGGAATTTAAACTTATTGGTTAAGTTAAGAATTTAATTAAAAAAATGAAAATTTAATAATTGAATTTAAATAAGTAAATTGTTATTTAATTTGATTTTGTATGGAAATTTGACTTTATAAAATCATAAGAATAAATGGTATTTAAATGATTGTTTTTAAGTGTGAAATTATATGATTTTATAAGTTAAAAATGATTTATATTAAAAGTTAATTGTTTGTGAAATTGTAATTTAACTCTGAATTTGATTTGACTGCATTTTTGAAATGTAATTGTTTAAAATGAACTAAAGGGGTTAATTTAAACTAAAAGCTATTATAGTACTTTGTAAGTGCTATAGTTGATAAAGATAACTAAAGTTTAGTCGGAAATAAAAGAAACCTATTACAGCACTTAAGCGCTGTCTTTTGTTAAATAACTGTTTTAAACTATAACTTTACGTAGCATTTTATAAGTGCTACGAAAACTATATTTTTGTTGTTTTAATATATTTAATGAAAATTAATCTTTGGAAAATGATATAACTTTGGAAATTAAATGTTAAATTTCTAAAGATAATGAAGAGACGTTTAAATGGTTTTAAATGGAAGAATTTGATTTTGAATGTGAGTTTAAAATGGTATTTAAATTTAATAAAATTAATGGATTAAATGGTATTTTAAATGAATTAAAATGAATGATATTTTGATATTTTGAAATGAATTTGAAATGATATTAAATCTTGGAATGAATAATTAAAGTTTATATTAATATGAAAAATATTTGGTTTACTTGTAATTTGAATCTATTTAAAAGATATTGTACTTATGAAATATAGGATAATAAAGCTTTGGAATTTATTTTATAATTTGAATAGTTATTTTGTGGATTAAATCTATATTTGAAATTTATAAGATTTGAAATCGTCTATGGAAATTTAATTGAAGTAAATGATTGAATTGAATTGAAACTTTGGAAATTTTAATACTTGATTTGAAAGTATAATAAATTCACTTTTAAATGGTTTAAATGAATTATTTTGATTGAAATATAAACTATTTAAAAGGTGACTTGAAATGATAATAAATGAATGATATCTTTAAATTTAAAAAGTATTTAAAGTTGAATATTTAGGTTTGAACTCAAATTATATTTTGGTATATTAAAATGATTTGAAATAAAGTTTTGAAAGGATATGATATTTTGATATATTAAAATGATTTGGAATGAAGTTTTGGAAAGATATGATATTCTGATATATTGAAATAAAGTTTTGAAATAATATGATATTTTAAATATATTGAAATGGTTTGGAATTGATTTAACCTTTATTTTGATAAAGATTTGGATTTGAAATGATATTCTATTTTGAAGTATAAATTACTGTTTTTTTTAATTTTAACCACGGATTATAATAACGATTGGTTGTTAAAGAGACCGGGATCGGATATGGACATACTCTCTATCGATACCGAAAACCACTTTAACAACTGTGTACGCGGTGGAGTTTCCAGAATGAAGTAGGATGGTGGCGACGATCCTAAGGTATATACGTGGACCCAACTCCCGTGAGTTGGCATAAGGTGGCTAAAACAGGAGCGATTGACGGACCAATGAGGTAGCATCTCTGATCGGACACACTTCTTCGATACCATTCTATTACTTGTGATTGATTTGGTGCGCACCCTTGATTTGGGAGTGTTGTTCGAGGTGGGCGGTAGTGGCTGCTATGCGTCACCACCAGTCCGGATGCGTAATTGGTATATCTACCCTGGCATTGCCTAGTTGTGCCGTGTCACCTACCATATCGAGCTTTACTACGATTATGATTTTAAGATCCGACCGCGTTAAGGTTCTCCATCCCCTTAACGCTATTTTCTATATGATTATACTTTACTGATTAGACACTACTGTATATAGCGTATATTACTACATAGTAGATAGTTTAACGGATCCTTAGAGGATGGGCGGTCCCAAGCATCTTCTAAGTTACTTGTACCCTTATTACCGTTCGCTTGAGTTGGTTTACATTATATAAGTATATATTGTCCTGACTCGAGTGTTTTGTGTTTTGCTTTACGCTCGGGTCAGCCTGAGTTATTCACAGATTCGGATTCCACTTTCTGGAGATTTGAATCGCTGGAGATTATCTGCTTGTCTTGTCCTATCTATTTCAGTTCTGTTGTTCTACTCAGCTTGTACTTGGTTATTGTATTTAGACTTCTGTTGTACTCTATCTCTTCTGTTGTATCTTATGTAACCTTGTTATATTTATATAGTAGCTTCATGAACTACTATTTCTTTTACTTCCGCTGCATTATTTTACTCTGTGTCTGTGATCTGTGATTATATTTATTTACTGTATATTCTGAGATTTGCCAAATTTTATTTACAACGCGGTATTTTGGGCAATTCAACTCCGGCATGAGTGTCTACCTATACACTTATAATGGATGCGAATGGTTGAAAATATCGGGTCGTTACACAAATACTAAAGATGCGGAACACAGATAACAAAAGTCTCATATATATATATATATATATATAACTAATGTCAGTTACAATATATTTGACACAATACATATGATACAACTACAACTGTCGACTCTGGAAGTTATATATACAAGTACATTATCGACTAATATACATGAATACCTATCAACCTAAATCAGTACACCGACTACTATAAAATGACGAAGACCATTTCAAAAGATATGAAAAGACTTCATAGCTCAAGTAGCAACCCAAAGCAGGATATCTACAACCTGTAATAACTCGGTCTGACCCGAGTATTACATTCAAAAGAAAATAATACACGGGTCAGTCTAATTCAAACTCAGTTATTAATGCACGAAAGAAATAATAATAATAACCAAATAGACGACAGTCATAGAAATCTCGTATATCCAATTCTTCAATAAGAGAATCGGATAACGGCAGATATAACACTAAACAGTGTTAAACAACAAATCAGCAAATTCAAATCATCAACAAGATAAATAAAAATATTATCGATGATGATGATATGAAAACCACAGAATTGCCTAAACAGCAATTAACAACAAAATAATCCATATTGTTTGGCTGCAGTACACGCTCGCGTGCACTGCCTAGCCACTACAGTGATGAAACACAAAAGCTCAATGAATCAGAAACAAATGGCATCCAATCAAATCAAAATGAACCAGATGGAACTGCAACAACATCCACCCAGTAACCATCAAATGAATGAAGTGCACACGAATGCACAATGAAAACTCCCCATCGAGCACGAGGTCAAACCCGAGCATTTAAACTGGGTTCAACTTAGGTGAAAATTCAAATGAAATGGTCAAGACACAAAAATCAAGCCTCGACCAAAGTTCAAGTCATACCCATGAAAACAGAGGCTAGACAGTCCAGCTCGACCAAGACCAGACTGCAATTTCAAGGTAAAGGAGCGACTCATCATAATTCAAACTGCAACAGATTTCAATATGCACATATCAGACTACATAAAGTCCAAACATGAATCAATGAACATGCTACAGACATGAAGGCAGCCAAACTCAAACCAACCAACAAAGAGAGACCATGCAAACATACATGAACGCATGTAATATATATGGAGCACTGCAACTGTCAATAGTGAAGTACAAACCAAGTGCACATCATACAAGCCCAATGCAGACAATGCCAACAAGCTCGAATGAATCAAAGTGCAGACAGTACAAAACCAAGTAAAGCAGACTACCATGAGCATATATATGTACAATGAAGTATATATATGCAACCAGACTACAAGATGACCCAAACAAGACTACGACTTCAAATGTATAAGACCAGTCCACTTACAACAATGCAAACCTGATCAGAACAGAGGTAGTGAAACTAGATGCAAATGTACAAAGACAAAAATAACTACAACTATATGGTGATACAACAATGGTGCACATGTATATTTCAGTGCAACCCATCACAAATGTGCACCAGCTAAATGTATGCAAATAGTCAGGCAGTGTCAAAGATCACAATGCAAACTCAAACTTGAAGACTATGTGTATATACTACAAGTTCAAGCTTCAGGTCGAAAATACCATCAGGAATTTCATGTTGAACAAGTCATGGCCAAAGTCGAATGTGATACAGAATAATCATGCCAAAGTCATGGAACTGTAGTTTCAAATCAAAGAATCAAGCCACAGTCAAAGCAAGGTGTAACCAAAGTCACGGTGAAATCAACATCATCAGAAAAGGTCAAAGCCGAAGCCATGATCAACAGAGATCGAAGTCCCAAAGAAATCAAAATCATCAACAAAATTCAAATATAACCATTTAAATTCGAAACTGTGGTGATATCCAGCTCTTTCAAAAGCAAGAACTCAACTGAATTTTATAATCAATGATCGAACAGCAGGTCAAAAACATTGAACAAATCAAGTTAAAGCCGAATGCAACAAGAAATCTGACCCAGTCTAATAAAATCACCAACATCGGAACAAAGTCGAACGAAATCGACAGCGTTCAAGTAAATCAACTGCAACACTTTCAACCCAAAGCCGCTAGTATCAATCAAGTGCTCGAAAGCTAACCGAGAATTCAAAACAACAGCCAAAGTCCCAGAGACAAAAATCAAAACCATAGCAAGATTCAAGTTTGAACCCGTCGAAATTCACGCAACAAAACAAGTTGAAGTCAAAGCAACCAACATCGAAGTTAACAAGAACGAAAACGAACTGTTCAAAGCCAGAATCGCAAAGACCACAAGTAAACCAACACGTTCGAATTAGATGTGAGTGGAAACACTCACCTTTGCAATCGATTGAGAATTTGAAGTCGATGCCTACAAAAATCAAAAGCCCCAATCTTCACAGCGGAACGAGAATGAGCAAGCCCTAATTTTGGTCGAGCAGCCATTTTTCTTTCGTTCGTTATTATGTTTTACTTAGGGTTTTTCCACCAATAAAATGAAAAGGGGGTCGGGTCTTTATCTCGATACAACACAGTACCAAAGCAATGAAAACGTGGGCCAAGATTCAAAAAATAAAGCCCACCCAACATTTGACATATTGCTTAAAAGAATTTTAACCGATTCCAAACTCCCGACAACAATTAGCTATCAACAATAATCGTCCAATGACGATAATTAATTGTGATAAAACTCTGGGTGGTTACACAATGTTTAAACCATTTTTAGACTCATTTGAATAAACTAAAAACTGAAAATTTAAAAATATAGTTCCGTTCCAAATAGTTTTAATTTTTTTTTACAAGTGTCAAAATCTATAAAGTCAATAATTAAAACCAAAAACTTTAAAATAAAAAATCATACTTTCTATTCTGGAGCTTATTGCTCCAGGAAATACATAACTAGTCGATTGGTAAACCCAACCAATCGGTGGTTAGACAGTACCTAGAGCAATAAGCTCCAGTCCATTTTCTGATCATTCTGGTAATCATTCAGGCGATCGTCCAGCATGATAAGACCTGCTTTAGGTCTACTATAACATAGTATAAGCTTCTAAACTTGAATAATTACATGGATGATGATATGGATGAATATCTATAAAAGGTTTCGTAAAGTTTCGACTTGATTATGAATTAAAATAACCAAATCAAATATTTTGATCAATTAATCAGCCAATACAAGCATATCTACACTTATTAGTACCCATATCAACATCAGAAACAAATTCATCAAGCATTCAAAGTAAGATCAATAGTTTAAACTGGCGTTTTTTCTTTCCAAATAGCATGCGAACCTTGCTTCAAGCCTCAAACCACAAAACACAACACAAAATCAACCCAACAACTTTGAGAGCTGAATTAAACCATGATTAGAATCTAAAATATAATATTCTAGGATGATATAAGCGATATAGATAGGGTTTAGGAGCTTCTTACCTTGAATTTATCTTGCAAATACCTTAAAACTTTTGATTAAAATGTAATCCTAGCTTAGAAAATGAAGTACGGTGTTTTCTTAGTGCATAAGTTTTAGAAACAAGGATAATAATGAGGGATTGGGATAAGCTTCGATTGGTTATAGGAAAAATAAATGTGTTTTGGGCCTCAGGAAAAATATTTAGGCCCAAATAAGAAGGGAATTAATGTTTTCTTTTTATTTGCCAAGCAACTACTTCATTTCCAGTCTTAAATAATTAAAAGTATTTATTTATTTCTCAAAATTATTTCAAAATACACAAATTTATTTATTTAACAAAAATAATTAAAAATATTTATTTATTTCTCAAAATTATTTCAAAATACACAAATTTATATTATTTAACAATATTAAATTTTAAGTGACTTTTGAATTCACAAAATACATTCAAATTCCAAATTTGAATTTTTAAATCAACATTTCCCATGTTATTCCAAAATAAACCCAAAAATCAAAATTTTGAACTTAGTTCAATAAAACTCCGTAAAATAACTTTTTAATTTCAGTTTTTCAATTTAATACCAATTTAAATCAAAAACTACATTTTATTGTATTTATTTTATTTAGCTCCATATCTAGATGTTACTATTATGAATTAATTAAATAGATTAATATAAATGTTATAGTAATTACATTGAGCTCTTATAGTAAATGTGGTGGCCTTCAGAAATTATTTAAGCAAGTATATATTTATAATAGTTATATGTGTGTTTATTTAATTCTTAAAGCTTTTATTAATATTAAATATTGATTTAATATTAGTAAAATAATATAAAATTGCTTTAATTATATATATATATCTGTGTGTGTGTGTCAATATATATACGCCCAGCTATGTATATGGGGTAAGAAAGGGAAAACGATTTGATCGATGGAGAATCAATTGTTGATTAAAAAGGATTAATTCTTGATTAGAGAAAATAAAGATGAGTGATCTATTTATTTATGGCCCAAAGTATTTATACATAGAGCTCTTCCTCCTCATCCAAAATATATAGATGAAAACCCAAAATATCTTCTCTCATAAACTCTAATTCATAAGCACCCACCTAGGTTAAATAATTAGTACATTGCAACTCCTATTTGTAGAAATCAAAGATTTCTAGGAAGGGTATAATGACCCGACTTTCTAAGCCGATAGAATAAACTAAATTAAATTAAAATATAATGTTCGAATTCAATTTTGGACAAATTTTATTTTTGAAATATAATTTTATTGAATTAAAGCTTATTTGATAAAAGTTTTTGTTTTAAGAAATTAAATTCTTTTTTGAATGTGTTGAACCCGAATAAAATATTTATAGTGGAAACAAATTATTTTTGTATGGTAGATAGTTTTTATATAATCGAAATAGATGAAAAGAATATTATCAGATATTAATAGAATTAATGAAGATGAATAATTATTGAATTTAAATATTTTGGCAAATTCATTGGAATATATCTATTGAAGATCAATTTAAAATTGAAATGAAAATATTTGGTAGGGATTTTTGTTTGAGAATATAAGGAGAATTAAATTTGTAAAGTAAGGAGATAAATGCACTATTTTATTTACATAAAAGGCATAATTGGAAATAAAAAGAGAAAAAAATAAAGCTCATTTTTCTTCTCTCCTTCATTTTGATATCAAACCTAAGCCTATTTTTCTCTCTTCATGCCCTAATGCCTTTTTATTCTCCTAGGCCTAAAAATCATGGTAAAAAAGAGGGAAAAGACGTGTGGCCGTATGAAAAAAGAGAACCTCGTGCATGGTCGGTGATGTCAGCAAAGGACGTCGGGCTATAGGCGGCGATAGAAATGATACCACGAAGGTAGCTAA
Source organism: Allium fistulosum (assembly GCA_030737815.1). NCBI lineage: Eukaryota > Viridiplantae > Streptophyta > Magnoliopsida > Asparagales > Amaryllidaceae > Allium > Allium fistulosum. The sequence goes on from CM060904.1 coordinate 1,070,713,472, forward strand.
ATGCAGGCAAAGTCACAAGTTAGTGGGTGGAAGGCACACAGTGTGAGATGCAGTGCAGTCAAGCTTGTCCAAGGGGCAATGCGATGATCCGGTGGTTGACGCATGACCTATGATGCCAGGAGAGGAAGTGTATCGTGATGTCAAGAGCGGTAAGGCTTAGGCTGGGCATGATTATCCTTTGTTCGTCATTTCGGCGAGTTGTTAAATTCACAACCTTATCAAATTTCATTTGCATGCTATGATTTCCATGATTCCTTGTTTGAATTGGTTAAAATCAGTTATTTCTTCGGAAAGTGATTTATTGCATTGTTGGAAGTGTCAAACTACAGACAAAAATGTATTTCATTGTAAATTGAACTTTATGGTATTGTTTGTTGTTGCACACATATTGTTTGGATGGCCAGAGTTCATCAGAAAGCTACTCGGATCCTTAGAAATTTCCCTAGAGTTGGATAATAATTTATAAAGTGGTTCTGCTCTATGATTTGCATATTAGTTGTTTATTGGTTTAATTATTTTTATAAAAACCTTAAAAAATTCTAAAAAACAAATCAAAATGAATAGTTTTACGAATATTGTTGGAAGATGTTATTAAATTCTATTCATCTTGAGCTCATTTTCTAATTCAAAAATATTACTCTAGATTTTCAAATATAATTTAGTATATTTAAAATGAACATTTTAGATTTTTTTGAAAAGAAATTAATTTTTAAAAGTTGAAAATATGGTAATTATTTTATAAGCCGATTTTTGAATGGATATTTTATTTATCTATATTTGTAAAAATGTATGATCGATTTTTATAAAGAGGATCTTAAAAAAATTCCCAAAATGATTTATAGTATTTAGAACAAATGGAAAGCTTCAAAAAATACTATTTTGGGAAAAATAATAATTTTCATATGTGATTTAATGGTTGGAAAATATTATCAAAGGGAATTATTCTAGGAAGAAATAAAGTTTTAAATTTGATACTAGGATGAGTCCTTAATTTAATAAATCTTATTATTTCTTATTTTAAAGTATGGAAATGGAATTTCAAAATTGTTAAATTATTATTATAAGGTGGTTTTACAGGTTTTGAAGTGAGCAAGGGATTTAAATATTGGTATTGAAATTTCATATTTGGGTTTTGGAAATGGTGAAATCACATTTGAGAAAAATATATTGTAAATTTGATGTTTAAAGGGATTTGTGATTTATAACTCCATATTAGTACTTTAAAGGTTTTAAAGAGTAATTTCAAAGTCTGTGAATTATTTTCAAAGGGATTAGTAGGTTTAAGATTGAAAGAAGATGTGAAAAGTCGACTTCTTTGAAATTTAACATGAGGTTTTAAAATGAAGATTTTAGGAAAAAAAGGATGATATATAATATATAATTATATCCACATCATTTTTAAATTTATAATGGAAATATAATAAATTTATACTATGATATGAATGAGGCATGCACTGATAAGTGGTGCTTGTTATTGTTGTCAGTATGGTTGAACATTCTGTTGTGCTTGCATTGTTGTCAAGTCACCTTTTGATTGCTTATTTAGTTATGTTCTATGTCATATGAGATAGCGTATCTTATAGTGATAGTGTGTGGATTATTTGCTTGATGTTCTTTTTGTTTCATGTTCATTTAAATATTAAATGTTAAGTATACCCTTAGTGACAATAGGTTAAACGACGATTAGGTGGGTTACCGTCGTAAATATGAATATGTAGAGTGAATACATAAAATTTGATCGAAACGATGTGAGACATCAAATAAGCTATTTATTCATACTAGCTGAACCGACTACAGGGTAGCGTCTTGGGTCGTGATAATTTGGCCCCATTATCACAGGTCCAACGATCTACTTTACTGGCACAACAAGTGAGGATAGGCAAATATGATGCGATTGATGGGCAGTGAGGATTTCAAGTAAGGACTGGAGAGGTATTTAGTGTAGTAAATAGATCATGTAGGGGCATCCACAATTCTAGGTCATAGGTATGTCGCACCCAGGCGACATCACATGGTGTCGCCTTAGCTTCTGATAGAGAGAAAATAACTAGAGAATATTAGTTATATAGACACACACACACACAAAGATCAAACTAAAAAGTGTGCTTCATTATAAATGTGATAGTAAATAATTGTGATTTGGAGTGAATCACAGTAGGGTCAATTTGTGATTGTGAGTCGCATTATTATAGAGACTTAACATAGGTGTTATGACATTGTATGCTTAAGCTGCGGGATGGTTAGTTAGCAAGTGCATGGCATTTACCCATATTTATTTACATATGTTTTCATCATGTTATTGTATCGCACACTAATGCACTAACAGCTAGTTCTAGCCTGACCCGGGGTGTGTTATTTGTTTAACAACCTTGGGTCAGACTAAGGTTGTTTTGATAGGATATGTTACTACAATTGTTTATCTCTCTTGGGACTTGAGTCAGTGATGAAGCAGAAGACGATACTGATGCTAATTGTTTGTACTTAGTGATATTGATATATGGTGATATCATGTATACAGTGTGATGTACTTGTGTCGATGATGTTGTATTTGATTATGGGAAGGCATAATTTGTTTTAATTTATGTTATATGTATTATATTACATGTCTCGTTGCATTCTTAGGCTTTGTGTTCTTTTTATATATTATATATTGTTCTGTTCTGGAAAACACATTTGTTTTGTGCCGATATCGAGTACATATATTTCATGTATTATATGTGGTAAGAATACGTACCGGTGTTGGCCCAAGGGAATATTCACGTGTGGTCGCCCTTAGAAAGACTTATTCTCTGTATTACCAGACAGCATTACTATCTAATATTCCTTGGTAGTATAGATATAGAGGTGGGGTGTTATAATTGGTATTAGAGTGGGTTTAGGGCAATATAATATATACGAGATATGAGTCTTGACCTCGGATGAGACTTAGAGTCCCTTGTCCTGCTCAGTTTGTGGTAGTTACCTATATGAAAATGATAGTAGGCTTATGCGATGATTACTGGAGTAATCGCCAGGGGATGTATTTGTTATTTTCTTATTATATAATATTTTTATTTCTTCCTCGTTTGAATATTTGTCTCCATGTAAGATGATAGTGGTTGATGGAGGTAGTGAAGGAAGGATTCGTCGGCTAGACTAGTAGTTTCGGCTTTGGTGATGTAGAATAAACCTCTTTGTGGCCTGGAAATGAGAATGAAGCAGCTCGGTTAGGAAACTTGTAAAAGACCCTAATTTGAATCTCGCAAATATGAGTACTTCACAACACTAAATTGTGATGAAGCAAGTTTGAATTGAAGAATCTTGTAGTGGTTAGAGTTCAACAACAGAAGCTGGTAGTAGCTTTCCACTGCAAGCATTTGTTTTTTTTTTGGTTTTTGCATTTGGTATCTGTTTTGTTGTATTAATGTTTGTTTTTATTTAGGCTTTGTCTAAAATATGAGAATTGAGTAGGAGTTATCACTTAAAGTTATAAACCTACTTAAACCTTGATGATGCCAAATATTAGTAGAAGCCAACTGATTTTCCAAAACGGAACTCCATTGGATAAATAAATCTGTCTAAGAAAATAATGATAATAATAAATATATTATATATAATTAAAATAAGGAATGGAAAATAAAATGAAATAAAAATATAAGCAATTAAATGTTTGCTTGCTTTTGTGAATAGATGCATGATGTGTGATGCGTTGATAAATAGATGTTTATATATAAAAACATCATAAGTAAATATTATTTTGTAAGTAAGCATGCGATTTTGATAAATTATGAATATCATTTTCATAAAATGGTTTGGAGAAAAAACTAATGGTTCATTTTTTGTTAATTGTTCCGCTGAGTGGATTATGAATTCTGGTCGATACGAGTAGCTAATGTATTCATAGGAGTTTCTAAACACTTGAACGAGACAAAGTTGACACAATATTTTGGAAATGGTATAAGTAATGATTTTCTTAGAATTGTATATTGTTTTTTCAGTAACACACACACACACAGATATATATATATATATATATATATAATTATAGAAAGTGAAAATATCATCTTTCTTGATTTAAATATTTTGAACAATGTATGTAGTTATTAGGTGTTAGTGTGAAGTTGAGATCAATAGAGAGATAATATTGATATATAATCCTAGGTGATCAACATTGCAGCCAATTGGTGAAGCGAATTGTTAAAATTTGTGGCAAGGCAATGTTGTATATTTTTAATATAAAATAATTTATTGATTATTATTGTATATAAAGAGAATGTTATGTATTTTAAGGATGTCTTCAAAAAAATATTATGTAAAGATGTTTTGAAAATCATATTCAAAAGAAATAAAAACGATTCATTGAAAAAAAATATACTTATTTACGAAATAAAGTATAAGTATGCAAAAAAAGGGAAGAATTTTTTTATTTTAAAGGTTATGTTTATAAAAATATTGAGGATTTGAAAAAAATGTGGTTTTAAAAGAAAAGAAGTGGAATGCTAACTGATTTTTGGAAATTTACAAATGGGTAAAGGAAAGTATATTGATATAATACTAATGATAAAATAAATTTAGAAGTTGAGCTTTTTAAATATGAAGTTAGAATGGGAAAGAAGGAAAGAAAAACGAAGTTTATAATTAGGTAAAAAGTGTTTGTGAAAAATAAAAAGGGTAATGAATTAAAATCAATGCTAAAAATTTTAAAAGTAAATTTATGTGTTGGCAAAAGTTTTCGAATGATTGAAAATGATATTTCAGACCAATTTTGATAATTTAAAACGTAATTTTTTTTTCTTTTTTGAATTTATCGTGAGAAATTGATTGTCGGGGAAAATAAGCTAAATCTGTAAGTACTTTGAAAAAAAAATACGTAAGAAAGAAAATATAATATGTATGATATGAATTTGATACTTTGAAATAAAAGATTTCAAAGAAAATTCTTACAAAATATTTTAGATTTCGTGAAATATTGTTGAAACAAATTTTTCCAAGAAAGGTAATGTTGTGTTATTTTCGGAAAATATGTATATAACAAAATTTTGGAAGAAATGAGTTATTAATGGAAAAATTGTCGTTCGTTAATAAAAAGTGTTTTGTAATAAACACTAAAAGGAATTTTGAATTTCGTGGTTTTAAAACTTTAAAGTTGAAGTAAACTTGAAGTTGCTAAAACAAAGTTATGAATTTTTTAAATTCTTCCATCATAACTATAACTTTTGGCATTGTGATCGGACTCCATCAACTTTTCTATTGTTAGAAATTTATTAGCATAAGTAATAACTTTCATAATAATCACCTTTTGGAATATTTGAAGTTTGCTATGGTAAGGGATTGTCTTGAATAAATGTAAGAGTTTGGAGATTACATAGAAAATTTCTAGGCTAAAACAATGATTTCTTTTAGTCATAAATCTCAAATCGTTGATCTATTTTTGAAGATTTTATATGTTAACCCGCTTTTTAGCAAAGCAGGTTCCAACTGGACTTAAAAGGTCAAAGCAAAGGTATAATGATTCATAAACTTGGAAACACCCTAAGTAAGACTAGAGAATTGAGCTTAGGAAGTTTGGTTGAAAATTTGGCTAAGTCCTTAACTCACCATCGAGTTAAAGCCTTAAGTCAACCCCTCGAGTTAAGGCCTTAAGTCAACCCCCCGAATTAAGGACTTTGACGAGCTAACGATTTCGACGAGTTAAGGATTTGAGTTGGTACCGGGTTAAGGACTTGAGTTGGTACCAAGTTAACACTAAAGCATCTTCAACTGGACGTACAAGATTGAGACGGAGATGAAATGACTTGAAATTTGACATGTACACTTATAAAAACACAAGGAAGGACTTAGAAAAGGTTTGGAAGCTCAACCCCGAGTTAAGGACCTTAACTCAACCCCGAGCTAAGGAGAACGTCAAGTCGGAATCGGAACGACTTGAAATTTGGTGAGAGCACTTAGAAATAGCAAAAGAAGGGCTTAGTAAAGTTTCACCATGATTGGGCCAAGCACCTAAACTCAACCCCAAATTTAGGACCTTAACTCGACATGAGTTTAGGATTTAACTTGGGTCGGCTTGGGTCTTCTGGCATGACTTTGTCTCTCTCCTGGAATTCATTGCTATTGGACCTCTGACTCTATGCTGCCCAATTTCTTTATAAATACCAACCTACCTACTACCAGAAAAGGATCTTCTTTTCAGTGGATCTCCTTCAACACACTTGGACTTAGAGCTTCCATTACACTTTCTTCACTTCTATTCTCTCCAAATAACATTATTAACTCCACTGTAAATCTGGGATCTACTAGATCATGGCTAGATCGGATCTAACTAGTTGTAATCCAGAGAGAGAACAAATGGTAATAGATTGAAGTGGACGTAGGCCGAAGATTGCGCCGAATTACTATAAAAAAATTATGTGTGTTCTTATCTAACTTCTGCTTTGTCTTTTACTTTTAATCTGAATTGGTGCTTTCATCCGATTTTCGGTTGTTGATCCATTTTTCGGTTAATATTTTGGTGCTTTCACTGAGAACCCTGAACAAGATCTGAAAACTTGAAGCTTGAATCTGGGATTTGGAGAAGATGAAGAGGCCTAATACTAGATCTAAAACATGAGCAACTCAACCATAGGCTGGGGGCAGAGAGGAGGTTTCCTCAAATTCTCACCAATGCATCCTGTGACCAAGGAAGAGATGGAGAGAATGATAAAGGAGATCTAAGTTGGACTAATAACTAGGCAGCATGAGATGCTCTATGGATTCTTCAAAAGGATAGGACAACAGGGAACAACTAGAGTTATTGGAATTCTGAATCAAGGACAAGGAGCTAATGCAAAAGCATTTGGAGATGGAGCAAAGAAAACTAAAACAATGCCTCCACGACTCGAGGGCACGATCAATTTAAATCTAGGATGAGCTTTAATGCCTGGAACAGGTAATCTTGGAGCAAAATTGGCAAATCGGTATACAAATACATGACAATAGGATCTTGGACCAGAAGCCCACCGTTGGAATAAGAGGGCAGACAAATCAGAAACTTCCGTTGAATGACAACCCCATGATCGGGATGGATTGGGGTCTGTTTGATTCCTTTACCATGAATTTGAATAAATGAATCAATATAACCTCAGACCGCTTATACGTGTACGGGAACCTGAACGGTCCCTAGGCATGCTCGGAGTTGGATGTTTGAGATGACTATTTTGGACAATAATAACCCCAAACCACTTAGACATGCACAAAACCTTGATTGGTCCCTAGTCATAATTTAATTTAGATGTTTGGGGTGATTGCTTAGGGTAATAATAACCCCCAACCACTCAGACATGCACAAAACCTAGATTGGTCCCTAGTCACGCTCTAAGTCGGATGTCAAGGATGGATAATTAGGATTTCTACTTATTTGTAATAATATGAATTTGAATTTCGAAATTCAACCGGAGAGTGATGACTGATATTGATCGCCTTACAGTCCCGACCGGAGGGATAGTACCGGAGTGCAAGAAGTAAGTCCCCTCGCTGGAGAGTGGGTGGATGAGCTTACTTAGTCGTTGAGTTCCTTTGTCGGAGAGCGAACAGACTCAGCAAAGATCAGGAGAGATTGAAACCTTAACTTAAACAATAAACGATCCGGAGAGATCGTTCTTATAAATTAAACATTAAATGATCCGAAGAGATCGTCCTCATAAATTAAAAATTAAATGATCCGTAGAGATCTTCCTCTCCACTTAAACAACGATCCGGAGAAATCGCGCAATAAACTTAAAAATAAACGATCCAGAGTGATCGCTAAACGACTCGGAGAGATCGAACCTTAGAATGGAAACAAATTTGATTTTGCGAAAAGGATTTGAATGCCCTGTAATTAGAATAAAATAGCTAAATCATGGATGAACATGGGATGATTTTGATATATGATGTAATAACTTCGAATTAAATCAGATATGTGATGTAATAAGAGTTATGTGATGTAATTATTAGAACCTCTCTTGTTGGATTTTAATAAAAACAACCGTACAATTATACTAAAGAACCTTTAAGCTAATTTCAGGTACATAAGTATCGAAAAGAGACAAACAAATAAGTTCAACATGTAGACACACGATACAAAAAAGGATAAAAGTATATATATAAAGATACAAGAAGAGATATACACGACAGAGACAAGACGAAGGTGATAAATAAAGTAATATTGGTCATAAGTGTCATTTCTAGAGTATACATATGTTAAAATTTCTTCAAAGTGGTATACATACACACACACACACACACAAATGTTTTGATCATAAGTCAATTTCAAAGTTAAAAACAAAAATCACTTCAGGCAGTCGACTGAATAGACCCCCGTAGTCGAATGAATTCATGCACATACATATATACATTTATACACTAATAGTTTTAGTCGACTAAATATAAAATTTAATTGACTAAATGCTAGTTCAGTCGACTAAATTAAGTAATTCAATCGATTAAAACTGCCTATTTTGCACTATTTCTTCTCCATTTAAAACGATGGTTTCTGATCAAATTCAATCGGCTGGTTGATCTCATTCAGTCGGCTGATTGTTCTCAGTCAGTCGATTGAACGTCGTAACAGCTATTTTTAAATTAAAAATTCTGAAAAGATGTTCTTCTCCATGAAGTGATACCACTCTCCAATAATGGCTGCAACTCTTTATCTTGACCGTTTCTCTTTATTAACAGTTGCATTCATTGTTTATCTATATAAAGCAATCAATTTTTGAATTCAATTAACAATTCTATTCTATTCTTTCTATCTTGATTTAAATTCTTAAGCATTCATACAATTTTATATTGCTTTACCTATTTGATCACATGCTCATTCAAGAATACAATTATTATGATCAAAACTTTTCCATTTTCTTCACGTATACTCAATATACCACTCAGAAGAAGATTGTAGGAAGGTTGTACTACATCGACTCATTCGTGTTACTTAGAGCACATGTAACGACCCGTAAATTTCAGTGGTTTTATTTATTTAATTAATTGAATTTTGTGAAATTTTAAACAATAAAATTTTGAAATTTAAATTTGATATTTGAAATGCGTCTGTTTTAACATAGCAACTGGTAAATTTTCATCAGAAAATTTGAAAGTTTATTTTCTAGTGTAATTTTATTCCAATTTATATCAGTTAAAATTGATGATAATAAAATGTTTTCCAAACCTAAATATTTTTACATAGAAAATTTGTAAATCATCTTCTGAGTGAGACGTCATCTTTCATTTCATCAAATTTGGACTGTTATTGCTCCATCGATCTTATTTTCGACGATATAGCAGCATTTTCGGTACCGATACCGACTTTCGATCGAATAATCATGCCACTGATATCTGTATACCGTTTTGATCGTCTTGTCGTGCTGATCTCTACGGTATATTCAATGTTGTGTTGTGAGGTCCGTTACGCGACGGAAATGATAAAACGGACCGCCGTATCGGTTACGAAATTTGCAATCTTTTGGTTCCTGTCCATTCCAATTTCTCAACGGTCGAATTCCTAACAGTCATTTACCTTTATTATTTCAGCTGAATTCTCGGTTGACTCTTTCTATTATGTGAGTGAATATATCTTGCGTGCCCCTTCATTTCTTTCCTCTCTTCATTCTGAAATAAGGCAAATGGTAAACATATCACTTGTACTTCGAGTTTGCCCGAGTCTTCCTCTCCTATTCCCGAAACCGTAACCGAAGAAAACCCATCCGCCTTCCCATCAATGCCATGGCAACCCGAACTCCCCGCCCATGCCTCGCCACCTCTGCAAACCCGACCCTGCCTCGGCATCACCTCCGCATCCACCACCGTCTTCGACAGCACCCCTCATCCACTGGACATGCGAGTAACCGTGACCACCAGACGAACAACCAACATGACCAACCTCTTTTTCCCACCTGCTCCTTTTTCGTCCCTCCTCCGAGACCAAAACCCAATCACACCACGACCTTAGCCTAATCCAAGCCTCTGCAACCCGCTGTCCCATCCTGTTCGTAGCAACCCATCACCGCACGCCATAACCGCAAGCCACCCAACTGAGCCTGCCCCTCAGACCACAGCCGCGTTTCCCCCTCTAGCCAGCAATCTCCGACCCGCCTGGCGCGACAACCGCCCGCTCGAACCCCATACCTGAAGCCGAACCTCCCTGACCCGTGTCAGACTTCGTATAGCAGCCGGGTATTGCATCATCTCTGCATTGAAATTTGCATTTGATCCATGTTTTCCTTTACCGTGTATATAGGCTGCATTGATTTCCTTTTCTCTCTGTCACTTAGTTGCATAAGAAATGTGTGCACTGATATATATTTGGGTGAACCTGCCTCTGTTTTCATGCTTAAACCCACGCATATGTGATGTATGGATATATGTCTGTATGGGTTTCTTCATTTCCTTCTGTTTTATTTCGTACACGTTGTGTCTGAGTATACACGTGATGTGTATGCTATGCATATATAAACAACAAGGCATATATTTTTGTGTAAAGCATATATGTTCATTTCTGATATAAAATATTGTATGTTGGATAGTTGTCTGGTATGAAGCTAAGTTTATAAAATGGATATGTATACTATATTATATTTTATTATTTTATATTATAATACATTTTTTTAGTGAATTATATTATAAGTTAGCTTGCTGTTATGTTCACACGTGATGTAAGAAAAGTTATACAATACATGTTATATGCTCTTTAAATAGATATAATTTGTTGTGGATAACAGCTTAAACTTTGATATTTGGGTTTTCATATTTGCAGTTTTTCAACTTACAGTTTTACTTATTTATTTACTCTGCATATGTGCGAATATTTTAGCTTTAAAGTATATATTACATTATATATATATATATGTATTGTTATAAGTGTTGTTTAAAATATATTTTTGCTGTATGTATATATTTACAAAAATATGCCCGTATTTAAATAAGTGATTCATATATATATAACATGACGTTAGTTGTTGTGAATGACTTAGTAATGACATTGTAATATAATACATATAGATTTTTCGAAGATGGATTTGAATTAAATATTGATATTAGTAGAGATAAAGAAATGGTTTTGACATGTGTTTTAATTTGAAACAATAATTTTGAATACATATACATATTTAATTTAATATGTGTTTGAAATTTAAAAATATGATTTTTATAAATAGTATATATATATATATAGTTATACATATAAGTTCATTCATACCATTTATCTTCATCGAGGTCATTCTGATTTGATTTCGTTAATTCCTATTTATCAGCTCTATCCGTCGAATTCGTACCAATCTAGCTTTGCTTTGAAATTCGTGCCTGGATTCATAGCTCAATTGATCGTCAAATCATCCCTAGCCTCGAAAGGTGAGTAATCACTCTAATTAATGTTCTTATATTTATTAAATTTGATTTCAATTGAAATGTCAATTGAAATATGCTGCTGTTAGTTATTTATAATGTTATATATATGTCATTATCTGTATCTGTTCACCTGTGACATCTGACACCATTATCTGTTATTTATATTGTTGATATATGTCTGTTGCTGTTGTTATTTTATTATTATATCTGTTATCTCTCTGCAAGTTCCCTGTTAGTATAGAATCACTATGGGTTGAAATGATACATACCCGAACGATCTTGTATAATAGGAGAAAATCGTTATGGGTTGAAATGGTAAACCCAAGCGGTTTTCAATTGATTGAATTTGGGATTGCGGGTTCAAAAGATATATACCCGTATATATATTTTAAATTGCGGATTGAAATGATAAATATCCATATCACTTGACCATAGGATAGAAAATTATATACAGGCACCGTTGGTCTATATATAAATATTTTGAAAATGATTCCTATGGTTTTGAAAAGAAATATATGGTTTTGATAAATATTGATTTTTAAGATTCATTAAAGTTGATTTAAAAAAGTTGATAAATAATATGTTTAAGTATTTATTTAATATCTATATTTTGAAATATAGAATTTATAATGATTTGAAATTGATTTGAAATTATATTTATTTAAGAATTATACTTAAATAAGTTTGATTTGGAATTTATTGAACTTGAAATTTTAAAGATATGTTTTATACTTGAATTTGAAATTGAATAAAAAGGGACTTAAATGAATATTTCAAATTTATATAAATTTAAATGGGATATTTTGTTTATTTAAAAATTTGTAAATTAAGTTGTATTTAGATGTTATTGAAATGATTAAGTAAATATTTCAAAACTAAATAATAGTAAAGTGAATTTGGTATATATATGAAATTATCGAATTTAGTTTTGAAATTGTTGAATATATTGGCTTTGAAATATATTGAAATTAAAATGGTTTATTTTGTGGTTCAAATTTGTATTTGAAACCAATATAATTTGAAATGATTTATTTGGAAATTGAATTGAATTGAATTAAATGTGAAATTTGGAATTCGAGTTGATTTGAATTGATTTATGAATTTGTGGAAACTATTTATTTTATAAAGTAATTTTAAATTATATTTAAAAATATTGATATTTTACATTATAAATTATTTTGATACAAACTATTTAAATATAAATCATTTTTTTATATAAATCATTTTATTTTAAACCATTTTAACTTATAACTATTTATATAAACTATTTTATTTATAAACTATTATATTATATATACTAATTTTAAATATCTAAACTGTTTAAAAGAAAAGTGTTACGATTTCCAAAATGCTATAATTTCAAAGTGTTATGATTTCCAAGATGCTATGATTTCGAAAGCGTTATAACTTTGGAAAAGTACTATGATTTTGAAATGGATATATTTGAAGTGAAAATGATATCGTATTAAATTGGGTTTTGAAATGATAATGATATTTTGGTTTTGAGGTATAAACTATTTTGAAATGACCACGGTGTTATAATAACGATTGGTTGTTAAAGAGATCGGGATCGGATATGGACATACTCTCTGTCGATACCGAAAACCACTTTGACAACTGTGTACGCGGTGGAGTTTCTAGAATGAAGTAGGATGGTGGCGACGATCCGAAGGTATATACGTGGACCCAACTCCCGTGAGTTGGCATAAGGTGACTAAAATAGGAGCGATCTCGGGCCAGTGAGGTAGCACCTCGTTTCGGACACACTTCTTCGATACCATTCTATTACTTTGTGATTTTTGGTCGCCACCCTTGATTTGGGAGTGTTGTTCGAGGTGGAATGGTAGTGGCTGCTATGCGTATCCATCAGTCCGTGTGCGTAATTGGTATATCTACCCTGGCATTGCCTTGTGTGCCGTGTCACCTACCATATCGAACCCACTACGATTATGATTTTAAGATCAGACCGCGTTAAGGTTCTCCATCCCCTTAACGATATTTTCTATATGATTATACTTTACTGATTAGACATTATTATAATAGCGAATATTACTACATAGTAGATAGTTTAACGGATCCTTAGGGGATGGTTATCCCAAACATCCTTTAAGTTACTTGTATTTCAGTTGATATTTCACTTGAGTTGGATTTATTGATATAAGAATGTTAATCCTGACTCGAGTGTTTTGTGTTTTGCTTTACGCTCGGGTCAGACTGAGTGATACAGCATTTGAGACTCACCTTTGGAGTTGGAGCTTCGCTTGGAGATCCAGCTATCTATCGATCCTGCTTTCAGTTATTCAGTTGATTCCAGTGATGTATTCAGATCTTGTATTTGATTATTGTATTGAGACATCTATTGTATTCGAGACTTCTGTTGTATCTTGTTTGACTCTATTATATATATATAGTAGCTTCAGGAACTACTATCCTTTTGTTTCCGCTGCATTATTGTTATATTACTATGTGTCTGTGATCTGTAATTATTTTATTTACTGTATATGTTGAGTTTTGCCAAATTTTATTTACAACGCGGTATTTTGAGCAATTCAATTCCGGCATGAGTGTCTACCTATACACTTATAATGGATGCGAATGGTTGAAAATATCGGGTCGTTACAGTTGGTATCAGAGCTCTGGTTTTAGGAAAAACTCAGCATATATAGTAGATTTAATTACGGAATCACTTTCGTTCGAGCTTGAATCTCTTCCTCATTGACTCGGTTTCTTTTGGATTTTGGAACGTTCCCTTCGGTTCCAGAATCTATCCTTGTCTACCCTATTCGTGTCTTCTTTATTTTGGAGTATCCCATAACTCCACTTCGAATGATCTCTATAATAAATCGGCGGTCTTACCAATCTCTGAATGATTCGTAAAGGGGTGAAACTCCTTTATAGTCGATATTAATTCATCGAAGATTTCTGTATCCTCGGTTTACGATGCTACTATCTTTTGCTATACCTAAATTCTATCTCAATCTTATTTTGAAGTCATGGTTGACCCGGTTAAGGTTTCCCGCGATTTATACAAGTCTATCCATTCTTGTCTCACATTGAAATCTATTTATCTTCCTATCGAACCTATCGAACCTATCTTCTAGTTGAATTCTATTTGATTTGGGTCCCTCTAATCTGAATCTCTATTCTTGTTTGAAATCCATTCTTGTATTGTCAAGGGAGGATTGTTTGTAGTTTATATTAAAATATTTTATATATTGTGTTGTTTGAGTTGTTGATGTTGATTTGGGTCTTCGATCGATTCGTCTGATCAGCGATATCGATAGGATTCCCAAAACACTTGAACAGAGCAGACTGACACAATATTATTTTCAAATTTGGTAAATGAAATAAATTTGTATGATTATATTATAAATTTATAAGTATAATTTTCTGGAATTCAATAAGTTAATTAAATTAGTTGTTTGAAATGATAATATTTGATTTTCATTTATTGTTCTAAGTGAATTTATAAACATGGTTTATAAATTGATTTGGAATTGAAATGAATTTAAATCAGGAATTTGAGAATTTAATTTCCGATGATTTCAAACTTTGATTTTAAAAATTTTAATGTATATTATATAAAGTATTTTCGAATATAAATAATTTTCAAAGAATTTTAATGTTTAAATCAGTACTCTTCTATTTTGTCGCTAGAAAATAATTTCGGTGATGGCGGCCGCAACATCGACATTCATTTTCGAGTTTCGAAGTGAAGAGACCATTCAGTAGCTTTGCTACACTTTTGTTTGGAAATTTAATTTGATTTGAATTTTTGTGGTATGACCTGATTTATTATATATATATATATTTATATATAAATTTAATTTGATATAATATATACTATATACATTTATCTCTAAATTGTTTGAAGTAAATCGGAAATCTAATTCTTAAATTTTTTTTAGGATGATTTTAATTATAAATAAATCCAAAATTTTGAATAAAATTTAAACTGGAATAATTGAATTGGAAATTTTACTTGTATAATATTCAATTACATTCTAATACAACTTACCTAAATTACTCAAAGAAAAATTGTAATTGGATAATATACAATATAAAATGTTTTATAAATAAAAATTGAGTGTTATAATAAATGTTATACACTTAAATTTTATTATAAAGATGTTAATAGAGATAAATAGGACAATAAGTTAATTGAATAATAGATGAGGCAAATAAATTTGTTTTAAAGGAATTAATAAATTGAAATTAGATCAACTTATGGAAATACCTTGAATTTAAAATCAAATATTGAATATAAATTAATTTAAATTGGAATTTATATGGTTTAAATTAATTTATATGGTTTAAATATATGTGTGACGACCGCCCACGACCCCTGCACCGAATCTAGAGATAGTACGCTGTAAAGTGTGCCAGGCGACCATGGACGATTGTCAGGGTAAAATAAAACAACAGAATCTATCGTATTACTCACAGCGCATGGATAAAATACAATAGAACATATGTATAGTGAAGCTTTACAGAATAAAATGACATCATATAAAACTCCATAATAGTTGAATACAAGCATCCAAATAGTCAATACATCAAGCCTCACTACATATCTCTCAAAGAATACAAAACAGCGGAATATCCAGTACATATAATAAGAAGATAATATGCAACCCTCCATCTCGTCTTCGATATCAGCATCGTGAGAAAAGAACAGCACCTGTCACCTGCTACCTAGTCTGCCTGTCCCAAAATGGACGAACAGCCCAAGGCAATAAGAATTAAAAACATAAAGCCTTGAGTCAGACAACAGTCTTAGTGAGCAGTAAATTAACTAACAACATACCAAAAGAGCATAAAGGAAAAGGAATAGGAATACAACCCTCCCACTCCAACCTCATTCTACAGTGATAGCCTCCAGACACACACTAAGCAGAAGCAAACATAGCAGAGCATACAATTTAAAGTAAACCTACTATCACTCGAGTCAAGGGCGATGTTTTCCAAGTACCAAGGCCTAAATCAGATAAGCACCCAGAAAATACCGCTCTTGAGTCCGAATGACAATACAACCAAACATCCATGACTCTGGCTATCACTGTTATCATTGCTTCGATATCACCGTTAATTGAATGACCGGCACATTCTTTCAGCCGTCCGTCAAGGGCTAATGGAAATGCCGGTTCTAGACATAACTCCCGCACGTCGTCGCAACCCGTGCCTAGGACTATCGAACCTGCCCAGAGTACTCGACCGTCAACAGTTGGTCGTTGGGACTATCGAATCTGCCCAAACGTACTCTTGCTTAGAGCATGCTAGAACCTTCAACAACGATGCTATCCAAGCCTCCTAGTCATCCTCCTCGACGACTATTCTCATATCCGTTCATTATCCTCAACTCGAATCATATCACCGAGTTATCAACATGCTTGGAATGATCCCGTCTGGATTAGACCAAGTCTTCATCACATGATGCCTCGCTTCATTACATCCTCGCAAAGCCTCATCTCAACATCACATCATCAAATCTATGCATAAGAGCTTCATCATCCCGCTACATATGCCACGAGCAGCTTTCCCAATTCAAGAGCCTTTCCCTTAGCTTTTGAATCATCTTTGATCTAAATCTAATCATCAATCATCTAGTTCATAACAATCAATCAAATCAAACATCAATCCAAGCAATCAAGCATTCAAATATGACCTAAGTAGACAATTATAACAATAATGGCATTTTCGTAATTAAAGAGCTGAAAGTCCAATAAGCATGAACACATGGATTATATCTCTACAAACTTGATGAATGAACTTGCATAGGTTAACATATGATAAAATGGAAGTAACATCATCATGAACAATGGATCTATATGGATCTACACTTAGGATGAAGAAAATGCATGGAAATCACTATTTTAACACCAAATCGAGCCAACAATCCGATATACTCCTTTGGATCCGTGTGAGAGATAATCACCACTCACCAAATCACCTAAACAACCTCAAATCAACACGCTTCAGATCTGGACAGCGAAGGATCAAGCTTGATCTATCACGAATCCGCTTCAAACGATGAAATCTCTCTTGAAAAGATGAAGATCTTCAACTTTAGCTCTTGAATCTTCAATCTTGATCTTCGATTTGGATGGAATGAAGCACTAGATTAGAGTGGAGAAAAAAAGTGAAGAAGTGTAGAAGTCGAGCTCTCAAAATGGCAGCACTTCGTCGCTTCAAAAATCCGGATCCCAAAAAGTGAGAAAAACCCTTCCTATTTATAGCTGAAATTCCACTAAGTCGTAACTCGGCTATCTCCTAAGTCGTCTCCGACTTATACCCCATACGACCTATGACTTACAGCTATGCCATCCTACGACTTAACCAGAAGCATCTGCGACCTAACAACTCAGGCGCTACAACGATTCTCAACAAAACAGCTATCTCCTAAGTCGTCTCCGACTTATACCATGCGCGCCTACGACTCAACAAAACCCAAATCCCCTACGACTTAAGACTTAACAAAACCCCCAGTCTACGACTTAATTCGTGCGCCTATCTCATAAGTCGGTTACGACCTAACTGGGTATACGACTCAACTACTAAGTCGTCTACGACTTAAAACAGTACGACTTAACACAACACTCCTTAACACGGCCACGACTCAACTAGGCTACGACTTAAAGGATACGACTTAACTGGTTAGACGACTTATCACTTAACTCGGTCAGCTCTTATGTCGTAAATCCCTAGGTCGGTCACTTACTTGAGTCGCCCAATTTCTTAAGTCGGTCATACGACCTATCCTATCCCACGACTTACTTCCTCCACGTCCTAAGTTACCAACCGATCTAACCCTTAAGTCCTCACCAACTTAAGTCTATTCCTTAGGTCGCCAAACCCTGGGTCACTCCTATCTCCTAAGTCGTATACGACTCACGACTTATGCTAAGTCGTGAACGACTTAGGACTTAGGCAAAATTTGCCTAAAATCTGAAATGGCTCAAAATGCTAAAACTCCAGATTTGACGAACTTTTCGATCCGTGAAAATACGGGTCGTTACATTCTCTCCCCCTTAGGAATTTCGTCCCCGAAATTCCAAGCAAACAAAGCAATCAAAACTATTCTGTACGCCTATCATCCATAACAATCAGCAAACCATGCATCCAATTCTAGCTTAGCGTACAGAATTCTAAGATTTAGAACAAGTTACAATATCGTGAGATGAGACGACACCTTAGGGCCATACCTCGAAGAGTTCAGGATGAGCTGCCTTCATCCTCTCTTCCACCTCCCACGTACAGTCGTTATCATCATCACTCCATTGTATCTTGAGCAACTTAACTATCTTCCTCCTAAGCTGTTTCGTGTCGGTTTCAACAACACGAAGCGGCTTACGAGGTCTTCTACCAACAGGATCAACTTCGAAATCTTCACAGCTATCAGCAGAAACCACTGTATTTGAGTCGTGCACATACTTCCGTAGATATGATACATGAAAAACATTGTGCACACCCGACATCTTCTCAGGTAACTCCAACCTATATGCGAGCTTTCCAATTCGCTCGATGATCGGGAATGGTCCAACAAATCTCGAAGTCAATTTTCCTTTCCTCCCGAATCGGATAACATTCTTCAGTGGAGAAATCTTCACAAAAACCATATCTCCTACATCAAATTCCAAATCCTTTCGACGCTTATCAGCATAACTCTTCTGACGGTCTTGGGCTGCCTTCATTCGTTGCCGAATGATCTCAATACAATCTGAAGTCTGTCGAATCATCTCTGGCCCAAGTATCAGCTTTTCTCCAGTTTCCAACCAACATGTCGGAGAGTTACACGGTCTTCCATACAATGCCTCATACGGTGCCATACCAATGCTTGACTGGTAACTGTTGTTGTACGCAAACTCCACCAAATGAAGGTGATCTTCCCATGATCCTCCGAAGTCCAAAACACATGCTCTAAGAATATCTTCCAAAACTCGGTTGACTCTCTCGGTCTGACCATCTGTTTGAGGGTGATAAGCTGTACTCAAACACAACTCGGTTCCCAAAACTTCCTGGAAGCTCTTCCAAAATCGACTAGTGAACAATGGGTCTCGATCGCTCACTATACTCTTCGGAATACCATGGAATCGAACTATCCACTTAACATACAACTCAGCCAACTTTGATGCAGTCCTAGTCGATCGAACAGGAATGAATCTTGCGCTCTTAGTCAGACGATCCACAATTACCCAAATCCCTTCATTTCCCGTTCTGGTTCTAGGTAATCCATCAATAAAGTCCATCGATATTTGCTCCCACTTCCATGTAGGAACTTCTAATGGCTGAAGCAATCCACTTGGCTTTTTCTGTTCAGCCTTCACCAACTGGCAGTTCATGCACTTGGAAATAAAATTTCCAACATCCTTCTTCATGCCTTCCCAGTAGTAGGTTCTCTTCATATCCCGATACATCTTATTTCCACCTGGATGAATTGTCAACTTCGAGTGATGACTTTCCTTCAGAACTTCACTCCTCAATTCATCTATATCGGGATCAACTAGTCGTCCTTGCTTTCGAAGCCAACCCTCTCGATCGACCTCGAATCCTTTATCCTTTTCTGGATCCAATCCAGATTCCAATTCACGGATAATCTTGACAAGCTTATCGTCTCGCTTTTGGCTCTCGCCAATCCTTTCCACAAGAGAAGGTCTTATCGATAAGTTTGCCAACATCTCAGGTTCCAATTCACATCTAGGCCTGAAGTCAAATCCAGCTAAATACTCGAGACTCTTCCATTCTGAAAACATGGCTCCTAATCCTGCATGTCTTCGACTTAACGCATCTGCCACTGCGTTACCTTTTCCCGGAGTATAAGCTATACCAAAATCATATGATGCCAAAAACTCTAGCCAACGTTGCTGCCGAAGATTCAAATCCTTTTGGGAGAAAAGATACTTTAACGACTTATGATCCGTAAACAACTCGAATTGAACTCCCAATAGATAATGTCTCCACATCTTCAGAGCAAAAACAATCGTCGCTAACTCCAAATCATGAGTCGGGTAATTCCTTTCATGCGGCTTCAGTTGTCGACTTGCATACGCAACAACTTTATCCCTCTGCATCAGCACTGCTCCAAGTCCAGTACCACATGCGTCGGTGTAAACCACCATCTCATCATTCCCACTAGGAATAGTCAAAACAGGAGCACTTGTCAATCGCTCTTTCAGGATTCTGAAAGCTTGCTCACACTTAGCCTCCCAACTGAACACTTGGTTCTTCTTCGTCAATCCTGTTAACGGTGCAGCTATCTTGGAGAAGTCTTTGATAAACCGTCGATAATATCCCGCTAATCCAAGAAAACTTCTCACATCAGATGCATTCTTAGGTCTAACCCAATCCTGGATTGCTGCCACCTTAGCGGGATCAACCGCTATTCCATTTCCAGAAATCACATGGCCTAAGAACCTCACTTCACTCTTCCAGAAGTGACACTTCGAAAACTTATCCTTCAGCTGATGTTTCCGCAAGATTTCCAAAACAATACGCAAGTGCGTCTTGTGCTCTTCTTCCGTTCTGGAATAAATCAGAATATCATCCACGAACACAAGTACGAACTTGTTCAACTGATCTCTGAACACTCTATTCATCAGATCCACAAAATATGCTGGCGCGTTAGTCAATCCAAACGGCATTACCAGCCACTCAAAGAAACCAGATGGTGTCCGAAAAGCAGTCTTCGGCACACTATCCTTAGCTACTCTTAACTGGTGAAATCCCGTTGCCAAATCCATCTGAGAAAACACCTTAGCTTCGTGAAGCTGATCAAACAAGTCATCTATCCTCGGCAATGGATACTTGTTCTTCTTAGTCACTTTATTCAGCTCACGATTATCTACACACAACCTCAACGATCCATCCGCTTTGGTAACAAACACAACTGGTGCACCCCATTTGGACACACTACGCCGAATGAATCCTTTCTGTAAAAGATCATCAACTTGCACCCTCAACTCTTGCTGTTCCCTAGGCGCCATCCGCCTAAGAGGCATCACAACAGGTCTGGCTCCTTCAACTAGATCGATACGAAACTCAATCTCTCTATGCGGCGGTAACCCTTTGACCTCATCAAAGACATCCTCAAATCCATTAGCGATTGGCACCGATGACAGTCCATCCCGTGGAACAACCAGCGAATACATAAAGCTCATGAAGACGCCTTCCTCATGCTTACATCGTATCACAACCTTTCGCCCTTCCACATTCTCGACTGTCACCTCCAACCTTTCACAATCAACCTTTGCCGCATACTTCCTAAGCCAGTCCATACCCAAAATAATTCCAAACCCCGCAAAGTTCAGAACAAAACAATCACAAACAAAAGAGCAATCATGACTCGATACAATCAGACCATGGCATAGCATACACAAACAGGACGAACCCCCAACTGGATTAGTCACAACCAATGGCCTATCGACAATATCCGGCTCCAAACCTAACCGGCCTACGAGTTCATTACAAACAAACGAATGCGACGCTCCAGTATCAAACAAAACTCTAACTGGAACACCACATAAGAAAAGAGTACCTTGAACAACCACACTCTTTCCTTTCTCTTCAGCAGTAGGAGCTTTCGAAGACGACGGAACAGCTCCCAAAGCATAAGCTTGCACAATCTGCTTGTCCTTCCTTGGTTCTGGACAATTCTTTCTGATGTGCCCTGGCTTGTCACAGTTGTGACACTTCATCGGCACCTTCGGATTCTTACAATCCTTAGAGAAATGGCCCTTCTGCTGACAATTGTAGCAATTCACCTCGCCTTTCGGCTTCTTCTGGCCATCCTTACCCTTCTGCTGTTGCTGCTTCCTCTTCTTGTTTCCACCCTGCTGGTGTTTAGACTCTTCCCTGGTCACAGCAACAACAGATCCTTCCTTAGGAAACAGACTCTCATGCCTAAGAGCTTTCTCCACAAGCTTCTCAAATGAATCGTCCAAATGATCCACCAACTGTCTTCCCAGACAATTGTCCAAGCCTGTCACAAACTTCTCATTCTTCTGATATGCAGACTCAATATATGACCGGGCATACTTGGACAAAGCTTCAAACTCAGAAACATACTCAAGAACTGATCTTCCACCTTGCTTGAGCTCTACAAACCTCTTGAACAGACTTCTGAGCTGTAGAAATGAACTTAGCTTCAAACCTAACTTGGAATTGCTCCCAAGTAATCTCTTCTTCTGGAGTAGTGATGGTAATAGAGTTCCACCAATCAAAGGCTCTCCCTTGAAGCTGCCTTGATGCCAACTTCCTCTTAGTTGCATCCTCAATTCCCAAATCACCAAATATCCTTCTACAAGCATCCATCCACCTCTGGACCTCAATAGTTGATTCTGTTCCCAAGAAAACCTTCCCTCCAAGAGCAGTATAATCCTTGCACAACTTAGCAAAATCCACTGGTTTCGGAGTTTGGACTTGAACTCCAACATCTACTGCTGCCCCCGGAACTGGTATCCTTCTCATGATCGAAGTCATCATAGCTTCGAACATGGCTGCATAATCAGCAGTCTCTTCAGTAGCACGGCTTTCCCTAGCAACTGGTCTCCCTCTTCGACTCATTCTCAATATCTATAAAAAGGAATGATTAGAACATCTAGAGAAACAACTGCATAAAGGACTCAAACTCTACTAAGCTACTATATTATATATAGTATTCGTCCATCAAAATACAATTACGTCTCTCATACGTAGTTACGTCAGCGAGCGTTGGGTAAAATCGATTAACCAAGGCTCTGATACCAAATGTGACGACCGCCCATGACCCCTGCACCGAATCTAGAGATAGTACGCTGTAAAGTGTGCCAGGCGACCATGGATGATTGTCAGGGTAAAATAAAACAACAGAATCTATCGTATTACTCACAGCGCATGGATAAAATACAATAGAACATATGTATAGTGAAGCTTTACAGAATAAAATGACATCATATAAAACTCCATAATAGTTGAATACAAGCATCCAAATAGTCAATACATCAAGCCTCACTACATATCTCTCAGAGAATACAAAACAGCGGAATATCCAGTACATATAATAAGAAGATAATATGCAGCCCTCCATCTCGTCTTCGATATCAGCATCGTGAGAAAAGAACAGCACCTGTCACCTGCTACCTAGTCTGCCCGTCCCAAAATGGACGAACAGCCCAAGGCAATAAGAATTAAAAACATAAAGCCTTGAGTCAGACAACAGTCTTAGTGCGCAGTAAATTAACTAACAACATACCAAAAGAGCATAAAGGAAAAGGAATAGGAATACAACCCTCCCACTCCAACCTCATTCTACAGTGATAGCCTCCAGACACACACTAAGCAGAAGCAAACATAGCAGAGCATACAATTTAAAGTAAAACTACTATCACTCGAGTCAAGGGCGATGTTTTCCAAGTACCAAGGCCTAAATCAGATAAGCACCCAGAAAATACCGCTCTTGAGTCCGAATGACGATACAACCAAACATCCATGACTCTGGCTATCACTGTTATCATTGCTTCGATATCACCGTTAATCGCAACCCGTGCCTAGGACTATCGAATCTGCCCAGAGTACTCGACCGTCAACAGTTGGTCGTTGGGACTATCGAATCTGCCCAAACGTACTCTTGCTTAGAGCATGCTAGAACCTTCAACAACGATGCTATCCAAGCCTCCTGGTCATCCTCCTCGACGACTATTCTCATATCCGTTCATTATCCTCAACTCGAATCATATCACCGAGTTATCAACATGCTTGGAATGATCCCGTCTGGATTAGACCAAGTCTTCATCACATGATGCCTCGCTTCATTACATCCTCGCAAAGCCTCATCTCAACATCACATCATCAAATCTATGCATAAGAGCTTAATCATCCCGCTACATATGCCACGAGCAGCTTTCCCAATTCAAGAGCCTTTCCCTTAGCTTTTGAATCATCTTTGATCTAAATCTAATCATCAATCATCTAGTTCATAACAATCAATCAAATCAAACATCAATCCAAGCAATCAAGCATTCAAATATGACCTAAGTAGACAATTATAACAATAATGGCATTTTCGTAATTAAAGAGTTGAAAGTCCAATAAGCATGAAAACATGGATTATATCTCTACAAACTTGATGAATAACTTGCATAGGTTAACATATGATAAAATGGATGTAACATCATCATGAACAATGGATCTATATGGATCTACACTTAGGATGAAGAAAATGCATGGAAATCACTATTTTAACACCAAATCGAGCCAACAATCCGATATACTCCTTTGGATCCGTGTGAGAGATAATCACCACTCACCAAATCACCTAAACAACCTCAAATCAACACGCTTCAGATCTGGACAGCGAAGGATCAAGCTTGATCTATCACGAATCTGCTTCAAACGATGAAATTTCTCTTGAAAAGATGAAGATCTTCAACTTTAGCTCTTGAATCTTCAATCTTGATCTTCGATTTGGATGGAAGGAAGCACTAGATTAGAGTGGAGAAAAGAAGTGAAGAAGTGTAGAAGTCGAGCTCTCAAAATGGCAGCACTTCGTCGCTTCAAAAATCCGGATCCCAAAAAGTGAGAAAAACCCTTCCTATTTATAGCTGAAATTCCACTAAGTCGTAACTCGGCTATCTCCTAAGTCGTCTCCGACTTATACCCCATACGACCTATGACTTACAGCTATTCCATCCTGCGACTTAACCAGAAGCATCTGCGACCTAACAACTCAGGCGCTACAACGATTCTCAACAAAACAGCTATCTCCTAAGTCGTCTCCAACTTATACCATGCGCGCCTACGACTCAACAAAACCCAAATCCCCTACGACTTAAGACTTAACAAAACCCCCAGTCTACGACTTAATTCGTGCGCCTATCTCATAAGTCGGTTACGACCTAACTGGGTATACGACTCAACTACTAAGTCGTCTACGACTTAAAACAGTATGACTTAACACAGCACTCCTTAACACGGCCACGACTCAACTAGGCTACGACTTAAAGGATACGACTTAACTGGTTAGACGACTTATCACTTAACTCGGTCAGCTCTTATGTCGTAAATCCCTAGGTCGGTCACTTACTTGAGTCGCCCAATTTCTTAAGTCGGTCATACGACCTATCCTATCCCACGACTTACTTCCTCCACGTCCTAAGTTACCAACCGATCTAACCCTTAAGTCCTCACCAACTTAAGTCTATTCCTTAGGTCGCCAAACCCTGGGTCACTCCTATCTCCTAAGTCGTATACGACTCACGACTTATGCTAAGTCATGAACGACTTAGGACTTAGGCAAAATTTTCCTAAAATCTGAAATGGCTCAAAATGCTAAAACTCCAGATTTGACGAACTTTTCGATCCGTGAAAATACGGGTCGTTACAATATGTGATAAGATATATTAAGTGGAATAAAGTTAATAATAATTTAGAATAAAAGAATTAAATTTGTTGAATAAAACATGAGTATAATAAATAATTTTACAAACTGATTGATTTAGAAATTGTAAATTGAGGATGACTAGATAATAAGATAATGAATTTAGAAATAGATAGATTGATTTAACTTAAGTGAACTCAAATGGATTTAACCAAAATGTTAGATATTAATTAGTTTAATTTGAAATTTATATGGTTTTAAAATCAGTTGTTTATTTTGTTTTCAAAGCCAATTTTCTTTCTGGTTGTTTCTATTCTCCTACCTCTTTCCTTTTCGGGGACGAAAAGTTTTGAGTGGGGGGGAGTGTAACGACCCGTAAATTTCAGTGGTTTTATTTATTTAATTAATTGAATTTTGTGAAATTTTAAACAATAAAATTTTGAAATTTAAATTTGATATTTGAAATGCGTCTGTTTTAACATAGCAACTGGTAAATTTTCATCAGAAAATTTGAAAGTTTATTTTCTAGTGTAATTTTATTCCAATTTATATAAGTTAAAATTGATGATAATAAAATGTTTTCCAAACCTAAATATTTTTACATAGAAAATTTGTAAATCATCTTCTGAGTGAGACGTCATCTTTCGTTTCATCAAATTTGGGCTGTTATTGCTCCATCGATCTTATTTTCGACGATATAGCAGCATTTTCGGTACCGATACCGACTTTCGATCGAATAATCATGCCACTGATATCTATATACCGTTTTGATCGTCTCGTCGTGCTGATCTCTACGGTATATTCAATTATGTGTTGTGAGGTCCGTTACGTGACGGAAATGATAAAACAGACAGCCGTATCGGTTACGAAATTTGCAATCTTTTGGTTCCTGTCCATTCCAATTTCTCAACGGTCGAATTCCTAACAGTCATTTACCTTTATTATTTCAGCTGAATTCTCGGTTGACTCTTTCTATTCTGTGAGTGAATATATCTTGCGTGCCCCTTCATTTCTTTCCTCTCTTCATTCTGAAATAAGGCAAATGGTAAACATATCACTTGTACTTCGAGTTTGCCCGAGTCTTCCTCTCCTATTCTTGAAACCGTAACCGAAGAAAACCCATCCGCCTTCCCATCAACGCCATGGCAACCCGAACTCCCCGCCCATGCCTCGCCACCTCTGCAAACCCGACCCTGCCTCGGCATCACCTCCGCATCCACCACCGTCTTCGACAGCACCCCTCATCCACTGGACATGCGAGTAACCGTGACCACCAGATGAACAACCAACATGAGCAACCTCTTTTTCCCACCTGCTCCTTTCCCGTCCCTCCTCCGAGACCAAAACCCAATCACACCACGACCTTAGCCTAATCCAAGCCGCTGCAACCCGCTGTCCCATCCTGTTCGTAGCAACCCATCACCGCACGCCATAGCCGCAAGCCACCCAACCGAGCCTTCCCCTCAGACCACAGTCGCTTTTCCCCCTCTAGCCAGCAATCTCCGACCCGCCTGGCGCGACAACCGCCCGCTCAAACCCCATACCTGAAGTCGAACCTCCCTGACCCGTGTCAGACTTCGTATAGCAGCCGGGTATTGCATCATCTTTGCGTTGAAATTTGCATTTGATCCATGTTTTCCTTTACCGTGTATATAGGCTGCATTGATTTCCTTTTCTCTCTGTCACTTAGTTGCATAAGAAATGTGTGCACTGATATATATTTGAGAGAACCTGCCTCTGTTTTCATGCTTAAACCCACGCATATGTGATGTATGGATATATGTCTGTATGGGTTTCTTCATTTCCTTCTGTTTTATTTCGTACACGTTGTGTCTGAGTATACACGTGATGTGTATGCTATGCATATATAAACAACAAGGCATATATTTTTGTGTAAAGCATATATGTTCATTTCTGATATAAATATTATATGTTGGATAGTTGTCTGGTATGAAGCTAAGTTTATAAAATGGATATGTATACTATATTATATTTTATTATTTTATATTATAATACATTTTTTTAGTGAATTATATTATAAGTTAGCTTGCTGTTATGTTCACACATGATGTAAGAAAAGTTATACAATACATGTTATATGCTCTTTAAATAGATATAATTTGTTGTGGATAACAGCTTAAACTTTGATATTTGGGTTTTCATATTTGCAGTTTTTCAACTTACAGTTTTACTTATTTATTTACTCTGCATATGTGTGAATATTTTAGCTTTAAAGTATATATTACATTATATATATATATATATATATATGTGTGTGTATTGTTATAAGTGTTGTTTAAAATATATTTTTGCTGTATGTATATATTTACAAAAATATGCCAGTATTTAAATAAGTGATTCATATATATATAACATGACGTTAGTTGTTGTGAATGACTTAGTAATGACATTGTAATATAATACATATAGATTTTTCGAAGATGGATTTGAATTAAATATTGATATTAGTAGAGATAAAGAAATGGTTTTGACATGTGTTTTAATTTGAAACAATAATTTTGAATGCATATACATATTTAATTTAATATGTGTTTGAAATTTAAAAATATGATTTTTATAAATAGTATATATCTGTAACGACCCAATATTTTGGGCCATTCGCATCCATTATAAGTGTATAGGTAGACACTCATGCCGGAATTGAATTGCTCAAAATACCGTGTTGTTAATTTAAATTTTGCAAAACTGAACATATACAGTAAATAAATAATCACAGATCACAGACACAGAGTAATAAGTGCAGCGGAAATAAAAGAGATAGTAGTTCATGAAGCTACTATATAAATGTATAAGTTACATCAGAGTTAAACCAGATACAACGGAAGTGTAATACGATACATTAGGTACAAATCAGAATACATCACTGGAATCATTGAATACTGAAAGCAGAATAGATGGCTGGATCTTCAAGAAAAGCTCCAACTTCAAAGGTGAGTCTCGAATACTGGTACACTCAGTCTGACCCGAGCGTAAAGCAAAACACAAAACACTCGAGTCAGGATTAACATTCTTATATTTATAAATCCAACTCAAGTGAAATAGCAATTGAAATACAAGTAACTCAAAGGATGTTTGGAATAACCATCCTTTTAGGATCCGTTAAACTATCTACTAGGTAGTAGTGTACGATAAGTAGATAATGTCTATCAGTAATATAAAGATATCAAAATAGTGTTAAGTCATGGCCCATTCCACCCTTAACACATTTTTATTCCCAAGAGCATATACAAGACCGTAGTTTCCCCAAAACCGGAAGTCACCAGAGGGCAATCCATATACTAAAGGTACAAAACAGATCGTAGTGGTCGCGTATAGGGATACAAGTATGACAAGGCACATGAGGCAATACCCAAGGTAGTGAAACTACCGTTTGCCTGATCCGGACTGGTGAGAACGCATCGCCGCAGCGACCGCAACACCGCGAAACAACACTCCCAAAATCAAGGGTGCACCAATCGACAGCAAGTAATGAGTAGTTCGAAGAAGTGTGTTCGCTTGAGGTAGCTGACCTCCATTGGCCCGGCACGGCTCCTGTTTTAGTCATTTCCAATTTGACACAAGTGTCAAGGCTATCCATTATCGTTCTCTTTCTTCAGTCATCATAAACATCATTCCAACCACTTCATTCTGGATCACACTCCGCGTATAGTTATTAAAGTGGTTTTCGGTTTAGACAGTGAGTATGTCCCTAACCGATTCCGGTCTCTTTAATAACCTTCGAAATTATTACACCGATTGGTCGTTTTATTTATTTCAAAACCAAATCAAATTCAATTTCAATTAAAATTCATAAACCAACATTTCATTTCTCTTTCTAAATCAGTTTCCATAATTTACGTTTCAAACATCCAAATTCATAATTTCAAAATCTAATAATTCAATTTCAATTTCTATTTAAAATAATTCAAATATTGATTCAAGTTCGTATAAGTTTCATTCCGAAATCATTTAAATTAATTTAATTTAACATTCAAAGCAATTTAACTTCATTTATCGGTTGCATTCAATATTCATTAAGTAAATTTGCCATTCAAAACAATTTCTATTAAATTTCCAATTCATTAAATCCATTATTTAAATTCGACTTCCTTATATCAAAACTTACAAATTGAATTAAATTAAATTCATCAAATCGAATTCTTTAAATTTCAAGTCTTACATTAATTTCAATAAATCACATTTTATTTCTTGTTAAAGAAATTCAATTTCACTTATTTACTTACTTAAATAATTTTCCAAACTTAATTAATAAAGAAACTCAATTTCAATTATTTAGGAAGTAAAATTCACTTATTCACAAATTCAATTTAATTTAATCATTAAATAATTCAATCTTATTTAATTATTAAATAATTCAAAACTTAATTATTAAATAACTTCAAAGTTTAATAATTTCAAACTTACTTATAATTTCAAACTTAATTCAATCATTTCTCAAATTTAACAACATTCTTTCATCAATTACATTGTTAATATTTTGTTTCAGATTATTAAACATTAACATTTTCCTTTCATTAAAAATTCAAATTCAACTTCATTTCAAAACCATATTATTTATTCAAATGAAATCTTCGTTTATTTTTAAATCAAATTATTGACCAATCGGGTTTTTATTTAGTTCTCTATCCTAGGTCAAAGTTCAATTTGGGTATTTATCATTTCAACCCGATTCCAATTTAATTCAAAATCAAAACATAACAAGGGAACTTGCAGTGTGAAAACTGGGATGGTGTCAAAGTAAATAAACAAGCAATGACAACAACCAATATCAATCCAATAATCAATTCAAATAATCTCGAAATAATCGTATTAATTCACATTGTTATTTGTGTAAATTAATATAATTATTTCTAGAATCCACACTATCATTTCATGTAGATTAAAGATTATTACATTACGGTTCTTCACTTGTCATCTATTTACAATTTCATACATCATCAGTTTAAACAACATACAATTGATGGTCCAAGGTGTAGTTAACACTATTTTTCTACGTGTCAAATGATTAAACATTTAAGGGGTTAGATTTAACAAATTTAACTAACCAAATTCAACACATATGTCAATTCAAATTTTTAACTATTCTACGTCAAATTCAGTTGCATAATATTTATCACTTTATACATTAAAATTTACATCCAATATAAACATCAATCAATCAATTATCAACCAAACTGTATTATCATAGCATAAATAATTAACAGATAATGGTGTCAGATGTCATAGGTGAACAGATACAGGTAATAGCATATATAACAGTGTAAATAACTAATAGCAGCATATTTCAATTGTCGTTTCAATTGAAATCAAATTAAATAAATAAAAGAATATTAATCGTGAGTGATTGCTCACCTTTCGAGGCCAGAGAAATTTGACACCCAAAAATGCGCTACGAGTCCTAAGCAAAGTGAGATGGGCACGAATTCGATGAAGAAACAGGTACGACGGACCAAAAGCTGATAAAATGGGAATCGATGAGAACCAATCAGAAATTTGTTTGTTTGTTTTTTTCTCTTTTTATAAACTCATATTTAAAATAATATGTGCATTTTCTTCCCAGAATCGATATTTAATTTAACAATATATATATATATATATGACTATATTATTGCAAATCAGGTTACAACCTATAAAACATATATACTTTTGTCAAATATATATACAATCCACGTATATACAATTTAAAAGTCGACTGTAAAAGAACTGTAATATATATATATATATATATACAAATCAACCTTCTTCCGAAACCAAACTGTATAATTGTTGCCTTTATACTGCACGCATATACATATAACACGTGCCTTCATCTAGTATATAGTTTCAAACTTTTATATACAGTATATATACACACACCTGTTATAAAACACAATATATATAAACCATTCACTTCTTTTTTTTATGACACACGGCTATATAATACTTTTAACAGTGAATGAGATCTTTAAAATATAAATATTTAAAACATACTACACTTCAAATTAACACACACTCAATTAAAAATATCTACACAACTTATAAAAACTCAGGTGCCAATATAGGACAAATATATATAGCTCCCGAACACTATATATGTATATAACTTACATAATTATATCAATACTCCACATGCACGGTTCAAATATTCTACATATGCTAATATATACTATATATAAGTTTCATATAAATATATATATATACCCTTACACACAGAACACTGCATACATATATACTTATAAAATGCGGAATGCTTACACATATTTAAAACAAAACTTATAAAAAAAATCAATATAATAAATAATATACACGAACCCATCACACTACAGACACACTACAAAGACAGGCACACATCTAACCAACTAAACTACGCAACCTTTGCATTCAGTTGGAAAATATACTGTAACATATAGGACAGAAGAAACAAGTAGCTTCCATATTGGAAAATATACAACTACAAAGCCTATATACATACAATATAAAAAAACAATGTTAAATGAATTAAATACACTTCCCAAATAAAATAGAACTGAATACTGTAACTAAATATTAGAAATACATTCACAGGTTGTATAATATAACATAGCCTTATTTTTATATTAACCAAATAACTTTATAGAACTTATATAAAATCATATATTTAAACTTACTTATCAACAGACCATACACAACTTTATGAACTGGCATGCCAAAAAGGTTTTGGAAAACACACACGCATAAAATTTTCCTTACTCCATATATATATATATACTACAGGCAAACCTTTTACACTATATACAATACATATATAACCAGTAGCCTAAACAAACCACTATTATTCATTGAAGCACAATATAAAGGTATACTGGAAATATATATATGATGTATAATATATACTACTTTTATATAACAAAACAAAATATTAAAACAATATCTAAAATTAACATTACCCGCTGGCTTGGCCGAGCAGGAGGAGGAGGAAGGGAGAACGATCGACTGGCAAGCGCTTCGCGATGGGTGCTGGCCGATGAGGCGAGGGGTTTGGCCAGTGGGCGAGTGGCACTAGGTCGAGGAGGTCTTGGGTCGGAGGCTGTTTAAATTGGTTGCTGCAGTTCTTACGAAATAAAAATATAGAATGATGTATTAGATGGAAGAAATGAAGGAGATAGAGAAAGCAGAAGGAGGACAGTGAATAGATGTAAATGAAAAAGTGAACAGATGCAACCGGGTATACGTTGAAACCAAGGAAACAATGAAATGGTAACCGAAAAATAAAATGTACAGGCAAAAAAAATGAAACAGTGAAATTGCAAAAGCCAAAAGCTGAATTAATAAATGTTGATGCCTGTTGGTTAACACACGGTGAGCAATGAAAGGTCACGGGGATCCAAAAGATTTCAAAACCGGTACCGATACGATAATCGTTTTATCGATTTCGTTGAGTAACGAACTTCGAAACACACAAATGAATGTACTGTGGTGATCAACACGACGAGACGGTCAAAACGGTATAAAATTATTAGTGGCACGATCGAATTATAAAAATTCGAATTTTCTAATAGCGGAAAATGCAAGAAAAACGCTGAAAAATAAGATCGATGGAGCCAAAGATGTCCGAATTTGGAAAAATGACAAACTGACATCTTGCTCAGAAGATGTTTTATAATTTTTCTTTGTAAAAATATTTAGGTTTCGGAAATATTTTATTTTCATCGCTTTTTAACTGATTAAATTGAAGTAAATTTACGCGCGAAATAAACTTTCATATTTCGGACGAAAATTTACCAGTTGCTATGTTTAACTAAATGCATTCCAAATATCAAATTTATATTTCAAAATTTTATCGTTTAAAATTTCACAAAATTTCAACTAATTACGTTATTAAAACAGTTGAAATTTACAGGTCGTTACACTCTCCCCCACTCAAAACTTTTCGTCCCCGAAAAGGAACGAGGTAGGAGAATAGAAACAACCAGAAAGAAAAACAGATTTGAAATACAAAATAACAATTAATTTAAACCATATAAATTCAAATTTAAATTAATTGATATTTAATAATTGATTTAATCCATTTGATTTCACTAAAATCAATCTTAACTATTTCTAAATTCATTATCTTATTATCTAATTATCCTCAATTTAAAATTTCCAAAACCATAAATTTGAATAATCTTTTATTATAATCATATTTTATTTCCAACAATTTAAATTCTTCTTTATTCCAAATTATTGTTAAATTTATTCTACTTAATATATCTAATCACATATATTTAACCCATATAAATTAATTTAAACCATAAAAGTTTCGATTTAAATTAATTTATATTTACTGATTGCTTTCAAATTCAAGGTATTTTCATAAGTTGATCAAATTTCTATTTATTAATTCTTTCAAAACAAATTTATTTCGTTATTAACTGAGTTTTACTTATTATCCTATCTAACTCTATTAACATCTTTATAATCAAAATTTAGTGTATAACATTTATTATAAACACTCAAATTTTATTTATAAATTCAATTTATCTTATATATTATCCAATTACATATTCAACTTCTGAATGATTTAGGTAAGTTGTATTAGAATGTAGTTGAACAATATACAAATAAAATTTTCCCAATTCAATTTATTCATGTTTAAATATTTATTCCAAATTTTGGTTTTATTTATAATTAAAATCATCCTTTAACAAAATTTAAGAATTAGATTTCCGATTAACTTTAAACAATTAAGAGATATATATAATATATTTATATCAAATCAAATTAAATTTTAAAATAAGATACCTATATATATATATATATATAAATCAAATTATACTGAAGAAATTCAAATCAAAATATTTTTCAAAACAAAACCGTATCAAAGCTGCAGAATATTATCTCCACTTCGAAACTCGAAAATGAATGTCGATGATGCGGCCGCCATCACCGAAATTATTTTCCAGCGACAAAGAGAAGAGGACTGATTTCAACATTTTAAAAATTCTTTGAAAACGATTTCTATTCGAAAATACTTTCAATATATAAACTTTAAAATTTAAAAACCAAAGCTTGAAATTTTAGGAAATTAAATTCTCAAATTGTTACTTTAATTTCATTTAAATTTCTAAATAAATCTATAAACCAACTTTTATAATTCCATTTATTTTTATGTTGGAATACTCAATGATTTACAATACAAATAGTGAAAATCAAATATTACCTTTTTGACAACCAATTCAGTTAACCATTCAATTTCAGAAATTTATACTTATATATAATATAATCATACAGGATTATTTTATTTACCAAATTTTGAAAATACTATTGTGTCAGTTTGCTCTGTTCAAGTGTTTTGGAAATCCTATCGATAGCAATGATCAGACGAATCGATCGGAAACCCAAATCAACATAAACAACTCAAACAACACAGTATATATTAAAACATTTATATATTAGTTTACAAATACATTTCTTTGCTCGACGATACAGGAATGAATTTTCAAAATAAGGATAGGGTTTCAAATTTGATGGACTCAAGCCAAAGAGAATTTTGATTCGAAAATAAGTTCGAAACAAAGATACGATGATTAAATAACAAAGTAGGAAGATTGATAATTTGTATAAATCGCGGGCAACCTTAACCAGGTCGACCGTGACTTCAAGAATTAGATCGATGCAGAGTTTTGAGGTAAATCGACATTCGATCTCAAGAAATAGAATTCAGGTATAGCAGGAGATAGATAGCATCGTAAACCGAGGGTACAGAAATCTCCGGTAAATCAATGCCTATTGTAAAGGAGTTTTGCTCCTTTACGAATCATTCGAAGATTGGCGAGACCGCCGATCTATTATAGATATCATTCAAAATGGAGTTATGGGGTGCTCCAGAATTGAAAGAAGACGAATAGTGAAGGACACGAATGAATTTCGGAACCGAGGGTAACGTTCCAAAATTCAAAGGAATTGAGTCAAGGGAAGAGATTGAAACTCGAATGAGAGTGATTCTGTAAATACATTTACCCTATATGTTAAGTTTTGCCTAGAGCTACCAAAGCTCTGATACCAACTGTAACGACCCGATATTTTGGGCCATTCGCATCCATTATAAGTGTATAGGTAGACACTCATGCCGGAATTGAATTGCTCAAAATACCGCGTTGTTAATTTAAATTTTACAAAACTGAACATATACAGTAAATAAATAATCACAGATCACAGACACAGAGTAATAAGTGCAGTGGAAATAAAAGAGATAGTAGTTCATGAAGCTACTATATAAATGTATAAGTTACATCAGAGTTAAACCAGATACAACGGAAGAGTAATACGATACATCAGATACAAATCAGAATACATCACTGGAATCATCGAATACTGAAAGCAGAATAGATGGCTGGATCTTCAAGCAAAGCTCCAACTTCAAAGGTGAGTCTCGAATACTGGTACACTCAGTCTGACCCGAGCGTAAAGCAAAACACAAAACACTCGAGTCAGGATTAACATTCTTATATTTATAAATCCAACTCAAGTGAAATAGCAATTGAAATACAAGTAACTCAAAGGATGTTTGGAATAACAATCCTTTAAGGATCCGTTAAACTATCTACTAAGTAGTAGTGTACGATAAGTAGATAATGTCTATCAGTAATATAAAGATATCAAAATAGTGTTAAGTCATGGCCCATTCCACCCTTAACACATTTTTATTCCCAAGAGCATATACAAGACCGTAGTTTCCCCAAAACCGGAAGTCACCAGAGGGCAATCCATATACTAAAGGTACAAAACAGATCGTAGTGGTCGTGTATAGGGATACAAGTATGACAAGGCACATGAGGCAATACCCAAGGTAGTGAAACTACCGTTTGCCTGATCCGCACTGGTGAGAACGCATCGCCGCAGCGACCGCAACACCGCGAAACAACACTCCCAAAATCAAGGGTGCACCAATCGACAGCAAGTAATGAGTAGTTCGAAGAAGTGTGTTCGCCTGAGGTAGCTGACCTCCATTGGCCCGGCACGGCTCCTGTTTTAGTCATTTCCAATTTGACACAAGTGTCAAGGCTATCCATTATCGTTCTCTTTCTTCAGTCATCACGAACATCATTCCAACCACTTCATTCTGGATCACACTCCGCGTATAGTTATTAAAGTGGTTTTCGGTTTAGACAGTGAGTATGTCCCTAACCGATTCCGGTCTCTTTAATAACCTTCGAAATTATTACACCGATTGGTCGTTTTATTTATTTCAAAACTAAATCAAATTCAATTTCAATTAAAATTCGTAAACCAACATTTCATTTCTCTTTCTAAATCAGTTTCCATAATTTACGTTTCAAACTTCCAAATTCATAATTTCAAAATCTAATAATTCAATTTCAATTTCTATTTAAAATAATTCAAATATTGATTCAAGTTCGTATAAGTTTCATTCCGAAATCATTTAAATTAATTTAATTTAACATTCAAATCAATTTAACTTCATTTATCGGTTGCATTCAATATTCATTAAGTAAATTTGCCATTCAAAACAATTTCTATTAAATTTCCAATTCATTAAATCCATTATTTAAATTCGACATCCTTATATCAAAACTTACAAATTGAATTAAATTAAATTCAACAAATCAAATTCTTTAAATTTCAAGTCTTACATTAATTTCAATAAATCACATTTTATTTCTTGTTAAAGAAATTCAATTTCACTTATTTACTTACTTAAATAATTTTCCAAACTTAATTAATAAAGAAACCCAATTTCAATTATTTACGAAGTAAAATTCACTTATTCACAAATTCAATTTAATTTAATCATTAAATAATTCAATCTTATTTAATTATTAAATAATTCAAAACTTAATTATTAAATAATTTCAAAGTTTAATAATTTCAAACTTACTTATAATTTCAAACTTAATTCAATCATTTCTCAAATTTAACAACATTCTTTCATCAATTACATTGTTAATATTTTGTTTCAGATTATTAAACATTAACATTTTCCTTTCATTAAAAATTCAAATTCAACTTCATTTCAAAACCATATTATTTATTCAAATGAAATCTTCGTTTATTTTTAAATCAAATTATTGACCAATCGGGTTTTTATTTAATTCTCTATCCTAGGTCAAAGTTCAATTTGGATATTTATCATTTCAACCCGATTCCAATTTAATTCAAAATCAAAACATAGCAAAAGGAACTTGCAGTGTGAAAACTGGGATGGTGTCAAAGTAAATAAACAAGCAATGACAACAACCAATATCAATCCAATAATCAATTCAAATAATCCTGAAATAATCGTATTAATTCACATTGTTATTTGTGTAAATTAATATAATTATTTCTAGAATCCACACTATCATTTCATGTAGATTAAAGATTATTACATTACGGTTCTTCACTTGTCATCTATTTACAATTTCATACATCAGCAGTTTAAACAACATACAATTGATGGTTCAAGGTGTAGTTAACACTATTTTTCTACATGTCAAATGATTAAACATTTAAGGGGTCAGATTTAACAAATTTAACTAACCAAATTCAACACATATGTCGATTCAAATTTTTAACTATTCTACGTCAAATTCAGTTGCATAATATTTATCACTTTATACATTAAAATTTACATCCAATATAAACATCAATCAATCAATTATCAACCAAACTGTATTATCATCGCATAAATAATTAACAGATAATGGTGTCAGATGTCATAGGTGTCACGTCCCGAAATTTTCGACTTTCGAAAATTCGACATCGATACTCACTTTATCGACTGCCGAGAAATCGAGTGCCGGAAACTCCAATAGTGAGGGTTTTAGAAAGAAGAAATAGGTAGAAGAAGAAGAAAAGAAGAAAAAGAAAGAAGAACACATCGAAACAACATCAGAACAGAAAACAATATTCAGAATCTTACACATCGCAGCGGAACAATATATAATAAATAAATCAGTAATCTTTAAAACAAAGAATTTTATCAGTTTTTATACATACATCAATCAGAGTCAATATACAACAATGGACAGTTTTATAAACTCGTCCTCATACAGAATACACAGCGGAATAAATACTATCAGATACAAATACTACGTCTCGCCATCCAGCTTATCTCCAAAGCTCCAGAATATCCAGAATATCCTGATAACATAACTCTAGGCTGCCCGTGTGGAAATTGGTGGGCACCCAGAGTTTAGAAGGGAAACAATAAACTCCGAGTCAGTCATGGTGACTGGTGTGAGATCGTAAAACCGTTTATCTTTAAATTAAACAACAGAAATATTTTTAAAGTCAATTCGCAATGCTTTTTGAAAATGAAACTACCATAAGACCTCCCACCACACACACAATGCAAACGCAGACTTGGAGGAGATTTCTTCTTATGATAGTCAAAGATGCTTACTACGCGAAAATCAAATTCTTTTTGATATTATTATTAGTGCATAGTGTAGAAAACATTTCGAAAGTAGAATATAAATCTTAGCCAGCATAGGTACCATTATAGTATGCTTGCTATAGCTACCATATTAAATGGCAGGTTCTACAACTAAAACCGTACAAGGCTCGTATTGTTTCTTTGGATTTCCAACAAATGGTCAGGCTAAGGAACTTCCTTTTCCACGATGGGTACGTCCCTGGAATAGACGACCCGAGAACCTAACCGGATCTCTGCCAACACAAGGCCGGGTTACCTCTGCAAAAATAGGTAACTACTGACACGCGTATGCCATCCCCCGATCGTCACCGATCTTCCCGAGGATCCCCGATTTCCAACAAACCACAAAGTAATAATAACTGTGCAGCAACCACAGAGGTTAAGTATCTGGGCTCCATACCATGATACCACCTTTATCCAGAAGGAATGACATACACTAAGGGGCGCTACTCCCTAGAACCTTGCTGCATCCTTCCTGTTTCGACCATTTCCGGGGTGTGAGGCTCGACGAAGTCTCGTCCACAAAGCTACGCTTTCTCAAAAAGCCCTGCTTTGGGTCAAACAAAATGATCAACCTATGATCACAAAGATATAAGATCAAACAAATGATCATATCACAAATGATCAAACACTGACCATTTCACAGCAACACTCAGTATGCCACGTTACCAAATTGGGATATATCGCTGATAAATTTCAACTACATAACCTCTGAGCTCGTACGTCTCAGAGAAGGGTGTTAAGCTAAGAGAATAAATTCTCCGCCACCAACAGAAATGTATTTGAAAGAAATCAGCTTTATATCTCAAATTGTAACGTCAGACACACAATCCATACAAGTCTGTTCCGGGATCGAACAGAACCGAAGGCACTTCTCACGAAGCCCTTGCAAATCCGGATAATTTCAATCACGTCATGACTTCCCGTCACTAAGGGTGATAAAAACCTCTAAATCGGAGATCAGCCGATGTAGAGTAACTCGACGGTAATCCTTCCGTTTTCAAAAATATCCGGTCTTCAACACCGGTCTGCAAATGCGATCCATACGACGTATCACATATTCGGAATGGGTTATACGACCCCATGGTCCTTTCCCGGCTAACCCGAATAGTGAGCGTTTATTTAAAAATAAGTGTGGCATTCAAATTCATCCAATTCACAACAAATACCTATCTAAAGGTAATTATTGATAGTCGGTTATTTAACTATCAATAAAGATGCGCAACATCATCAGATTCCAAATAATTTTCCAAATTATTTCATCTTCAAAAATATCTTATTAGATATATTATTTCCACACTTCAAAAATAAATCAACGTTTATTTTTAAACAACTTCCCT
The DNA here is from genome assembly GCA_030737815.1 of Allium fistulosum. Classification (NCBI taxonomy): domain Eukaryota; kingdom Viridiplantae; phylum Streptophyta; class Magnoliopsida; order Asparagales; family Amaryllidaceae; genus Allium; species Allium fistulosum. The sequence continues at coordinate 1,070,753,895 of CM060904.1, forward strand.
TTCTTTTATAAATTCCATAGTGAATTTATATTTTCAAAATATCTACAGATATACGATTTTCAAATCGTTTTCAATATTCAATCTCGATTTATCTTTAAGAAGATAAAATCTCAAAACGTTCATTTCATATTGGGAAAAGCAATTCCATACTTATTTAATAATAAGTAATTCACAAATCATTTATTTTCAACATTTGAAAATATTCGATATACTTAAAATCAAAATTAAGTATATATCTCATTCTCTAAGGAAATCATAAATTTTAACATCTATTTGAGTCAAAAACGAATGTTGCGTAAAACATCGTTACGACGACTCAAAATCACTAGTATAGGGATTCGAAATTAAAATAGATATATAAATCCCAATACTACATAAAAATATTTCCTTTCGGAAATCATTTACTATAACAACAGTGTTATAGTCTACCATTTCCTTATTTTCTCGAAAACGTCTATTTCAACAATAAATGTTGAAATCTATGATTTCGATATTTAACACGTTTTAAAACATCTTTTTAAAACAATTAACTTCATTTATAATATCGCTTTCCCAAACATAACCATTTTTACTTAAAAATATATTCACTGTCCAAAATCGTGAATATACTTCATTTAACCCAATTCCAATCATTTCTACACATTTTCATTTCAATAGGAATTCGCTATCCAAAATCACGAATATATCTACTCTGATAATCTTCTATATTTAATTCATCAGATTCCATCGTTTTCGAATTTATAAACACGGTTACAAATTCTACTTCTATTTTAATAACACTTCGACTTATAAATCTTCTTTTTATCAACTGCTATATTTTTACTTATCAAAATAAGTGATTTCATATTTATAAACAGCATTTATAAACTCCAATTTTATTTATAAGAACTTCAATATCAAATCAATTTCAATATTGATTTCTAATTTTGTTTTCAACGTTAAATAAAGTTTCCATGCTGATTTCTCAAAAATTTCATTTCCAAAATATTAAATCAATTTCAGATTGATTTCAAATTTTATTTATCCCTACTAAAATAAATTCCTTATTTTCCTTCAAATTATTCAATATCCTGTTTTTAAAAGGATTCTTTAAATTGAAATTATTTTACATTGATTTCCCAAATCGTTTCAACTTACCAATTAAATTTCTAATTGGATTTCCAACTTATCTCCTTTTAAATAAATTCCTTTCAAAGAAAATATATTTCAATTGTTTCTTTCAGTCTATTTAAAAATCCAGATTTTAAATTAATTTCTTCAATTTAAAATCACTATTATACGAAATTCATTTATTTAACATTTTCACTTTATTCTGGAAATAAATTCGATAAGATTATAAAAATTAACTTTTTATACTTTAAAATTCCTTTCTTCGAAATTTCTTAAATTTCAAAAATTGATTCACTTAGAAATTTTCTTCTTGAATTTCAAAAATTCAATTTCGTTTATCTTTGGAATCCAATGATGTCAAACATCCATTCAGCTAAATTTTAGCTTTCAAACAATTTCCAGATATCAATATGATTAATAGCATCACTATAATCATTCACAGATTCATACCACAGTATAAATAAAATCAATCAATGTGAGGGGTCCAGTTGGATCCCTCCAACCTGTTTCCCTGCATCCAAAGACGTTAGCACAATACCAATTCCGCTCCAGTACGGAATTATCGCGGTATATAGGTTTTTATAAATCCGCTTACTAACGGCGCAATAGGGTCTCATCCGCTATACGAGGCGGGAAATTATCAATCCAATATATACATATGCCAATATGTATATATTGCTATATATATAGATATATCCTATCATATCTAATATCACATCCAAACAAATCAAACAAATCAAAAACTGCAATTCAAAATTAAATCTGAGTGAGAAGATCTCACCTTAGCTTAAATTTTGCCATCCATTTTCCATCTCAATTTGTTTTCTTCAAAATTTCTACCTTGTATAAACAATTCAAGATTTATTACTATTTAAATTGATTGAACAATTAATTACTGATTTTATTTTCAAAATTAAAACTTGTTCATTTATTTGTTTTTAAACTGATTTCCTTTAATAAATCTGATTGTCTAACCAAGATTTTATTTTTAAACCCAATTTCTTTAAATAAAATATTTTCTAGTTACCAAAATAATTACAAATTTATCTAACAAGTGAAAAATAAGTATGAATATAATTTATATTTTCTTTTCAAATCTATATGTACGGAAAAAAAACTCTGTTTAAAAGCAAGAACATTTTATTAAATTTAAATTAAAAATAGAATTATACCTGCTGCTAAATTCAATATCCAGATCGATCATAGCTACCCCCCATCATCGAGTTCATCGACGACGAATTCGAGCCCAAAAAGTCGTACGACACGTCACCATCACTCGCGACCTCCACCAGTGCCGACGCACTCGATCACTGCCTCTGCTTCGATCGCCAGCTGCCGCCGTGACCTCAACGCCAGCCCAACGTCGCTGCCGCCTCCCCCTACGCGCACCCATCGCGAGCTGCTCGCTCGAGAGTACTAGCCATCGAAGAATCCCAGAACACTGCCACGAACACCAAACCCTAATTCGCCTAACATCGATCGCGCGCGCGCCAGGCTCCACATCTTCTGCTCAACCGTGCTACTCGAGCCCCATCGCGACGCAAGCTTTCAGGTGCCACTGGTGATGCTTCCCCCTTTTCTTCTTATACGAGTTCGATTTGTATTGATTTGAAAAGAAGAGGAGGTGTTCGTATTTTCTGAGAACTTGATTGGAACAAATTCGAGAACAGAGGGGTGAATGAATCTCGAACGAGTTGGTTATTGGGTTTAATTCATTTTTCTTTCAGACGCCATTGTCTTTTATTTTATTTTTTTTTGAACGAAAATACTTATCGTTTGTATTGATTTTTTTCCTCTGAACGAAACAGAAGAAGACGTGATTCCAGGGAACGAGATGATGGTGTTTTGTACGAGAGGAGACAGTTTAGTGGCTGATTGTTGACTAATTTTAAAATTGAGATTTAAATTTGAATTCGATTAAATCTCAACGCGTTTACTCACCGTATGGTCACATATCAACTCCGATCAACACGAAATTTGAAGTCCGGTAATAATTCAATATTACAGACCCAATGGAACTGGTTTCGTCGAATTCCGAGACTGCGTCTCGGACGGCTATTTTAAAATATCGATACGAACGATATAAATTCAAACTGATCAAATCGTTTTCAAACTCAAATTCTGAAGCTTCTGTTATCTTCAGTAATATCAATACGAATTTTAAAAGCTTTCGAAATATTTTCTTCAACTTTAAATTGAAGATTCAAATTTTTGTTCGACATTCAATCGATTAAATTATATAATTTAATCGCCAAATTCAAGGTTATATCGGGGATTCAAATTAAATTATCGTTCAAATATTTAAAATTAATTAAATATTCTTAATTTAATTTGTTCAAAATTCTGGGTCGTTACAGACTTCCCCCCTTAAAAGAATTTCGTCCTCGAAATTACAAGTTAGGGAAAAAAGGTCCTTAACTCGTCTACTATTTTTTTTCAAAATCTAATAGTTTTATCAACTTTTTAAAACAAATCTTCCTACTAAAGATTCGTTATTATCTCTACTAACTTTTCCAAACCGTTCATAGTTTTTTTCAAACAACATTGTTTACTTAACAATTCAAATTTAATTTTAAATTCAAATTTAAACTTCCAAATTTTCTCAAAAAATTTTTCTAACACTCGAAATTTTCGAAAAATTTCGCCAGCGTCTCCTTTGCGCGGCTAATACGGTACGACTACAAAACGTCCCTACGGACTCTCAGATTTCAAAAAGAAAAAGAAAACGCCAAGCGGCTAGAGAGAAATCATCAAAAACTCATATTAAAACTCAAATACGTACCTTTTTTCGAGCAATTCAAATTTATCTGTGAGATCAAATCCAATTCCTTTTATACACCTGTATATCCTACTAGCCATTATATCTAGTTACAGCATTCAATCCAATTTGCAAATACTATTACAAAATTTTCAATATAACTGCTTATATCATCTCTAATTCACTATTGAAGTCATATATTAAATTTCGTTCAATTTTGCATTTCAAGATTCCATTTGAATTCAATTCCACATTTCAATTTCTCATTTGAGTTAAATTTACCATTCAATTCAATTTGAATTCTATTTATCTTCCGAATATTGAATTTATCAATTATCTTTAGTTCACTTCAAACTAATCTCAAAACTTCATTTTATTTCACACAATTCAATTTTGTTTTCAATATTCAGTTTAAATTCTAGTTCACTTCTTTTGTTCAATCATCAGATTTGTGCTCCAATTTACCACTTTGGTTAAATCTACTTGTATTTCAACTAGATTTCAATTCATTTTAAATTTAATTCGTTCAAACCTTATTCATTTGGTCCATATTTAATTAGCTTCACTTACTAATTTTCTTTTTAATACTTCACTTTATTTTTCACAAATCTAAATTCAATTCAGTCTTACTTACTTACAAATTCGAAATGAATTTCAACATTTTATCTTACTAATTTCATTCCATTAAAATTCTATTTTCAATTATCTTCTTGAATTTTATTCCAAGTTATAAATTCATTTACAATTTGAATTTCATTCAAATCAGATCTCAATATTTTATAAGTTATCCATTTCATAATATTTCATAAATATTTTTATATATACTATTCCAGAGTCTTACCAACATCACAAAGCCACTTTGAAAACAATTCAAATCATTCTTTGAATTTCCAAAACCAAACCCAAATTTTCAAACAACTTCCATTTAAAACAATTTGGCAGCAATTCCTCTTTCGGAAACCCGAAAATGAACACCGGTGATGTCGCGATCACCATCGGAATTATTTTCCAGCGACCTAAAAGAGTTTAGAGCTTTATCTCTCTAAAATACTTTTCAAACCTTTGAAATTCATTTTCAACTCCAAAAATGATTTAAACTTTCCAAATCTCCAAAATTTCAAATTCTTTTCAAAACATTTCCAAAAACTTCTCTGGAATTCCGTTTTAATTTACAATTCACATTTATAATTTACATTCTTTAATTTCATTCGTATATGAATTTATTTCTTAAATCTTTGGTTATCACTTTACTTCTTATTCAATTTCAATATAACAATGATAATATTTCAATGTTATTATTTCCTAACAACCAAACATCCATATATTATGATAATTCATAGAAAATCATTTCTTTTCTATACAAAAATAGTTTTGGGAAAAATTACTTCATTTACCCTATTTAAAACAATACTGTGCCGAATTGTTCTATTCGAGCGTTTAGAAACCCCTTCGATACAGTTTTGCAAGACTGTGCCGACGAAGGTTCATACACCACTCAATAAACCAATCATCACAATACAAAACAATTTTATATTAACTAACAAATACGCGCTCGTATATATTATTACACTCAACTCATCCTAGAGTACTGCTGACTCTATCTCTAATGAGTAACACCCAACAGAGCAGGGTTGTCGCTTAACCATATGCTCTGATACCACATTGTCACGTCCCGAAATTTTCGACTTTCGAAAATTCGACATCGATACTCACTTTATCGACTGCCGAGAAATCGAGTGCCGGAAACTCCAATAGTGAGGGTTTTAGAAAGAAGAAATAGGTAGAAGAAGAAGAAAAGAAGAAAAAGAAAGAAGAACACATCAAAACAACATCAGAACAGAAAACAATATTCAGAATCTTACACATCGCAGCGGAACAATATATAATAAATAAATCAGTAATCTTTAAAACAAAGAATTTTATCAGTTTTTATACATACATCAATCAGAGTCAATATACAACAATGGACAGTTTTATAAACTCGTCCTCATACAGAATACACAGCGGAATAAATACTATCAGATACAAATACTACGTCTCGCCATCCAGCTTATCTCCAAAGCTCCAGAATATCCAGAATATCCTGATAACATAACTCTAGGCTGCCCGTGTGGAAATTGGTGGGCACCCAGAGTTTAGAAGGGAAACAATAAACTCCGAGTCAGTCATGGTGACTGGTGTGAGATCGTAAAACCGTTTATCTTTAAATTAAACAACAGAAATATTTTTAAAGTCAATTCGCAATGCTTTTTGAAAATGAAACTACCATAAGACCTCCCACCACACACACAATGCAAACGCAGACTTGGAGGAGATTTCTTCTTATGATAGTCAAAGATGCTTACTACGCGAAAATCAAATTCTTTTTGATATTATTATTAGTGCATAGTGTAGAAAACATTTCGAAAGTAGAATATAAATCTTAGCCAGCATAGGTACCATTATAGTATGCTTGCTATAGCTACCATATTAAATGGCAGGTTCTACAACTAAAACCGTACAAGGCTCGTATTGTTTCTTTGGATTTCCAACAAATGGTCAGGCTAAGGAACTTCCTTTTCCACGATGGGTACGTCCCTGGAATAGACGACCCGAGAACCTAACCGGATCTCTGCCAACACAAGGCCGGGTTACCTCTGCAAAAATAGGTAACTACTGACACGCGTATGCCATCCCCCGATCGTCACCGATCTTCCCGAGGATCCCCGATTTCCAACAAACCACAAAGTAATAATAACTGTGCAGCAACCACAGAGGTTAAGTATCTGGGCTCCATACCATGATACCACCTTTATCCAGAAGGAATGACATACACTAAGGGGCGCTACTCCCTAGAACCTTGCTGCATCCTTCCTGTTTCGACCATTTCCGGGGTGTGAGGCTCGACGAAGTCTCGTCCACAAAGCTACGCTTTCTCAAAAAGCCCTGCTTTGGGTCAAACAAAATGATCAACCTATGATCACAAAGATATAAGATCAAACAAATGATCATATCACAAATGATCAAACACTGACCATTTCACAGCAACACTCAGTATGCCACGTTACCAAATTGGGATATATCGCTGATAAATTTCAACTACATAACCTCTGAGCTCGTACGTCTCAGAGAAGGGTGTTAAGCTAAGAGAATAAATTCTCCGCCACCAACAGAAATGTATTTGAAAGAAATCAGCTTTATATCTCAAATTGTAACGTCAGACACACAATCCATACAAGTCTGTTCCGGGATCGAACAGAACCGAAGGCACTTCTCACGAAGCCCTTGCAAATCCGGATAATTTCAATCACGTCAGGACTTCCCGTCACTAAGGGTGATAAAAACCTCTAAATCGGAGATCAGCCGATGTAGAGTAACTCGACGGTAATCCTTCCGTTTTCAAAAATATCCGGTCTTCAACACCGGTCTGCAAATGCGATCCATACGACGTATCACATATTCGGAATGGGTTATACGACCCCATGGTCCTTTCCCGGCTAACCCGAATAGTGAGCGTTTATTTAAAAATAAGTGTGGCATTCAAATTCATCCAATTCACAACAAATACCTATCTAAAGGTAATTATTGATAGTCGGTTATTTAACTATCAATAAAGATGCGCAACATCATCAGATTCCAAATAATTTTCCAAATTATTTCATCTTCAAAAATATCTTATTAGATATATTATTTCCACACTTCAAAAATAAATCAACGTTTATTTTTAAACAACTTCCCTTTCTTTTATAAATTCCATAGTGAATTTATATTTTCAAAATATCTACAGATATACGATTTTCAAATCGTTTTCAATATTCAATCTCGATTTATCTTTAAGAAGATAAAATCTCAAAACGTTCATTTCATATTGGGAAAAGCAATTCCATACTTATTTAATAATAAGTAATTCACAAATCATTTATTTTCAACATTTGAAAATATTCGATATACTTAAAATCAAAATTAAGTATATATCTCATTCTCTAAGGAAATCATAAATTTTAACATCTATTTGAGTCAAAAACGAATGTTGCGTAAAACATCGTTACGACGACTCAAAATCACTAGTATAGGGATTCGAAATTAAAATAGATATATAAATCCCAATACTACATAAAAATATTTCCTTTCGGAAATCATTTACTATAACAACAGTGTTATAGTCTACCATTTCCTTATTTTCTCGAAAACGTCTATTTCAACAATAAATGTTGAAATCTATGATTTCGATATTTAACACGTTTTAAAACATCTTTTTAAAACAATTAACTTCATTTATAATATCGCTTTCCCAAACATAACCATTTTTACTTAAAAATATATTCACTGTCCAAAATCGTGAATATACTTCATTTAACCCAATTCCAATCATTTCTACACATTTTCATTTCAATAGGAATTCGCTATCCAAAATCACGAATATATCTACTCTGATAATCTTCTATATTTAATTCATCAGATTCCATCGTTTTCGAATTTATAAACACGGTTACAAATTCTACTTCTATTTTAATAACACTTCGACTTATAAATCTTCTTTTTATCAACTGCTATATTTTTACTTATCAAAATAAGTGATTTCATATTTATAAACAGCATTTATAAACTCCAATTTTATTTATAAGAACTTCAATATCAAATCAATTTCAATATTGATTTCTAATTTTGTTTTCAACGTTAAATAAAGTTTCCATGCTGATTTCTCAAAAATTTCATTTCCAAAATATTAAATCAATTTCAGATTGATTTCAAATTTTATTTATCCCTACTAAAATAAATTCCTTATTTTCCTTCAAATTATTCAATATCCTGTTTTTAAAAGGATTCTTTAAATTGAAATTATTTTACATTGATTTCCCAAATCGTTTCAACTTACCAATTAAATTTCTAATTGGATTTCCAACTTATCTCCTTTTAAATAAATTCCTTTCAAAGAAAATATATTTCAATTGTTTCTTTCAGTCTATTTAAAAATCCAGATTTTAAATTAATTTCTTCAATTTAAAATCACTATTATACGAAATTCATTTATTTAACATTTTCACTTTATTCTGGAAATAAATTCGATAAGATTATAAAAATTAACTTTTTATACTTTAAAATTCCTTTCTTCGAAATTTCTTAAATTTCAAAAATTGATTCACTTAGAAATTTTCTTCTTGAATTTCAAAAATTCAATTTCGTTTATCTTTGGAATCCAATGATGTCAAACATCCATTCAGCTAAATTTTAGCTTTCAAACAATTTCCAGATATCAATATGATTAATAGCATCACTATAATCATTCACAGATTCATACCACAGTATAAATAAAATCAATCAATGTGAGGGGTCCAGTTGGATCCCTCCAACCTGTTTCCCTGCATCCAAAGACGTTAGCACAATACCAATTCCGCTCCAGTACGGAATTATCGCGGTATATAGGTTTTTATAAATCCGCTTACTAACGGCGCAATAGGGTCTCATCCGCTATACGAGGCGGGAAATTATCAATCCAATATATACATATGCCAATATGTATATATTGCTATATATATAGATATATCCTATCATATCTAATATCACATCCAAACAAATCAAACAAATCAAAAACTGCAATTCAAAATTAAATCTGAGTGAGAAGATCTCACCTTAGCTTAAATTTTGCCATCCATTTTCCATCTCAATTTGTTTTCTTCAAAATTTCTACCTTGTATAAACAATTCAAGATTTATTACTATTTAAATTGATTGAACAATTAATTACTGATTTTATTTTCAAAATTAAAACTTGTTCATTTATTTGTTTTTAAACTGATTTCCTTTAATAAATCTGATTGTCTAACCAAGATTTTATTTTTAAACCCAATTTCTTTAAATAAAATATTTTCTAGTTACCAAAATAATTACAAATTTATCTAACAAGTGAAAAATAAGTATGAATATAATTTATATTTTCTTTTCAAATCTATATGTACGGAAAAAAAACTCTGTTTAAAAGCAAGAACATTTTATTAAATTTAAATTAAAAATAGAATTATACCTGCTGCTAAATTCAATATCCAGATCGATCATAGCTACCCCCCATCATCGAGTTCATCGACGACGAATTCGAGCCCAAAAAGTCGTACGACACGTCACCATCACTCGCGACCTCCACCAGTGCCGACGCACTCGATCACTGCCTCTGCTTCGATCGCCAGCTGCCGCCGTGACCTCAACGCCAGCCCAACGTCGCTGCCGCCTCCCCCTACGCGCACCCATCGCGAGCTGCTCGCTCGAGAGTACTAGCCATCGAAGAATCCCAGAACACTGCCACGAACACCAAACCCTAATTCGCCTAACATCGATCGCGCGCGCGCCAGGCTCCACATCTTCTGCTCAACCGTGCTACTCGAGCCCCATCGCGACGCAAGCTTTCAGGTGCCACTGGTGATGCTTCCCCCTTTTCTTCTTATACGAGTTCGATTTGTATTGATTTGAAAAGAAGAGGAGGTGTTCGTATTTTCTGAGAACTTGATTGGAACAAATTCGAGAACAGAGGGGTGAATGAATCTCGAACGAGTTGGTTATTGGGTTTAATTCATTTTTCTTTCAGACGCCATTGTCTTTTATTTTATTTTTTTTTGAACGAAAATACTTATCGTTTGTATTGATTTTTTTCCTCTGAACGAAACAGAAGAAGACGTGATTCCAGGGAACGAGATGATGGTGTTTTGTACGAGAGGAGACAGTTTAGTGGCTGATTGTTGACTAATTTTAAAATTGAGATTTAAATTTGAATTCGATTAAATCTCAACGCGTTTACTCACCGTATGGTCACATATCAACTCCGATCAATACGAAATTTGAAGTCCGGTAATAATTCAATATTACAGACCCAATGGAACTGGTTTCGTCGAATTCCGAGACTACGTCTCGGACGGCTATTTTAAAATATCGATACGAACGATATAAATTCAAACTGATCAAATCGTTTTCAAACTCAAATTCTGAAGCTTCTGTTATCTTCAGTAATATCAATACGAATTTTAAAAGCTTTCGAAATATTTTCTTCAACTTTAAATTGAAGATTCAAATTTTTGTTCGACATTCAATCGATTAAATTATATAATTTAATCGCCAAATTCAAGGTTATATCGGGGATTCAAATTAAATTATCGTTCAAATATTTAAAATTAATTAAATATTCTTAATTTAATTTGTTCAAAATTCTGGGTCGTTACAATAGGTGAACAGATACAGGTAATAGCATATATAACAGTGTAAATAACTAACAGCAGCATATTTCAATTGTCGTTTCAATTGAAATCAAATTAAATAAATAAAAGAATATTAATCGTGAGTGATTGCTCACCTTTCGAGGCCAGAGAAATTTGACACCCAAAATGCGCTACGAGTCCTAAGCAAAGTGAGATGGGCACGAATTCGATGAAGAAACAGGTACGATGGACCAAAAGCTGATAAAATGGGAATCGATGAGAACCAATCAGAAATTTGTTTGTTTGTTTTTTTTTCTTTTTATAAACTCATATTTAAAATAATATGTGCATTTTCTTCCTAGAATCAATATTTAATTTAACAATATATATATATATATATGATTATATTATTGCAAATCAGGTTACAACCTATAAAACATATATACTTTTGTCAAATATATATACAATCCACGTATATACAATTTAAAAGTCGATTGTAAAAGAACTGTAATATATATATATATATACAAATCAACCTTCTTCCGAAACCAAACTGTATAACTGTTGCCTTTATACTACACGCATATACATATAACACGTGCCTTCATCTAGTATATAGTTTCAAACTTTTATATACAGTATATATACACACACCTGTTATAAAACACAATATATATAAACCATTCACTTCTTCTTTTTTATGACACATGGCTATATAATACTTTTAACAGTGAATGAGATCTTTAAAATATAAATATTTAAAACATACTACACTTCAAATTAACACACACTCAATTAAAAATATCTACACAACTTATAAAAACTCAGGTGCCAATATAGGACAAATATATATAGCTGCCGAACACTATATATGTATATAACTTACATAATTATATCAAAACTCCACATGCACGGTTCAAATATTCTACATATGCTAATATATACTATATATAAGTTTCATATAAATATATATATATATATACCCTTACACACAGAACACTGCATACATATATACTTATAAAATGCGGAATGCTTACACATATTTAAAACAAAACTTATAAAAAAAATCAATATAATAAATAATATACACGAACCCATCACACTACAGACACACTACAGAGACAGGCACACATCTAACCAACTAAACTACGCAACCTTTGCATTCAGTTGGAAAATATACTGTAACATATAGGACAGAAGAAACAAGTAGCTTCCATATTGGAAAATATACAACTACAAAGCCTATATACATACAATATAAAAAAACAATGTTAAATGAATTAAATACACTACCCAAATAAAATAGAACTGAATACTGTAACTAAATATTAGAAATACATTCACAGGTTGTATAATATAACATAGCCTTATTTTTATATTAACCAAATAACTTTACAGAACTTATATAAAATCATATATTTAAACTTACTTTTTTACCCAACTTTATGAACTGGCATGCCAAAAAGGTTTTGGAAAACACACACGCATAAAATTTTCCTTACTCCATATATATATACTACAGGCAAACCTTTTACACTATATACAATACATATATAACCAGTAGCCTAAACAAACCACTATTATTCATTGAAGCACAGTATAAAGGTATACTGGAAATATATATATATATGATGTATAATATATACTACTTTTATATAACAAAACAAAATATTAAAACAATATCTAAAATTAACATTACCCGCTGGCTTGGCCGAGCAGGAGGAGGAGGAAGGGAGAACGATCGACTGGCTAGCGCTTCGCGATGGGTGCTGGCCGATGAGGCGAGGGGTTTGGCCAGTGGGCGAGTGGCACTAGGTCGAGGAGGTCTTAAGTCGGAGGCTATTTAAATTGGTTGCTGCAGTTCTTACGAAACAAAAATATAGAATGATGTATTAGATGGAAGAAATGAAGAAGATAGAGAAAGCAGAAGGAGGACAGTGAATAGATGTAAATGAGAAAGTGAACAGATGCAACCGGGTATACGTTGAAACCAAGGAAACAATGAAATGGTAACCGAAAAATAAAATGAACAGGCAAAAAAAAATGAAACGGTGAAATTGCATAAGCCAAAAGCTGAATTAATAAATGTTGATGCCTGTTGGTTAACACACGGTGAGCAATGAAAGGTCACGGGGATCCAAAAGATTTTAAAACCGGTACCGATACGATAATCGTTTTATCGATTTCGTTGAGTAACGAACTTCGAAACACACAAACGAATGTACTGTGGTGATCAACACGACGAGACGGTCAAAACGGTATAAAATTATCAGTGGCACGATCGAATTATAAAAATTCGAATTTTCTAATAGCGGAAAATGCAAGAAAAACGCTGAAAAATAAGATCGACGGAGCCAAAGATGTCCGAATTTGAAAAAACGACAAACTGACATCTTGCTCAGAAGATGGTTTAGAATTTTTCTATGTAAAAATATTTAGGTTTCGGAAACATTTTATTTTCATCGCTTTTTAACTGATTAAATTGAAGTAAATTTACGCGCGAAATAAACTTTCATATTTTCGGACGAAAATTTACCAGTTGCTATGTTTAACTAAACGCATTCCAAATATCAAATTTATATTTCAAAATTTTATCGTTTAAAATTTCACAAAATTTCAACTAATTACGTTATTAAAACAGTTGAAATTTATGGGTCGTTACATAGTTATACATATAAGTTCATTCATACCATTTATCTTCATCGAGGTCATTCTGATTTGATTTCGTTAATTCCTATTTATCAACTCTATCCGTCGAATTCGTACCAATCTAGCTTTGCTTTGAAATTCGTGCCTGGATTCGTAGCTCATTTGATCGTCAAATCATCCCTGGCCTCGAAAGGTGAGCAATCACTTTGATTAACGTTCTTATATTTATTAAATTTGATTTCAATTGAAATGTCAATTGAAATATGCTGCTGTTAGTTATTTATAATGTTATATGTATGTCATTATCTGTATATGTTCACCTATGACATCTGACACCATTATCTGTTATTTATATTGTTGATATATGTCTGTTGCTGTTGTTATTTTATTATCATATCTGTTATCTCTCTGCAAGTTCTCTGTTAGTATAGAATCACTATGGGTTGAAATGATACATACCCGAACGATCTTGTAGAATATGAGAAAATCGTTATGGGTTGAAATGATAAACCCAAGCGGTTTTCAATTGATTGAATTTGGGATTGCGGGTTGAAAAGATATATACCCGTATATATATTTTAAATTGCGGATTGAAATGATAAATATCTGTATCACTTGACCATAGGATAGAAAATTATATACAAGCATCGTTGGTCTATATATAAATATTTTGAAAATGATTTCTATGGTTTTGAAAAGAAATATATGGTTTTGATAAATATTGATTTTTAAGATTCATTAAAGTTGATTTAATAAAGTTGATAAATAATATGTTTAAGTATTTATTTAATATCTATATTTTCAAATATAGAATTTATAATGATTTGAAATTGATTTGAAATTATATTTATTTAAGAATTATACTTAAATAAGTTTGATTTGGAATTTATTGAACTTGAAATTTTAAAGATATGTTTTATACTTGAATTTGAAATTGAATAAAAAGGGACTTAAATGAATATTTCAAATTTATATAAATTTAAATGGGATATTTTGTTTATTTAAAAATTTGTAAATTAAGTTGTATTTAGATGTTCTTGAAATGATTAAGTAAATATTTCAAAACTAAATAATAGTAAAGTGAATTTGGTATATATATGAAATTATCGAATTTAGTTTTGAAATTGTTGAATATATTGGCTTTGAAATATATTGAAATTAAAATGGTTTATTTTGTGGTTCAAATCTATATTTGAAACCGATATAATTTGAAATGATTTATTGGGAAATTGAATTGAATTGAATTAAATGTGAAATTTGGAATTCGAGTTGATTTGAATTGATTTATGAATTTGTGGAAACTATTTATTTTATAAAGTAATTTTAAATTATATTTAAAAATATTGATATTTTACTTTATAAATTATTTTGATATAAACTATTTTAATATAAATCATTTTTTTATATAAATCATTTTATTTTAAACCATTTTAACTTATAACTATTTATATAAACTATTTTATTTATAAACTATTATATTATATATACTAATTTTAAATATCTAAACTGTTTAAAAGAAAAGTGTTACGATTTCCAAAATGCTATAATTTCAAAGTGTTATGATTTCCAAGATGCTATGATTTCGAAAGCGTTATAACTTTGGAAAAGTACTATGATTTTGAAATGGATATATTTGAAGTGAAAATGATATCGTATTAAATTGGGTTTTGAAATGATAATGATATTTTGGTTTTGAGGTATAAACTATTTTGAAATGACCACGGTGTTATAATAACGATTGGTTGTTAAAGAGACCGGGATCGGATATGGACATACTCTCTGTCGATACCGAAAACCACTTTGACAACTGTGTACGCGGTGGAGTTTCCAGAATGAAGTAGGATGGTGGCGACGATCCTAAGGTATATATGTGGACCCAACTCCCGTGAGTTGGCATAAGGTGACTAAAACAGGAGCGATCTCGGGCCAGTGAGGTAGCACCTCGTATCGGACACACTTCTTCGATACCATTCTATTACTTTGTGATTTTTGGTGGCCACCCTTGATTTGGGAGTGTTGTTCGAGGTGGAACGGTAGTGGCTGCTATGCGTATCCATCAGCCCGTGTGCGTAATTGGTATATCTACCCTGGCATTGCCTTGTGTGCTGTGTCACCTACCATATCGAACCCACTACGATTATGATTTTAAGATCCGACTGCGTTAAGGTTCTCCATCCCCTTATCGCTATTTTCTATATGATTATACTTTACTGATTAGACATTATTATAATAATGAATATTACTACATAGTAGATAGTTTAACGGATCCTTAGGGGATGGTTATCCCAAACATCCTTTAAGTTACTTTGTATTTTAGTTGATATTTCACTTGAGTTGGATTTATTGATATAAGAATGTTAATCCTGACTCGAGTGTTTTGTGTTTTGCTTTACGCTCGGGTCAGACTGAGTGATACAGCATTTGAGACTCACCTTTGGAGTTGGAGCTTCGCTTGGAGATCCAGCTATCTATCGATCCTGCTTTCAGTTATTCAGTTGATTCCAGAGATGTATTCAGATCTTGTATTTGATTATTGTATTGAGACATCTATTGTATTCGAGACTTCTGTTGTATCTTGTTTGACTCTGTTATATATATATAGTAGCTTCATGAACTACTATCCTTTTGTTTCCGCTGCATTATTGTTATATTACTCTGTGTCTGTGATCTGTAATTATTTTATTTACTGTATATGTTGAGTTTTGCCAAATTTTATTTACAACGCGGTATTTTGAGCAATTCAATTCCGGCATGAGTGTCTACCTATACACTTATAATGGATGTGAATGGTTGAAAATATCGGGTCGTTACAGCACAAGAAGTCAAAACACTTTACTACTCTTTGTATTTGAAGTCCTCTTGGAGATCTTCAGGCACGAAGTCCTATTCGGTAGCTTAGGCGGTTTGTAATATATAAGTCTTGTTCAACAACTCATGTGGTTTGTAATACATATTCCTCCGGGTTAAGTGAGGACGTTTGTTAGTTAAATTCAGAAAGAGTCTGGGATTGGACGTAGAACGGGAAGTTTGAACTAGTATAAAAATCTCTGGTGCACTTTACTTTATAGTTCTTTATTTCTACTGTAATTTTTAATTTAGTAAAACTATTCATATTTTTTGATCCGCGTATAATTTCAGTAATAACTCCGAATGAAATCAGAATGATTGTGATGTAAAGATTACACTTAGTCAGAGTTTAGAGTCTTAGGTTGTAACAAATTTGGAATGACCTAGGATTGACAAAAGAATCTGAAGGAACTGGATGATGCACTAAGAAGCCGGAGAGCTCAACTATCGAAGACTGATTATTGGAACTTGTTCTTGAGCAAAGCACAACTTACATTTGAAAGGAGTACTTTGAGGGGTAAATGTTAACCTGCTTTTTAGCAAAGCAAATTCCAGCTGGACTTAGAAGGTCAAAACAAAGGCATAATGATTCACAGACTTGGAAACACCCTATGAAAGACTAGAGAATTGAGCTTGAGAAGTTTGGTTGAAAAATTGGCCAAGTCCTTAACTCACCCAAGAGTTAAGGCCTTAAGTCAACCCCCTGAGTTAAGGCCTTAAGTCATCCTTGTGTTAAGGACTTCAATGAGTTAAGGATTCGAGTCGATACCGAGTTAAGGATTTGAGTTGGTATTGAGTTAATACTAAAGCATCTTCAACTGGACGTAGAAGATTGATATGAAGATGAAATGACTTGAAATTTGACATGTACACTTAGATAAACACAAGGTAGGACTTAGAAAAGGTTTGGAGTGGTTTAGTCCCACCAATTAAACTCAATCCTAAGTTAAGGCCTTAACTCAACCCCGAGTTATGGACCTTAACTTATCTTGAGTTAAAGAGAACATCGAGATGGAATCAGAATGACTTGAACTTTGACGGGAGTACTTAGAAAAGGCAAAAGAAAGGTTCGGGAAAGTTTCACCGTGATTGGGCCAAGCACCTAAACTCAACCCCGAGTTAAGGATCTTAACTTGTCACGAGTTTCAGATTTGACTCGAGTTGGCCTGTGTCTTTTGGCATGACTTTGCACCATCTTATGGACTTCATGGCCATTAGGCCTCTGACTCTATGTTTCCCAGTCCTCTATAAATACCAACTTACCTGCTCCCATAAGAGGATCTTCTTTTCGCTGGATCTCCTTCAACACTCTTTGACTTGGAGCTTCCATGACACTTTCTTCACTTCTATTCTCCCGAAATAACATTATTAACTCCATTGTAAATCTAGGATCCACTAGATCATGGCTAGATCGGATCTACATAGTTGTAATCCAGAGAGAGAACAACTGATAAAATAGATTGTAGTGGACGCGGACTGGAGATTACGCTGAACCATTATAAAATCTTCTGTGTGTTCTTATCTACTTTCTGCTTTGTCTTTTATTTTAATCCGAACTGGTGCTTTCATCAAATTTCCAACTGTTGATCCATTTATTAGGTTAACATTTTGGTGCTTTCAACAAGAACCCTTGACAAGATCTGAAAACTTGAAGCTTGAATCTGGGATTTGGAGAAGATGAGGAGCCTAATACTAGATATAAAACTGGAGCAAGTCAGCCAAAGCCTGGGGGTATCCAGGAGGTGTCATCAAATTCTCATCAATCCATCTACGTGATCAAGAAAGAGATCGAGAGAATGATGAAGGAGATCCAAGATGGAGTAATAATTAGGCAGCAGGAGATGCTTGAAGGATTCTTCCAAATGATGGGACAATAGGGAATAGCTAGAGTTGTTGGAATTCAAAACCAAGTACAAGGAGCTAATGTAGGAGCATTTGGAGATAGAGCAAAGAAAACTGAAACAATGCCTCCACAACTCGAGGGCATGATTGATTTGGATCTAGGATGACCTTTAATGCTTGGAACAGGTGATCTTGGAGCCAAAGTAGAAAATCGGAATACAAATACATGATAGTAGGAGCTGGAACCAGAAGCCTATCGTTGGAATAGGAGGCAAAATGAAGTTATGGATCAGAGACTTCCATTGGATGACGACCCCATGATTGAGATGGTTCGGGGTCAGATTCGATTCCTTTGCCCTGACTTTGAATAAATGATGCAATATAACCTCAGGCCGCTTACACGTGTACGAGATCTCGAACGGTCCCTAGGCACGCTTTGAATTGGATGTCGGAGATGACTATTTAGGACGTTAATAATCCAAGACCAGTTAGAAGTGCACAAAACGTAGATTGGCTCCCAGTCACGCTCTAACTCGGATGTTTGGGGTGATTGCTCAGGATAATAATAACCCCCAACCACTTAGACGTGCACAAAATCTAGATCGGCCCCTAGTCACTCTATGAGTCGGATGTCTAAAATGGATAATTAGGATTTTTGCTTATTTGTTTTAATTTAGATTTCTAAATTCCATCGAAGAGTGGTGACTAATATTGATCGCCTTAGAGTCCCGACCGGAGAGACGGTACTGGAGTGCAAGAAGTAATTCCCCTTACCGGAGAGTGAGCGGATTGGCTTACTTGGTCGTTGAATTCCTTTGTCGGAGTGCAAACAAACTCAGCAAGGATGCAGAGAGATCGAAACCTTAATTTAAATAATAAGTGATCTGGAGTGTTCATCCTCATAAATTAAACAGTAAATGACCCGAAGAGATCGTCCTCATAAATTAAACATTAAACGATCCTAAGAGATCATCCTCTCTGCTCAAACAACGATCCGGAGAGATCGTGCATTAAACATAATAATAAATGATCCGTAGAGATTGTGCATTAACTTGAATATAAAATGATCCGGAGAGATTGAACCTTAGAACGGAAATAGATTTGATTTTGCTAAAAGGATTTTAACGCCTTGTGATTAGAATAAAACAGTTAAATCGTGGATGAACACGGAATGATATTGATATATGATATAATAACTTCGAATGAAATCAGATATGTGATGTAATAAGAGATATGTGATGTAATAACTCTGAATGAAATCAGAATGATTGTGATGTATAGATTACACTTAGTCAGAGTCCAGAGTATAGATTATTAGGTTGTAACAGGTTGGGAATGACCCGAGATTGATAAAAATATCCGAAGGAACTGGATGATGCACCAAGATTGAAGTAGGCGGAGAGCTCAACTATCGAAGTCTGATTACTGAAACTTGTTCTTGAGAAAAACACACCTTACATTCGAAAGGTGTACTTTGGGGGGAAAGTGTTAACCCGCTTTTTAGCAAAGCAGATTTTAACTGGACTTAGAAAGTCAAAGCAAAGGCATAATGATTCACAGTCTTGGAAACACCCTGAGAAATACTAGAGAATTTAGCTTAGGAAGTTTGGTTGAAAATTTGGCTAAGTCCTTAACGCACCCCCGAGTTAAGGCCTTAAGTCAACCCCCTGAGTCTTAAGGTCTTAAGTCAACCCCCCCGAGCTAAGGACATCGACGAGTTAATTAAGGATCTGAGTTGGTACCGAATTGTGGATTTGAGCTGGTATCGAGTTAACACTAAAGCATCTTCAACTGAACGTAGAAGATTGAGACAGAGACAAAACAATTTGAAATTAGACATGTACACTTAGAAAAACACAAGGAAGGGCTTATAAAAGGTTTGGAGTGGTTTGGCCTCACCAATTAAACTCAACCCCGAGTTAAGGACCTTATCTTATCCCGAGTTAAGGAGAATATCGAGACGGAATCGAAATGACTTGAAATTTGGCGAGAGAACTTAGAAAAGGCAAAAGAAGGGCTTAGGAAAGTTTCACCATGATTGGGCCAAGCACCTAAACTTAACCTCGAGTTAAGGACCTTAACTCGGCACGAGTTTAGGATTTGACTCAGATCGACCTAGGTCTTCTAGCATGACTTTGCCTTATCTCCTGGACTTCATTACTATTGGGCATCTGACTTTATGTTGCCCAATTCCTCTATAAATATCAATCTACCTACTACCGGAAAAAAAATCTTCTTTTCGCTGGATCTCCTTCAACACTCGTGGACTTGGAGCTTTCATTACACTCTCTTCACTTCTATTCTCCCCAAATAAAATTCATAACTTCATTGTAAATCTGGCATCCATTAGATCATGACTATATCGGATCTAACTAGTTGTAATCCAGAGAGAGAACAAATTAAAGTGTACGTAGACCGAAGATTACACCGAACCACTGCAAAAACTTCTGTGTTTTTATATACTTTCTGCTTTGTATTTTACTTTTAATCTGAACTGGTATTTTAATCCGATTTTCGGGTGTTGATCCATTTTTTGAGTTAACATTGTATGAGTTAGAAAGCTATAACAATGTAGAACAATTTTCGTTTGAAGTGCAATGCAAAAATATGAGGTTTAGCTTCAAATATTATAGTTTAATGGCAGAAAACCCTAGCCCCCCTCTCCAAACTCAGCCGCCATCCCCCCACCTTCAACCCCCCGGATCCTGCTCCCAAGCCGCCTCAAAACACTCCAGATGTTAAGGGCTTCGCCACTGTTTTTGTTAGGTGTGGCTCGCATTGTATTAGAGTGGGTGCGTAGATTGGATTATGATTAGTCCCACATCGCAAGATATTCTAAAAGAGATCAGCATATATATATGGGATTGGTAGCATGTAACAACAAGGGATTCCTTTTGTTACAAATAAATGTTGCCATGAAAATATATGTGCCCTGGGGGATGTAGGGATATCCAGTCATGACGTTGGCACCAAATGAGCTTCGTTCAGTGGTCTTGCCTCCTCTACACTAAATGAAGTGCACGCATAGCGGAAGATGCGAGGGGGTGCCGAAACAATTTCAACATGGTATCAGAGCCGATGGTTCGATGGGACCAATATGATGCAGCATTGACCTAAGTATGCTTCAATATGTTGTTTGAGTTCGGGATTCTTATTAAGGTGGAGTTATAAGTTAAAACGCGGTCTGCTCCAACCGTGGAAAAGAGAACTCTTTTTGAAACAGCATGGCCAAACTGCTGGAGGTGGTAGCGACCTAATCTAAACTGCTAGAGGTGTTAGCGACCTTATCCAAGTGTTTGAGGACTCTGTATAATTTCAAGTTGAATTGAGAAAATGCTCGCCAAGGTGGAGATCTGTTAGGTGTGGCTCGCATTGTATTAGAGTGGGTGCGTAGATTGGATTATGATTAGTCCCACATCGCAAGATATTCTAAAAGATATCAGCATATATATGAGATTGGTAGCATGTAACAACAAGGGATTTCTTTTGTTACAAATAAATGTTGCCATGAAAATATATGTGCCCTGGGGATGTAGGGATATCCAGTCATGACGCTGGCACCAAATGAGCTTCGTTCAGTGGTCTTGCCTCTTCTACACTAAATGAAGTGCGCGCATAGCGGAAGATGCGAGGGGGTGTCGAAACAATTTCAACAGTTTTATCACGTAGAAATCGGAAAAAACAACACACGGAAAATCATACAGGTAGAGGCGAAACAACTAATAACATATCTTCCTCACGTAAGTCACTTCCTCACACGCGCAGATTTGGAATGTTTTCGGGTACAAATTCTACCTCCCTTCTAGATTTTCCCCCACTTTCTTCAAACCACAATCCCTCCTAGACATCTCACTCGACACCTGATCCCATCAAGCCTCAAGCAAGACCAGAAAAGCCCGTACGAAAGAGTATGGAGGCCGATAGTAGACTTTCACATACACATCAAAGGGTTTTTAATTGATTAAATTTGAAAATGGAGACGGATTGTAAAAGAATTCTAGAAGAAGGCCCTTATTTTTATAATAGAAAGTCGGTGATGATGAAATGGTGGGTATTAGATCTCAGTCTAACCAAAGAAATGTTACAAATTCCAGTTTGGGCATGTTTCACAAGATTAAAAATTGATTTTTGGTCTGATGAGAGGATTAGTAGAATAGTATTTATATTGGATAACCTTGTAAAGATGGATCAATTCACCAAGAGAAAGATTAAAATCTTTGGGGGATTTATTGAAAAGGACAAAATATCCAAATAATTTATCCTTAAGGACACATGCCTATAATTTTATCCTCAAGGACAGGTCCAAAGTCCATTTTTTTTCAAATGCACAAATCTCTCTTCCCCGTGCCCATTCAATCCCGTTTTCAGCTCCGACCACCTTATCCTGCGTCAACGCCACCTCCTCACCAGCGCCGCCACCTCCTCACCAGCGCCACCATTGCCACCTCCTCCTTCACCCGTTTTGGAGCAACCACCTCGTGCCACCTCCTCCATCCGTTTTGTGTTCACCATCGCCGCAGCGTCACCTCCTCACCAGCGTCGTGCAACTACCCCATGTCACCTCGTCCACCCGCCAACGCCACCCCCTCACCAGCACCATGCTCTTAAAAGCTGATACTGATACCAGTTTTTAGGTATCAATTTTGAAATTTTAGGTATCAGTTTTGAAATTTTAGATATCAGTTTTGTAATTTTAGGTATCAGTTTTGAAATTCCTTATGATGCAAACCCTACCCATCGCTTCCAAATACCACACACTATACCACCATCTTCACCGTTTCGTCAAACCAATAACCCATCAGAAATTTTCCACCACAAATCCATAATATTTCCTAAACCACCACAAATCCATACTATTTATTTTATTAAAACTGATACCACATTGCATACAAAACTGATACTGTGTTATTTTATTAAAACTGATACCACATCGCATGCAAAACTGATACCCAAAAACTGATACTGTATTATTTTATTAAAACTGATACCACATCGCATGCAAAACTGATACCCAAAAACTGATACTGTGTTATTTTATTAAAACTGATACCACATCGCATACAAAACTGATACCCAAAAACTGAACAAAGTAGAATGATTTCCATCCTCTCGTCATCGCTTCCTCTTTTCGTCCACGGCCTCCTTCATCGTCTTTTCGAAATCCTCACTCACGTGCTTGATCTCCATCCCTAACTTTTCACGGTCGCTCTCCGCTTCCTCGCGTGCTCTTTTCTTCTCCACGAGCTCCTTCGTCTTAGATTTTTTCACAGACTCCATCTTCTTCCGAATTCGCCTCTCGAACTCGAACTCCGCGCGCAGGTCCTTGATTTCTGCCAAGGTGTTGTCGAGATCTGAGAGGTCGACGTCTCGGTCGGAGTTTATTGGGTTGGAGAAGGAAGCGATGGTGTGGGTTTTGTAGCAAGATCTGGAGTTGGAGAGGCAAGTTGCAGTGATTTGTCCTTGAGGATAAAATTTTAGCGGACTGTTCTTGTGATTAAAAAAGCCCTAATTTTTGTCCTTTACATAAATTTAGGGTGTTAGCGGAAATAAACAATGACTTTAAATTTCATAAAGAAGTTGCCAAAGTGACCGAAAGTAACAAAGTATTTATGCAATCGGTTAAGCACGAGTGGAGACCCATGGTGTTTGTTTTCGGCGATCAATGAAATATTGCACTTTTGAAAAAGCATGGTCCCCAAAACAAAGATAGAACATGAAGCCTCAAATGATTGCATGGATACAAAGAATTCAGCTAACTCTGAACAGGTGCAGCCTGTACAAGATTGTAACGGTGAAAGCTCATTTAACACACGTTATTCTTCTGAGATAAGCAAACAATACAGTGAAAAGAGGACCAACATTTCAACTGTCCATGGAAGAGACAATATTACTTCCGAGACACAAAAACAAAATGGTACAAAGGTGCCAAACAATCCAAATGTACATACAAGGGTTAAAACTGAACTCGGAAATGGTGAAGCAGATTCACAAAAACAAAATCAAGCATTGCAACATGATAAAGCAACAAATACACATAACAATAACGCTGATAGGGATCTGGAAAGAAACGAATATATGACAGGTTCGGCACAAGAGCAAATACAAGGCAGTACAGATACACAACCGGAGATGCACGCACTTTCACACAAGTTCAGCACAGAAAATTGTTCTCATGACACAGACTTCAATTTAGGGTGCATGGAAACGTTATCAAGTGACGAGGACAATAACCAAATGATCACAGAGGGAGAGTACCCCCAGCAAAATAATAACACAATGGCAACAGTTAATAGGCATTGCTCCGGCTTAACAGACAATATAAAGACGTGTACAGTTTCAAAAATAAAGCTATACAGGAAAACAATATTAAAAATAGTACAGAATTCAACAACAATCCAATTACATTACATAATCTACAGATGAGCTCATCGTCCGAACTGAAGATAAAGCAATCTGGAGATGGCAAACTTGCGGCAGAACATGGTATTAACATTGAGGAGCACGCCCAGACCATGGAAGCTTTGTCACCTCGCTCACCTGCTCAGACAACAAACCAAGATTCACATGGCAACCAACAAGACACAAACAGCTAGCCTCGTATGAGATCCAAACAGCTGGCCTCGTATGAGATCCAAACAGCAAAGAAAGCAACGCCAGGAGGAAGTCCCATTTGAATTTACAACAAAATTAGCAGATGTGATCGATAATTCTGCACGGCATGGTGACACATTTGAAATCCAAAGGTCAAAAAATGAAACGTACAAAAGTTAGACAAACGATGTTTCCAGAGTAGCGTATAATATAAGAGAGATAGGGTTATCAGTATATACGGTCATGGGCCGGATATGTTAGCCCAATAGTTTATTTATCAACTCTTTTCTCTTGTACACGGCATATATATATAAATGCCAATCACTTGTTATTGCTGTGTAACAATACATTGTGAAATACAATTCTCTTATCAATAAAAAGGCTTTGAGCAACATTTCTATTATGGTATGAGAGCTTAAAGCTGTCAAACGACAGTAGTGATTTGCTGATCATCTACCAGTTATCATCAGAGAACAGTTTTTCATCATCATCGAGCCATCCAGAAGGGGGTGTCAAAGTATTCTCATTACTCACCACCTTCAGTTGCTCTCAGAAACAACATTCTCATCATCTGAGAGTTCCAGTATTCTCTTACCGATCGTATTTCTCATCAAGAACCTCCTTCAAAGTGCCTCGCCAAGAATCTTGCATCAAGAACTGCAAGTCTGGCTGCACAGTGAAAGATTTATATCAAGATCAACATCATACTCTGGTAATTCATCATGGCTGGAGATGACGATGTTTCATCCACTGCATCAAGCGGACTCAAGAATCAAGAACCATAAATTTCAGAAAACAACCCCTGCAATATATCATCAAACCAAAGAGTCACTTAGTAACCACTACATTAGATGAAAACAATTTCATATTATGCAAGTATCAAGTTGAAACCAGCATAAAAGGTTATGGGTTAGAAGATTTTCTATATGGAACCACAATTACCCCTGCAAGAATGGTTACAAATAGTAAAGAAGAGAGAGTTATCAACAAAGAATTCATTAATCATCAAAGGCAAGACAGTTTACTAGCAACATGATTGCTATCATCTATCAGCTCAGGTTTGTTATCACAGATTGTTGGATGCAAGACATCATGTGAGATCTGGACTGCAATACAACAAATATTCAACACACAATCAGCAGCAAGAATCATGTATTACAAGCGACAATTGCAGAATTTAAGGAAAGAAAACATGACAATGAGAGAGTATCTGACCAAAGCGAAGTCCTACGGTGACCTTCTTGACACTGCTAGTCACACAGTGTCAGAAACAGAGCAAATTCTCACTATATTGAATGGTTTTGACACGGAATATGAATCTGTAGTGGCTATTATTTCATCACAACAAAACCTACCCAATATGCAGTATGTCCACTCAATTCTATTATCACATGAAGGAAGAGTTGAACAGAGAAAAGATAGCAACACAAAATTATCAATCAACTATGCTTCAAATTCTAAAAACAAGAACCAAGGAAGGAGACAAGAAAATCAAAATATCAGACAAGAATCATATAATAAAAGAGGTGGTACTACTCAGAGAGGAAGAGGCAGAAATAACAGATGGAACAACAACAGAACAAAGTGTCAAATATGTGAAAAACCTGAACACACAGCAAGGCAGTGTTACTTTAGACTCAATATAGAATACTATCCAAGTCAACAAAATCAAGGAAATCAAAGAAACTATGGTTCTAGTGCAAATATAGCACACATGGATCAAAGACAAAACAATCAGACTGAAGGTTCCAGAATGCAACATTTAAATTCAGAATGTCTTACTAGAACAGAGGACATTACAAGTGAAGATTAGTATCCAGATTCAGGTGCCACCAATCACCTCACAAGTAATCATCAGATTCTCAATTTTGGCAATAAAGAATATACAGGTATGCATTCTATACATATGGGAAATGGTGAAGCAATAAATATCACACATGTTGGAACTAGCAGCATCCAAGGTAAAAGGCATCTTTATCTTAATAATTTATCAAGAGTTCCTCAAATTAAGAAAAACTCGATGAGTGTATCTCAATTTGCTAATGACAACAATGTGTATTTTGAGTTTCACCCTAAATTCTTTGTAGCGAAAGATTTATTAAATCAAGGCATATTGCTACAGGGTAAACTGGACAAGGGCTTATACAAATTCAACTTTAGAAACACAAGAAAGAGCAAAATTAGAAATATATGGTGTAACAGTTCTGAATCATATGCTAAGAATGGCAAAGAAATATTTGATTTGTGGCATTGTAAACCGGGGCATCCTAGTGTGAATGTTGTAAAACAAGTACTTAAGAATAATAATATATCTTTTGATGTATCTTTACCATATGTGTACTTACTGTCAATTAGGAAAAAGTCACAAATTACCATTTACAGATTCAACCACCATTATTAGTAAGCCACTAGAACTAGTGGCCACAGATCTATGGGGCCAGCACCAGTAAGCTCTGACTATGGATTCAAGTATTACATATCTTTTGTTGATGCCTATTCTAGATATACCGAGATATATTTTTTGAAGTCAAAATCAGATGCATATGCATGTAAGGCTGTAATACAGTTCATAACACAAGCTGAGAAGCAAGTAAACAGTGAACTTAAAATATTGCAAACTGATGGAGGTAGAGAATACAAATCATTAAAAGAATATTTTTTGAAAAGAGGAATTGTCCACAGAACAACCTGTCCATATACTCCAGAGCAAAATGGGCTAGTGGAAAGAAAACATAGGCATATAGTAGAGACAGGGCTAGCTCTACTAGCACAAGCCTCTCTACCTATGAAATTTTGACCAAAAGCTTTTAACACTGCTGTATATCTAATTAATAGACTTCCTACCAAGGTACTCAAACACGTGAATCCTATTGAGGTGTTATTTGGGGCTAAACCAGACTATCAAAGTCTAAAGACATTTGGATGCTTGTGTTTTCCATGTCTTAGACCATACAATAATCACAAATTGAGTCTTAGATCTACCCCATGCACCTTTCTAGGATATGGGAATAACCAAAAGGGTTACAGGTGTTTGAGTAGTGATGGTAGGATATTTGTTTCAGGACATGTAGTGTTTAATGAAAGCATCTTTCCATTTGTAGATGAAAATATCAAAACAACAAAGAAGGTGTATAACAAAAGCAATATGTCAATTCCTTCAACACCTGTGATATCTGACTAGAATACAAATCAAACTAATGAAGGTATGTAGAGAAGTCAAGGACCACAACACACAGTATCCAAAGAAGGCACTGGATCAGGTCACGATTCACATGAGCTCTCCAACACCTTCAACAACACAAGTCAAAACAATAATAACAACTCAGGTTAAAGAGAATCCTCTTCATCCAAGTCTCGACATACAGATGATAACATCAGTACTCATGAATCACCACCTGTAAGAACAGGACATCATATGATTACCAGATCAAAAAGTGGAATATTCAAGCCCAAAGTGTATAGTGCGCAGTTAGATCAAACAGAACCAGGCAGCTATAAAGAAGCAATTACAAATAACAATTGGAAACAAGCAATGGATGAAGAATATGGTGCTCTAATCAGAAATAAAACATGGAGTCTTGTATCAATACCGGAAGACAAAAATGTTATAGGGTGCAAATGGACTTACAAAATCAAACAAAACCCAGATGGAAGAATATCAAAATATAAAGCAAGGCTTGTAGCTAAATGGTACAATCAACAGTATGGTTTCAAATTTAATGAAACATTTTCTCAAGTGGTCAAACCAACTACAATAAGAATTATTTTAACCATTGCATTATATAGAAAATGGAAAATTAGACAGTTGGATGCAAACAATGCATTTCTCAATGGGGATATGAAAGAAGATGTATTCATGGAACAACCAGAAGGATATAAGAAAGGTGTCAACAGCAGGTTAGTATGCAAATTGCATAAAGCTATCTATGGGTTGAAGCAAGCTCCTCGTGTTTGGAATGAAAAACTCAAGTCAACTTTAATAGAGCTAGGCTTTGTACCCACTAAACAAAACAACTCCTTATACATACAATGCAAACAAGACAGGATTACATACATGTTGATATATGTTGATGATATCATTATTACTGGAAATGATAATAAAACCATAGACCAGACTATCAAGCACTTGGACAAGTTTTCTCCATAAAGGACTTGGGCAATTTGCACCACTTTCTTGGTATAGAAGTCACGCAGAAATCAAATTCAAAATTAGTCTTATGTCAAAGAAGATATATACTTGATATACCGAAGAGAGCAAATATGGATCAGGCAAAACCTTTACCTACCCCTATAACCAGTAATCTTCGACTTTCAAGAGACAAAGGGTAAAGCCATCACAAATGAAAAACAATATTGAATTATTGTTGGTGCTCTGCAATACGTTACAATAACTAGGCTAGATCTAAGTTATAATGTAAATAAAGTCTGCCAGTATATGCATAAACCTCTCACTGATTATTGGAAAGCAGTAAAGCGTATCTTATGATACCTAAAAAGAACTTTAAATCATGGACTGCATTTTAACAACACAAAGGAATTAAACATACAAGCTTACTCTAATGCGGACTCGGCTACCGACCCTGATGATAGGAGATCGACATCAGGGTATTGTATTTACTAGGCAGTAAACTCATCTCTTGGAGTTCCAAGAAGCAAGACACTGTATCTCGCTCCAGTATTGAATCGGAGTATCGATCCATAACCAGTACTACAACGGAGATAACTTGGATCGAATCGCTACTTCATGAGATCAAAATCAACCTCACAAACATTCCGATTATTTGGTGCGACAACATTAGCTCAGTTTCCCTCTCAGCCAATCCAATTTTTCACTCACGAACAAAGCATATCGAAATCGATTTTGTACTTTGTTCGTGAGGACGTTATGAGTGGAAGACTGAAAGTAGATCACGTTCCAGGCTTGTATCGAAGAGCAGACATTCTTATGAAGCCACTTTCTACAAGGAATTTCACTAGATTAAAGAAGGAGCTCAAAGTTGAAGGTGGCGACGGAGAGGCGAGAAGGGAAAAGAAAATGCTAGATCAAATTGAAGGGGGGAGTTAGAATAAACGATGTTTCCAGAGTAGTGTATAATATAAGAGAGATAGGGTTATCAGTATATATGGTCATGGGCAAAATATGTTAGCCCAATAGTTTATTTATCAACTCTTTTCTCTTGTACACGGCATATATATAAATGCCAATCACTTATTATTGCGGTGTAACATTACATTGTGAAATACAATTCTCTTATTAATAAAAAGGCTTTGAGCAACATTTCTATTAACAAAGACAGCTGTGAGCACTCTCACATATTGAAATTGGGAGCAGTATCTCTTTTAATTCTCTATGAATATTAATTCTCCTTCCAAACAATTAGATGTTGTACGCTTGATAAAACAAAAACAGACTTCAATTGCTGGTTTTTATTGAAAAACAAACTTTCAAAAAATAAAATCAAACCGGTACTCCCTTTCATCTCCAACGACTGGGAATGTACTTATAATGAACAATAAGACAAGGGTGGAATACTGGTATTATAAGACAAAAAAATATGGGACACTGATGTGACTCATAAAAAGGACCAATTAATAACAGGTCTCTTCGGGACTAGAATGGGAATGGCATTAGTTTGCATATGTGTTTATACTCATAATCAACCGAAAAAAAGAACTCAACTGTGGGAACACATAAAAGACCAAGCAAGTTGCATCAATCTTCCATGGATGATCGCAGATGACTTTAATGTCAACCTATACTGTCATGATAGAATCAACAGTGGGTGTTACGTGTCACAACCCAATCAATGCTGATTTTATCGACTGTGTGGGGGACGCAAAACTCCTTAAACCACCATGCATAGGAAACTTCTATACACGGAGAGAAGAGGTTAACATGTCAATTCATAGAAAAATAGACATATTATTCATTAAGAGGAGGTGTTATGACAAATTACCATTTCAGATACAATAATTCCTGGCACTTTAACACAAGGTGCTACGATTTAGTTGAAAGAGAATGTGGTAACTCTCATATAGGAAATCCTTCGTTCCAGTTTTTATCTAAACTAAAGATTCAAAGGAAACAAAAGAAAGTCTCAAGCTATGGATCAAGAATAGTCCAGCTAACCAAAATCGCTCCTACATATTAAGTAAGGAATTAGACACAACCTACTCTTATTTAATTAATCATCTAAACTAACCTCAAGCTGTGGACTCGTACAGACAAAAGGTGTAACAACTTTCGGAATTGCCTCATTAACAAGCCACCGAAAACATACAAAGATAAAAAATCAAGTGGCTAACACAAGGAGACAGAGCATCTCATTTTTTTCAGGCAAAATTTGCTTAAAACAAGCCCCCTCAACAAATAAACTGATGTTGGATGCACAAGGAAACAGGAAAAACACCAATGAAAGATTCAACAGGGAAGTGATACACTACTTGTCAAATTTATTCAATTTTCCCATTTTAAAACAGAATTTTTCGCTTATCATAAGCAAAATAAATAAATAAATAAATAAATTCTTACAGCAAAAGCTAGAGAAGCTTTGGACAGACCATTTGATATGAACGAAGTGAAGGAAGTTGTGTTCCAAATAGATGATAACAGCTCCTTAGGCCCATACGGATTCAACTCTAAATTTTGATCCACTGGGAACTTATTAAGGAAAGACATTCCAAATCATGGTAGGTATTCAAACATCAGGTAAAATCATTAGAGAAATCAATCACACTTTTATTTGCCTCATTCCTAAAAACATGGACCCATGGACCCTTTTAGATTATAAACCAATAACTTTATATAATGTAATCTACAAAATCTTGGCCAATATTTTATGCATTGGGATGAAACGGTGTTTAAACCAACTAATCTCCATCAATCAGAATGCTTTTATCCCGAACAGACTAATATCAGAAAATTCACTTCTTGCGTATGAAGTAATGAGAGGGTTCAATAGAAAAACAACAAATCAAGGTTGTCGGTTTGGGGTTTAAACCGTAAAGATAAATTAAATCAAATCGGAATTTAAATCGTAAATCGTAGATCTAAAGATTTTATAATAGACATATATATGTTCATTGAAAATTCATATCCATCTCAAATTTTTTATGTACATTTACCAAAAGTTAATTCTATTCTTATTTACCTTACAGGTTTCATCGTCGACAATGGAGATTACTTCAAAGTAGTTGTCGATTTAGGAGATGGTTTACATATTTTACTTACACGAAGAAAGA
Source organism: Allium fistulosum (assembly GCA_030737815.1). NCBI lineage: Eukaryota > Viridiplantae > Streptophyta > Magnoliopsida > Asparagales > Amaryllidaceae > Allium > Allium fistulosum. The sequence continues at coordinate 1,070,786,093 of CM060904.1, forward strand.
AAGAGCTTACAAGAAGAAAGAAAGAGCTGCACTTATTTGATTACTTATTTTTATTTTTATGAATTTCATTTAACACACAAAAATATCAATGTACAAATTTGTAAAGAAAACAAAGTGAGATATGTTTTTTGATTTGAACTTCGTCATTGCTTTTACAATAAAATATCAAATAAGCATTACTTTGAAAGAAAAAAAACAAAGTGAATACAAGACAAAGTACAAAACAAATTTCTATTCATCATCAGTTCCAACATTGTCCACTTCTTTATCTTATATTTCCATTTCTTCATTCTCATCATCCGTTGAGTAGCCATAATCATCTTCTTCCCCGACATCTTCTTCATCAACTAGAGCTTCATTTCCTTTTCCTTTGTACCGAGTGTTCCTTGGACCTACATATGAACATATGAATGAATATATTACCTTTTTGTAAGAAATAAAACTATAGTTTGTGTAACGACCCGCCATTTTGGACCATTCGCATCCATTATAAGTGTATAGGTAGACACTCATGCCGGAGTTGAATTGCTCAAAATACCGTGTTGTTAATTTAAATTTGGCAAAACTGAACATATACAGTAAATAAATAATCATAGATCACAGACACAGAGTAATAAGTGCAGCGGAAATAAAAGAGATAGTAGTTCATGAAGCTACTATATAAATATATAAGTTACATCAGAGTTAAACCAGATACAACGGAAGAGTAATATGATACATCAGATACAAAGTAGAATACATCACTGGAATCATCGAATATCTGAAAGCTGGATAGATAGCTGGATCTCCAAGCGAAGCTCCAACTCCAAAGGTGAGTCTCGAAAGCTGAACCACTCAGTCTGACCCGAGCGTAAAGCAAAAACACAAGACACTCGAGTCAGGATTAACATTCTTATATTAATAAATCCAACTCAAGTGAAATAGCAATTGAAATACGAGTAACTCAAAGGATGTTTGGAATAACCATCCTTTAAGGATCCGTTAAACTATCTACTATGTAGTAGTGTACGATAAGTAGATAATGTCTATCAGTAATATAAGAAGATATCAAAATAGCGTTAAGTCATGGCCCATTCCACCCTTAACACATTTTTATTCCCAAAAGCATATACAAGACCGTAGTTTCCCCAAAACCGGAAGTCACCAGAGGGCAATCCATATACTAAAGGTACAAATCAAAATCGTAGTGGTCGCGCATAAATGGAATACAAGTATGACAAGGCACATGAGGCTATACCCAAGGTAGTGATACTACCGTTCGCCTGATCCGGACTGGTGAGAACGCAACGCCGCAGCGCCCGCAACACCGTGAGACAACACTCCCAAAATCAAGGGTGCACCAATCGACAACAAGTATAAGTAGTTCGAAGAAGTGTGTCCACTTGAGGTATCAATCCTCCATTGGCCCGGCACAGCTCCTGTTTTAGTCATTTCCAATTTGACACAAGTGTCAAGGCTATCCATTATCGTTCTCTTTCTTCAGTCAACACGTACATCATTCCAACCACTTCATTCTGGATCATCACTCCGCGCATAGTTATTAAAGTGGTTTTCGGTTTAGATAGAGAGTATATCCATAACCGAATTCCGGTCTCTTTAATAACTTCCGTAATTATTACACCGATTGGTCATTTATTTATTTCAAAACCAAAACAATTTCAATTTCAATTTCAATTCGTAAACCAACATTTCATTTGTCTTTCTAAATCAATTTCCATAATTTACGTTTCAACTTCCAAATTACCATTTGAAAATCTTATAATTCAATTTCAAATTTTTATTTTAAACCATTCAAATATTGATTTAAGTTCATATATATGTTTCATTCATTTTAAACCATTCAAATATTGATTCAAGTTCATATATACGTTTCATTCCGAAATCATTTAAATAAATTTCATTTAACATTCAACTCAATTTAAACTCATTTATCAAATTCATTCAATATTCGTTAAGTTACCTTATCATTCAAACAATTCCTATTCAATTTCCAATTCATTAAATCAGTTCTTAAGTTCAACTTCATTAAATCAAAACTTACAATTTTGAATTAAACTAAATTCGTCAAACCAAATTCTTTAAATTTCAAGTCTTACATTAATTCCAAAAATATTACATTTTCATTTCTTGTTAAAGAAATTCCATTTCACTTATTTACTTTCTTAAATAATTTTCCAAAAACCTTACTTAATCAAGAAAACTCAATTTCAATTATTTACGAAGTAAAATTCACTTATTCAAAAGTTCAATTTTCTTATTAAAGAATTTCAATTCAATTTAATCATTAAATAATTCAATCTTATTTAAGTATTAAATAATTCAAAACTTCATTATTAAATAATTTCAAAGTTTAATAATTTCAAACTTAATTATTAAATCATTTCAAACTTTAATAATTTCAAACTTAATTATAATTTCAAACTTGATTATTAAATCATTTCTCGAATTAAACAACATTCTTTCGTCGATTACATTATAAATATTTTGATTCAGATTATTAAATATTACAACTTCCTTTTATCAAAAATTCAAATTTTCAACTTCATTTCAAAACCATATTATTTATTCAAATAAAATCTTCGTTTTATTTTTAAATCAAATTATTGACCAATCGGGTTTTATTTAATTTTCTATCCTAGGTCAAAATTCAATTTTTTGGGTATTTATCATTTCAACCCGATTCCAATTCAATTCAAAATCAAAGCATAACAAAGGGAACTTGCATTGTGATAACTGGGATGGTGTCAAAGTAAATAAACAAGCAATAACAACAAACAATAACAATCCAATAATCAATTCAAATAATCCCGAAATAACCGTATTAATTCGCATTGTTATTTGTACGAATTAATATAATTATTTCTAGAATCTACACTATCATTTCATGTAGATTAAAGATTATTACATTACGGTTTTCACTTGTCATCTATTACAATTTCATCCATCATCAATTTAACAACATACATTCAGTGGTTCAAAGTGAAATTAAACAAATCCTACGTGTCAATAAATTCAACAGTTAAAGGGGTCATATTATACAAGTATCAGTTAATCACATTTAACATTTAATTATCATATATCAAGTTCAATTTCATACTGTTTATCATTTTAACATTAACAATTTAACGTCCAATTAAACATCAACAATCAATCAATTAACAATCAAACTGGATTATCATTTCATATATATAACAGATAATGGTGTCAGATGTCACAGGTGAACTGATTCAGGCAATAACAGTGTAAATATCTAACAACAGCATATTTCAATTGTCGTTTCAATTGAAATCAAATTTAATAAATAAAAGAACGTTAATCGTGAGTGAGTGCTCACCTTTCGGGGTTAGAGGAGTTTGACCACAGAACAAGCTACGAATTCCAAAGCAAAGCAAGATGGACACGATTCGATGATCAAAGCTGATAGATAGGAGTTGACGAAATCAAGTCAGAACAGGATCGATGAAGATAATTGGTACGACTGACTTATATATATATAACTATATATAACTATATATATCAAAGTCATATTCTAAATCCAACGTATATTACAATAAGATAAATACATTATATTTAATTACAAATAAGTTTCAACACATATTAACTAAATATATATATTTCAAATCATTGTTTTAACCAAAACACATATATCAAAATCAACACATACGTATATATATATTACTTTTATAAATTTATATATAAACAAACATATAGACACTTATAAAATATACATAACTAGCACATTATATTACAAGGCTGGACTGCTTAGAAACTTTTATATAATATATGTAGATCTTATACTTAAATACTTTAATCATAGAGTATAAATACTTTTGCAATAATACCAACGAAGGTACAATATTCGAACCACCTATGTACACAACACAGACCCTATATATACAACTTGCGTACAAAAGTATCAACTCACATCAAAATTTTCATTATAAAACTTTCATAGACTATATAATATACAATGTTATATATATCTTTAAAGAGACTGTACAGCTAATATATTGTCACCCAACACTGTATACATCTGCATTGTGAAACAAATGTTCTAACAACTATACTTAGATATAAATTACTTTAACTCTTCTTATAATTTTCCTTTCTCGACTAAAAGTAGACAGGAAGGTGAAGACACCTTTATAACTTCTAAACTAACAGACTTAAATACGAAATGACATATATTTTATAATCACACTGTTATCTTATACTTAAAAATATATATATATATATGCAGATTCTATGAATGTATACAACAACATAAATATATAAAACTCAAAACCCATATTTCAAAAATCACCATTGTTATAAAAGAAGGACAGTAAGCAACATTTCAATACATAAATAGATAACATCCTATATATATGAAACCATGACTTGTATACTTATACTATAAAACACTCTTTTTTTTTTATACTCAGTAGAAGTCAAAATAAAATATCAAATACCAAACCCAGATTTTTATGTATATACATAGTAGACCTAAAATCTTATACATGCAAATAGTTGGAAAAATTAACAAATGTTATCTATACGCATATCAAATAAAACTGTTATATTCAAAATATCAAGCGCAAGTTGTAATATCTATATATGTGAAATATAAGCAACCTATATCTGCAAGCTCCAAAGAGCAGCAACTAGCACGCTATAGGATAGGAAAAGACACCACTATATTGGATTCACAAAAAACAAAAGACTGCATGCTACCACTTTTTTTCTTTCAGTTGAATACACATATCCAAAAGCAAATATATTTATGTAAATTTACACTAATGCAAATCAGCATGTATACCATATGAAACACACTATATGGATGATAATGAATCAATAGTTAATCTAGTGTTTTATACGTATACAAATATATAAAACAACTCATGAAATAAAATAAAACAATATATATATTAAACCCATATATGCAGACCAAAGTATTGAATTAATACATATACACACTTATACGTATTATCTAGGATCAATATACGATAAAAAAAAAATCACATAACTTTACGTATGTATATATACTTACCTTCAAGCAAGAGAGGAATGGCAGGGGAGGCGTTCGGCGAGTTGATGGGCAGATGGGCTATGGCCGAGATGGTGGTGGATCGGCAGTAATGAAGGCGGAAAGTCTTGGCTGTGGAGATGTTGGAGGTTGTGGTGGAGTTAGGGCGGTGGTAGACCGCATGCATGACAGAGGAGTGGCTCACTGGAGTTTGGGCACAGGCTGGAGGGGAGGATGGCTGTGCATGCGGAGGCTAAGTCGGGGAAAGAGGCGTTCGGTAGATCTGGAAAGGATGGCGTCGGTTTATGATGCATGCAGAGGGAATGAAGAAGCAAGTTGAGTGCTCTGGTTCATCACGTGGCAAAGTGGAGTGGGTAAGCAATGAAACAGGGAAATGACGTTTAGGCTTGGATAATATGAAGAGGCAGAGGAGATGTAAAATATGAAAAGTTTTGTATTCAATATTGCTTTAAGTATCTTTATCTTTGAACTAAACAAGAATGGTCTGGGAACAAGCAGAATTTATGAAGATAATAAAAGAAATAGCTGTTGAGTTATACGAGTTAAATGCACCAGAGATTCAGAAGATCACGGGAACCAAAAGTCACAAAATCGGTATTGATACGGAATTGTTTTACTGACTCCACGGTATTTCGGGGTTCGAAAAATAGAAATGAAGATACCGTTGAGATCGGCATGACGAGACGATCAAAATGGTATACAGATATTAGTGATACGATTTAATTATAAAAATTCGAATTTTTCTACTACGGAAAATGCAAGAAAAACGCTGAAAAATAAGATCGACGGAGCCAAAGATGTTCGAATTTGGAAAAACGACCAACTGCAATCTTGCTCAGAAGATGGTTTAAAAATTTTTTATGTAAAAATATTTAGGTTTCGGAAACATTTTATTTTCATTGCTTTTTAACTGATTAAATTAAAGTGAATTTACGCGCGAAATAAACTTTCATATTTTCGGACGAAAATTTACCAGTTGCTATGTTTAACTAGACGTATTCCAAATATAAAATTTTTATTTCAAAATTTTATCGTTTAAAATTTTACAAAATTTCGACTAATTGCGTTATTAAAACAGTTGAAATTTACGGGTCGTTACAGTTTGCAATACATTATTAAATCTACCACGCTTTCGCTTTTTTGGGATCTTGCAGCTTGCTTCCCCTTCTTGAGTTTTGAAATATTCATATACATTCATCCAAGATGCGTCGATTGGTAGAGTTGGATCTTCTTGCTCACATATCCATTCATCATTGATATCCATGTCAAATAGACATATTGGATCTACTCCATCAATTGCCTTTCTTTTTCCATGCCTAAGTTCAAATTGAAGATTGTACTTTACAAAACCAATGCATTAAAGCCTTTTTTATTCCAGGCAGTTTCTTCATTTTGTGTGAATCTAATGTTTTGAATTAGAAAGTTAGAATGATTTAACAAATACAACAAAAGAAACAATTTACTATGTTTATACCTGATCAAATGTGCTCCAGTTATGCTCACAACCGATCAAACTACATATCAAGCTCAAAACTCTTATTGCAAGCCTTTGTAACTTAGGACATTCGCGGCCGTAGCTCTCCCACCACAAAATTGTTAATTCAAATAAATGCACAATTGTTACATACATAATTTTATATTTTATAATGGTAATAAAAATAAACTTACGATATTTCCATAAAACTCACCCCGATTGTTTGGTTTTACGACTAACAATTGCCATGACTCTTCCAAACTCTCCTTCTGCCAATGAATACATATCAAGTTGTCTATCTATTTTGGCTCTTTCTTTTTTGGTTGAGATCATTCTTTCTATAGTGTTGTACAATCCTTTTTCACCTCCAAATCAATTTTAAATATATCATCATAAAGATATTTGGGATTCAAGAACATCCCTGCTATAATATAGATTAACTCATTCTTTCTATAATGTGGATTAACTCATTATTGAGCAAACTTAAAGTTAAGATAGACAATCAAGCATAATATGGTGTGACAATCTCAGTACAATTATATAGTGCTAATCCAATTTTACATTCATGAACCAAACATATGGAGTTAGACCTTTACTTTGTCAAAGAACAAGTCACAAATAACAAGTTGAATGTAAACCACATATCTACGACTTACTAGATTGCAGACATACTAACCAAATATCTCTCAAAGAAAAACTTTCTGTTGTTCAAGCAAAAGCTCAAAATCAGTGATGTTGATGATGATCATCAAGCTGAAGATGGATCTACTCATGTCGAGTTGAAAAGCAATTGAAGCCATCTCACTCATGCCAAGCTAAGACGCAAGAGAGCCAGAAGCAGTGAGAAGATTTTTCAGATTTCATTAAAGTTTCGACAATCTCAAATACAGTGATGTTTCAACTCTAACAAGAAGACAATGAAGTCTAAATAAGATGGTTTAAAGCAAGAATCGAAGTGAAATTTCAATTGACTTGAAGAAATTTTGAAAGAGAATCAAAGTCGGCCGCAATTGTGATTTTCTCTTTGCAAACCGTAACTCTAGACTCGGGTTTGAGGGGGCAAATGAAGTGGGAAACAAAGTGAATGCGAAGATTAAGTCTATTATCATTAAGTGAAGCGGCTAATGGGAAATGAGTCAATCTTCAGCCCATTACAATATACTGCTACTTGTCTTATAAATACATTGTATAGCAATTGTAGCATGATAAGTAGTGAATGACAGAATTGAAAATTACAACAACTTCGTATTTAAGGTTTCTACAATTCAAAAAAATACATTTTTTCTCAAATTCGTTCAACGTGATATGTTCACATTCATGTCATTACTATTTTAAAGCGTATATAGAAAGGGTGTAGAAACCGATAGGAGACTTTCACATACACATCAAAGATAACGGTTATTACATGATTAATTTGAAAATGGAGACAATTGTAAGATAATTCTAGAAGAAGACCCTTAGTTTTATAATAGAAAACTGGTGATGATGAAATAGTGGGCACCGGATTCCAATCTAGCCAAAAAAATGTTACAAACAATTCCAGTTTGGGTATGGTTCACAAGATTAAAAATTGATTTTTGATGTGATGAAAGGATCAGTAGAATAGTATCTAGGTTGGATAACCGTATAAAGATGGATCAATTTACCAAGAGAATGGGGGTGGTAGGGGAAATAAACAATGACTTTAAATTTCATAAAGAAGTTGCCATAGGGACCGAAAATGAAAAAGTATTTATGCAATCGGTTAAGTACCAGTGGAGACCAATGGTAATTGTTTTCGGCGCCCCGTGAAATATTGCACTTTTGAAAAAGCATGGTCCCCGAAACAAAGACAGGACATGAAGTCTCAAATGATTGCATGGATACGGAGAATTCAAATAACTCTTAACAGGCACAGCTTGTAGAAGATATTAATGGTGACAGCTCATTTAACACACATTATTCTTCTGAGAGAAGCAAACAATACAGTGAAAAGAAGACCAACATTTCAACTGTCCATGCGACAATATTACTTCTGACACACAAAAACAAAACGGTACAAAGGTGCCAAACAATCCAAATGTACATTCAAGGGTTAAAACTGACCTCGGAAATGGTGCAGCATATTCACAAAAACAAAATCAAGCATTGCAAATAAAACAACAAATACACATAACAGTAACGCCGACAGGGATCTGAAAAGAAACGAATATTCGACAGGTTCGGCACAAGAGCAAATAGAAGGCAGTACAGATACACAACAAGAGATACACGCACATTCACACAAGTTCAGCATAGAAAATTGTTCTCACGACACAGACTTCAATTTAGAGTGCATGGAAACGTTATCAAGTGACGACGACAATAACTAAATGATCACAGAGAAATCACACCCCCGGCAAAATAATAAGACAATGGAAACAGTTAACAGGCACTGCTCCGGCTCAACAGTCAATAAAATGACGGGTACAGTTTCAAAAATGAATGCTTTACAGGAAAATAATATTACGAATATTACAGAATTCAATAACAGTCCAATCACATTACATAATCTAAAGATGAGCTCATAGTCTGAACTGAAGACAAAGCAATCTGGAGATTGCAAACTTGCGGCAGAACATGGTATTAACATTGAGGAGCACGCCCAGACCATGGAAACTTTGCCGCCTCGCTCATCTGGTCAGACAACACACCAAGATTCACACACCAAGAATTTCAAATAAATTTGGTATAAATGATTACCATAAGAAGATATTTTACTCTTTGAAAAATGCAAATTTTGAGAAGAATTATTTGGAATAATTGAAGTTTGAAATTTGAGTTAAAATATTTGAAATAATGGGAAATTTAAATTATTTTCCATTCTTATTATAAAGGGTTAATTGAGTAGATGTCTTTTATGTTGTCAAGCGAGCTTGCCTTAGTAAACTTACGAAGAGCAGTCGTTTGTGTAGACAAGTGAAGTGCTTGCCTTTAGTATTGGACATGCAAAGCACTGTCCTTAAATCTCTTGTATGCTTGATGATTGTTTTGATTTTGAGTTGATTGTTATCTTGATTGTGATAATTGTTAAATTTGGCATGACAAACTAATGAGGATGTTTTGAATTTAAATAGCTTTACAAAATAATAATGAGATTATGGAAGTTCTTTTGTAAAGCAAGAAAAGAGATTTTTTTTCCATATAAATGAGTTTGAATTTTAGTATAAGGATATGACTAATACTAAACTAAATTTTCTTTATAACCATGATGATAGGAAGTCTTTGAAGATTCGATAAAATAAATATTTCAACGAAGGAAATAAAATTTTATTGGTTTGAGCATGTATGTAACTTTTTACTAGAAATTAGTTTCCTAGTTTATGAATTTCAAATATGAAAATTTTAAGTTGAAAGGAATTACAAGTTGAGTTTTGGTTAAATTTTTTTATATTAATTTTTCATGTTATGGAAAATTAATTCTTGAAGAAATTATTTCTTTTCAATAAGATGAAATTAAATAGTGGGATTTTAAGATGGAAATAAAAGATGTCTTTATATTGTTTTCACATTCTTATTCTAAGAGACTTAAATAAGATGAATATCTTTTTAACACCTTAATTATTTAGTATTTTAAACTATAAAAGGTGTTATATTTTTTTAGAATGTGAAATATTGGTGTGAACTTATTTTCAATCTAAAAAATAAGAATGAATGATATGTTGGCTTTTGTAAACTAATATGTTGAACTAAATTATTGTTCTTCATTAATGGAGTTTAGTTAAGATAATTTTTATATTTCTAGAGATGTTTGGTTAAAATTTAAATATTTAAGAAGAATTAGAAAAATAAAATTTTGAGAATATGTTGTAGACTTTTTTCTGAATTAGAAATTGCAAGGACGCAATTTCTTTAAGGGGGGAAGTCTGTAACAATCTCGATTTTCAATTGACTAAATAAAATAAATAATGATTTAAATTGGAGAATTTATATCATTAATCTGGAATTTGTATTATTTTATAAAAGATGATTTATATTAGAGTGATTAATTCTAAATAATTATGAAATTGTGAAATATTAGTATTTTCAAAGTTAAAAATTACTTGAAAACCTTATTAAGATTTTATTTAATTATGGTGAATTCCAAATTTATAGGATATTGGAGAAATTAGAATTCTAGAGTTTTATTTTAAGATGAATGAGAATTGAGTTTAGACAAAAATATTTATTTTATTGAATCTTCTATTTTAAAGAAAAGAGAACTTGGGATTTATAAACTTCTATTAGAAAATAAGTTGTTTGGTATTTAAATTCATTTGAGAGGTTATTTTATCTAAGTTGGGCTAAAATAGTGTTTTAAACACTTAATATTTTATTTCATAAAACCTAGTTGTTACATAAATAAATGAGAATTGTGGGATTTAGTAATTTAGACCCAAAGCCCATTTAGGAGAAGTTTTACTTCTCCTTTTCTATCACTTGTACATACACTTTCTCAAAGCTGTAAACAGAAAACCAAAAGAAAAACATAATTCCTCTTTAAACCTAGAAGCAAATTGGCTAATCAAAATAGGAAATCAATTCCTAGAAAATCTTGTGCAATCAAATTAAGTTTTTTTTTGAAATGGTACTTTATATACGACACGTCATTGGGACAACATATTACATGTCAATAAACGTTCGAATCACGCTACGCAAGTTTTGAACTTGTGCAATCAAAGTAATTTTTCTTAGCCCTAATTTATCTTATAGACTTGTTGATTTAAATTATACAGTGTTTGATCTTTGGTAGTTCCCTTCTTTTGGTTGAGTTGTTCTGGGCGTTTGACTGAAATTGTTTAATTGTGGGTGTTTAGCACACTATTTCAAGGAATTCAAGGTGAGTTAATCACTCACAAGACCTATCTTTGAATGCCTAATTATTGCTTTGTAACTTCATGTTGCATGATTTAGAATTTGAAGTGATGATTTTAGTAATTTTAGGTTGCAAAATTGTGCTTCATCCTTAGTTAAACTCTTTTACTATAAATCAGCGTCATCCTCGTTTCTACGCTTAGATTTCTTTGATAATTTTGCATATGAATGCATGTGTATTTTAGAGCTTTTATAACAAGTTTTGAACACCGAAATGCTAAGGAGTCGCACCACAGTTTGAGCGAGTCGTCGATGGGAAGAAGAACATCTGGAACTCACATTCCAGGCATCCCACCGATCGACCGGTAAGTGATGACCAGTTGATTGGTCAAGCTCTTGGAACGTGAGTTCCAGGTGTTGTTTGCTTCTTCCCCGCTTGTTGTTTGAAACCTATTCCCTTCTTGCTTTGTTTGGTGATTCATGGTGCTTGGTTTTACGATTTTATGAGATTAGTTTCTTTAATTGTTGTTGGTTTTTGATCCAAAGATTTATGAAGTTGTTTATATATAAATCTGATGAACATATATAGTTCGAAAAGCAATTTGCAAAAGATACTTTATTATAATGTACCGGTTTTAAATTAAATTTCCATATAAATCCAATTTCTTTTGTAAATGATTTGTATAGGTAAATTATATATATATATATGTATGTATGTATGTATGTATTGAGAAATAGTTTTATGGATTTAAAAAAATGGTATTGAAATATAAACCTATATTGTTCTATATAAATAGATGTGTGTGTGTACAGCTTTTGAAAAATAGTTTATTGAACTATATGGTGTTTGTGAAATTTTTGGAACAACTAAAGAGATGTAATATGTTTTGATTTTTATTCGGATTTATAAGTATATATTTATAAAGTGATAAACACACACACATATATATGTATATATAGTTGAATAATAAATGAGTTTACGGATTTAAAATAAGAAGTTTGAAAGTAATAGATAAATAAAGTGCTTTAGAAATCATTTTTTTATATGATTAAAAGTTTATTATTTACTTTCAAGTCCTTAAACTCTTATTATTTCTTATTGTGCTGGGCTTTTGGCTATTTTATGATGTTTTGGGCATTCTTGTGTGATTTTTGGGTTTATTGCTTCTTGCGATTTCTGCTTTTATTCGAATGAGAAATTTAATTAAAGGATTTAGCAACACAAGTGGTATGGAACATTTATATTACTTTATCGGTTAATTATTGGACTTGTTCGATTGAATATTTTAGTCGAGTGGGATTTACAACCGTTTAGTAAATATTTAAGTATCACAAAGTGGTTATCGCACATTGGACGAAACTCATTTACTTACTAATCAAAAGTGGATTACGCTTATCGAGTGGAGTTTACTAACTTATAGTAAATATTTAAGTAAACCCGGGTGATTATGGGACATGCAGTCATTCATTACTCGGATGATTATTGTTCGAAAGTATATAACACTTATTTTGTCGAGTTTTTGTCCTTGGGAGATCCATTTTACGTGGATTATATAGGTTTTTAGCCCTATATTAGGATACTCGTTTACAAACGAGTTTAGACTTGTGATGTGCTCGTCTCTTACGTTGGCAGACGAAGTGTGTGTCTCTTCTGTTGATTCGAAGTACTTGTCTATATTGCTAGCTTATGAATTAGACTTACGATATGCTTGTCTTATTCGAAGTGTGAAGTGCATGTCAATCAATGTTAGCATGCGAAGTGCATGTTTATTATTATAGCTTACAAAGTGCTTGCTATTGTTTGACTTGCGATGTGCTTGTCTTTGTGGCTTATGATTTGTGACTTACATTTATGCTATGTTGACTCGCTTTCAAGCAGTCTTATATTTTCTAGAGTTGACTTGCTTTATGCAGTCTTTGTGCACTTTAGTTTTCAAAGTTAGTTTTCTTTATCACCATATTTGAGATGATTGCCACTAATGGGCATAAGAGTATTTGAGGACATGGTGATTTTGTATTAATGTTTTATTTGCATATGGCATATATTAGATAGTTTTTATAATACCTTATGTTTAATGTGAATTTATTAGTGAATGATTTCATGGTGAGACTTTTCAATGTTTAGTGTGATACACTATTTGGGTTTATATATATTTAGTGTTATGCATGCTTATTATTATTATATGTTCTTACCTTTTGGATATTTAGAGATAGTCTGACCCGTTTATTTTGTAATACTTTGGTCAGACCGAGACTTGGCGGGTATAGGGACTAAGTGACTTTGGATTTGGGCTAGCTAGAGTAGCCAAGTTATGACCAATTGTCTTTTTTCTGATGGACCAAGGTGAAATTGACTTCGTATTGCATCATCCAGATGTTGAACCAACGATGAGGCCTAAGTATACTGCTTTTTTCATTGGGTTCCCGCCCCCTGGTCAAACCACTGCTTCTGAGCTAATCTAAGATGAGTATACGAGGAAGTCTGGCTGGCTATGTTGATACAGGTCCCCGGGGCCTCTGCAGCTGACAGTGGTTAGAAAGATTGATATGGAAAAAGGAGAGTTCATGCTGTTAGTCCTTAACCTATTTGAATTCTATGCAAGTAGATGAAATGGATAATAGAATGCGATATAATGGATCCCCCTTCCTTCTCAGTTCTTGTTAACAAAAGCCATTCTACATGCTTTCAATTCGGGTAGAGAATTAGCCTTTATCTTCTTCTCAATTTCTATGGTAGAGAATAGTTGTGATTCTGGTAAAGGTCTAGAGTCATTGATGGAATCAGGGATGATAAGGTTTTGAAAGAACGTAGTAAGTGTTGAACGAAGTTTCCGCGCTTGTTAGAGGAAGTGAACGGTTGGCTGTAAGAAGGAAGAGAGGCGCCCGGTCCATGCTTGTAAACTTGTGTTATACTTGGCTATTGTATTGACTTGAGATGACTTGTAATTTCTTTTAGACCTGTCATAGTTCATGCAAGTATATATTTGTATATGTATAGTATTTAATTTTGTAGACTTACACTTAAAAGAAGTAATTGATGAATTTTATTTCCATTGCGACATTTGATTCTTTGTTATATATTATGTTGTGTATTGTTCTGAATTATATTAAACCATTGTATTATTGTTTTGCGTCTGGATTGGATATGTCGAATTACCACTTGTAAGAAAAAAAAGAAAAATTTAGTCATATAATTCGACATATCGATACTCGTCCAAAGCAATATTATGGATGGTCGCTCCAAACCAGTCTTGTTCTTTGTGTTACTCGACAATATTTCTTTTAATATTCTTCAGTAATATAGGTATAACAATGGGGTGTTATAGTATTAGATTGTGAATCCAAAAATTTCCCAAGTGCAAGTGGGAGATTGAATTTTAAGGGCTATTCCCTGGGAGGCAATTATGTAATTTGTTCCATAACCTAATTTTAATTCAATCCTGTCCAAAATGAATTAAGCTTCTGGTTTTGTTTTCTACTATATATGTTGATACATGTGATATAAATAATGACTAATCATTAAACATATATACGTAGAAAATCCTTCGAAATCATTGAACTAAAACCTTTTGAAATCATTGAACTCAAACCTTTCGAAAACTTAATGGGTTCAATTATAAAGCATGTGGAAAATATTCTTTAAAACCTTTCGACTTCATTGGAAGCTACCTTTCGACGTTCTGCTAACACATGTCGACATAATCAAACCATTTACGTAACTCATTCATAATTGTTTGTGCACTTAATGGTATCAACTTTGAATCCCTTGTGTTCAAAACCATATTTGAAAAAGAAGTACCTTTAAAACAAATTTGATTCAAACAAAGTTTCATACAATTGCAGTTACAAATATTGTTACAGTGAGTATTGAATCGTAAATGAGTTAATACTTTGTTTCAAATGATTCCTTGTAAAGATGCTTCAAGAAAAAAGGATATCAATACATCCATTGAGACCAATGTACAAAATGCTCTCTAAATATTGGGAAATTTATTACTCATGACTGTTGGAGGCACCAAAGGGTTACGTACGTGTAGTTATTGGATAGCTATAGAATAACTCAATAGACAGTTTCCTATTGGTTGATTATAACTAGGTCAAATAGGAAATCTCAACGTGTTAGTATTTGACATTCTTTTGACTTGAAAATACCATAGAATTTAAACATGAAGACACCACTTTGATTATAGTCAAGGCATAGAGTGCATAATATAACTATAGTATGGTTTGAGTTGAAGCAATTGAAGTGAAACACTTTTCAATTGTGAATCTGTCCCCTCTAATATAATGGGTCAGTATCATGGTCAACTGTAGTTAACTCGAAGTCAAAATCTCTGGCTAGAGTACATCAGTTAATAATAAATGGTATTATTGAACTAAGGACTTTGGAGTTGGAATATATAGTTAAAGGAACCAAACCAGTTGGAAGTGGGTGAAATAAGTTGATTTCAATTTTTTTTCCTATTTTGGATATATTGGCCTTATGAAGTCTAAAGAGATTTGAGATCCAATCTAAAATGTGTTTTAAATAAAATCCTTATTTTATCTAAATAGTTTAAAAGAGTTCGAATTTGATATAAATTTAAATATATGAGTATATTAAATACACCCCTGTGTGTAACAATTACTTATAAAAGTTGATTTAGAGAAGGAAACCTTTCATTTCGTTCTCTAAAATTTAGGCAGTCAATCGAGGGAAGATATAGTTTTTAATGGAGAGAGAAACCTTTTCATTTTTCTCACTAATTAGATTAATGATTTATTAAATGTCATTGATGATTAGTTTAAACATGACATGCAATTTGAGTAAATCCAAATATACTAACATTGTATATTGTGTAAGTGCAACATATAAGAAATGTGCATAGTAAATGTTTCCTTTATTTGTGTTGTTATTGTCCATAGTTTTATATAAAATACACACACACAAATATATATATATATATATATATATAATAGAAACCATATGCATATACAAATACATACATGCATATGAATATGTTAAAATTAAATTTCACTATTTTATAAGTTTGAAATTAAAAACGACAATTTTTATTCTAGTTCCAAGTTAGGAAGGATTTAAGGCTAATATTATGATCTTACACAAAAGTCCATCTTATTAATCTTAAGTTGAATTGACACACACACATATACCAGATATTGTAAGTTATGTCTCAAACCTAAAACAAAATGTATATGTATAAAATCTTTATAATTTAAAAAATCTAACACATGCTTTGAAAATTAAAGTAACAAAATAAAGTCTAACTTTAATGTAAAAGAAAATCACAAGATCGGTGAGATTTTACATAAAAGTTCAGTTATAATTATTGAATAATTCCTTTTTTAAAACAACTTTAAAAATATGCAACAAGCAAAAGATTGTATTAAAAAAAAACATATGTATAAAATTTGCAAAGTGATTTCAAAAAGAAAACATATGCAGTTTATTCATATTTGTGTATGTAATCGTTAACAAAATTATGTCATTAATTAAAACATAGGTTTCAATCAAAAGTACTTTTTTTGGACAACATATTTAAAAACAGTAACAACAACAGATATGAGAAATCAGTCATATATGTATTTGACACAAAGGTTTCAGATCTAAACTAAACAATATGAACATTTAATTAAATGTAAAATCAGAAGGAGTAGATCTAAGGATGATAAGATGAATTGGTAATCAATGAAACTATATGTCAACCTTCCTTTTGGTAAGGCTGTAGGTAGGCGGATTTAACTAAGTCAATTTCTCAGTTATCGAGGATGGAATGTGGTAGGTTTGAGTCGACTGGATGGATAGGTAACGCAGCACGTTTGGAAGTCATGTCGTTTGGCATGGAAGTTGCTCGGCATGGAAGTTGTTCGGCATGGAAGTCGCTACAGGAAGTCGCTCGGCATGGAAGTCGTTCGGTAAGGAAGTCGCTACAGGAAGTCGCTATAAGAAGTCATGCCGTTCGGCATGGAAGTCGCTCGGCATGGAAGTCGCTCGGCATGGAAGTCGTTCGGCATGGAAGTCGCTACAGGAAGTCGCTACAGGAAGTCATACCGTTCGGCATGGAAGTCGCTCTGCATGGAAATCGTTCGGCAAGGAAGTCACTTGGCATGGAAGTCGTTCGGCAAGGAAGTCGCTACAGGAAGTCGCTACAGGAAGTCACCATAGGAAGTCATGCCGTTCGGCATGGAAGTCGCTCGGCATGGAAGTCGTTCGGCATGGAAGTCGCTACAGGAAGTCGTGCCGTTTGGCATGGAAGTCGCTCGGCATGGAAGTCGTTCGGCATGGAAGTCGCTACAGGAAGTCGTGCCGTTCGGGATGGAAGTCGCTCGGCATGGAAGTCGTTCGGCATGGAAGTCGCTACAGGAAGTCGCTACATGAAGTCGTTTGGGAAGTCGCTACAGGATGTCGCTACAGGAAGTCGCTCGTACCATGATGAAGGATGTTGACTCAGCTATAGCCATAATGGGCCCGGACTGCTAAGGAAGCCCAGTAACTCGGGATTTGCCTATAAATACAGCATGAGGGGGTTCGGAAAGGGGATCTTCCTTCGACACTCTGGTTTTTTATTTTTCGAAGGCTACTCTGCAGTGTTGTAACTGTAATTGATTATTACAGCAATAAAAAGAAAACTTCTAGAGTGGACGTAGGCCGGAGTTAGCCAAACCACTATAAAATTTATTGTTCTTTACTGCTTTCATTTTAATTTTGACTGTTCTTCATATTATTACTCTCTACATACATTCTATCTGTTATCAGTGACTGTTAGTTGGTGCTTTCATTTACATTTGGGTGTTAGTGACCAATTTTGGTGCTAACATTTTGGTGCTTTCACCGAGAAGCAAGCACTCGGGGATTTCAGAGCTAGGATTTTGGATTCAAAAGCTTAGGAACTTGGATTCTAGGAAGTAATGGCTAGGCCACCAACAAGAAAGCAAGTGGCAGAAAGGAGCAATCAAGAGGGAAGTCAAGAGGCTTCCTCTGGAGCTGGAGCAGGTCAAGCATCCATCTACATCACCAGAGATGAGACGGAAGCAATGCTGAAAAGACAAGAGGAGATGATGCAGGCTCTTCTTAGACAATTTATACAAGCAGGAAATGCAGGAGCTCAGATCCATGTAGCTGGATCAGAAGCGCTCAACCAGCAAGCAGAGGGAGTGGCTCAGTAAGGGGCAGCCCTCAATCAGCAAACGACTATCAATCTGGATGGACCCAGACTCGGGGGCACACCACCAGGAAATGCTGGACCAATCCATGGAACGATACCAGATGACGCTGTGCAACCCGACACCAACAGGAGTGCAGGAGTACGTTATGAGGAGTATGTGCCAGGATTCCCTCGTTAACTCGGGGGACAGATCAGAGGTAGCAGACAAGGATTACAGTCTGGCGACAATGACAGATTAGCGGAGATGGTCAGACGAGCTGTGAGAGGTGGATTGGTAAATAAAGACTTGGAGGATGTGAATAGGAGTCCTTTTACTCCTACTATCAGGCAAGCTAGGAACCCTCCGGATTTTAAGCTGCCAACGTTGGAGATGTCTGATGGGAGAACGGATCCCGCCGTTCACCTGACAAGGTACATGAGGCATATGGAGGTACTGGGGGCATCGGATGAGGTCATGGCTCGATGTTTCCCTTTGTATTTGACGGATATCGCAGCTATGTGGTTCAGACAGCTGGAGAGTGGTTCTATTGACACTTGGACAGAGCTGATTGAGAGGTTTATGAGGCAATTTCGGGTCCATATAGTCAGACCTAAGAACGTAATGATCTTGACATCGATGAAACAATGGAAGGGAGAGTCGCTCAGGGATTTATTAACCAGATTCAATGCAGCGGTAGCTTCAGTGGATCGACCCGATCCGTCGATGGTTTTGATGGTAGCAGTTTCAGGAATTGCAGATAATTCGGATTTCTAGATATCATTGGAACAGGATCAACCGAGGGATCTCAGAGAGTTCTACCATGAGGCGGAAAGGTTCCAAAGGCAGGAAGATGCGCAGGCTGAGAGAGTAGGGAGAGAGGATGAAGCTTATGCAGTGAGGGGTGGAGGTCCACCCAAGGAGGATCCAAGTAAAGACGATAAAGGAAAAAGGAAAACAAATGGCAACAGTGGCACTTCGAAGAGGCCTCGAAGGGAGTCAAAGTTTTCTTATTACACAAATTTAACTGAGACTCTAGAAAGGATTTACTTGGATACTCGAGGGCGCCTCCAATATCGAAGGCCGGCAAAGAGAGAGCCTTCTGAATACGAGCGGGCATCGGGAAAGCATTTCCTATTCCATGAGCTGGATGGGCACAACACAAACGACTGTAGGCATTTGAAAGATATCATTGAGGAGTGTGTAAGGAATGGTCATCTACAGAAGTATGTATGGAATCGAGCTGTGGCAGTGGGACAAGAGCGACCACCGCCTACCTCGAACGAAGATGGCACTGGGCTTAGGCAACGTCAGCTCATTATCAACTAAACAGATTTATGGTTTGGGATAAGTAATAGAACTCAAAGTAATATGGCTAGGTCACTTACACACGTATGGGATCGAGGACGGTCCCTAGGCGTGCTTTGAGATGACAAAAAACCATACTACTTGAGTCTATGAAATCCTATTTTCTTTATATTTTTCTGCAACCTCTGGTTTCTTCTGTGGCACTTTGGATATTTAATTCCTTTTGCTGTACAAACTTCTGCTTTGATAACTGAATTCTGTAACAATTGGATTTGGATCAGTGTAATAAATAATACTGGTCTCGCAATCACGGTCCCGACCGGTGAGACGGGGCAGTGATCGCAAGTTACGAGTCCTTTCGCCGGAGAGCGATGGAATGGACAGGGAAAGAATATCAAAGTCCTTGGTCGGAGAGCCGAGGAAGGAGAATATCAAAGTCCTTGGCCGGAGAGCCGAGGCCGGTGAATGTCAAAGTCCTTAGCCGGAGAGCCGAGGCCGGAGAATGTCAAAGTCCTTAGCCGGAGAGCCGAGGCCGGAGAATATGAAAGTCCTTGGCCGGAGAGCCGAGGCCGGAGAATATAAAAGTCCTTGGCCGGAGAGCCAAGGCCGGTGAATATCAAAGTCCTTGGCCGGAGAGCCGAGGCCGGAGAATATGAAAGTCCGTGGCCGGAGAGCCGAGGCCGGTTAATATCAAAGTCCTTGGCCGGAGAGCCAAGGCCGGAGAATATAAAAGTCCTTGGCCGGAGAGCCGAGGCCGGTGAATATCAAAGTCCTTGGCCGGAGGCCGAGGCCGGAGAATATAAAAGTCCTTGGCCGGAGAGCCGAGGCCGGTGAATATCAAAGTCCTTGGCCGAAGAGTAGAGGCCGGAGAATATCAATGTCCTTGGCCGGAGAGCCGAGGCCGGAGAATATCAAAGTCCTTGGCCGGAGAGCCGAGGCCGGTGAATATGAAAGTCCTTGGCCGGAGAGTCGAGGCCGGTGAATATCAAAGTCCTTGGCCGGAGAGCCGAGGTCGGAGAATATGAAAATCCTTGACCGGAGAGCCGAGACCGGTGAATATCGAAGTCCTTGGCCGGAAGACCGAGGCCGGAGAACTTACAAGCCCTTGACCAAAGAGCTGAGGCTGGAACAGGGTAACGCGACCCGGCGAGGTCTACGGATTCAAGGTTAAACCTGGAGAGGTCATGAATTTAATAATATGGTCATGAACGAGATATAGACTTCGGATATCGGATTTGAGGCTATTCAAAACACACCTACCAATAACAAGGCATGTTTTGGGGGGCAAAGTGTTAACCCGCCTTTTGGCAAGGCTGTAGGCAGGCGGATTTAACTAAGTTGATTTCTCAGTTATCGAGGATGGAATGTGGTAGGTTTGAGTCGACTAGATGGATAGGTAACGCAACACGTTTGGAAGTCATGCCGTTCGGCATGGAAGTCGCTCGGCATGGAAGTCGTTCGGCATGGAAGTCGCTACAGGAAGTTGCCAAACCACTATAAAATCTGTTGTTCTTTACTGCTTTCATTTTAATTTTGACCGTTCTTCATATTATTACTCTCTACATACATTCTATCTGTTATCGGTGACTGTTAGTTGGTGCTTTCATTTACATTTGGGTGTTAGTGACCAATTTTGGCGCTAACACTATACCTTAAAATGGATTCAAATTAAAATAACAGGGCGAATATATGTCATTAATTAAGATGAAGCAAAAGGGAATCTAATATATGCAATCGAATAAACAAATATACAAATGAGATGGGATATGTGATGGGTCAAATTTATATGAACAAGGTAAATGATGAATAAATGGAAGTAGAACTATTAACCTGAGGTGTAGCTAAGAGAATACACCTTGAATGATGAGTTAACTCTTAGATCTAGAAATGAACATTTAGATGTTGCAGATATTTAGAGGTATAAACCACCATTTGTTTTAATTTTATTTTGATTTGATTTTGGAATGTTTCTTAAGCCCTGAAGGCCATTATTTTGGATGGAATATAAGAGGGAGAGAGAGAGGAAAAGTGAATTTTCTATAGAATCAATAATGAATGAAATGAAAGAGATTTTATTTTTAGGGGAACATTGAAAACATTCAAATTCCTCCCTTAAAATCATTCCACTTTTATTGCTCATTAAATCTCAATCAAAGCAAATTCCTTTTCCATACATGTATGACCAACTAAAGAAAGTGCCTGGATAAGCCTTTAAAATTTCTAAATCCACTTAGTAATTAATTGATTTAAATAAATTTTAAATGTTTATCGATATTGTATATCGATATGTAGGTATTTAACTTTTATAAACACAATTTATTAAATACTAATAGCACTCAAACAAATATAATAAAATTTAATAACTAATATTTCATAAATACTAATTAATTTACAATGATTATAAATTAATTAAATCATGTGGTTTTTTGGAGTATTCATCATTATGGTTGTGCAATTCAAAGGTGTAAATTTAGTCAGATATTAATATCAAACAATTTGAATAATAATGTTCACACGTCACCGCAGATAGTGGTGTGACATTTTGGCTGAATCTGTTTCTCACATGTCTTTTTGGTAAAATCCAATTTTACTTATTTTAGGCATTACCTAGTAGTAATGATTATTTACACAAATTTTCTTTATCAAAACTATATTACATTAGGACTTATGGAATTTGGTTTTGGTCAAAATTCCAACATTGTCCAAATTCAACTTTGTAGTTTCAAACACAAAATCCTTGGTTCAATAATAAAAACTAATATCAACCATACTGCTTTGGCCAAAGGCTTTGATTTTAAGTTGACTACTGTTGACCATGATACTAACCCCATATAACCGAGGAGACAAATTCTCTCTTGAATAGTGTTTCACTTCCATTGCTTTCACTCGACCAACTATAACCATTCGATAAACGCCATGTCATAATTCAAGTATAATCAAAGCAGAGTTTACATATTGAAGATTGAAAATATTCTCATGTCGAGGAAATTGTATTCAATTATCTCATCAATATTTTTTGTTTGACCTTAGTTATATTAACTAACAGGAAATTATCGAGTGAGTCATTCCATGGTTATCCAATAACTACTAATACGTAACCTCTTGGTGCTTATAACAGCCATGAGTAATATACTGCCCAATATTTGGAGGGCAGTACATACTTTAGTCTCAATGGATATACCGATATCCGGCCTTGATAAATCTTGATTAAGAATATTTAAATTGGTATTTTTATTTTATTGTGATAAATCATTCATGATTACAACATATTGTAACTACTATCACAATACATACCATTTATGGATTTTTTGTAATGACCGCCCTACACCTACAGCGCATAATGGTTATCAAAGGAAAGAAAAGAAGAATATGAAGAAAATAAAAGAGAATGGAAAAGAAGAAAAAGGAAACATTAAATAACCACATAACCTACCATATATCTCAAATCGCATCATCGTAAATATAATAATCAACATAGGTATAAAACGGTAGAGACTATAATAATAATATGAACTAATCATCAAAGTATAAGATCCACAATGTTGTACAACAAAATAAAGAGTTTATACAACTGGAAAAATAAACTCAACTGATACACAGTCTCATATAATAATAAGTCAACACGGTTAAGGCTCTATAGTGTAATACAACGGAATATACAATAACAAACTGTTATATAAGTATGAATAAACGTCACCTCCAGCTAGTCCATCTACAGAAATCCATATGTCATTTGCACTTGCTCTCAAATCTACTTATTTAAGAGTACCCGAGATATTAAGAAGCAAAGCATAAAACCTTGGGTCAGACAACAGTCTGGTGCGAGTGATAAACAATCTAAAAATACTATAAAAGTCGATATAGTATATGGAACAATGGGTACACAAATCATACCTGACCTATCCTACAACCAAAGAGTTAGCACATAACATAGATAATATGTTACTCTACAACATCATAAAAAGGGTGCACATACTCAGTATCTGCAGGGGTGCCTAGGTATCTCCATCTACAATACCTACTCCATATTAAGTAAACTGTCCCGGTGTCTAGGTATCTCCATCCACAATACCTACTTCACACTAAGTCAAGTCGAGGTATCTAGGTATCCCTACCACAATACCTACCTCATGTGACATCCCTAGGGTGATATGTGACTAGTGAAGCAACCATAACAAACATAGCATCCATCAAACAACACTAGCTGTCACATAGCGTGCTCTAGATATATGATAAATCATATGACCACAAGCCAGGGACTAGTCGAAAGTCCTGGTTCTTTGTTGTGCTCTCTCAACACCCCAACACCCACGGGGCACTAGACCCAACACCCACAGTTCCAAGGTATATGGATCCCACCATGATCCACGGGCATCCCCACTATATAATACCCTTACATCGAGTACAATAGAAAACTTTCTGAGTCATCAACGATCCCCTAGCACATGCACATCCATCCGATCCATACTCGCTCAATCCAATTTCCACTATCTACGAGGAACAACTCCTACGTTCCTCCACTCCCACCACAAGCCTCTGTGGTACCTGCTACCTCCATGTGCCAAAAACTGAAGATACGAAGTGTTTAATCTCCAGCACGTGCTACCCCAATAAGCCACAACCCGAAGATACAAGTCCACCATTCTATACATTGCCACCCCCATGATGTGAATGAGCCAACACCTCCAGCATGATGTATAGAGTCCTAAACTATCTTCCTCGGAACCTACTTCAACACGAGCCAATATCCTAAGTACCAACTCTCATATCGAAGCATCACACCATCGCCTCCCCATCTAAATTGCTCGCCTGTAGAGCAACAACATCAAGATTCTAAGTCGGTCGCACATATAAATGATCAAATCACACATAATGAAATCTCATCAACGTCTAAGCCAAAGATTGGCCAAATTGCCAATCAACAATAGTGACAGACATTAACCACTTTATAATGGTCAATACCAACCACCTTGATCTTGTATTTAACCGAACGGATAAGTACAAACCAAACGGAAACGTCCAGCGTCCATCTTAAAATCTAAAGCCTCATCTTCTACCTTAGCTTCTTCGGCATGTATCCAAATCTTCATCTACAACTTATCTTGCTTACTAGGTTTTCACGTGTATGAAACCCCAATGTACAAGATACTACCTTAAACTCGATCACCGCTAATCGGTTTTTTCAACCAAAATAGCCAAACAAGTCAATCATCCAAACTTACATCCAACAACCATACATCCATACCAAACATCTATACAACATGTATAATCCATCCATATCAACCAATGTGCGAAATCATATCAATAATAGCTCAAATCTAATAATTCCCTAACTATGGCATGTCAATGGAAAATATGTGATATTCTTTATAAATCATTTTAAAATAATTTTATTTTTTTATAAAAATCTAAAAGATATACAAGTAAAGGAAAATCACATTTTAAAACAAAAAATCATTCCCGAGCATCAACCTAATACTATACAACCAATCACAGTATGGTGAGAGACAATATCACCAACCTTCATAAAATCTATCCAAACCAGCGCTCAAGGTAGATCTCGACATCACGAGCACAACGCAAGAAACCGCAGCGAAAACAAAGCTCGTATGCAAAAGATATGGATCAAATACGATTCGATAATAATTAAACAATTAATTAATCAATTAAAACAGTTAATTACCTATTTAATTCCTTAATCTTCTTTCTTTCAAAATCGAAACTGCATGTACATGTACATGTCATGGCTGTGCATGAAATCAAGGTGATACAGAGTTATGCTCGATGAAATTGTGATCCTTCTTCGCAATCACTCTTCTCATCATGTACTCGACTTGCCGATACTAGAATTGTCCCTTCTGAACGCTCCTGTAGAAACCCGACCGACAGCCATGCAACGCCTAGGTCAGGATCGCAATTCACTACACTTGATCGACCATGCCCAAATCTCTGGTGGAGGTGCGTCTCGTAGAAAGCAATGCAATGGTGCTTCCCGTTTCTCCTATCTCCTCCTCGATCTCTAGCAAAGTTCAACCCTAATTATGGACCTGCTGGGTTAATCTCGACCAAACATCATCGATGTATATCTAGTATATGAGATCGAATCCCTCATTGATACGATCTCAATGAATCAAATGTCGTGATTTTAGTGGCCTAGATCATAGGATTTTGATTTTGAAGGTCAAGAGAGGAGTCTTTGATTGAGCAGGTATGAACAGTGAATGGATTTGAGATATGGACAGTAGGATTTGATTTTGGGATTTATATAAAGATTTAATATTCCATTTATTTAATTTTTCAAATAAATGGATGTACGTTTTGACTCTGTACGACCACACGACGCGTCCGATCACCATGAAACTCATCTACGTACATCACCTTATTTTTTTGAATCCAACGGTACTATCTCATCGCCAATTGAGACTGCGCTTCAGGATGCTAATTTTATGTATTTCGAGATCGTTTCAACCATTGGATCATCCGATCTCCAAATATAGCGATCCTTATACTCATTTTAATTCACAACGTCAATCCTGACTCAACGAAAGCATCTCTAGTCTTGATTCGGCTGTATGCAAGATATCACATATTTGGGCTGTCATTTAATTAACAATTAAATATTTAAATTAATTATTTAAATATCCGATCATTAAAAATACGGGATGTTATGTTCTCCCCTCCTTTAAAAGATTTCGTCCTCGAAATCACAAAGCAAAGAGAACGTCTCCTAACTCATAGGCCCTTAAAAGCCTCTTAGATTTTGAAAAAATTCGGTAGAACCTCCTTTGCCGGGCTGGGATCGGGAAAAATCCTAATACAACAAAGATATCTACACAACTCATATCTTTAAATATACTAGATCATATATAGCAATCATCTTAAATAAGCATGCTATATCAAACCATAACTACCCCGCATGTCTAACAACCATACAGACATAGGCTATCATCTCAAATGCTAACAATCCAATCAAACATGCATATATGGGATATAACATCAAAAAGTAACATCTTTGCCTATCCTAGCATGCAAAATACTAAACTATCTAGTAAAAATCATTCAATATGATGTACAATATTAAACTTGATGAAAAAACGAAATCCTATTGTCTAAAGAGCTCCGAAAAATGATCCTCATGCTCCCCACGGTCTACCTTATCTTACCGCCTTCACTTTCATTCCACCAAACTTCTACTACTCTACTGTCCTCCTCCTAACTTGATTCATATCACATCTATCGATATGAATATGCCTATGAGGTCTCTAAACTCTCGGTTCAATCACAATGTCATATAATTGATTTGGTGCCAAGTTTCGAAATGCCTCTTGTAAGTTCTCCCAAAACCCACTATCGACCAACATGTTTCGACCACTTACAATGCTCATGGCATACAATAGAATCATACTATCCATCCCACATACAACTTAACAAATACAGATGTCGTTCTACTGGACTTAAGGAATATAAATCTAGCATTATTCGTCAACCAATCAACTGTGACTCAAATGTTATCGCACTATCCTCAGTTATCGGCAATACATCGACCCAGTCTATGAATATATTCTCCTACTACTCGAGAAAAAATAATCTCTCGTCCTTACAGAACCAACAATCTCGGTCGGGTCCGCATTGCATCATCTCTATAGACGCTACTCACTCTTTTAATTTAGCCAAGATCTCCACTAGGCTAGCCAAACTCCTTTGATAGTACTAATCCGCTAAATCAAAGTAGGTCTGATGGTCAATCTAGCCATCATCTTTGGCCATAGCTTTTCTAGTTATGAAGTCATAACCAGTGATACGCTTGAGCAATGCCCATTCAAGGAATATCGCTCCCAAACTAGTATGTCTTCCACTCGATACACTAACAACTACATTTCCTTACAAAAAACAGGAAATGTCAAATCATAAGAGGCTAGGAACTCCAACCATCACTACCGACGAAGGTCAAGATCCTTCTCGGAGAAGAGATACTCCAATGATATGGAATCACCGAACAACTGAACCGCTCTCCTAATAGTTGGTGCCTCTAAATCCCCAACCGAACTCTATCACCTCCTCATTCCTACTCAGAATGAGTAATATCAGTGCACTCGTCAACCTCTCGGTCAGACTCACTAATGCGTGTCCGCACCTCGCGTCTCGTCTCAAACAAAAGTCGGATCCTCTCCCATCAAATTGGTTAACAATGCTACTACCTTGGGTCAATTCAAATTCCGGATTACCATAACTACAGGATCTATAGCGACATCCTACTATGTAATGAGGTGACCCAAGCATCTCTCTCCCCTCCTTCAGAAGTGATACTACCAAAATCTCATCATCAACTGGTGTCTTCTCAACACCTACAATACCATCAATCGTGCCATATGCTACTCTTTCATCCATGAGTAGACGAAAGTATCATCAACGAATACAAGCACAATTCACTCAAGTGACCCCTCTAAACACAGTCCATGAGATCAGCAAAGCATGTCGACACATTGGTTAGCCTGAACGACATAATCAACCAAAAATCAAGGTAGTGTACAAAACAATATAATCGGCACACTCCCTTAAAATACTCTTAGTTGGTTAAACCACACCACAATGTCCAACTAAGAGAACATCCTCGTGCTATAAAGCTAATCGAACAAGAATTTAACTAATGGGAATAGAAACCTATTCGCTATCTTATCAAGCTCACGACAATCAATAAGCAACTCCAAAGAGCCGTCCGTCCTACTAACGAACACTGTATGTGCATCCTACCCTAAAATACTCCCACAAATGAACCACCACCTCAATAGGCCATTTGTTCCCAACTTTAGTTTCCTAAGCTCTTTGGACATTATATGCCTTAAAGGCATAACTACTGGTCTAACCGCTCAAGCTAGATCGATACGGAACTCTATCCCCATATAGTGGTAATACGATCACCTCATCAAATATGTTCGAACACTCTCTAACCATAGGCATAGATGACAACTCATCATGTGGAATATCGAGTGAATATAGAAAGCTAACCATCCCCATACTCTGTAGGTAGCCAATCACTGCTGTTTGCTCCTCTATAACCCTAATCGTCACCACTGGCCTCTCATAATCCACTACTATTCCGTATCTCCTTCAGCCAGTCCATTCCCAAACCATAATACCAATCCAACTAAACCCCAAAAAATAAATAGCAAACAAACAAACAACCATGACTCAATAAGACAAGGTCTTGACAAACTAAGCATAGGCTAGCTGAGCCCCTAACTAGATCCATCACAATCAAAGGGTCAGTAATTATCTCGAGTCTCAATTCCAATATCTCCATCAAAGCTACATATAAAGGAATATGAAACCTCAACGTCAAATAGAACACGTATGGGAATGCCATAAGTGAAAAGCATATTTCAAACGGTAATACCATTGTCCTTCTCTTTCCTCGATGGAGCACACGATGAAATTGGAATGGCTATTAACACATATGCTTCTCTGGTCTATCCCTACTCAGCTGGTTCAGGACAACCTTTCAACACTGGGTACATCTCCATCATCTTCTCAAAGCCCTCATCAATATGACCAATCAATCGCTTTCCAAGACAATCACTCAACCCAATGTTAAACTTTCCATCCTTTCTGTATTGAGTATTAACGGGAATGGACCGTGCTTCAATAGCACATCGAATTCGGCCACATACTCCAACACAGACTATCATCGTACGTCAAATCGGCGAACTCTCTAACCATCATCGACCTAAGAAAATCAACATAAATCTTCTTCAAAATGAACTATGAACTAATCCTAAGTGAATCGGTCATCGGGAATTGAAGCTACAGAGACACTTTACTAGTTCATTGTTCGTCCTCGGAGTCATCTAAAGGTCAACTTCTAACTCATAGCATCATCTAACCCCAAGTCATCGAAGATCTTCTCGCAAGTAACCAACCAATCTTGCCTTCTAATAGCCAACTTCATTTTAGAGAACAATCTGTCTCCTAGACTCCCATAGTCTATATACAGCTCGGAAAAGTCGACTCTGGCCACATTCACTTAGCACCTTAACCATCCAGGACAACTTGGGCATTCCATTTAACGATCCGCACTAACTCTATGAACATATCCTATCAATAAGGGGTAGTGGTCGATCCTACATGTGAGGACCCGTTTCTTTGACTCTTGGAAACCAACACTAATACATCCTAAGCATTCACATGCCACAATCCAAGTGCCAGAGAAGCGGATTCTCAAGGGTAAGAAAGAAAATAAAGACATAACATAATATCACATATATTATTTGAACATAAACTTTATAGCGTAAATTACATTTATCAGAGTCAAACATGGACAGTTATAATTTTCCATCCTTACAAATGCAGAGCACTATAGCGTGGTGGAAATAGATAACAATATTCAGAAAAATCTTCTAGCTCCATGCTTTGAGCTCCATCCAGATTTCTTCAAAACTAAACCTGACTACTAGGCTGCCCAAAAAAATTAAGGCACCCAGAGTTTAAGGGAAAGGAAAATAAACTTTGGGTCAGTCATAGGACTAGTGTGAGAACTCAAAAAACACATTTTGAAAACAAAAAGGCATCTCGTAAGACCATGCTGCACATAAACATGAAACGGGTTTTTACCTTATGATAACCAAATCTTTATTATGTAAAAATAACATTTGATATTATTGTTAGTGACTTTCCTTTGAAAATATTTGCATGTAAACTTATTATTCTTAGCCGAAATTGTTACATTGATTAAATCCAACATATTAGCCACATAGTCGGTTCTACAAAAAAAATGGGAGGAAATTATTGGAGAATAGATTTCCATACAAATGACCAGGTGAAGGGACTACCTTCCAGTAGTACATCTCTAGAGGAATGTACCGAGGCCCAACTGATGGTCCTCTACCAACACAAGACCGGCCTACCTCTTCCTAGATAGTACGGAATATGTTATCACCCCATTAGTTGCCGACCTATCCTAACGCTCGTTTACCATACACCACATTAATTTAAACTCGAGCGGGTAGAAATATATCTAGAAGGGGATGATCATACCCTAATGGTTGCGAACCACATAGTCTTACTGCATCTACCATGTTTTGGTCATTTCCGGGTATGAGGCTGGAGGTAACGATTACCTTTCACATAGCACATCATCTTTCCTCTTTTGAATGCCACATTGCCATTCCATAATCACACAACTAATTTCTATAAATGTATAACTCCTGAGCTCGTACGTCTCATGAAAGGGTGTTAAGCTAAGAGAAGTTTTCTTCTCCGCCGCCAAGCAGAAATACGTTTATAGAGATCAATTAATGTGATTTTAAAACGCAATGTCAGACATTCGTCCATACAAGTTAGTTCTGGAACTTAAAGAAACCGAAGGCACTCCTTCTACCACATCCTGTTTTGGGAATCACCTCTAGGATCAGTAGCGATTAGTCATTGCACTTCGAAGATTTTCGTAATGGAGCACTACTTGCCACCATATATATATGATATGGTAAATTTCACCTCGAGGGACTTGTGGCAAGTAGCCCTACATCATGAATACCTTTGTCTTCAGTGATCTTATCTTTAGCATGTTTTACTTCGAAACGTAAATTGGTTCGAAGTGGTTTTCAGATAGGAATTACCCAAATTCGACCCCGGTTCCTTCAAGCCAACCATCGATAAAAGAGGTCAAGTAAATAGGTGAATAATATTTGATTATTTCATTTCTTTTATCAAAAAAACATCTTCTAGAGATATATAACTTTAAAACACTTCTTTCTGGTATATATGGAAGCGTTAAACCTCACTTTTCAAATTCTTTGATTACTTAAATTTTTTTAAAATCTTGGAATAATTCTAAGTCATTGCATTTTTCACTTAGAAAAACATTTCCAAAGTCATTTCATTTAAATCTTAACAAGGATTTCTTAATTCAAAACTCGAAATTTTATTTAGTTAAAACAGTGCTATCTGGGACGTTAATTCAAAATAAGTAAATATTAAATGAGCAAAATCTATAGAAATCATCTAATTCTACTCAATATCAATTCCCGTATTCAACAAATACTATGGGCGGAATAACGGCGAAATGACTTTTTAAATTCCATGAATAGTACGAGTTCCCTCTTTGGCTTTAATACTAAGTATAAGAAGATCATCTCTATACAATCAAAGTTGTATTTAATTTAAATTTGGAAAATTTAAATCTCATTATACTTAACTCGTTTCCGACATTTCGACCTTATCTATCCCTCTCCCAGGGAAGAGGCCAGGTAAGCTAGGGCATTGGTTGCTCCTGAACATCTCCTTAGTTTAAGCACCTCACATCCGAATCTCATGAATAGAAAAATCCAGTCTACTCATCGGCTTTTAGAGCCAAGATTAAACCACTACAATTGTAATAACTTTTTTTAAATCGTTTATTTAAATTCTTTTTAAATAAACTATAAAACTTCCAAATCCTCATTAACACACTTAATTATTCATTTGAAAACATTTATAAAAGATTTGGAAAATAATTGTTAAGGTTAAAGCTATATTTTAAAGGTTATAGAAAAGTGTTGCAGAAAGTGCTACAAAAAGTGCTTTTTAAGCTATATTGATCAATATGACTTTTTATCATTTGGAAATTCATTTTTATCGCTAAAATCACTTTTAAAACATTTTAAAAGAATTTTAGAATTTATTTCATATTTAAAAAAAAAATTAAAATATCATTTTCAAAGAAATCCTTTTATGGATTCCTAACTGCAAAACCGTGATTTTTCCAAAAACTTGATTTACTCATATTTAAAAATATTATCAAAATCTGGATTTTCATTCTTTGTTTGAAAACTATGGATATAATAGTTCGAAAATTTCTTATCTCGAAGGATTCCGAGCTAAATTCCATTCTGTATACTCGTTTGACTTTTATGGCGTGAAATCGCGAACTGCCTTATGCGACGTGCCTATTTTTGACTAAATTTTCCATTACCTTTCAAACTTCACCAAAACATTTTCTTATGTTTATAAAATATTTCAAACTCATTTTTAAACTTTTTAAAGAGGTTTAACATTCCATATGCACCAATTCATTTAATATAGGAAAGTGATTTCCTTTGTACTTATCGACGTGTATTTCCGTGACTTCCATATATATTCAACATTCATATTAAACAACCAAATTTGACGATCAAAGCGTATTAAATATCCATTGAAAACATCATATCATCATCCAAGAATATAATACAGGTAAGAGTTTCTCACTAATAGTTTATGTTGCTAATTACTTTTTCAAACATTCATCAACCAAAAATTCAAACATTATTAGCATCCAAATAGTTATGTTAAACATTTATAACTATATATAATGGTTTAAAGTTTGAGTTCTCACCAATATCCAAACCGTTTCACTTCCTACTAACATTCATACTAATCCACGCTTCGCTAACTACTTCATACTCCATTTAAACATTACCAAACAACTTCTTCTTTCTTCCAAGTGCCCGACTAAGGCTTGAGATGGAGGTTGGCCAAAAGTATAGAGAAGAAGTAGTGGTGTTTTGACCTTGAATTATCAAAACTAAATCCGAAAAATAGGTCACTTTCTCTCTGGTTTTTGACCCTCTTACTCTCAAATTTTGAAAAAGTTGTTAACTAGAAAGTTGTTTCAAATTCTTTTCTCTTGAACTTAAATAAAAGAATCATTTGATTTCGATTTGTTTTGGGGAAGTTATGATCAAAAGAAGAGAGGGTATTTTCGGATTCATAAAAATGAAGCCCAAAAATGCACAATAAAATAGTGGAATTTTGACAAGGTTAGACTCAAAACTGGAAGAAGTGATAAACATAAAATCTGTAGCCACTGGAATTCTACATGATTTGAGAAAAAGAGTTACTTCATTTGGATCTGTTTTGGAGGAGTTATTCTTGAATGAAAAAGAGGTATTTTCGGCCTTCAAAACCGGGTCGAAAATGACTTTGAAAGAATTGAAATTTTGACATAATAGCTCTTAGATTTTGAATAAATGATGTGAATGAAAATTATAACCAACTCAATTATCTTCAATTTGAGAAAAAGAATTTCTCAATTTGGATTATTTCTGAGGAAGTTATGGCCATGAGAAGAAGAGGTAAAATATGAAAAATAGTGAGTTTGGTTTTGAGGCGAATTGATATCGATTTTATTTTTGTATATTTTGTATGTATTTCGACATTATTTCTTTCTAATTTTTTCTTATGGCATAGAAGCAATTAGAGAGGAGCGGAAGATGATGATGAGGCTTAGAAAAAGAGAGAAGATAAAGTGTGAATAAAAGTGGAGAAGGAGGTGGGTATTTATACATGAAGTTTACAAACAAAAGACCTTAATACCCTTAACCCAAAACTCATTTCTAACCACATATTTATTCCTCCATTCCAATGGAAGATTAGACCTTTAACTACTAGCATTTAATGAGATGGAAAGTATGTGTAAGGAGGTGAAAGTTGATGGTAAGTTTGTTTTTTATTACTTAACACCTAAGTATTTTATTAAAAAGTAGAAATCAAACCAAAAGATTTTTCTTATTTTATAAGTTTACAAAAGTAAACTCTCTTTGTCATTTTGTGCTATTGTAAATGTTTTCAAAATGTGTATTAGTATGTGTTAAAATTATGTTAACAATGTTGCAACGATTCGAAACAACTTCCGTTCGACGAACGGTCGAAATCCGAAAAACGATCGTCGATCACATTTTCAGTTTTTAATCAAACTATTTATTTATGTAAACAGAACTTGAAAATTGACTCATTATCCTCCTTAAATAATTAAAACAAGTGTATTTGACTTATAAAACCGTATTTAATAATATTAAAATCCAATTGTAAAAATACAAAGTCGATTTGTCAAAGTGGAACGAAATTTGTCAATCTTTATAAAACTATTATAAATGATTTATTATCACTTTATAACTATTCAAAATGAATTATCCTCATTTAAAATAATTATTTGAATAATTAAAATAATTATTAAATCTTTAAATCTCAATTTAAATTCATAAATATATATTTAAATACGATTCCATTATCGGTGATGACATAAATACATTTAATTTCCAAAAATAAAATAATTAATTTTATTTCATATTCTTGTTCAATTATAAAAATAAGTGTATGTATCCAGCTCCATGCGCGACGTTTTTCGATTAAAGAGCTGGTTATTGATAAAACAGTTTTCGACCATTTTATCGATCTAAATTTCAAGGAAAATATTTTTGTAAATATCTATTCAAAATAAGATTGCTATTATTTATTATCACTCAAAACAATATTATTTGTATTATCAACCTTTTATTTGAATAATTTTAAAAATAAATATAATTTATCAAAGCGTTAAATTTGTGTGTCATTACACTGCCCGATCCTCAACTCTGAAGATAGAGTCAATGGCAGTTCTCTCACATGCCAGATCATTCCTACTCTATAACGAGGATGATCTGCCTCTCATAAAGAAAACTGCATTAATAGTATGCAATATAGCTATATATACTATATACTACATATAGTTTTGAAGACCAAAATATATAACAAATACGAACTCTCTCGTACACACACACACACACACTCTAGATCCTGTCTAAGGCAATAACCCCCACAATATCTCTACTGGATTGTGGTACCAAATTAGGTTAATCATATAACCTATGCTCTGATACCAAATGTAACGACCGCCCTACACCTACGGTGCAGAACAATTGTCAAAGGAAAGAAAAGAAGTAAAGATGAAGAAAATAGAAGAGAATAGAAAAGAAGAAAAAGGGAACATCAAATAACCACTTAACATGTCATATATCTCGCATCGCATCAGAGTAAATATAATAATCAACACATTAATAAAATAGTAGAGACTTTAATAACAATGTGAACTAATCGTGAGAGTATAAGATCCACAAAGCTATACAAACAGTAAAAATTTTATACAACTAGAAAATAAACTCTACTGATACACCCTCTCATATAATAATAAGTCAACATTGTCAAGGCTCTACAATGCCATACAATAGAATATACAATAACAAATTCACATATAAGTATAAGTAAACGTCACCTCCTGCTAGCCCATCTGCAGAACTCCATACGTCATCCTCACTTGCTCTCAAATCTACTCATTTAAGAGTACCTGAGATAATAAGAAGCAAAGCATAAAACCTCGGATCAGACAACAGCCTGGTGTGAGCGATAAACAATCTCAAAATACCATAAAAGTCGATACTGTATACGGAACAGAGGTTACACAAATCATACTTGACCTATCCCTGAAACCAAAGAGCAAGTGCATAACATAGATAATATGCTACTCTACAACATCATAAAAAGGGTACACCATACTCAGTATCTATCGGGGTGCCTATGTATCTCCATTTACAATACCTACTCCATACTAAGTAAACTGTCCAGGTGTCTAGTATCTCCATCTACAATACCTACTCCATACTAAGTCAAGTCGGGGTGTCGGGGTGTCTAGGTATCCCTACCACAATACCTACCTCATGTGACATACCTAGGGTAACATGTGGCTAGTAAAGCAACCATAACAAACATAGCATCCATCAAACAATACTAACTGCCATCCAGTGTGCTCAAGATATATGATAACACATATGACAACCAAGCCAGGGACTAGTGGAAAGTCCTGGTTCTCCGTCGTACTCTCTCAACACCCCAACACCCACGGGGTACTAGACCCAACACATATGGGTCTAGGGTGTACGGATTCCACCATGATCCATGGGCGTCCCCACTATACAATACCCCTGCTTAGAGTACAACAAAAAACTCTCTGAGTCATTATCGATTCCTCAGCTCATGCACATCCATTTGAGCCATACTCGCTCAATCCAATTTCCACTATCTACGAGGAACTTCCCCCATTTTCCTCTACTCCACGACTCCCACCACGAGCCTCTTCGGTACCTACTACTCCCACTAGCCACAAACCAAAGAGACAGAGGGTCCAATATCCAATACCAGCTACCCCCACGAGCCACAAACAGAAGATACAAGTCATTCATGTTGTACATCGCCATCCTCCACGATGCGAACGAGCAAGCACCTCCATCATGATCTATAGATTCCTGAACTATCTACGTTGAAACCAACTCCCAACACGAGCCAATACCCAAAGTACCAACTCTCAAGTTGAAGCGTCACATCAACGCCTCGCTATCTAAATCGCTTTCCCTTATAGCAACAACATCAAGACTCTAAGTCGGTCACACGAATAAACCATCAAATCATGCTAAACGTCTCATCAATGTCCAAGCCAAAGATAGGCAAAATCACCAATAAACAACAGTGACGGACATTGATGTAACGTCCCATATTTAGAGGCCCAAAACTAAGCGCTACAGATGCTGTAGTCATCTATAAAATTAGCTTCCGGTGATTAAACATGGCTATATTAATGGTATCAATAATATCAGAAGCAATTGAATATGAAACAAAACACAGATTTAAAAAACATAGATTTACTTCATTACATTTCCAAATAAAACTTGTTCCATTTTCACGTAACGTAACCCAAACGTTTTCCCAAGTACTGAATAAATATAGTTATTACAAATTACGTCGAGAGTGGTATATGAAAATACCCCCTCGATCGATCAGAGTCAAATGGTCATATAAGACCTAATACATCATAACACAACGTAAATTCTTCAAACATAAATAAAAAGCAGCAATTCCTAAATAGCTATCCGTTGCCTCCTGCATCCTTCAGTAGCTTATTCGTCAAACAACCGAAAAACCTGAAAAGATTCTTAACTCTCAATCTACTCAAATTAGTTTTGAGTACCCAAGAGTTTAAGGGGAAAACATAAACTTCGAATTAGACATAAAGCCTGGTATGAATAATACTACACATCCCGGTTTAATTATGTTAAGTGAGACTAAGCCGCATAGTGGAACGGGTTTCCCCTCACTAACATCTTTTAAAATATATCTTTGTAAATCTTTCCATTCAACCATATACTATGCACCTGCATTCACGGTGGTTAATCTCACAATGCATACATTATGTAAACAAACATAAATATCAAGTAATAATGAACTATCCGTTCAAACACAAATAACGTTCAACCTTTGGCTGACTCGGGCCTACCAGATAACATAATCATAACCAAAATTTACCTAACATCTGTTAGATTTTTATATTTAGGATTGTCTATCCTTATTTATCTATTTAACATCTCCCATCAGGATGGTTTGTCCTAAACTATCTGTTAAATCTATTCCTTCTAGATGGTCTATCCCTAACTAAATCATCTCCTAGTTTCTCCCGAGCCTAGTGGTTTTCCGGGCTTACCAATAACCTATCTGTATACAACATATGTTCCTTTCGGTGCATAATCATAATTTTGGTCTACCTATGACCAAGCCCTACACACTGTAATTTTGGACAACAATTAGCTAGGGCTACAAGCTAACGTACAGGGCACGGCCCCATACTAGTCCCATCTAGTTTTCTAATATTTGAGTCATTCATGCTTAAGGATTCCCTCCCATAATTTTCCTTGAAATAATTTCAAAATGATTTAAACCTTTAAATCAAACTTCGAATAAGGAGAAGAAATAATTCTTTATACTCTACCCAAATCGTATTACCATGTTAGATATATATTCTTTATTTAAAACCTGGTTGATGAAAACACTTTACCATTTGAAATAACCTCTTTCCATACTTTGAAATTATCTCATTCAATTTCAATGTTTAAACCTTTCAAAAATCTTTAATAAACCTTTCGAATTCATTCAAAACGAACCTTTCGGGAGTTATTTGCTTTAGACATCCTTCTTTAAAATCGCTTTAAGTCATTTCCTGAGAAAAACTTTCAGAAAACCTTTCCTTCAAAACCTTTCGAAAACCTTTAATAAACCTTTCGAAACAAATCCAGGAACAAACCCTTCGAATGCTTAAACTCTTTAAAACATAACCTTTCAAAGGTAGATTGGTTTCAACTTTAAAACAATCTGGAAACTGATCTTTTAAAACCTTTCGTCTTTATTAAAGCAACCTTTCGAAAAAATTCATATAACCTTTCGAGGATATCCAAACCACCTTTCGGAAGCCTTTGGTAATATTTCAGAAAACAATGGTAACCACCTAAGTCGAAGCTTCCTTCCGAAAGCCTTGGAGAAAAGGCTAACTTTTAAAAATAGGCGAACCTTTCGGTTGGGTCGGAAGGTTCAAAGTAAAACCTTTATAAAACAGTGGAAACACTTCGGCGACGCCGGAAGGTTTCAAAACAAAGTAATGGTGGTAGTAGCTACAACCTTTCGTCACATCGGAAGTTTTTAAAGTCTTCCTTTAAATAACTTGACCTAGTCGGAAGTGACCAAGCCAAAAGCTCAAGTTCGAAAGCAAAGCAGGCGAAAGCTTTTCATTTATAAAATAATTATATTCCAACCCTTTCGGCCATCAACCTTTCGGCTTAAACCTTTCGGTTCATATTCAATTCATTACGTACCAATTTCTTGATACCTTATGCATTGAACTTTGACTTTATTGAAATATAACCCTTTGACTGGGATGAAAGGTCTGAAAGTGACTATAGGATCGAGTAATATGGAATAGTATAAAAGCAGTTGCGGAATAATAGAACAATTAGCAGATAATAGTAAATAATAAACGAGCACACCAGAGATTTTTATACTGGTTTGAACTTCCCGTTCTACGTCCAGTCCCAGACTCCTTCTGGAATTTCACTAAAACAACAACCCTCACTTAACCCGAAGGAACAAGTCTATACAACCCTGAACAGCCGAACAGGGACCTGAGCAACAGAACATGATTTCGCCTCAACAGCCGAAGAGGACTTCACACGCCTGAGCAGTAGAACATGACTTCAACTTTGCCCGAGCAGCAGAATGGGACTTTTACAGAACAATATTTCTTGACACTATGTGTTCTTGAGTAACACGAATTTGTCAATTATAGTACACCCTTCCTATAATCTTCTCCTTTATGATATATATGTGAATGTGTGAAGAATAAGGAAGTAAGAAAGTGAATTTGAATGATGTTGAAAGCACAAGTGTATTAGAATCAAGAATTCAGAGAGTAGAATAATAATCAATTGAATTGTTATTGGAAAACTCGATTTTAATGTGTTTATATAGATAATAAATAGTTGCAATTGTTCGTGAAGAGTTATCGTCAAGAGTTATGATTATATCTGTTGGATTAAAGATTGCAACTCTTCACGAATAGAAGTGCCTTTTCAAAAAAATAGCCGTTATAGATATTCAGACTTCTGAATTGAATAATTCAGACTTCTGAAATTGCATGGGCTCAAAACAAGAAAGAAAATAGGCTAAAAACAACCATTTTCAGACGTCTGAAATTACCAAGTCAGACGTCTGAATATTGTACTAACAATACTCATTTTTCAAGATTCAGACGTCTGATTTGGTACATTCAGACGTCTGAATGTAACTAAAAAATAGCATAGCACAAATGGTTAGAGCACTTGCCTTCTGAACTAGTGATCCGGGTTCGAGTCTTGCTCCATGCAATTTTTGAA
Organism: Allium fistulosum; assembly: GCA_030737815.1. Classification (NCBI taxonomy): domain Eukaryota; kingdom Viridiplantae; phylum Streptophyta; class Magnoliopsida; order Asparagales; family Amaryllidaceae; genus Allium; species Allium fistulosum. Next base: position 1,070,826,369 of record CM060904.1, read on the forward strand.
AACTTGATTTTTCATTTAAAATATGAATGTATATGTGTGTATATCATTTTGAGAAGATTTTAACATTTGTAAACTCTAGACACGACATTCTATGACTAATAATACTTTGTTTGTCACCTTCGTCTTGTCTCTATCGTATATATCTCTTCTTGTATCTCCATATACATTCTTTCATACTTTTGTACTGTGTATCTTCATTTTGAACGTATTTGATTATCTCTTTTTGATGCTCATGTACCTACAAATTAGCTTAGAGATTCTTTGACATAATTGTATAGCTGTTGTCATTAAAATCCAACAATTGAGGTTCTAACAAGGTATAGGGTGGAAGGTGTAATGATCCTGAAATCGGCCTTCGAAAATCGGCACCCGTACTTCACTTGTACTCAAAATGCCAAAGATTCAAATGCCGAATCTGGTTCACCGGAGCTTATAACACCATTAGGTATAACAACTCAGCGGAATAAAGAAATCAATGATATCATGTACAACTCCAATGAATACAATATCCAGAATGATATACAACAATGATATCAATATGATACAACAATATCAGAGATAAATAATGATACAGGGGAAATAACGGAGGTGATGACTCTAAATAATCTGCATAAGAGAAGGAGACCAACAACTCCAACATCAAGCTCGAACCACAAAGATAAGCAACATCGGTCATCCATGAACTCCGAACACTGAACTAGCTCCAGATAATCTACTAAACATGAATACCTGAGAAACCCAACTCTAGACTGCCCGTGTAGAAAATTGTGGGCACCCAGAGTTTAGGAAGGGAACAATATACTCCGGGTCAGTCATGGGACTGGTATGAGCAAACAAAAATAGTTTATCTTTAAACAAACAACAAAAGAACTTTAAACATTGAAACCCGCAATGCTTTTGAGAAATGAAACTACCATAAGACCTCCCACCACACACACAATGCAATCGCAGACTTGGAGGAGATTTCTTCTTATGATAGTCAAACATGCTTACTACGCAAGAAAAACTCTTTTGATATTATTACTAGTTCATAGTGGAAAACGTTTTGAAAATACAATATTAATCTTAGCCAACATACAACCATTATTGTATGCCTACTATAGCTACCATCTAAACAGTGGTGACCACCATAAGTAAATGGCAGGTTCTACAACTAAAACCGTACAGGGCGCATATTGTTTCTTTGGATTTCCAACAAATGGTCAGGCAAAGGAACTTCCTTACACCGAAATGGAAACGCCTCTGGAAAGGCACCCCGAGAACCTAACCGGATCTCTGCAAACACAAGGCCGACGCTACCTCACGCTGTACAGCTGTAACTAGGTAGCTAATACACGAGCTATACCATCCCCCGGTCGTTACCGACCTTTATCCGAGGATCCTCAACCATAAAGCAACAACGACAAAGTATAATAAATTTACAGCATCAACATAGGTAAAATATCTGGGCTCCATACCATGATATCACCTTTTATCCAGAAGGAAATGACATACCCTAGGGGCGCGACCCCTAACAACCTTGCCGAAACATTCCTGTTTCGACCATTACCGGGTTGTGAGGCTCGACGAAGTCTCGTCCACAAAACTACGCTTTTTCACAAAGCCACGCTTTGATCAACAATTGATCAACAACACTTCGTATGCCACATTACCAAATTGGGAATGTATCACTAGTAACCATCAATTACATAACCTCTGAGCTCGTACGTCTCAGAGAAGGGTGTTAAGCTAAGAGAATAAATTCTCCGCCACCAACAGAAATGTATTTGATAGAAACCAGCTTTACATCTCAAAGTGTAACGTCAAACACACATCCATACAAGTCCGTTCCGGGATCGAATGGAACCGAAGGCACTTCCAAAGAAGCCCTTGCAAATCCGGAAAGTTTCTAATCACATCCGGACTTCCCATCACAAAGGGTGATAAAATCTCTGTACCGGGGACCAGTCGATGTAGAGACATTCGACGAGTTGTCCTTTCGTTTTCGAAAATATCCGGTCTTCACCACCGGTCTTCAAATGCTATCCATATACGACATATCATTTTTCGAAACGGGTTATATGACACAGAGGTCCTCTCCCGGCTAAACCGAAAAACGAGCGCAATGGAAAAAATCATATGGATACTGGGTCTCAGTTAAATCACAGCTTAAAGCCCAAAACATTTCATTCGAATGGTTAAAACAAATTACCATTTCCAATCTTTTAAACAAAAAAATTCATTTCAAAAACCTTCAATGGTTTAAACAATTTCCACACTTTTAATCTTTTAAACAAAAAGATTCAATTCACAAAGTTCACCCCGTTCACAAAGATTCATTCATGGATTTCAAAATAATTTCCATTTCAATTGAATTAACTCGTTAAATATTTAAGTCAAGATTTAACTTATAGCTTTCAAAACTAGTTTCCAAAGATTCATTCATAGCCTTTCAAAACAATTCTATTTCAAGTTGGATTAACTCATCCGGTCTTTGAATCAAAGACTCATTTCATAGCTTTCAAAACATTTCAATTCCATTTCAAACTTGAAACCTTTCAACACAATTTGGAAATCCTTTCTTAAAATGAAAGCTATTATTATTTGAAAACAAGTAGTTTTCGTTTCGGAAAAATCCAGTTATATTTACACGAGTTAAAACCCTTGAATTAAATTCAAATTCCCAAATCAATACCTTTAAAATGGTTTAACCCATATATAACTTGTACAGCATCGTTAATCCCTAGTTTCAAATCATAGAATTCAATTTCAAACCTGAATTCAAATTTAAATCAAACTATTTAAATTTCAAGATATCCAAAATATCTTTAAAACTCCTTTCAAAAGCTTTTCATATTAAACCTCAATTTCCAATTTCAAAATCAATTGAAATTAAAATTTCAATTTTAAAAATATTGAATTTAAATCATCTACGACTTAACCGATTTCCACATGAAATCCATATTTGTGTGTGTATGGTGTAGTCCAGGGGTTTCACACAATAGTGCAACATCATTCAATCATCACAGATCAGAATACAGAAATATAGTTGATAAGCGGTATAAACTGTAACGCTGATCTTTTATTCACAGATCACAGATATATAAATTACAGATAATAATTTACATTCATCCCAGATAAATAGCTACCGGTACAGATCACACACAAATCAAAATATATCACAAAGCATCACATATCAGGGATATCAAACAATTCAATCATTCAGTCAGGTCCAAACATTCATAGGTAAGGTCAATTAATTGTCTGATTAATTCAAATCAGATGTATTACTAATGACTTACAAATTCTGGTTAATTAACATTAACTCATTACAAATTATTTTAATTAATTAACCTTTAATAATAAATTAATTAGCCTCAATTAATAAATTAATTAATTACCATTTAATTAATTATCCTTAATTAATTACAATAATTAATTTATTAATCCTTAATTAATAATCATCCCTTAATCACTTTCAGTTATTAATTAACTTTTAAATTTATTTAATTATTCTCAAATTAATTTCCTTAATTAATTTGTCACATTAATTAATTACCATTAATTAATTACAATAAGTGATTATTTTAATTATCTTCATTGATATCAAAATCTTAAATTAAAAGCCTTACCTTTTATCATTATTAACCCATTAATTTATTCAAGAAATTAAGGTTAATCAAAATATCAATTTATCTTAATTAATTCCATTATTTATTTAAAACAATTTATTAAGAAATAATGTCATAAATTAATTTAAATTAAAACTTAATTATTTCCAAAATAATTAACTTAAACCCTTGCTAATCCCATTTTCAAATAAAACAATTATTTTTAAAAGAATAATTTAAAACATGTTTAAAACTCGAATTTATTTTAAACTTGAAAACTGTTTTAAACCTCCCCGAGTGTTACCCGAATCAAAGCGTCACTTGCTTCGAGTACTTGCCCAAACTTACCCGAGGACTTGTAAATTTCAAAATTTTGTTTAAGTGTTAAAAATTGACCCAGTGCAACCCCAAAACTACACGAGCTCAAACTCGAGCCAGCAACCCATCTTCCCGAAGACAACTTCGAGCCCAAAGCCTTCCTTCCCAACTCATGCCTACTGATACCAAACTGGCACCGTGCACATGCACGTAAACTCTGGCGAACTTCGATCGATGCTGCGATGATCGACGAGTCGACGACGATCTTCCCTAGCCACCAGACCACCCAGCAACATGAACCCACGTCGAACTTCGTAAACGAGCTTCTCGACCCAGACTACAACGAAACCAGACCACCAAAAATCATCTCGACGCCGACGATCTAACCACCTGGAACCCTGCCACTCTGACCAAAGCAACGTCACTATCCTACGCATCATCTCCCCCTAGTCCGGTGCAACTCGATGCAACGACGACGTCAAAATCATCACTTCTTCCACATCAAAACAAAACTGGGTTAAAACCCTATATCACCGCCGTTTGCCATCCACGGCGCTCTGAAAATCCATCAATGATTTTCCCACCATCCCCAATGCTCCAGCTTCTTCCAGCACAAATCACGACCTCCCTAGCTTCACCGATCGACGGCAGTCGACGAAAAGACCAAACCCGATCAACTCGAGAAACCTCACTATTCTCAGCACTAAAAATCATATTTTTTGTTTTAAAAATCATGTTTTGGTTAACGTATTCAAATTATAATCCTGGATTTATAAAATAACATATTTGAGTTTTGACTTAAATAAGAAATTTCTCTGTCATTTTGATTTCCAGATATGTTACCCAGTTATTTTAACTTAAATAAATTATTAAACTTTAGTTTATACTAAAACAAACAATTTTTGTTTTAATCCTAAGTTCAAACAACAAATAGGTCAAAAGATAATGATTTTTGAATCAAAATCTTGGGTTTAGAATCACAGAACAGAGAACAACAACATGCTCACTAATCATCCATATATATCTACAGCAGATTGCACTTATATGTACACATATTTATCTCAGAACTAATATGCAACTATAATTCATTTCTTAAGTAAAAAGGATGTGATGTTACTCACATGAATTTGGACAGAAAAGCAAAGCCTGGAACTGCTTTTGATCTTGAACTTGATCTGCTCTTGCTTGTTACCACTGAATTGAATATGGTTTTACTTGATTATGATGTTGATTTTGTTTAAGTTATTAAGATGATAGTTGCTTCAGATTTGCTCAACTTTAAGTGAACGAATTGAGGTAAGAGTTGATATATAAACTGATTTGTACAGGTAATGTTGTATATTTTTTTCCCTGTTTGTACAATTCATTTTCTCGGTGGCTGATAGGTTGATTTGGTGGCCAAGCATTAATTAGGCTTGTACAAACATATTTTTTTTTCATCTCAGCTGTACAATATATGAGATAATTTGGTGGCTTCCCTTCCTTAGTCACAGCCTATATATTTCCTTATTTACACTTTTTTCTTCTTTGGTTTATTAAACAAGATCTCGGCTGATAATGAAGTGTTGGTGGCTAAAGAGATTTGCATTTATCACTTTGCAATGTACTTATATTTAGTTATGTTATATTTTATTTTTCTTCTTTAGTCTTATTATTTCATAGTATAAATAATTTATATTCTAAATATGTTATTAAAATTTTATTTAAGTGTTACTTGATATTTACTTTTATAATTTGTCTTTTATATACTTATCTCTAGCTTAAATATTTATTATAAATTTTACTTCTATTTCTAGCTTAAATTTTACTTTAATGCTTATTATCTTGTATTTCTATATTTTAATCTGTTGTTAAATTTTAGCTAATGGGTTACTTTTATATTTTTATACTTTATCTTATATAATTTGTATTTTTATTTTCAAACCATTTATTTACGATTTAAATTCAACTCAAATATGTATAAATATATATATATATAAACTCAAATCTACTCATATATACCCATATACATATATATTCACATATATACATATATATACAATATTTTAAATTTAAATGATTTATACAAAATTTATTTTACTTCGGGGAAACTCGCATCACTTTAATCGATTAATTTTACAAATTGGTTTTAAAAATTCAATTAATTATCAATTTAAATGTAATTAAAATTTGGGGTCTTTACAGAAGGTGTTTAACCGTGTAGATTGAAACATGGAAAAAGTGTGAATTTTGTCTTTAAACTCAAAAAGGAAACTTTTCAACTAAACTGCCTTTGTTTGTCAAATTCTCATTGGTCAATAGAATACTTTTTAGAATTTTGCTGCCGCAATTACCAGGATTTATAAAACATTTTATTTTGCAAAATGCCCCTTCTCCTTTACAAATATATAAAACATTTAAGTCCAATACCTTAAATAATTTTATATATCCCTCAAATGACTTACGAAAATTCTGGAAAAATTCCAAAAAATATATTTTAATATATTGCCTAACATATTAAAATCTCAAACCCAAATAATAATTATTTCAGCCGAAAATAATTTAAAACCCAATAAACAATTTCCTTCATTAAAAAATTCATATAAAATCCATATTAAATCGGAAATTTATGAAAATCAAAACCATATCTAGAATATTATTCCCGACCTATATTTAAATTTTCAAAGTATTCAGATGTAATTAAATAGAGTTTTCATGCTAAACATTATCATAAAACATGAATAAAGATTTATAATTCCATCAACAACAAACAATATATCTTAAAACATCAAACATGGCAATATTATAGCAAAATCATTTCGGATCTAAACAAAAACCGAAGACTAGAAATATTAGGGATGTAGTAATTATTCACCTTGGCTTTTAGAGATTATAGATGAGATTTTAGAGTGTTGAATTAGTTGATTTCTTCTTTCCTCTTGAACCTTAGCTTTCTTCTTCTTGAGATTGGAAATGGTGGCCGGCCTTAGCATGTTTTCATTTTTATGAAATGAGAATATTGAACGTGAATCTCACTTGGATTTAGGATATAAGGTGTTGCCATTTCCCAAAATACCCTTCTCATTTCCTAACACATTACATGGTGTTATTTCATTTTAACTACCCCTTCATTATGGGACGGGTACCTCTAACTAGTTAAATCTCCATCTATTACTCTTTACATCATTTAATTTAATTTAACTAATTAAATGTCTTAAATAAGGTTATTAAATATATAGGGTGTTACAGACTCCCCCCTTATAGAATTTTGTCCTCGAAATTACGATAAGGTACACAACTAAACAATCAAAGGTAAAACATACCATCCAATAAATCTGGATAAGAGTCTCTAATCCTGTTCTCCACTTCCCAAGTACAGTCTCTAGTATCATTGCTCCACTGAACCTTTACTAACTTGACTATCTTGTTCCTCAATTTCTTCTCATCTCTGGCCTCAATCTAAATCGGCTTCCTAACTATAGTCAAATCCGGTTCTACTACTAAATCCTCTAATACTGTCGGTGCTATAGTAGTCTCCAGGTCTCTAACACATTTTCTAAGATGAGAAATATGGAAAACATTACGGACTCCAGCCAAACTACTCGGTAACTCTATTTTATAAGCGAGTTTCCCAATCCTCTCAATAATACAAAATGGGCCAATGAACCTAGGTGCTAACTTTCCTGACTCCCCAAATCTGATTACACCTTTCATCGGTGAAACCTTAACAAATACATAATCCCCAACAGAAAATTCCAAATCCTTCCTTCTTTTATCTGCATAACTTTTCTGCTTAGGTTGAGCCTCCTTCATCCTAGTTCGAATCAACTCAATCTTTTCCGCAGCTTCCGTCACTAAATCCGGACCAAGAACTAACCTATCTCCGGTCTCCAACCAACATACGGAAGATTTGCAAGGTCTACCATACAATGCTTCAAACGGTGCCATCCTAATACTAGTCTGATAATTATTGTTATACGAGAACTCGACTAGATGAAGATGGTCCTCCCATGATCCCCCAAAATCTAATATGCAAGCTCTTAACAAATCTTCCAAGATTTCGTTAACCCTTTCCGTTTGCCCATCGGTCTGTGGATGGTTAGCGGTACTCATGTTGAGCTTGGTACCTAATGCTTCCAGTAGACTTTTCCAGAACTCACTGGTAAATAAAGAATCTCTATCACTGACAATACTACTAGGAATCCCGTGCAGTCTAACTACATTCTTCATGAATAACTTCGCCAACTCAGGTGTCGTTCTAGTTGACTTTACCGGAATAAAATGGGCACTCTTAGTCAGTCTATCCACTATAACCCATACGCTTTCGTTTCCTCTTCTAGATCTCGGCAACCCATCAATAAAATCCATGGAGATCGAATCACACTTCCATAATGGAATCTCTAATGGTTGAAGCAATCCACTTGGCTTCTGGTGTTTAGCCTTTGCCTGTTGGCAATTCAAGCACTGCTTACCAAAAAATTCTATATCCCGCTTCATACCTTCCCAGAAGAAATTTCTCTTCATGTCTTGATACATTTTCGTTTCTCCCGGGTGGATAGTGAACTTCGAACGATGGCACTCATCCAAAACCTCTTTGCTCACGTTTTCTACATTCGGAACACAAAATTTTCCTTTCTTTCTCAACCACCCATTTTGGTCAAGATTGAAATCTTTTAGGTCATCGCCCTCCGTTCCTTCCTTCAACCTTCTGATCCTTTCAGCCAATACTGGATCCTCTTCTTGCTTAGAAGCTATCTTCTCAATCATTACCGGTCGAACTTCTAAACAAGACAATACAATATTTCCTACACTCGATCCTACCTCGAACCTAAATCGCACACTACAATCCGATAATACCTCCAATTCTTTCCACTCAGTAATCATAGCCAATACTGCATTCTGATGTTTCTAACTGAGTGCATCCGCTACATTGCTTCCTTTTCGAGTGTATACTCAATTCCAAAATCATAGGCAGCAATAAACTCCAACTATCTTTGTTGTCTCATGTTCAGCTCCTTCTGAGAGAACAAATACTTCAACGACTTATGATCAATATATAGCTCAAATCGTTATCCCAAAAGATAATGCCTCCACACCTTTAAAGCAAATATAAAGGCAGCTAACTCCAAGTCATGCATTGGATACCTAACCTCATGTGGTCTGAGTTGTCTAAAAGTGTAAGCAATTACTTTTCCCCTTTGCATCAACACGGCTCCTAATCCAGTTCCACATGCATTTGTATAAACAACTAAATCTTGATTCCCCTCCGGAACCTTAACACTGGTGCATGGGTCAATAAGTGTTTCAAGCTTTGGAATGCTTCTTCACACTTATCGTTCCACACAAACTTCACATCCTTTCGCGTAAGCTTAGTCATCGATGCTGCTTTTCGTGAACAATATTTTATAATCCTCCGATAATACCCTGCCAATCCAAGGAAACTCTTTTTCTCGGTCACCATCTCGGGCCTCTTCCAATTATTCACCGCTTCAATCTTAGTCGGGTCTACAGACAACCCTTTCTCAGAGACAACATGACCAAGGAACTTCACTTCCTTCTTCCAAAAATGACACTTTTTAAACTTAGCCTTCAACTGATGCTCCCTCAATGTCTCAAGCACGACTCTAAGATGAACTTCATGTTTCTTCTCATCCTTAGGGTATATCAAAATGTCATCAATGAAAACCAACAGAAACCTATCTAAATGTTCTCGAAAAATCCTATTCATCAGATCTACAAAGAAAGCCAGCGCATTAGTTAGTCCAAACGACATAACTAACCATTCGTACGATCCGTATCTCATTCTAAACACCGTCAAAGGAATGTTATCCTCTGCTATTCTAAGCTGATGAAATCCCATCGCCAAATCTAACTGAGAGAATACCTTATGTCCACTCAACTGATCGAACAAATCGTCAATTCTCAGCAATGGATATAGGTTCTTTATCTTCCTATCATTCAACTTACGATAATCCATACATAGCCTTAACGATCCATCCGGCTTTTTAGCAAACACAGCAGCGGCTCTCCATGGCGAACTACTCGGCCTAATAAAACTTTTGCCTTCCAGATCTACTAACTGCACCTTCAACTCTTTCATCTCTGTAGGTGTCATCCTACTCGGCGGTCTACTCACCAGTTCAGTTTAGGGCACTAAATCAATCTGAAACTCAATAGCTCGTTGGCAGTCCAACGACTAGTTCAAACACATTGGCAAATTCTCTAACTACAAAAACCCAATGCAACTCATCTTCCAACTCCATAACACCCAGTAAAGCATTCACCTCACAACTAGGGTTCTTTACGGCATAAATTATCCAATCACTACAATTTGGATGACTAAGTGATATTTTCCTATCATGGAAAAATATCCTAGCGTCATATCTACTCAACCAATCCATCCCTAGGATAATCCAAAATCCTACAAAATGAAATACATGCAAACAACAATTAAAGGTATGGCCTAGCAAATCAAATTCCAGATGGTCACACCTCATCCCATGTGTCGCATAACCTCCTATCAGATTAGCAACCCTTAAGGAAGTAACTAAGTAAGAGGATTCTAGGTTAATCCTATCTACCAGACATCTAGAAATAAAAGAATGGAATGCCCTAGTATCAAATAGGACGCTAACAGACATATCGTGGATCTACAGTGAGCCTCCTAAAGCAGCTTTTCCCTTATCCTGAGCAACTGATTTTGCGGTTGTGGGCTCCAAAGAATAAACTCGCCCTTTCCCTTCCTTTGATGGCTCTGGGCACTTGTTCTTGAAGTGACACATCTGATCGCAATTGAAGCATCTTACATTCTTCTTCTCACCAGCTCCTTTTCCTTTCCCCTTGCTGGCTCGACACTCGTTGGCATAATGTCCTTTCTTATTGCAGTTGTAACAAACCACCTCAGATTTACTCTTCTTCTACGCTCCTTCTTTATGAGTAATCTTTTTTTGGAAAAATTTCTTTTCTGAGCCTGTTCAGCCTTAGCCTCTTTCACTTTCTTTCTTAGGCAAGCCAAACTTCTTCTTGCCTCAATCCCATCTCAACGACAACATCGCTAGGGTCCCTTAAGTGCGGAAAAGTTGCACTTATCAGTTCTGGCCTTAACCCACTGATGTACTTCTCATTTCTACTGATAATAGTATCAACCAATGCATACCCATATCGGGCTAGTTCCTCGAACTTCCTGGTATACTCCAACACACTGATATCTCCTTGCTCTAATTCTACAAACCTCCTTACCAATGCAGCTTGCGCCATAACGGACATAAACCTCTCCGAAACCTTCTTCTGAATTCCTCCCAAGTAATGGTCTCTTTATCCACACCGACAGTGACAGTGTTCCAGCAAAAGAACGCAGCTCCCTATAGCTTCCTTGAGGCCAACCTCCTTTACTGCGCAACGTTCAGCCCTGAATCAGCGAAAATCCTTTCACAGTGCAACGACCAATTCTCTACTTCAATCACATCCTCGGTACCAATGAACGGCTTTCCTCCAAGCCTAATGTAATCTCTACTCAGATTGGCATACTGGTTAACCGCAGGAACCTCTTGAGCTCCTCCTCCCACAGCATTCCCTCAACCTACACCTGCTGCCACTCCAGCTTGCACCATATTCACAAAGAACTGATACATCACCCTCATATCCACCTGGGGAATTCCCGCACCATCATTCTCAGCTTGTGACTAACTAGGGCCTCTCCTTGCATTTGGTCGGGTGTTTCCGTTGGTTGTGGTGATTTCTCCTCCAACATTCACTCGGCTTCTTCTACCCTCCATATCTGTATTCAAACCTCGTGAGATACAGATGAATAACCTAACTAAGTTAGGAGTTTAAAGATAGAGCATATATTTATATATAAAATACAAGTACGTTATCATAGCGTTATCCCATACCTCGATCTTAACCCTAATTTCTATGGATTATGTTTTCAAATACCATTTTTTAGTTAAAGTATTTCATAAACCATAATCTGATACCAAGCTGTATCATCCCCTATCTAGAGGCCCAAAACTAAGCACTACAGATGCTGTAGTCATCTATAGTATTAGCTTCCGGGGACTAAATACGGCTATGTTAATGGTATCAATAATATCAGAAGCAATTGAATATGAAAAAAACACAAATTTAAAAAACACAGATTTACTTCAATACAATTCCAAATAAAACTTGTTCCATTTTCACGTAACGTAACCCAAATGTTTTCCCAAGCACTGAATAAATATAGTTATTACAAATTACGTCGAGAGCAGTATATGAAGATACCCCCTCGATTGATCAGAGTCAAATGGTCATATAAGACCTAATACATCATAACACAGTGGAAATTCTTCAAACATAAATAAAAAGCATCAATTCCTAAATAGCTATCCGTTGCCTCCTGCATCCTTCGGTAGCTTATTTGTCAAACAACCCAAAAACCTGAAAAGATCCTTAAGTCTCAATCTACTCAAATTAGTTTTGAGTACCCGAGAGTTTAAGGGGAAAACATAAACTTTGAGTCAGACATAAATCCTGGTATGAATAATATTACACATCCCGGTTTAATTATGTTAAGTAAGACCACGCCGCATAGCGGAACGGGTTTCCTCTCACTAACATCTTTTAAAATATATCTTTGTAAATCTTTTCATACAACCATATACTATGCACCTGCATTCACAGTGGTTAACCTCACAAAACATACATTATGTAAACAAACATAAATATCAAGTAATAATGAACTATCCTTTCAAACACAAATAATGTTCAACCTTTCGCTGACTCGGGCCTACTAGATAACATAATCATAACCAAAATTTACCTAACATCTGTTAGATTTTTATATTTAGGATTGTCTATCCTTATTTATCTATTTAACATCTCCCATCCGGACGGTTTGTCCTAAACTGTCTGTTAAATCTATTCCTTCTAGATGGTCTATCCCTAACTTAATCATCTCCCAGGTTCTCCCGAGCCTAGTGGTTTTCCGGGCTTACCAATAACCTATCTGTATACAACATATGTTCCTTTCGGTGCATAATCATAATTTTGGTCTACCTATGACCAAGCCCTACACTGGAATTTTGGACAACAATTAGCTAGGGCTACAAGCTAATGTACAGGGCGCGGCCCCATACTAGTCCCATCTAGTTTTCTAATATCTGAGTCATTCATGCTTAAGGATTCCCTCCCATAATTTTCCTTGAAATAATTTCAAAATGATTTAAACCTTTAAATCAAACTTCGAATAAGGAAAAGGAATAAGTATTTATACTCTGCTCAAATCGTATTACCATGTTAGATATATATTCTTTATTTAAAACCTGGTTGATGAAAACACTTTACCATTTGAAATAACCTCTTTCCATACTTTGAAATTATCTCATTCAATTTCAATGTTTAAACCTTTCGAAAACCTTTAATAAACCTTCCGAATTCATTCAAAACAAACCTTTTGGGAGTTATAAGCTTTAGACATCCTTCTTTAAAATCGCTTTAAGTCATTTCCTTAGAAAAACCTTCGGAAAATCTTTCCTTCAAAACCTTTTGAAAACCTTTAATAAACCTTTCGAAACAGATCCAAGAATAAACTCTTCGAATGCTTGACCTCTTTAAAACATAACCTTTCGAAGGTAGATTGGGTTCAACTATAAAACAATCCAGAAACCTATCTTTTAAAACCTTTCGTCTTTATTAAAGCAACTTTTCAAAAATATTCATATAACCTTTCGAGGGTATCCAAACAACCTTTCGGAAGCCTTTGCTTATATTTCACAAAAAAAGGGTAACCACCTAAGTCGAAAGCTTCCCTTCGAAAGCCTTGGAGAAACGGCTAACTTTTAAAAACAGGCGAACCTTTCGATTAGGTTGGAAGGTTCAAAGTAAAACCTTTATAAAATAGTGGAAACCCTTCGGTGACACCGGAAGGTTTCAAAACAAAGTAATGGTGGTAGCAGCTACAACCTTTCGTCACATCAGATGGTTTTAAAGTCTTTCTTTAAATAACTTGACCTGGTCGGAAGTGACCAAGCCGAAAGCTCAAGTTCGAAAGCAAAGCGGGCGAAAGCTTTTCACTTATAAAATAATTATATTCCAAACTTTGCGGCCATCAACCATTCGGCTTAAAACTTTCGGTGTATATTCAATTCATTACGTACCAATTCTTGATACCTTATGCATTGAACTTTGACTTTATTGAAAGCTAACACTTTGACTAGGACGAAAGGTCTAGGGCGGAAGGTGTTTGGCCGTATGGATTGAAACATGGAAAAAGTGTAAATTTTTTCTTTAAACTTAAAAAAGAAACTTTTCAACTAACCTGTCTTTGTTTGTCAAATTCTCATTGGTCAATAGAATACTTTTCAAAATTTCACTGCCGCAATTACCAGGATTTATGAAACATTTTATTTTGCAATATACCCCTTCTCCTTTATAAATATATAAAACATTCAAGTCTCATACCTTAAATAATTTTATATATCCCTCAAATGACTTAGGAAAATTCTGGAAAAATTCCAGAAAATACATTTTAATATATTGCCTAACATATTAAAATCTCAAACCCAAATAATTATTATTTCAGCCGAAAATAATTTAAAACCCAACGAACAATTTCCTTCATTAAACAATTCATATAAAATCCATATTAAGTTGGAAATTTATGAAAATCAAACCCATCTCTAAAATATTATTCCCGACCTATATTTAAATTTTCAAAGTATTCAGCTTTCATTAAATAGGGTTTTCATGCTAAACATTATCATAAAACATGAATAAACATTTATAATTCCATCAACAACAAACATATATATCTTAAAACATCAAACATGGAAATATTATAGCAAAATCATTTCGGATCTAAACAAAAACTAAAAACTAGAAATATTAGGGATATAGTAATTATTCACCTTGGCTTTTAGAGATTATAGATGAGATTTTAGAGTGTTGAATTAGTTGATTTCTTCTTTCCTTTTGAACCTTAGCTTTCTTCTTCTTGAGATTGGAAAAGGTGGCCGGCCTTAGCAGGTTTTCGTTTTTATGAAATGAGAATAATGAACGTGAATCTCACATGGGTTTAGAGTATAAAGTGTTGCCATTTCCCAAAATACCCTTCTATTTCCTAACACATTACCTAGTGTTATTTCATTTTAATTACCCCTTCATTATGGCATGACTACCTCTAACTAATAAAATCTCCAACTATTACTCTTTACATCATTTAATTTAAATTAACTAATTAATTGTCTTAAATAAGGTTATTTAATATATGGGGTGTTATAATTGACCAACCTATAATGGTCAATGCCAATCATCTTGCTCTTGTGCTTAAACGAACTGACAAGTACAAACTAAACCGAAACGTCCAGCATCCATCCTGAAATTTGAAGCCTCATCCTTTACCTCAGATCCATCGGCACATATCCAAACCCTCCTCTACAGATTATCTTGTTCATTAGGTTTTCGCGTGTATGAAACACCAACGTACAAGATACTACCTAAAACCTAAATTAATTGGCATTTTCAACCAAAATAGCCAAATAGGTCAAACAAGCCAAATAGCCAAACATACATCCAACAACAATACATCCATACAAAACAACATCCATACAACACATATAATCCATCCATATCAACCAATATGGGAAATCATATGAATAATAGGTAAAATCTAATAAGTGGAAATTAGCCACAAGGGCCTCTTTAGCAAGTGTAATTAGTTTCTAGGACACACAACTGAAATAATTACTTTCAAGGACAAAACGTAAAATAATTAGTTTCTAGGGCCTAAAAACCTATGAAATTATGTCCTTGAAAGTAATTGGACTGCTGACTTTGTCCTTGAAAGTAATTATTCTGCTGACTTTGGCCTTGAAAGTAATTTTTTTGAATGTGTGTCCTAGAAACTAATTGGACTGCAAAGTTTGTCCTTCTGGTGAAATGCCCCATCTAATAATTCCTTAATTATGGCACGTTGATGGAAAATATGCGATATTCTTTATAAATCATTTTAAATAAATTTAATTATTTATAAAATTCTAGTAGATATATAAGTATAGGAAAATCACATTCTAAAACCAAAAATCATTCCCTAGCGCAATCTAATACTATACAACCAATCATAGTATGGTGAGAGACAATATCATTTACCTTCATAAAATCTATCCAAACTGGGACTAAAAGGTAGATCTCGCCATCTCGAGCACAACGCAATAAACCGCATCCAAAATGGACCTCGTACGCAAAAGATATGGATCAAATACGATTCGTTAATAATTAAACGATGAATTAACCAATAAAAATAGTTAATTACCTATTTAATTCCTTAATCCTTCTTCCTCTAAAAATCAAAACTGGTTGTACATGTACATGACATGTTCTTGCACGAAATCATGGTGATACAGAACTATGCTCGATGAAATTGAGATCCGTCTTTACCATCATTCTTCTGATCGTGTACTCGACTTACCGATACCAAAATCATCCCCTTCGACCTCTCCTGTAGAAACGTGACCGATGGCCATGCCATGCTTAGGTCAGGATCTCGATTCACCACAGTTGATCGGCCACGCCTAAATCTCTGGTAGTGGTGCATCTTATCGAAAGCAATACAATGGCGCTTCCCATTTCTCATATCTCCTCCCCGATCTCAATTGAAGTTCAACCCTAATCACGACCATGGTGGGTTGATCTCGACCAAACATCAATGATCCTTAGATCTAGTACATAAGTTCAAAGCCCCCATCGATACAATCTCAACATATCAAACGTCGTAATTTTTAATGTCCTTGATCATCAGATTTTGATTTTTTAAAGTCAAGAGAGGGGTCGGCCATGATTTTTGAGTAAGCAGGTATGAACAGTGAATGGATTTGAGAAATGGAGTGAAGGAGTTGATTTTGGAATTTATATAATAATTCAATACTCCATTTATTTTATTTCTCAAATAAATGGATGTACATTTCAAGTCCATACGACCCACATGACACGTTCGATCACCATAAAATTCATGTGCGTACATCATCTCATTTTTTTGGATCCAATGATGCTAATCTCATCACCATCTGAGACTGCAATCCGGGGTGCTAATTTCACGTATTTCAAGATCCTTTCCGCCATTGGATCATCTGATGTTCAAATATAGCGATATGTATACTCATTTTAGTTCGCAACATCAATCCAAACTCAATGGAAAAGTGGTCCTGTGTCCTGATTCAGCCGTATGCAAGAAATCACATTTTTTGGCCTTCATTTAATTAACGACTAATTATTTAAATTAATTATTTAAATATCTGATCGTTAAATATGGGTCGTTACATTTTATATTAAATATACTTTTAATTAAATAAATAATTAATACAACACATTATATCAAGTATGTAATAGAAAGAAAACACCTTTTATTTTGAACAAGATTGGTTATCGAGTTTGATAAATGTAACAAATTACATAATTAATTCTAGGCATACCCTTAACTCTATCAATGGTTTTATATGGATATTACTAGAGTTTTGAACATGACCAAGCTTTTGATGCCTAAGTGATATAGTTATGATGAAGAGAATGTGCATATAACATCGTCTCTTAAGGGTGTTACGTAAAACATATAAAATATAGTTTTACCTTGAAAATCTCTAAGCGATAAATTTAGTCATTATGTCACACTATCAGCAAGGGTAACATGCTAACTTTAATATTCGAACTTAATTTACATCTATGAGTCGCACAGTCGAATCTGAGTAGTCTTTGAAGTAAAACCTTATTTAATTAATTTAAAGATGTTAAGAATTAACAAAATTGGTTAATATAAATGTGATATTAATCACAGTGAGTGATTATAGTAGAAGTGGGGCATTTCGAAATTATTTAACTATATATATTATAGTTATATAAGAGTTTATTTAATTTATAAAGCTTGCATTAAACTTAAATAACGATATAATATTAAGCAATAGGTGATCGGATTTACCTCAGGAGGAATAACAATAGCGGAAGCAGTTTCATCTCTATAGCCTTGGCTTCCTCATATTGGTGATTGAAAGTTGTCAAGATTATGGAAACAGTCTCTCCTTGGAAATCAAACAAAAAGGGAAAGCCTTTATGTAACAACCCACTTTTCTATACAGTTTAAGCTGACAATAAAACACACATGTCCAACCAAAATTAAATGGAAAGGCGGATAGTTAGGGAAAAAGAAAGAAGAAAGAAGGAAGAAGAAAGAAGAGAGAGAAGATAAGAAGAAAACTAAACAACAAAAAATCTCACAATGGAACGAATAATCTATAATATACAGCAAATCTTTACACAAAAAGAAAAATGTAATACACACACACACATACGTATATATACAGACATCAATCTATGTATACTAACCCTATTTCAGCCTAGATAGTTATACCAACCTGTCCTCGTAATTTCTGATAAATACAACCAATATACAACACAGGGGAACACAATGAAATACATATATACGTCTTGGACCACCGACTCGTCTTCTGAGCTCCAATGCATCCAAAGCAATCTGTAAATATGCTCGGTCTGACCCGAGCATTATAAATAAATAACACCCGAGTCGGTCTGGAAAACCAGCATGAGAAAACACACCCAACTGTATTTGAATTTATATAAACCTTTGAAATCAAAAGTACCTCGTAGGACCACGACGCACATAAACACGGACTGGTTTTTACCTTACGATAACCAAACCATTTCATATGAAATTCTTTGATATTATAATAATGTCTAAGATACAGTTACTTATTAATCTTAGCCAAAATTGTTACATTAATTGAATTCCAGCATAATAGTTATACAACTAAAACAGTAAAGGCTCGTATTGGAGAATAGATTCCATACAATGACTGGGCTATTGGGGTACCGCCTGTCACGCTGCATCTATAAAAAAAATAACACCGAGGTCGAACCTATCGATCCCTGCCAACATAGGGACGGTCTACCCTTTACTGGATAGTAGCGAATATGATCACCTCCCCGTTAATGAACCCCAAGGCATACAAATAAGAGATAATATCGACTCTAGATAGGGATAATCATACCTTACTTAGGAGCGACCCACATAGCCCTTCTACATCTCCCATGTTTTAGTCATTCCCGGTTGTTGAGGCTTGAGGGTACGTTTAATCTTTTATACAGCACTTCCTACTTAGAATTCTAACACTGCCCTCTAGGCAACAATGGAATGTCAGCATTCATCTATACAAGTTTGCTCTGGAACTAAACGAACGCTTAAGAGCTCCATCTTCAATTCCGTCACCTTCAAGATGTCTTCACTTCAAAACGCTTGAGTTGGATCGAAGTAGTTTTTGGATAACGTATCTGATCCCGGTCTCTTCGAAACCACATCCGATAAATTTTTGGTAAACTCAATTCCGGTTCTGTAGGAAATAAACAGACAAAGATAAGAGCGAAGATCACCTCTTTACTGTTAGTGGATGGATTTTCTTATCATTTTTCCTAGGAGAATGAAACGAGATTTATACGCACAATACAGCATCATCGGAGATGACTGTACCATATAGCTCATGTGTTTCTCCTAGATATTTCAAAAGTTACGTTTGGGTCCATATTTGATAGTCGATTATTTAACTATCAACAAACACACATCAAAATCAGGGATTTATTTGAAAAGGGTAAACCAACATTGGTTAAGCACATAAGTAACCACTAGCCTCCTTGATTAATCTTTTCATTAATTAATATCACTTTGTAATAATTGTATAAAAACACCTTTACAAAGATATACCCACAAATTCCTATATTTTCAATACTTAGAAAACATCCATATACTTGGCTCAACGATATAAGTACATTCATAGAATGGAGGAAGATTTCCCTTCTTATACAATTCTAAAACCATTTATAAACTCCTTTATATACATTGTAAATATTCTTCACTTAAGCCTCCAAACCATTTTATAGAACTCTTCTTAAACCCAAGTATTTTAATAACACTCTATTTTTAAATCTCGAAAACATTTATAAATGAATAATGATTATTTACTTCAAAACCACTATTACATAATAATAATTAAGAATAATAAAATTTGAAGTAAATGATAATTATTAACTTCAAAACATCTTAAAATTAAAAGTAAATAATTTCACAACATTATTATATAAACAATAATAATTAATCTTTACCATCAATATAAGTAGTAATAATAAATTTCAAAAACATTATTAATAAATCATTATTATTAATTTCAAACCATATTAATTATTTAAATAATTAACCTTTCAAAATGTTAAAATATTGATAAATAACCTTAACCCAATATTAATTATAAATAAGTAACCTTAAACAATATTAAATATAAATAAATAACTTTTAAAACATTTTAAATATAAATAAATAACTTTTAAAACAATATTAAATATAAATAAATAATCTTTAAAACATCAATATTAAATATAACTTTTAAAACATTTCTATTGACTTAGAAATGCCAGATAATAAGGTTAGAGTAAAATAGAAATTTATCCCCTTTTAAACAAAATATTTTCGAAACCCAAATTCAGATTTTAAAATCATCTCATGTCTCAAAATTCAACTCCAACTCCAATGACGATTTATAGTATTTTTAAAATACTAATTTGAGACCAATAGGTAAAAAACGCTTAACCAATATCGATATTGATTTTCTACTGGGTTTCAGTTTTGAACATAAACATTGTCATAACCAATGATATCCATAAATCAGGTTTCATATCCAAAAATTCATATAACCGGATTTTATTGGAAATAAATCAACATTAGCAAGGAATCCCGTTGAATCCCTCCAACCTATCCCCTGCATCACAGCTTATATATATCAGCACACACACATAGATATATATATATATATATATATATGTAAATAAAATCAACAGTGATGAGGAATCCTGTTGGATCCCTCCAACCCGTCCCCTTGCATTACGATTATTATATAATTATATAATACGGGTCATCAGCTCAAGTGGTAGGAATAAATCCAAACCAATCGATAAAATAGTAAATGATCCAAACATCCAATCAAATATTTTTTATCAACTATATAATATTACTAGTTAACTAAAAAGGTGAGTTTAACTCATCGAAATCTCTTTGTCGCCGAGGAGTTTTTGGTTTTGAACTAAAATCAAACGACGTCCGATTTTAGCCCAAATTTCAACTATCTCCAAATTCATCCAAACTAGTTCCATCGCGAAGTTTACGTCATCACAAGCGCAATGCAAAAATCCATGCCTCGGTTGGGCCTCGTATGAGAGAGTTATACAATTTTTAAGTTATCAATTTTTTAATTACAATACAATAAACTAATCATATTTTAATTAAACAAATCCCACCCGTTATTCCTTCTCTCTCATCACACAAAATCCCACGTACACGATCTCGTGCATGCCATTGCCATGCATGCAAAAGCATTAATACGGAGCTGTACTCTGTTAAACTCGATTTCGTCTTCGCCATTGATCTTCTCTCTGCGAGCTCGACCATCCTGACCTATCGCTTTCCACTCTGTCCCTTCCCCTCAAATCCCGACCTCAACCACCTCCCCTGGCTGCTGTACAGACCTCGCAACCCCCCTCTCAATCGCTCGCCCGAAGATGCTAATCCACACGAGAATCATGAAGAAACTAGCCTCATGCCTTATCGACAACCATAGCTCGCAAAAACCTTAACCCTAGATAGCATCTCAAGAAAACACTCTACAATTATTTCGCAGATCCCTTCCAACATGCTGCCAAGCCCACCAAAACTATGATCGGTTGAAGATCTATTCTCTACTAACCTAAAGATCACATATTTCAATTTTTAAGCAATTTATTTCATTTGTTCAAGATTTTTACAAATTTGATTTTTGAAAGAAAGCTCACTTTATGTTTACTAGAAATGAATTTATAGAGGTGATGAAGGATGGCTTGGTCGTAGAGGATATGGTATGGTGATGGAATGAATAGTGTAGGGTCAGGGTAGGGTATGGCCTATTATTTATTTTCTTTAAAATTATCTAGCGTGACTTACCCGAAAATCTCGAAGTCCAATTGAGGTGTGCTACCAGGCGTTCTATACGTAATACCTTATTTTAAACAAAATGGAACTAGTCTCGAGGCCTAATTCTATCATATGCAAAATATAACTTTTCAAACCCAGTTATTTTACATAAATTTCTGAAATTAACATCTACGCTTTTCGATCTCGCACGCCCACACTATACACCCAATCGTCATGAAATTCGACTTTATACTATAATATATTATTACGGATCAATGCCATTAGTTTTGTCGAAATCCGAAATAATGGTCCGAAAGGCTATTTTACACGTTAATTAAAACGGGGTATTATAAAAACCAAATTAATCACTTTTAAATCTAATTTAACAGTTTACCGTCTTCATTCTTATTCAAATAGAATTTAAATAAACTTTTGAAATCATTTTTATTCACATCAAATTCAAGGTTTAATAATTTTAACCAATTCCAAATATTCAATTAAACAATCCAATTATCAAATAAATCGCTGAATTTGAAATATAGGTTGTTTAACTTATAAAATTAACTTTTTAATATTTAAAAATCAATTAAATCTCCAAATTTAAATGTATAAAATTTTGGGTCGTTACATTCTCCCTCCTTTAAAAGAATTTCATCCCCGAAATTAGCAAGGTAAGAAAAATGCCCCAACCCCTTTAACTTTTCAAAACCAATTAGTTGAAATAGATTACCAAATTCTTTTAAGCCTTTAATTTTCCAAAATCGATTTGTTGAAACTTTGTTATCACCTTTCCTATGTTTTTAAATCCATTCATAGGTACTAATTAATACCATTTTAAGTTATAACATAAACTTCAAATTTTAGTTATCAAAAATTTTCCAAAATCCTAATTTTTTTTTCTAATGCCTTAAATTTACGGAAAATTTTGCCGGCGTCCCTTTTGCGCGACTTGATCAGAAAAATTTACAATATATATATATATAATCACAAATATAAATCTCATCTTCAAGGATGAGGCATCGCGTAGGGGAAAATATAAAAATACGATATGTAATCCAAGATGTGTACCTATTTATTAGCATTAGCAAGCATAAACAGTCAATTTAATGCAAAAGCGAGCTCCAAATTTGAAGCATACGTCATCCGCACCTACTCATAACTCAACAACCAATGAGAACATGGATATATCAAGTGGTATTAGTATATAACATAGCCTATACAATAACCATATGCAAATGTAGCAAATGCAACCAGAGAACAATCAAACAAATAATATTCATCCGATTAATTCATAACCATATAAATTTTCATTTCCCAATTTCAACATTTAATTTATTAAAGCCTGTACGATGTACATATATCATCCGTATGCAATATCAAATATGATCGCTCGCTTGATGACACAATTTCACTTTCGAACTAGTCTCGTCCACACAACTACTTTAGTGCGGACTCAGATCCGGTTCCTTGATTAGAAACCTTATTCTCCTTGCATAGACATAAACTATGATAGAGAATTCTAGAATCAATCAAAAATCCATATCTAGTGTTTGCCATCGAGAATCGAGTGAAAAATCCTTGTTCGGACCGATGTAAATCATCTCGAAATTATGTAGTCGAATCTGGATCGAACAGTTATGCGAATAAAATAATATGCGTGCAACTTACGTATTTATTTCAGTTGGTTACCCATTATTCAGATTCTTTTATTTACACTCATTTATTCACAATCATTATTCACATTGCATTATTAACATTCATTTATTTCTTAACATATTTCTTTCAATACTATTATCACTTAAGAACTATTCCATCAAATTTTAGTTAAGTTTAACAACATTTCACCCCATACTAAATTCATTTATGAATCATTTCATAAAATTTTACTTAATTTTATAAACATTTAATATAATCCAACTCAATTTTATTATCATTTCACAACTTAAGTCCATATCCATTTTAAATCATATTCAATTCCATTTAACTTATTTCATTTATTTACTTCATTATTCAATTTTTATCCAACAACATGTCGAATTGCTCTGTTCAAGTGTTTAGAGATCCCTATCAATAAAGTTAATTACTCATATTGACCAAAATCCATAAGCCACTCAACAGATCAACCAACACAATATAAAACATTTTTATATCATTGACAAATACGCACTCATACACACACACTCAAACTCATTCTAGGGTGCTACTGACTTTATCTCTAATGGGTACACTACCAAAGTCAAGGTTCTCGCTTAACCTTCAGTTCTGATACCATGATGTAACAACCCACTTTTTCCATACAGTTTAAGCTGACAATAAAACACACATGTCCAATCCAAAATTGAACGAAAAGGCGGATAGTTAGGGAAAAAGAAAGAAGAAAGAAGGAAGAAGAAAGAAGAGAGAGAAGATAAGAAAAAAACTAAACAACACAAAATCTCACAGAGGAACGGATAACCAAGAATATACAGCAAGTCTTTACACAAAAAGCAAAATGTAACACACACACAGACATCAATTAGTGAATACTAACCCTATTTTTGCCCGGACAGTTAAAACGACCTGTCCTCACAATTTCTGATAAATACAACCAATACACAGCATAGCAGAACAAAATGAAATATGTATATACGTCTGGGACCTCCAACTCACCTCTTGAGCTCCAATGCATCCAAAGCAATCTATAAATATGCTCGGTCTTACCCTAGCATTATAAATAAATAACACCCGAGTCATTCTGGAAAACCAGCATGTGAAAACACACCTAACTAGATTTTAAAGTTACAAAAACCTTTGAAATCAAAAGCATCTCGTAAGACCACGCCGCACATAAACACAGAAGGGTTTTTACCTTACGATAGCCAAACCATTTCATATGAAATTATCTGATATTATAATAGTGCATAAGATACAATTACTTATTAATCTTAGCCGAAATTGTTGCACTAATTAAATTCTAGCATAATAAGAATACAACTAAAACCGTAATGGCTCCTATTAGAGAACAGATTCCATACAATGACTGAGCTACTAGGGAACGGCCAATCACGGTGCATCCCTAGATAAAATAACACCGAGGTTGAACTTATCGACCTCTGCCAACATAGAACCAACCCACTCTTTATTGGATAGTACCGAATATGGTCACCCCTCCGTTAATGGGCCCCGCAGCATACTAATGAGAGATAATATCGACTCTTGATAGGGATGATCATACCTTTCTTTGGAGCGACCCACTTAGCACTGTTGCATCTTCCATGTTTTAGTCATTCCCGGGTGATGAGGCTTGAGGCTACATTTTACCTTTTATACAGCACTTCCCACCTGGAATGCTAACACTGCCCTCTAGGAAATAATGCAATGTCAGCATTCGTCCATACAAGTTCGTTCCGGGACTTAATGAATGCTTAAGAGCTCTGTCTTCAATTCCATTGCCTTCAAGATGTCTTCACTTCGAAAAGCTTGGGTTGGATCGAAGTGGTTTCCTGATAACGTATCTAATCCGATAAATTTTCGGTAAACTCAATCTCGGTTCTTTAAGAAATAAGCAAACAAAGATCAGAGAAGAGATCACCTCCTAACCATTAGTGGACGAATTTCCTTATCATTTGTCCTAGGAGAACGAGTCGAGATTTATATGCACAGTACAACATCAATGGAGATGACTGTGCCATGTAGCTCATGTGTTTCTCCTAGATATTTCCAAAGTTACGTTTGGGTCCATATTTGATAGTCGGTTATTTAACTATCAACAAACACACATCCAAAACAGGTATTTATTTCAAAAGGGAAAACCAACATGGTTAAGCACATAAGTAACCACTAGCCTCCTTGATTAATCTTTTCATTAATTAATATCACTTTGTAATAATTGTATAAAAACACCTTTACAAAGATATACCTACAAATTCCTATATTTTCAATACATAGTAAATATCCATGTACTTATCTCAACGGTATAAGTATATTCACAGAACGGAGGAAGATTTCCCTTTTTATACAGTTCTAATACTATTTATAAACTCTTTTATATACATTGTAAATATTCTTCCCTTAAGCCTCCAAACCATTTTATAAAACTCTTCTTATATACCCAAGTCTGTTAATAAAACTCTATTTATAAATCTCGGAAACATTTATAAATAAATAATGATCATTTACTTCAAAACCATTATTATATAATAATATTTAAGAATAATAACATTTGAAATAAATGATAATTATTAACTTCATAACATCTTAAAAATACAAATAAATAATTTCAAAACATTATTAAATAAACAATAATAATTAATCTTTACCATCATTATTAATGGTAATTGTAAATTTCCAAAACAATATTAATAAATCATTATTATTAATTTAAAACCATATTAATTATTTAAATAATTAACCTTTCAAAATGTTAAAATATCGATACATAACCTTAAAACAATATTAATTATAAATAAGTAACCTTAAACAATATTAAATATAAATAAATAACTTTTAAAACATATTAAATATAAATAAATAACTTTTAAAACATTTTAAATATAAATAAATAACTTTTAAAACATTTTACATATAAATAAATAACTTTTAAAACAATATTAAATATAAATAATCTTTAAAATAACAATATTAAATATTACTTTTAAAACATTTCTACTGACTCAAAAACACCAAATAATAGGTTGGAGTAAAATAGATAATAATCCCCTTTTAAACAAAATATTTTCGAAACCCAAATTCAGATTTTAAAATAACCTCATGTCTCAAAATTCAACTCCAACTCCAATGACAATTATATTATTTTTAAAATACTAATTTGAGGCCAATAGCTAACAAATGCTTAACCAATATCGATATTGATTTTCTATTTCTACTGGCTTTTGGTTTTGAACATAAACAATGTCATAACCAATGTTGTCTATAAATCAGGTTTCCTATCCAATAATTCACATAACAGGAATTTTATTGGGAATAATTCGACTTTAGTGAGGAATCCCGTTGGATCCCTCCAACCAGTCCCTTGCATCACAACTTATATATATTGGCATATATATATATATATGTAAATAAAATCAATAGTGGTGAGGAATCCTGTTGGATCCCTCCAACCCGTCCCCCTGCATCACAATCATTATGTAATTGTGTAATATGTGTCATTCACTATAGGGGCAATAATAAATCCAAACAAACAGGTAAAAAAGTAAATTATCCAAACATCCAATCATAATTATTTATCAACTTTATAATATTACTGGTTAACGAAAAAGGTGAGTTTTACTCACTGGAATTTCTGTTGTCATCAAGGCGTTTTCGGTTTTGAACTAATCGAACGACGTCCGATTTTAGCCCAAATTTCAACTATCTCAAAATTCGTCCAAACCAGTTCCATCGCGAAGCTTACGTCTTAACGAGCGCAATGCAAAGATCCATGCCTCGATTAGACCTCGTATGATAGAGTTGTACAATTTTAAAGTTATCAATTTTTTAATTACAATATTGTTATCCGGGTTTTTAACCCATCAGGATTCAATAGAAGCCAGAGCAACTTTACGACATCAGAAT
The DNA here is from genome assembly GCA_030737815.1 of Allium fistulosum. Classification (NCBI taxonomy): domain Eukaryota; kingdom Viridiplantae; phylum Streptophyta; class Magnoliopsida; order Asparagales; family Amaryllidaceae; genus Allium; species Allium fistulosum. The sequence continues at coordinate 1,070,853,780 of CM060904.1, forward strand.
GGCTCAAAAGTTGACCAAGAAGGAAAAAAGCAATAGGTTAAAGAAAACCAAGCCATATTACCAAAGCAACGACTGAGTTTGACTAAAGCAAGAGACTAACATCCGTTCAGCCCGATCAGCAGTCAAAGCACACCCCGCTAGTAGATCGTCATCGAAATGGAGCAACGTGCAACAAGGCTATACGAAAAACGTCAATACAAAGCCATAAGGGGATTCCAAACTTGGAACTCCAAAATACAATCGAAGTGCTTGGATCGCTAATGATCCATACTCTATGGATCGCCAGGGATCCATGCAAACATGATGGTTCGCTGAGAGAAGCAGGGGCTAAGGAGCCCAGAAGACAGAAATGTAGAAAATACTAAGTGTATGGATCGCTAGCGATCCATACATGATGGATCGCTTGCAATCCATACGAAGCCACGTTACTTGCGACCTAGTATAATGAAGTGATGTAGAGAGAGCAACTAAATCATTAGCTCACGAGCGAGCAAAATCTATGGAGCGCTAGCTATCCATAGACCATGGATCGCTAGTGATCCATGGTTTTGGCTCGGGTCATGAGCTAAACTCCCCTAGGTCGTCCTATGTCCATCTGTGATCAATTGGCGAAGTGGCCTTGCCTAGAAGCTCTCCGATTCCAATAAATACCGTCATGCCTACAACATAAATAGGATCTTCTCCAGACTGGTTGTTGAAGCTCTGCTGGAAACTTTCTTCACTCTCTACCTCCCTCACAATAATCTCCAAAGGAATTCACTGTGATTCTCCAGTGGATTCCAACTCTGGGGATTCAATCTAGCTAAGGATAATTAAAGGCTTTGTAATCAAACACTACTTTTAATGGCAATCAGTCATATTAAACTATAAAGTGATGTAGGCTTCGTTAACAGCCGAACCACTATAAATATTCTTTGTCTACTTATTATATGTGTTATTGCTCTGTCAAAACAGGGCTGGTGCTTTCAAACTCAAACCAGGGCGTTGATCCTTTTTTGGGTTAACATTTTGGTGCTTTCACTGAGAACTCCAACCCAGGATCCAAATCTAGCTATCTACTTCGGATCTCATAGGTCTAGAAGTTAGATCCCCAATCTTTGCCTAAGGAATCTACCACTTGAAATCAATGGCTCCTGGAAGAAGAAGAACTGCCTCTGGAAGATCCATAGGGGCAGTAATAGTCGGAGAAGATGTTAATGCCCAACAAACTGAAGTGAATGGTGCTAACTTGGGAAATTATGCGCCAGCATCCTCCAGCCAACACGAATTTGTTACAAGGGATGAGTTGAATAAGATGGTTAATGAGATCAACCAGAAAATGGAAAATAGTCAAACGGCTCTAATGGATAAACTCAACGCTCTCTTGACCCTACAATCAACCCTGCTCCAAGGACTATGCTCGAACCCGCGACTACTATAGAACAAGAGAATTCCTCCATTTCAGGTCTACACAGAAGAAACAGAAAACAACCACAAAAAAGGGTGACAACAGGACATAATGTGGAAGAGAATGCGAATACACCACCCGTCGTAAGGAAACCAATTCTAAACTTGAATCAAAGGGCCAAGACCCCACAGGAAGACATAACTATGGATCTCTCCGATTTAGAGGATGGAGAGCAATACAATCAAATGGAAGAGAACGCCAACGCGTTTGGTGATGCTAGAAACGTCCAAACTGCCCCCAGGCCAACTGCGAGCCAACTGGTCCCGCAGGAATGGCTCTCCCAAAGACAGGAGAGCCTAGGCTTCAATCCACATGCCAAGACCATTTGCAGAGCCAAACACTTGGCGTAGTGACTGATTTCCATCCCTAAGATTACCAGACGTCAGAGGCATACATAGAAGACATGGTCAAACGATTGATGGACGAGAGTAAAAACCGAAGAGATGATGAATGAGGATCTGCTCCAAGTCAAACTCCCTTTACCGATGAAATCTTGAATAAAAGGTATCCAGACAAATTCACTATGTCAGCTATCCCCTTCTAGAAGGGACGAAAGACCCAAAACCTCATCTATAGAAGTATAGCTGGTATATGGACGGAGCCAACGCTCCAGAGGCTGTTCATTGCCGATGTTTCCCTATCTTCCTAGAAGGAATTGCGTCTATGTGGTTCACCAGACTTCCCCCGAGATCTATTTCTACCTTTGACCAACTTGCAAAAAAATTCCTTGACTAGTTCAGGCTCCATACCGCGCAACCAAAAGATGTCATGTCCCTATCTAGATTGTTCTAAGGACTCAACAAGTCAATGAAATCTTTCATGAACCGGTTTAATACCGCGGTGACTGAAGTAAGCAACTCCAATGAGGACATGGTTTTTATGGCGTTAGTTGGTGCTATTCACCTGGATACTAAATTCGGGAAATGGATTAAAAAGAAGCAAACTACCACCAGGAATGACTTCAATCGTAAAGCAAGCCAGTACTTAAGATAGGAGGAAGCACAGGAGCTGAAAAGAAAGTCTGCTGGTGTGGAACAGATGAACATCGGACAGAGCGATGTGGCAACGAATCAAAACATGCGCGATTCTGGAACTGCTCAAGGAGTTGTGGGAAAAGATGGGAATCAAAAGAGGAGAAATCAGAACTCCGATAAAAGAAATAACAGTGGCGACAATAAAAGATTTTAAGACTTTAGACAGGAATATTATACCCCTCTAAATGACACTCTGGAAAATATTTATCTCGCAACACAAGAAACTGAAGAATACAAGAAACCTCCAAGAAGAGAGGCAACTGAGCAGCAAAAGCGCTTAGGGAAATTCTTTCGCTTCCATGAGACACATGGCCACAATACAAACGAATGCCGCCACCTAAAGGATCACATTGAAGGATTGATCCGAGGCAATAAGCTCTAGTAGTATGTGAAAAAGCCACAAAAACCCAATCAACCTACGACCCCTCAGCCTCCTAGAGAACAAAGAAATCAAGCTGGAACTAGTGACGAAGGGTCGAAACAAACCGACTAGAGGCTTATTATTGGAACGATATCTGTGGGACCACACCCCGTGCAAAGGAGTTGGGGAGAAATGGTACTGTACGTGAGTTCGTTGAAACACGCTTTGAAAGACTCATGGCTTACAATAGATGGTGAAACTTCGGTCAAGCTGCAAAAGGTTTTGAGTGACAATAGTGTTCTGCAATCGGGACACCAAAGGGATCGAAGCCCCAACTCTCGATCCAATGGTAGTGACAAAAGGAATCAGACTTGCCCTAGTCCGACGAGTGTTGGTCGATAGTGGCAGTTCTGTTAATATACTTTTTAAACATACTTTTGACCAGATGAAAATCAGTATGAAAAGCATGTTTGCATGCCAAACAAAGATCCAAGGGTTCACTGGTGAGCCCAAGAAACCTGTGGGAACAATTGACCTGCCAGTGAAGCTCGGAGAGGGCGATCTAAGGGTCACCCTTATTCAAACTTTTGTAATCGTGGATGAAATATCAGCATATAACGCTTTCTTGGGGTAACCTGCTCTAGCAGATTTCAAGATACCTCTGGCCCAATGGTGTCTGACCATGAAGTTCCCCACTACAAATGGAATTAGAGTGGTGAAAGGAGATCAGTGTGCTGTTAGAGAATGTTACATCGCAGAGTTACGTGAATCCAGAAGAAATGAAAAGGGGAATGACCTGGGATAACTCTCCACATCTATGAACCCTCCGAATAGCAACTACAGAGCCCCTGGCTTGTGGACCATAGTCAATTCGATAAGGCCTTGGACCCTATGAAGAAGAGCTCTGGGGAGGAACGGGCGATGCCAGCAGAATGGACGGTGTCCATCCCAGTCGACATGGACGACCCAACTAAAGTTTTGAAAATTGGATCGCATCTTCGAAACAAGATGCGTATGGAGCTTACCAAATTTCTTCGCACCAACTTGGATGTGTTTGCTTGGATGCATTCCGATATGTGTGGGGTGTCTCCAGAAATCACATGTTACGCACTCAACATAGACCCTAAGTTCACACCAGTAAAGCAGAAAAGACGCAGTAGAGGTCCCGAACGATCCAAGGCGCTTGGAATTCCCTACTACAAATAACGAAGTGGAACTGCTGGCCCCCATAACCACAAAGAAAGTCATTAAATTTGTTACTAACAACATTATTTGCAGGTTTGGTATGCCATAAAAAATTATCACTAACAATGGCACCCAATTCGAAAGCGCTGAGTTCAAAGATTTCTACAAACGCTTTCGGATTGAGAAAAGCTTCTCAGCAGTAGCTCAGCCGTAAGAAAATGGAAAGTGGAAGCAATAAACAAGATCATCAAATCCACCATCAAAATGCGACTAACTAAAGTCAAGGGAAACTAGGTTGATGAACTTCAACTCGCACTATGGGTTTACCGAACCACCCACAAAGCGGCAACTGGCCACACTCCATTCGCCTTGGCATACGGCTCAAAGGAAATTATCCCTGTTGAATTCGAAGTCCCCTCGCACCCAAGGCAAAACTTCAATCAAAAGAAAAACGAGCAGCTACTACTCGAATCGCTAGATATGATCGATGAAAGAGGGGAAGAAGTCGAGTTGAGAACCGCAGCCCACCAAAAAAGGATCGCACGGTATTTCATCTCCAAAGTTCATAACCAAACTTTCGAAGTGGGAGATCTTGAGCTCAAGCGAGTCTACCTTGTTCCGGGGGCCATCAGACCAAACTAGGAAGGACCGTACGTCATCAATCAGAAGCTAAGAGACGGAACTTTCAAGCTAATGACCGTCGACGGAATTCAAATTCCTACGGCCTGGAATAGTGAATCACTCCGCCGTTACTCCATTTCAAAACTGCTTTATGTACTCTCTATTATTCAACAAATAAGTCATCCCGGAATGCCGAGGGCATTGTAAATAGGCAAAAAATCTGCCCTGCTTTCCTTAATAAAATTAGTTCGCTTTTTTGAACCGACAGAACTGTGCTCATAATAAATACTCGCTGGGTCGACTGAAGCAAATCGACTAAAATAGTTGGATCGGCGGAACTCGATCCTTGCCTTCTAAAAACCGATGTCGCTCCGACAACGTCAAGAAGGCCCAAAAGTTATGCTCCTCGCGTTGCCCGGAAATTGGCAACGCCGAGGAGCACATAAAGCCGCGCATTCCATAAGCCATGCCAAAACTTACGCTCCTCACGTTGCCCGGGGATAGGCAACGCTGAGGAGTACCAAAAGCCGCGCATTCCATAAGCCATGCCAAAATTTACGCTCCTCGCTTTGCCCGAAGATAGGCAACACAAAGAAGCACCAAAAGCAATGCATTCCATAAGCCGCGCCAAAACTTACGCTCCTCGCATTTCCTGGAGATAGGCAACACCGAGGAGCACCAAAAGCCGCGCATTCCATAAGCCGCGCCAAAACTTATGCTCCTCGCGTTGCCCGGAGATTGGCAACGCCGAGGAGCACCAAAAGCCGTGCATTCCATAAGCCGCGCCAAAACTTACGCTCCTCGCTTTGCCCAGAGATAGGCAACGCCAAGGAGCACCAAAAGCTGCACATTCCATAAGCCGCGCCAAAACATATGCTCCTCGCGTTGCTCGAAGATAGGCAACGCCGAGGAGCACTAAAGGCTGCGTATTTCGGAGGTCGTGCACCGACTCTTAAAAAACTAAAGTTCCTTACGTTGCCCGAAGATAGGCAACACCGAGGAACATCGTCGAAAAATCACCCTCCTAAAGCGTAAACTCCTCATGTTGCCCGAAGATAGGCAACGCCGAGATGCACAGAACCAAACTGACGGGCCATATTGATTTCGAACACCATGCATCTCATAACCAGCGCGCCAACCACTTCTATGATTCAGAATAATGGGTAATAGTGGGCACAACTACAAAAAAAATGAAGTGCTACAAACCAACGGGAAAGTTTCAACCGACGACACTTAATGATTAAAACTGCCCTCAGTTAACTCATGCAATGTGCTCCTAAAAAACATGCATATATTGCATACTACCTGAATATCATAAGAAACTTGGATTACATACCAGAGTTGCAAAACTTCCGGAAAAAGGAAAATCAAGCTGCGAATCAGCCAAAATTTGAGTTTAATATGAAAGTTATCTGAACTATAAGTTACCGATCATTTGAAGTAATAGCCTTGTGAACTGGGGGGCATACACCGATACTTAAATATAAAAAACTGAAAGTAATAAGTTCACAAGTTTTGCTACTCCAATTAGAGAATTGTAGCTCACAACTGAAAACAATAAGTTCACAAGCTCTGCTACTCCAAACAAAGAATCCTTACTCCAAATAAAACAATTTAGCGGCAATTACAAAATTGGATAAGTGTAAACAAAACAAGCTCAAGTACACATAACACATATGAACATATAGACAAGAATACAGTAAAATATCAATGTACTACTTATAATTTTTTTTACACAGGGTCAAAACGTAGGGGCCGTACCCATACAACACTGGCCAACAAAAATAAAAGAAAAACTCCACGATATAGACATTAAGTGCAAACTCTGCACTTGTACAAAATGTCTCAAAAAGAACCAAAATCAAATCGGTCTTCACATAAGCTCCTCAATGCTTCCTTCCACTACTCCCCTTTCCTCCCTTTGTTGGCAGCTTCTGCTTCTTCTTAGAAGTGGTGTCACTACTGGTAATATCAACAAACTCCTCAGTGGCAATGTCCTCCTCTTCCTCCACAGCCTTCTTAGAGGACTCTCCCTTTGCTTTGCGCTTCCGTGATTTGCGGGAGCACTTCGAGGCTTCGATCGCTTCGACGTTTTCCTTCTTGATAGAGACCAGTTCGTGCTAAGTTTTACGAGGCTGCTCCATCTGAACTTCCTACTCCTCAATGTCTGCCACTGTTACATCTCCTTCCAAAGACACAGAGGGGTCATCCAGGCTATGAAGTGCGGCTATCTTTTTGGACTCCAGCCCCGGTTGTGAGCCAAACATGGACATGGAAACAGGAACAAGAACAGAGACGACCACAGAGGCTATAGAAATAACAGCGGGTCTGGGCGCTGAGGAAGCTGGCACATTAACAAGAAAGGTAGATGGACCTATAAGATCAAAAACGAAAGCATTAAATTCATCATGCTCTTGTGGTGTAAGTTAGAAGCTCCTGAACTCAGGGGAAGCAAGAACATTACCTGCACCGGAGGAATGGTCGAGAATGTCGACTTGATACTCACCGCCCTTGCCTTCTTATGATGGCTCCACTACTTGAGGAAGAGTCTCAAGCCCGAACTTGCTGGCAGGTCATGGGGCTGCCCTGATGATCCACCAGCGCCAGAAATAAAAGGCTTGGTGAGCGCTTTGGTGGTAGCTATCAAGGCAACATCGGTGGCTTCTTTATCGTTTTCGACTCATAAAATTTCCTAGCTCCCGAGCAACGCTTTCTTTGATTCCTCGTTAAGGTAAGCGTCCTACAACTCCCACTCAGTGTAGACGTCACCGCTATCAGCAAAATGGGACAAGATCTCTTCCCAGACCAAAGCGAGGGTGCATGGAAATTTCGGACCCAAGTAGCTGAGACTTCCCTGGTGCAATAGGGAGTTAACATAGAAATTTAGGATGGTCGCATCCAGTTTTTCCATCTTTCTTTCAAAAGCATTTTGAAGCTCCAAGAAATCCCCTCTAACGGCGGCCTTCTCAACTTCAACAACGAACTTGTCGGCGTTGAGCTGTGAGACCTGAGCCTGTAACCTGACAATTGTCTCGGCTTGGTCGGAAATAGTCTTGTTGTGCCCCTCAACGAAGAGGTGCTGATCAGATATGGTTTTTATTTGAGCCTCAATGGTCGCGTTACAAGCGGCCACTTCTTCCTTCAATTTCACCTCTTCGGCGTGAGCCTTTTTTATCTCATCTCTATAGACGATCTTATTCCTAGCGTGTGCCCCTTTTACTTCTTTTAGCAAGTCGGCACTCCTCTTTCCCTCTTGCAATGCCGCTGCTTTCTCCTCCTCCAGCAGTTTAATCTTGGCATCACGGTCTGCTAATGCCCTCTCAAAGTCGTCCTTCTCTGACTCGAAAGAGAGGATTTCTTGGTAGTTATTGCGATCGGTGTCCGCCGGTTGCTTACACAATTTTTCCCACCCTTCAGCATGGTCTAAATCATGCTGAATAGCTTGAAGGTGTGGCATGTACGAATCTTTGCGAACCGGGTATAGATCGCTGTCAAACTTAATTCCCTTCAAGAACCAACTGGGGAGTGCAACCTCAAGCTTAAGGGTGCCCGAAGGAAGAATGTAGGAAGGTCTCCAGTGAGGATGTGAAGCACTGGGGGCAGTAACAAAAGAAGATGGCGAGATGTAAGTTGAAGGTGGTATAGGAAATGCAGATTACGGATCCTAAGGCAGAATTAACACTAGAGTTGGGGGGGGGGTGAATAGTGTTTAATTAATTTTATGAATCTTTTTGAAATCATTTCAAATTAAATCCAAACAGATGCAATTCACAAACACAGAAACAATCATAGAATCAGGCACCGATGCAAATAGCAAAAATAAAGCAGCAAAGGAAAGAACACATTGGAATTTTATATTGGTTCGGAGTTACCCTACATCCAGTCCCTCATAATTTCTTGTGTAGATTTCTTTTCAAATATAATGTCGATATTACAACCTTGATTTCAAGGCCACTAGATATACCCTCCTGTCTTCGAGTCCAGGACAAACTCTCTTGATTTAACTAGGCTACAAGATTGCCTAATTGATTTACGGGCTACAATCACACCCAATTGATTTACGGGCTACAATCACACCATTTCCAATCACACTTTAGTAGAGAGAGACTGATACATTTCAATCTTTCGATCTTTGATTACAAATGATCCTATAACTCTGAATAGCACTGAGATCTTTGAGAGTGAGTGGCAGAGAATCAAACTAGAGCTGATCAAGTTTGATTCACTTAGGATTTCGGCAGAGTTTTATTAAAATATAAGAGAATAATTGAGTGGACAAGAAGGAGTGAAGAAATGAAGAAAAACTAACTTAAAATTCGTTGAAAACAACTGGTATTTATAGAAGAACAACAGTCATGTCCATTCATGAAAGGGTATGACGAATAGACACTTCATTTGAAAATTTGAAATTTGAATTTCTACGGTCACCATGTCGATATGGAGGGATGGGGTATGATGACATGCCTTTGTATATTTTGAAAATTGATTTTTGTTTTTAAAAGAGATTTTCTTTCTAAAAACTTGTCAAAACAATTTCTGAAGTTTATAAACCATTTTGAATATAGTTTAAACTTATAAAAGAGTTTTAAAAAGTAATCTTAAAAATATATAATCTATAATATAAAAGTAATTTAAAAACTAAGTATAGAATATATTTTTGAGATTTAAAGCTTATAATATTAAAACCAAGAGATAGTTTAAAATCAAGATGATTTTGAAATCAAGATAATAAAAATAGTTTAAGGCTAAAATATTTAAACTAAAAGAGACGACTTTTAAAAAGTTTTTGGAAAAATCTTTAAAATAAATCATTTTGAAAATTTCGTGGATTCCCTTCACTAGAGAAGGTCGTGGATTCCATCTCACTATTAAAGTGAGAAGGTGGATTCCATTCCACAATTAAAATCAGAATAAAGATTTTAGTGCTATTATGATGTTTTAACATAAATCTAGACACTATTACTTATCTTGATATCTTGAACTCTTGAAATCTTGAACTCATAATACTCATGAGTCTTTAGTCTTGATTTCTTCAGGCTTGAATTCGTTAGTCTTGAATCTCTATACTCAATCTTGAATCTTTATACTCAGTCTTGAATCTTTATACTGTACAGTCTTCATTCTCAGTACCTGCATACATATCCTGCATATACATATATATCTAGACAAGAATATTAGTATTTATATTTTATAACAAGTCCTAAGGTTGTTGTCATCAAAACCTTCATCTCAGGAACTAACAATCTCCCCCGTTTTGATGATGCAACCTTTGTTTATAAAATCTACTCCACCAAACCGTGATTCTACTCCGACTCCCCCTTATTCCAACAACTCCCCTTTAATCCACTAATTCCCACTTAATCTAAGCCCATCGAACCTATTTTATAATTCTCCCCCTTTGTCATCAACAAAAACCAAGCCTAAACTACATAACTCCCCCTTAAACTAATACTATGGAACTAAATACTAATAACGAAGTATAATTAAGCGAAACGTAAATATAATTTTATTATATATATATATATATATATGTTGTTATATTACACATATAAACACAAATATATACAAATACACACAATATATAAAAACAACATTAACATAAAAACAATCTAATGGGGGGGGAGTAGGGGGATGTCAACATCCTTATGGAAATTTTGACAATTTTATTTTTATTTATTTGTTTAAATATATATGTTACTATATCTATATTTTGTATCTCAGTTGTAGAGCAAATACCTAGTTCTCTTCTAAATTTAGTAAAGGCTGATTGATTCAAGGGTTTGATCAGAATATCAGCTATTTGATTCTAATTGTTGATAAATTCTAGAGAAATAATCTCTTTACTTATATTATCTCGGAGAAAATGATGTCTGATATCAATGTGTTTTGTTCTAGCATGATGAGTATGATTTTTGGATAAATTTATTGCACTTGTATTCTCACAATAAATTGGTGATTTTGAAATATTTAATCCAAAATCCTTTAGGGTCTGTTGCATATAGATTACTTGAGAATAAGCCAAAGCAGCAGAGATATATTCTGCTTCAGTTGTTGATAGTGAGACAGTATTTTGCTTTTTACTAATCCAGGAAACCAGAGAATGTCCTAAAAAGTGACATGTTCCACTTGTACTTTTTCGGTCTGATTTACAACTAGCATAGTCAGCATCACAATATGAGATTAAATCAAATGAATCATTTTTAGGGAAAATAGGCCATAGTCAAAAGTGTGTTTAACATATCTTAGGATACGTTTAACAGCTTCTAAATGGGTCTCTTTGGGTTGAGATTGATATCTTGCACAGAGACAGACACTATGCATGATATTAGGCCTACTCGTAGTTATATAGAGTAGTGATCCAATCATTCCCCTGTATAGTTTTTGGTCGACATCTTTTGACATGTCTTCTTTATTCAAGGCTTCATTGGTTGCCATAGGAGTGGGTTTTACACTCGCAGTGGTCATACCAAACTTATTAATTAGATCCCTAGCATACTTTTCTTGAATAATGAAAATCCCACTATCTAATTGTTTTATTTGCAATCCTAAAAAGAAAGTAAGTTCACCCATATGACTCATCCCAAACTCTTTTGTCATTATTTCATAAAACTCTTTGTTCATTTCATTGTTTGTTGGTCCAAAAATTATATCATCTACATAAATCTGTACTAATTGGATATCATTTTTGTTTCTTTTAATAAAAAGAGTATTATCTACTTTACCAATTTCAAAATTTGATTGTAATAGGTAAGATCTTAGTCTATCATACCAGGCTATAAGAGCTTGTTTCAGACCATATAAGGCTTTCTTTAATTTGTAAACATGATTTAGAAACTTTTCATCTTCAAAAAGTGGGGGTTGTTCAACATAACATCTTCTTTAACAAAACCATTTAAAAATGCACTTTTGACATCCATTTGAAATAATTTGAAATTGTTGTTGTTTGGGAAAGCAAGTAGAATTCTAATGGCTTCTAATCTACCTCTTAACAATAACCTTGCGCAACTAACCAAGCTTTATTTCTAACGACCTCACCTTGTTCATTCATTTTATTTTTATAAACCCATTTAGTTCCTACTATAGTTTTTTCCTCAGGTCTAGGAATAAGTTCCCATACATCATTTCTAGTGAATTGATTCAGTTCTTCTTGCATGGCAAGAATCCATGAATCATCAGATGATGCTTCCTTTGGATTTTTAGGTTCAATAGTTGATATAAAAGCTACATTACTAATCTTGTTTAGTTGATTTCTAGTTCTAACAACAGATTCAATATTTCTTAGTATATTTTCTACAGGATGATCTTTTAAAAGCCTGATTCTTTTATTAGGATGAACAGTTTCTCAATTTGTTTCATTTGATTCATTATTTAAAGTAAAAAAAATCTTTTTCATCATTTATTTGAACAAAATATTTGAATCATCAAAAGATACATGCATTGTTTCTTCAATGGTGTTAGTTTTTAAATTGAAAACTCTGTATGCTTTAATTCTATTAGAATATCCGATAAAGATTCCTTTGTCGGATTCAGGATCAACTTATCCAAATTGTCCTTTGTATTTAGAATGAAACAATTACTTCCAAAATCTTTGAAATAAAATACCTTAAGTTTCTTATTGAAAAGAAGTTCATATGGTGTTTTATTGGTTAAAGGTCTAATTAAAATCCTATTCAAAATGTAACAAGATGTAGCGACCGCTTCAGCCCAAAAATTTCTTGGTAATTTACTATCTGAAAGCATAGGTCTTGCAAACTCTTGAATCGTCCTATTTTTATGCTCTACCACTCTGTTTTGTTGTGGAGTTCTTGGAAAGGAAACATTATGAGTTATTCCTTTTTTATTATAGAAATTCTCAAAATTTTCATTTTCAAATTCTCCACCGTGATCACTATGAATAGTTTCGGTTTTTAAAGAAAGTTGATTTTGAATTCTTTTTGCAAAAGTTTTAAATAAATCAAAAGCATCACTTTTATGTTTCAGAAAAATTGTCCATTTAAATCTAGGATAATCATCTACAATTACAAAAACATATTTACTATGATTTATTGACTGAATTTGAGATGGACCAAACAAATCTAAATGAAGTAACTCAAGAGGTTTTGAAGTTGAAATCATATCTTTTAATTTAAATGAAATCTTCCTAAGTTTTCCTAATTGAGAAGCATCACATATACTATCTATTTTAAAATCCATTTTAGGGAGACCTCTTACTAGGTCAAGTTTTGAAAGTCTAGATAAGAGTTTGAAATTCAAATGCCCAAATATTTTATGCAAAATCCAATGGTCACTTGTATTAGCCAAAAGACATAGGTTATCATTTGAGATTTTCATACTAAGAATATAAATATTTTTCTTCCTAATTCCTTCAAAGATAATATTTGATTTATTATCTTCGATGTGACACTTATCCTTTTCAAATTTAATTTTGTAGCCCTTATCACAAAGTTGACTTATGCTAAGTATATTTTGTTTTAGATTCCTAACTAACAAAACATCAGAAATAGTAGGAGTTTTAGAGTTACCGACATTCCCGATACCAATCACATATCCTTTTGAGTTGTCTCCAAAGTTGACCAGTCCTCCATCTTCATAAATTATGCCATTCAGTATCTTTGGATTGCCAGTCATGTGTCTCGAACATCCACTATCAAGTATCCATTTATTTTTCTTGATTTGCACCATTTGTCCATTAAGTGTTAATTCATCAAAAGCCATATAACGCATTTGTTCCTGCACAACATACCAATTCGGTAGATAACTTGATTTTCTATAATAACAATCTGCAGACTTATGAAACAATGAAGATATGGACAGTTTTGAACTAGTGTTCACAAAATCTCCAAAAATTGCCATTTTAAACTTTTTCAAAATTTAGATTATCATAACTTTGAAAACCAATGCTCCAATACCAAATGTAGGAAATGCAGATTACGGATCATAAGGCAGAATTAACACTAGAGGGGGGCAGGGTGAATAGTGTTTAATTAATTTTATGAATTCTTTTGAAGTCTTTTCACATTAAATTCAAACAGATGCAATTCACAAACACAGAAAAAATCACAGAATCAGACACAAATGTAAATAGTAAAAAAAAGCAGTAAAGGAAAGAACACACCGGAATTTTATACTGGTTCGGATTACCCTACATCCAGTCCCATGTAATTTCTTGGACAGATTTCTTTTCAAATATAATGTCTATATTACAACCTCGATTTCAAAGTCACGATATACACCCTCCTGTCTTCGAGTCCAGGGCAAACTCCCTTGATTTAACCAGGCTACAAGATCACCTAATTGATTTACGGGCTACAATCACACCCAATTGATTTACGAGCCACAATCACACCATTTCCAATCACACTTTAATAGAGAGAGACTCAATACACTTCGATCTTTCGATCTTTGATTACAAATGATCCTATAACTCAAAATGTCATCGAGATTTTTGAGAGAGAGTGGTAGAGAATCAAACTAGAGATGATCAAGTTTGATTCACTTAGGATTTTGGCAGAGTTTTGTTAAAATATAAGAGAATACTTGAGTGGAGAAGGAGTGAAGAAATGAAGAAAAACTAACTTAAAATTCGTTGAAAACAACTGGTATTTATAGAAGAACAACAGTCATGTTAATTCGTGAAAGGTTATGACGAATAGACACTTCATTTGAAAATTTGAAATTTGAATTTCTACGATTACCATGTCAATCAGGGTGGATGGAGTATGTCGACATGCTTATGTATATTTTGAAAATTGAATTTTGTTTTTAAAATCGATTTTCTTTCTAAAACTTGTCAAAACAATTTCTGAAGTTTATAAACCAGTTTGAATATAGTTTAAACTTATAAAAGAGATTTAAAAAGTAATCTTAAAAATATATAATCTATAATATAAAAGTAATATATTAAAAACTAAGTATAGAATATATTTTTGAGATTTAAAGCTTATAATATCAAAACCAGGAGATGATTTTAAAATCAAGATAATAAAAATAGTTTTAGGATAAAATATTTAAACTAAGAGAGATGACTTTTAAAAAGTTTTTGGAAAATTATTTAAAATAAATCATTTTTAAAATTTCATGGATTCCATTCCACTAAAGATGGTCGTGGGTTCAATCCCACTAAAGAGGTCGTGGGTTCCATCCCACTATTAAAGCGAGAAGGTGGATTCCATTCCACAATTAAAATCAGAATAAAGAATTTAGTGCTATTATGAGGTTTTAACATAAATCTACACACTATTACTTATCTTGATATCTTGAACTCTTGAACTCTTGATACTCATGAGTCTTCGGTCTTGATTTCTTCAGTCTTGATTTCATCGGTCTTGAATCTCTATACTCAGCCTTGAATTTTTATATTGTACAGCCTTCATTCTCAGTACCTGCATATATATATATATCCTGCATATACATATATATATATATCTAGACAAGAATATTAGTATTTATATTTTATAACAAGCCATAAGGTTGTTGTTATCAAAACCATCATCTCAGGAACTAACAAGTGGAGCGGAAGTAGAAGTGATGGGGATTTCTTGGCCCATTGAAGAGCGCATCGAAGCGAAATCCTATTGTTCCGAAAGATGCGAACGGTGATCGAACTTTGATCTCTTCGATTGCTCCTCCCTCTCATCAAAAGATCTTCGTTTCTCGTACCTGCCTTTGTATGATCAGCTCCGATCTCTTTCTTCTTGGCGATGGGTCTCGGCTTCCAAATCCTTTCTTCTCCTGTACTCTTCCTCCATCTCTCGAGGATGATGATGGCCAGAAGAACGCCTAGACTAGCGCTGGGAGTCAGTGAATTCCTTGAAGTCATCATAGAGGCCGTGTTCTCTCGTCATACCTAGAACAAAGCATAAATAAAAGATTTTAGAAGCAGAAAATAGGCATGGAAAGAATGTAGGAAAGTGAGTGTAATCCTAATGAGATGTGAAGTGTGTTTCGGGAAAGGCCTAAAGCGTCGTCATGAACTAGATCGAGCGGCCATCATGGGCAAAACCGGACTAACTTCGGGTACAGTACTGCTCGAATGAGGGTGGCACCTCTTCAAATTCAAAATCTTCCCCCATAAGCGCATCAAAATCGATGTAGACGTCGCTCAACTCTCCAAACTCTGCGCCAATATCTTTACCCGGGGAATCCTAACGCTCTCTGTTTTCTGAGGCATTTTCTTCATCGCTCGCATTTCGAGGAGGAGAGCTAGGAAGGATGAGACTCAAGCTCGGAGTCTCTTCACACGACTCTGATTCTTCATTTTTGGATTCTGCGTAAAAGTCATCATTGGAAGTGGACTCGTCACTACTACTCTCGAGTTCCCCCTCCTCTTTATTTAAGCCTGCTGCGGCCTTGCCTTCCCTTTGTTGGAACTCTTCTTCTTGAGAAGAAGAAGTAGATCATGTGCGAACCCTGGACCGAGCAGGGGAGTGGACTTGAACTTGAATAGTGGATCTCCCTGGATGCAACAGTCCGTATCGAAGCAAGTTCTCATCGGTTAGCATAACTTTGACAGACCTTTCCTCAACATCAACAACCTTAAGGGTCCGAAAAACTTCATCAAGAGACACGTCCCTTTCTAGCCTTAGGATAACTGCAAGAAGTATATAGCTTGTTAGAAACTCCATAGTAACACGTCAGAACTCGATAAGTATGAAAGGGAACTTACCCCCCGTCGTCTAAAGATGATTAAATCCCTCGCGGCATCCAACGAAGAAATACCGCGTCTTGAACCGGGACAAGTTGCTCTGTAGACGCAAAACGATTTTTCGGTTCCTATGAGCTTTAATTGCGATCAAGGATGGACATTCATCCCTCCTTTTGAATGATAGAAAGTACCACGACTCGTCAAAGTTTGGATCACGGTTGAACATCCCATGAAGAGAACATGCATGCAAGTCAAGATAGCATAGCCATTGGGATGAATCTGAAACAGGGCAATGCCTAAGTTGGAAAGAGACTCACGTAGAAAGTTGTTAAAATGAGGCACGGCTCCATTCAGGCACATGTAATGATGGCAAGCGGTATATCCTGGGAGAGACATATGAGCAAACTCGTCTTTTTTCGTTAGACGTACGTCCTCTTCTTGTATACCATGCTGCATGTGTAACGACCCGATATTTTCAACCATTCGCATCCATTATAAGTGTATAGGCAGACACTCATGCCGGAGTTGAATTGCTCAATATACCGCGTTGTAAATAAAATTTGGAAAATCTCAGAATATACAGTAAATAAATATAATCACAGATCACAGACACAGAGTAAAATAATGCAGCGGAAGTAAAAGAAATAGTAGTTCATGAAGCTACTATCTAAATATGTCAGAGTTACATAAGATACAACAGAAGAAATAGAGTACTACAAAAGTCTCAATAAAATAACCAAGTACAAGCTGAGTAGAACAACGGAATTGAAATAGATAGGACATGACAAGTAGATAATCTCCAGCGATTCAAATCTCCAAGAGAGTGGAAATCCAAATCTGTGAATAACTCAGGCTGACCCGAGCGTAAAGCAAAACACAAAACACTCGAGTCAGGACAATATATACTTATATAATGTAAACCAACTCAAGTGAACTGTAATAAAGGTACAAGTAACTTAGAAGATGCTTGGGACCGCCCATCCTCTAAGGATCCGTTAAACTATCCACTATGTAGTAATATTCGATATTATAATAGTGTCTAAATAAGTAAAGTATAATCATATAGAAAATAGCGTTAAGGGGATGGAGAACCTTAACGCGGTCGGATCTTAAAATCATAATCGTAGTAAAGCTCGATATTGTAGGTGACACGGCACAACTAGGCAATGCCAGGGTAGATATACCAATTACGCACACGGACTGATGGATACGCATAGCAGCCACTACCGTTCCACCTCGAACAACACTCCCAAATCGGAGGATGGCCATCTAATCAATCACAAGTAAGAGTATAATATCGAAGAAATGTGTCCGAGAAGAGGTGCTACCTCACTGGTCCGAGATCGCTCTTGTTTTAGCCACCTTATGCCAACTCACGGGAGTTGGGTTCACGTAACATACCTTAAGAACGTCGCCACCATCCTACTTCATTCTGGAATCTCCACCGCGTACACGGTTGTCAAAGTGGTTTTCGGTATCGACAGAGAGTATGTCCATATCCGATCCCGGTCTCTTTGCCAACCAATCGTTATTATAACCCGTGGTTATAACTTTTAAAAACAATACTTTACTTAAAAATAAAATATCATTTCAAACCATATCTTTATCAAAATAAAGATTAAATCAATTCCAAACCATTTCCATATATTTAAATTTTCATATCATTTCAAAACTTCATTTCAAATCATTTTAATATAATAAAATATCATATCCTTACAAAACTTCATTTCAAATCATTTTAATAAAATAAAATATCCTATCAGTTCAAATCCAAATATTCAACTTTAAATACCTTTTAAATTCAAAGATATCGTTCATTTACTATCATTTCAAATCACCTTTAAATAGTTTATATTCCAATCAAAATAATTCATTTAAACCTTTTAAAAGTGTAATTATTATATTTTCAAATCAAGTATTCAATTTCCAAAGTTTCAAACCATTCTGAGTTCGTTTACTAAGTCAAAAACCCTAATTATTAAAATTTCAGCATTTCACAGCATTTAAAAACAACTGCTATAAGTTATATTTGAAAACATTTTTAATTCAGCAAAGACAACACTTAAAACTGCTGTTAAAACTCAGTTTTAGTTGAATTATAGTTCAAAACAGAAAAGACAGCATTTCAAAAGTGCTGCGGTAGTTCAGATTTCAAAACAAGGGTTAAATTTGATTTCAACATAGACTGCAGACCATTATAGCATTTCCAGAGAATGCTATAATAGGCCTGAGTTCAATATTAGCCTATAAGTTCAACTACAGCAACTACAGCATTCCAAAAATGCTGTAATAGCTCCTTTTTACACAATTTTAGTTCAAAACAGAATCTAGCATTTCTAAATGCTATTAAAAGTTAATTTCAGGTGTTAGTGTATTTCCAGCAATTAAATAACTTTAATATAAAACACATAAACATTTTTAAAATCATATTTTAACATTTAAAATGTTCATTTACATATCGTTTAACATATATCATTTCATAATAAATTTCTTATAATAAAATCCAATTTTCAACAATTTACTTAATAAATTTAAGTGTAAAAGTTTCCAATTCTTCACATTTCAACAAATAACTTAACACTTCAAATTTAAATTACCATTTCACAAATTTAACTAAATTTCCAATTTTATTTAATTAACTTAACCCTTTAATTAAAACCAAATTTCTCATTTCCTAGTCAAGTTATATTTTAAAAGATCACTTTTAAACATTCATTTATTTAATCACTTAAATTCATAGAAAAATCAATAATACTTTAATAAATCACTTACATTCAAATTTAATCAAATTATCATATTTACCATTTCCAAATAAAATTTAATTTCCATTTTATTTATATAACTTAAATATCATTTTTAACCAAAATTCCAAATTTCCAACTTAAGTTATATTTCAAAAATCTAGTTAAACCATTAATTAATTACATTTTTAACACATAGAAAAATCATAATTTCTTTCATTCAAAATATTTCAAAATCTGTTTAAATCAAATTTCATAAATTTATATTTTTAAAATACTTAAAAATATTCAAAACACTTTATAAAATAACCACGAGCCTGTATATAGTTTTCTAGCCTAGGTCAATTATACGGATATGTATCATTTCAATCCGCAGTTTAAAAAGAAAAATCCGAGTTCTATCATTTCAAACCCGCAATCCCAAGTTAAAATAAATTAAATAAAAACCATTCAGGCCTATCATTTCAGCCCATAACGATTTTTCCCTATTCTAAAGTCCGTTCGGGTATGTATCATTTCAACCCATAGTGATTCTAGTCTACAGGGAACTTGCAATGGTGATAACTGATATAAATAACAGAATAACATTAAATAACAGTAACATATGATATAACAGGTGTAATAACAGGAGTGAACATCATATGATAATAATATAAGCATATATAACATGATAATATATTTCTACAGATTCGCAGGGTGTCAATTTACTAGTTATATAGGTACATATTGTCTGGTGAGAATAACTCACCTCTTTGTGCTGGAGATTGCTATCAAATGCACAAACTGAGATCTTCGAAGGCACGAAAGCACGAATAAGATTGGATATTGAGAGAGCCAAAGATAAATCTCCTTGAAAACATTCAAACAAAACAAGACAATATACACATAAATATTCAACGCAAAACAATGTTGAAACAATGCAGATAAGAAGCAACAACGGAATAGATTACTTGACCATGCTTTAACCATTCAAAAGCTCGAACAAGGGGTTCATTTCTCAGCCATGATGATGATGAGTGTGAGAGAGACAAGGTTAACTCCTCGGAATACATACAATATAAGTTTTCAACCCAAATTTTAATAGAACAATGTTAGAAATGACTGCACGGAATCAAATAGAAATGCTTGCACTTACTTTCAACCTTTACTAGGCTCAGCCATGAGGGAAACTACATGTCTAAGGCAATGGTTTTGGGTCTAGTTTGGACCAAGAGATACACGGCTACAAGCTAGAGATGATGGGGAAGTTATAACATAGGTATGTGAAGAGTTTTAGGCACACTAGCGTGGTTTTTGGTCAACAAAAGGGCTCGGCCATAGGAGTTTGGGCTTGGCCATTCAAGTTCAGATCTAGACAGAGGTGGGGAGGGGTGTGTTGTGGTCAGGTCAGGGGGGTGGTGGTGGCTATGGTGGTGGTTGAGGTGGGTGAGCATGTAGAGGTCAATAAACATGGTTTTTAGGCATCTAGGTTGAAATTTGGGGGGTTTTACCATCAAAATGGTTCGGCTATGGTCAGATCTGGTGGAGTGGGGGCTGGTGGTGGTCGGGAAGAGATGGAAGGAGGTGGTGGCAGAGGAATAGGGTAGAGGCCGATCTCAATCAGGGAAGAAGGCAAGCAAAATAGCATAGAAAAAGAAAAAAAGTAGGAAGAAAGAGATGGAGGCCATTACCTAATTTTCTCTAGCCGTGAGAAAAAATTGAAGATGGGATATTTTTTCACGTGAATGCCAAATGAGATGACGGCTACACTAGGGTTTTACATGGCTAGGCAATTAATTTTGAGGAGTTAAAGGAATTAAAGGATTTGGTAAATAAAAGGCCTTCCGTTTCAAAGCATTACACAACCCTTCACATTTCTTTCCTTATAAATCTTTATATAAACAAAATATTTCAGAAAAATACTATACAAACTGAAACTAAGTAAAGATATAAGAAAATAAATAATAAAATTTAAAGAAATTAGAAAAAATAATAAAAGAAATTGCTTAAAATACAAAACAGTGTCCAGAAATTACAAATAAATCACCATTGACTTTGGAAAATTATTAACTTTAATTTAAAAATATTCTAAAACAAAATTTGAAATAAAAACGACTTTTAAAATTTTTTCAAAGTGAAATAAATAATTAAATTCAGAGAAAATAGCAAAAGAATTGAAGAAATTGTTAAAAAATAGCAGACAGGACATGAAAATTTCACATAAATTACCATTGACTCTAGAAAAATGTCTACTTCACTTTAAAAATAATAAAAGACAAAAATATACATAAAATAACATATTAACACATATTAAAATAAAATATGACAAAGAAAATAAAATTTATATAATTTAAAATAGGCAAAAATGCACAATAAAACAAATTATATTAAAAATTGAAATGTACATAACTTTTACATTTTAACTCCGTTTTCAACGAAACGAAAAGTAGTGTTCAAGTTATTAAATCCATTTTCATAACAAAAGATAAAATTTATAATTTCAAACTATTTAAAATTTAAACTTAAAAGTCAAAGTTTGACTATTGACCAAAATTCACATTTTTAGGAAATATTAAATTTAGTCATATTTGGAATTCTAATCCACATCAAAGTCAAATTTTATATTTAAAATAACAAAATTTATTCTTTTTCATAAATAAAGCTTTTGAATCTGAAAAAATCAATTTAAGAATATTTGTAAAATACAGGGTTGTTACACTCTGCTCCACTCAAAACTTTTCGTCCCCGAAAAGGAACGAGGTATGGGAAAGCACAGAAAAAGATAGAATGAAATAGAATTAAGACAAGATGATAAGAAGATTGGAATTACACCTGATAATTATTGTTATAGGTAAGTTTAACAAGATGGAGGTGATCAAATCAAGAATATAAGCACGAAAAAGATCCTCTAGAGTCCGAATCTCCCTTTTCACTTGACCGACGGTCTATGAATGGAAAAACAGTGTTCAGATCCAGATGAGTAACAAAGATTATCAAAGATTACAGAAAGATTTCTAAACGGAAAGATTATAGAAAGATGCTTATACCAGTCTGTAGCAAGATGAGGGAAAATAAGCACAACCAAAAGATGGTTTGAAAAACAAAATAAGATAATAATTTGAAACCATAATGCTTTGAAATCATAATACTTTGAAATCATAAAAATTTAGAGGTGTTTATCATTTGGAAATCATACTACTAAAATCATAACGCATTGGAAATGTTATTCTAAAAAAACATAATACTTAGAAAATCATAACACCTTTTAAAATAATCTTCATTTAAAATATTTTAATTCAAGGTCAAATAATATTCATTTTAAAGTTGTAACATTTCTAAGTTCATTCAATTATAAAAATTTCCAAAACATTGTATTTCAAAACAGCAGCACTTATAAAATGCTATAGTAGATATATTAGTATTTCAAATCAGTTTAATTTCAGAAATATTCATTTGGATATCATTTAACTTATGATTTATTAAAAACAAACTTTTATGAATAGAATGTCCAAATTAAACTATACTTCATTTATTAAGTCAAAAGCTCACTATTTTAGTTAGCTCTTAATTTAACACATAACCTAACACTTTATTTAAAATACCCAAATAGATATTCCTTTAATAAGTTACACTTAAAATTCCATTTGGAAACCAAATTTTCAATTATCAAATTTTAGTGATGTTAAAATACATTTTAACTATTTAAATCATAATTATTCATTTTTCAAGACATGTCTATTTCATAAATAAAACATTTATATAACAAATATAACACTCAAATTTCTTTACACATTTATTCATTTAGACATCAATTAAACTATGAATTCAAGTTAAATAAACTTTATTACAAAATGTCCAATTCAAACGTATTTTTTTTTATCTATTCAAAGATACATTATTTATTATACAACATATTCATTTCAGGAAATAACTTTTATTAAAATTCCTAGGTTAGACTTAAGGTTCCATATTAAATCGAATTTGATTATTAAGTTATTTAAATAAAATCTCTTTAAATCCCTTTTTCACTATTTACCTCTGTTAATCTTTTATAACTAAAATTTAAGTGTATAACATTTATTATACCCACTCAAATTTTATTTATAAAAATCCTTTCTATATTGTAAATTATCCAATTTCATATTCAACTTCTATGTAATTTAGGTAAGTTATATTGGAATTAAATTGTGTGTTATACAAGTAAAACTTTCCAATTAAATTATCTCAAGTTTGAATCATTCATTCAAATTTTTGATTTTTCTTCTTATAATTGAAATTATTCTTTAAAATAAAATTTAAGAATTAAACTTTCGAATATCTTCAAACCTTTTGGAGATAAGTAATTATATATACATAATATGTCAAATCAGGTTTAAATCATATATCTATATATATTATAAATCAAGTCATATTTTAGAAATTCAAACTAATTAAATTCCCCAAAACAAAGCTGTAGCAAGCCTACAGAACAATCTCTTCACTTCGAAACTCGAAAATGAACGTCGATGATACTGCAGTCATCACCGAAATTATTTTCCAACGACAAAGAGAAGAGCACTAAATTTTAAACCTTTTAAAATTCTTTGAAAACAAAATTTCTATTCGAAATACTTTAAATAATATATCCTTTTAAAACTTGAAAACACAAGGTTTGAAACCATCGGAAACTTGAATTCTCAAATTCTTGATTCAAATTCATTTCAGTTCCCAAATCAATTTATAAACAACTATTTATAAATTCATTTGTAGAACAATAAATGATAAATCAAGTATTATCATTTCAAATTATCAATTTAAATCAATTTATTAAGTTCCATAAATTTACTTATATATCAAATTTTTTATTTCATTAACCAAATTTAAAATAATATTATGTCAGTTTGTTCTGTCAAAGTGTTTTAGAAATCCTATCGATAGCGTTGATCAGACGAATCGATCGGAAATCCAAATCAACATCAACAACTCAACAACCCATATATAAAACAAAACATAGATTTACAAGTACAATTCAAAATGTTTGGAGATAGTTTAGAAACAATAGACAAGATGGTTAAACAGAGTAGAGAGATGGGTAAGCTTAGATAAATTGCGGATAACCTTAACCGGGTCAACCGTGACTTAAAGAATAAGATCGATGTGGATTTTTCTGGGATAAATCTACGTTCGATCTCAAGAGATAGAGGTTGGAATAATAAAAGATATTAGCATCTAAACCAAGGATAAATAAAAATCTCTGGTGAATCGATGCTGACCGTAAAGGATTTTCACCCTTTTACAAGAAAATTAGAATATTGGCGAGACCACCAATTCACTATAAAGATCATTCGAAGTGGAGTCATGGGATACTCCAGAATCAAAAGAAGATGAATAGTGAGGGACAAGAATGGATTTTGGAACCGTAGGGAATGTTCCAAAATTCAAAGGAAATCGAATCAAAAGGAAGAGATTCAAACTCGAACGAAAGTGATTCTGTAAATAAATTTACCATACATTCTAAGTTTTGCCTCAAAGCCAAAGCTCTGATACCAACTGTAACGACCCGATATTTTCAACCATTCGCATCCATTATAAGTGTATAGGCAGACACTCATGCCGGAGTTGAATTGCTCAAGATACCGCGTTGTAAATAAAATTTGGCAAATCTCAGAATATACAGTAAATAAATATAATCACAGATCACAGACACATAGTAAAATAATGCAGCGGAAGTAAAAGAAATAGTAGTTCATGAAGCTACTATCTAAATATGTCTGAGTTACATAAAATACAACAGAAGAAATAGAGTACAACAAAAGTCTCAATAAAATAACCAAGTACAAGCTGAGTAGAACAACGGAATTGAAATAGATAGGACATGACAAGCAGATAATCTCCAGCGATTCAAATCTCCAAGAGAGTGGAAATCCAAATCTGTGAATAACTCAGGCTGACCCGAGCGTAAAGCAAAACACAAAACACTCGAGTCAGGACAATATATACTTATATAATGTAAACCAACTCAAGTGAACTGTAATAAAGGTACAAGTAACTTAGAAGATGCTTGGGACCGCCCATCCTCTAAGGATCCGTTAAACTATCCACTATGTAGTAATATTCGATATTATAATAGTATCTAAATAAGTAAAGTATAATCATATAGAAAATAGCGTTAAGGGGATGGAGAACCTTAACGTGGTCGGATCTTAAAATCATAATCGTAGTAAAGCTCGATATGGTAGGTGACATGGCACAACTAGGCAATGCCATGGTAGATATACCAATTACGCACACGGACTGATGGATACGCATAGCAGCCACTACCGTTCCACCTCGAACAACACTCCCAAATCGGAGGATGGCCATCTAATCAATCACAAGTAAGAGTATAATATCGAAGAAATGTGTCCGAGAAGAGGTGCTACCTCACTGGTCCGAGATCGCTCCTGTTTTAGCCACCTTATGCCAACTCACGGGAGTTGGGTCCACGTAACATACCTTAAGAATGTCGCCACCATCCTACTTCATTCTGGAATCTCCACCGCGTACACGGTTGTCAAAGTGGTTTTCGGTATCGACATGGAGTATGTCCATATCCGATCCCGGTCTCTTTGCCAACCAATCGTTATTATAACCCGTGGTTATAACTTTTAAAAACAATACTTTACTTCAAAATAAAATATCATTTCAAACCATATCTTTATCAAAATAAAGATTAAATCAATTCCAAACCATTTCCATATATTTAAATTTTCATATCATTTCAAAACTTCATTTCAAATCATTTTAATATAATAAAATATCATATCCTTACAAAACTTCATTTCAAATCGTTTTAATAAAATAAAATATCCTATCAGTTCAAATCCAAATATTCAACTTTAAATACCTTTTAAATTCAAAGATATCGTTCATTTACTATCATTTCAAATCACCTTTAAATAGTTTATATTCCAATCAAAATAATTCATTTAAACCTTTTAAAAGTGTAATTATTATATTTTCAAATCAAGTATTCAATTTCCAAAGTTTCAAACCATTCTGAGTTCGTTTACTAAGTCAAAAACCCTAATTATTAAAATTTCAGCATTTCACAGCATTTAAAAACAACTGCTATAAGTTATATTTGAAAACATTTTTAATTCAGCAAAGACAGCACTTAAAACTGCTGTTAAAACTCAGTTTTAGTTGAATTATAGTTCAAAACAGAAAAGACAGCATTTCAGAAATGCTGCGGTAGTTCAGATTTCAAAACAAGGGTTAAATTTGATTTCAACATAGACTGCAGACCATTATAGCATTTCCAGAGAATGCTATAATAGGCATGAGTTCAATATTAGCCTATAAGTTCAACTACAGCAACTACAGCATTCCAAAAATGCTGTAATAGCTCCTTTTTACACAATTTTAGTTCAAAACAGAATCTATAGCATTTCTAAATGCTATTAAAAGTAAATTTCAGGTGTTAGTGTATTTCCAGCAATTAAATAACTTTAATTTAAAACACATAAACATTTTTAAAATCATATTTTAACATTTAAAATGTTCATTTACATATCGTTTAACATATATCTTTTCATAATAAATTTCTTATAATAAAATCCAATTTTCAACAATTTACTTAATAAATTTAAGTGTAAAAGTTTCCAATTCTTCACATTTCAACAAATAACTTAACACTTCAAATTTAAATTACCATTTCACAAATTTAACTAAATTTCCAATTTTATTTAATTAACTTAACCCTTTAATTAAAACCAAATTTCACATTTCCTAGTCAAGTTATATTTTAAAAGATCACTTTTAAACATTCATTTATTTAACCACTTAAATTCATAGAAAAATCAATAATACTTTAATAAATCACTTACATTCAAATTTAATCAAATTATCATATTTACCATTTCCAAATAAAATTTAATTTCCATTTTATTTATATAACTTAAATATCATTTTTAACCAAAATTCCAAATTTCCAACTTAAGTTATATTTCAAAAATCTAGTTAAACCATTCATTAATTACATTTTTAACACATAGAAAAATCATAATTTCTTTAATTCAAAATATTTCAAAATCTGTTTAAATCAAATTTCATAAATTTATATTTTTAAAATACTTAAAAATATTCAAAACACTTTATAAAATAACCACGGGCCCGTATATAGTTTTCTAGCCTAGGTCAAGTGATACGGATATGTATCATTTCAATCCGCAGTTTAAAAAGAAAAATCCGGGTTCTATCATTTCAAACCCGCAATCCCAAGTTAAAATAAATTAAATAAAAACCATTCAGGCCTATCATTTCAGCCCATAACGATTTTTCCCTATTCTAAAGTTCGTTCGGGTATGTATCATTTCAACCCATAGTGATTCTAGTCTACAGGGAACTTGCAATGGTGATAACTGATATAAATAACAGAATAACATTAAATAACAGTAACATATGATATAACAGGTGTAATAACAGGAGTGAACATCATATGATAATAATATAAGCATATATAACATGATAATATATTTCTACAGATTCACAGGGTGTCAATTTACTAGTTATATAGGTACATATTGTCTGGTGAGAATAACTCACCTCTTTGTGCTGGAGATTGCTATCAAATGCACAAACTGAGATCTTCGAAGGCACGAAAGCACGAATAAGATTGGATATTGAGAGAGCCAAAGAAAAATCTCCTTGAAAACATTCAAACAAAACAAGACAATATACACATAAATATTCAACGTAAAACAATGTTGAAACAATGCAGATAAGAAGCAACAACGGAATAGATTACTTGACCATGCTTTAACCATTCGAAAGCTCGAACAAGGGGTTCATTTCTCAGCCATGATGATGATGAGTGTGAGAGAGACAAGGTTAACTCCTCGGAATACATACAATATAAGTTTTCAACCCAAATTTTAATAGAACAATGTTAGAAATGACTGCACGGAATCAAATAGAAATGCTTGCACTTGCTTTCAACCTTTACTAGGCTCAGCCATGAGGGAAACTACAGGTCTAAGGCAATGGTTTTGGGTCTGGTTTGGACCAAGGGATACACGACTACAAGCTAGAGATGATGGGGAAGTTATAACATAGGTATGTGAAGAGTTTTAGGCACACTAGCGTGGTTTTTGGTCAACAAAAGGGCTCGGCCATAGGAGTTTGGGTTTGGCCATTCAAGTTCAGATCTTGACAGAGGTGGGGAGGGGTGTGCTGTGGTCAGGTCGGGGAGGTGGTGGTGGCTATGGTGGTGGTTTGGGTGCTGGTTGAGGTGGGTGAGCATGTAGAGGTCAATTAACATGGTTTTTAGGCATCTAGGTTGAAATTTGGGGGGTTTTACCATCAAAATGGTTCGGCTATGGTCAGATCTGGTGGAGTGAGGGCTGGTGGTGGTCGGGAAGAGATGGAAGGAGGTGGTGGCAGAGGAATAGGGGTAGAGGCCGATCTCAATCAGGGAAGAAGGCAAGCAAAATAGCATAGAAAAAGAAGAAAAGTAGGAAGAAAGAGATGGAGGCCATTACCTAATTTTCTCTAGCCGTGAGAAACAATTGAAGATGGGATATTTTTTCACGTGAATGCCAAATGAGATGACGGCTACACTAGGGTTTTACATGGCTAGGCAATTAATTTTGAGGAGTTAAAGGAATTAAAGGATTTGGTAAATAAAAGGGCTTCCGTTTCAAAGCATTACACAACCCTTCACATTTCTTTCCTTATAAATCTTTATATAAACAAAATATTTCAGAAAAATACTATACAAAACGAAACTAAGTAAAGATATAAGAAAATAAATAATAAAATTTAAAGAAATTAGAAAAAATAATAAAAGAAATTGCTTAAAATACAAAACAGTGTCCAAAAATTACAAATAAATCACCATTGACTTTGGAAAATTATTAACTTTAATTTAAAAGTATTCTAAAACAAAATTTGAAATAAAAATGACTTTTAAAACATTTTCAAAGTGAAATAAATAATTAAATTCAGAGAAAATAGCAAAAGAATTGAAGAAATTGTTTAAAAATAGCAGACATGACATGAAAATTTCACATAAATTACCATTGACTCTAGAAAAATGTCTACTTCACTTTAAAAATAATAAAAGACAAAAATATACATAAAATAACATATTAACACATATTAAAATAAAATATGACAAAGAAAATAAAATTTATAAAATTTAAAATAGGCAAAAATGCACAATAAAACAAATTATACTAAAAATTGAAATGTACATAACTTTTACATTTTAACTCCGTTTTCAACGAAACAAAAAGTAGTGTTCAAGTTATTAAATCCATTTTCATAATAAAAGATAAAATTTATAATTTCAAACTATTTAAAATTTAAACTTAAAAGTCAAAGTTTGACTATTGACCAAAATTCACATTTTTAGGAAATATTAAATTTAGTCATATTTGGAATTCTAATCCACATCAAAGTCAAATTTTATATTTAAAATAACAAAATTTATTCTTTTTCATAAATAAAGCTTTTGAATCTGGAAAAAATCAATTTAAGAATATTTGTAAAATACAGGGTTGTTACAGCATGCAGATATTGTGCAGAACTTTAGCGGAGACCACCGAAGAAGCTCTTTCCGGCGGGTCGAGTAGAACTCTAAAGTTGGGAGGCGTTCGATCCACGATCGGCCCAACTGGGACCAACTGACTATATGCTGCCTGTGCAGTGGTAGGAGAAAGAGCGATGGATGACGATTCGACTGCTGAATGTGCCGGACTTCCTCCACTCGATTTACGGCGCGAAGATGGGTTCTTCATTCTAAAACAATGGAACTCACATTCAAAATGGTCAGGTGATTTTATTCTAATTTAATAATTCCCCTTACAACACTTGAATTCCGAAGAGATATCAATTTGCGCCTGCGCAACGGACTTCAAGTGCGTAACGGGGAAAGTGCAGCATGCTGTCTATAGATGGTGAACTCGGTATTCGAAGCACTACAAACACTCTATCCCGTGTAGATAGTTTGCTCGCAGAGGAAAATGAAAAGAATTTTCCGCATCGTTCCTAATTTTTTTATTTCCTGTACGCTTACCTGTTATCGGTCAACAATCGATAACGGATCCGCTGTCCGAAGCGACATGGAAAACTCCTCTCACTGTAGGGATACCGAGCATGCAAAGAGCAAGCAAGATAAGTCCAAATCCTCTAGAAGAATCGGGACCGATTAGCAATGTGTCACACAGTATCAGCTACGGAACTTGGGACAAGTCAATTCTGGCCTAATGGACAAAGATAGCAAACCACCTCAAGCATTGGGCCAAGACCCAAATGTCGTTACGGGAGAAACTCATGACTCGATTTACTATCTTCCTCCATTAGACCGCAATCAACTCAAACTTCTCACGATCAACATCACAAATAAAACTCGCCGTCAAATCACCAAACAAACACTATGATAGCAGACCCACCTTGGATTAAACTATAAACACGAAATTGGTAGAAGGCTTAAATCAGTAAACCAAAGACAAACTGGTGACAAGCTAAGGATCAGGTAGGCAGCGATCTAATGATGGGTCGGAGGCGATTCAAGGCGCAAGCTAGCTTGGGTTTCGGTGATTTGAGAATCACTAGGAAGAATCACAGAAAGTCGATCCAGAGGGAATCACAGCTAAGCGGAAGGATCGGATCGCTGGAAGCACTAGGGTTTGGATCGCATGGATGCAAAGGTCGCGTGAAGTGATTGAATTAGATCAGCTTGAATGGGTGAACAAGTCGGTTCGAGCATCATATATAAGTAGATAGAAAACAAGTTGTTAGGTCGCCAACGATCCATCAGTTATGGATCGCTAGCGACCCATTCTTTCGAAGGAAAATTTTCTCTTCTAAGTGGTCTGGTTGCTAGCGATCCACCGTACATGGATCGCTAGCAACCCATAAGGTTGGAGGCAGATGTTTCTCAAACTCGTACTCCAATATCTACCCATCATTTCGAATCATACCGGGAAGCTATAAGGAGAAATTTCATCCGTTATGACAAGCGATAGTAGTCCAGACCAAAACCAGGTGATCAGCGGCGTAACCTGCTATGTATCCACGGAAGTCTAATACGATTACTTAGAATTCGACGAACAAATATTAAAAGCGATAACTTCCAGAGTGCAACTTGTTTCCAACGAAAACGTACTCTGGGGGAGGGAGTGAAATATTATCCCGGTTTTTAACCCATCAGGATCCAATAGAAGCCAGAGCAGCTTTACGACATCAAAATGGCTTAGAAGTTGACCAAGAAGGAAAAAGCAATAGGTTAAAGAAAACCAAGCCATATTAACAAAGCAACGACTGAGTTCGACTAAAGCAAGAGACCAACATCCGTTCAGCCCGATCAGTAGTCAAAGCACAACCCGCTAGTAGATCGTCATCGAAATGGAGCAACGTGCAACAAGACTATACGAACAACGTTAAAACATAGCCATAAGGGGATTCCAAACTTGGAACTACAAAAACAATCGAAGTGCTTGGATTGCTAACGATCCATACACTATGGATCACCAGCGATCCATGCAAACATGATGGTTCGCTGAGAGAAGCAGGGGCTAAGGAGCCTAGAGGACAGAAATATAGAAAATACTAAGTGTATGGATCGCTAGCGATCCATACGAAGCCACGTTACTTGCGACCTAGTATGATAAAGTGATGCAGAGAGAGCAGCTAGGTCATTAGCTCCTGAGCGAGCCAAATCTATGGAGCGCTAGCGATCCATAGACCATGGATCGCTAGTGATCCATGGTTTTGGCTCGGGTCATGAGCTAAACTCCCCTAGTCGTCCTATGTCCATCTGTGATCAGTTGGCGAAGTGGCCTGGCCTAGAAGCTCTCCGATCCCAATAAATACCATCTTGCCTACAACATAAATAGGATCTTCTCTGGACTGGTTGCTGAAGCTCCGCTGAAAACTTTCTTCACTCTCTACCTTCCTCACAACAATCTCCAAAGGAATTCACTGTGATTCTCCAGTGGATTCCAACTCAGTGGATTCAATCTAGCTAAGGATAATCAAAGGCTTTGTAATCAAACACTACTTGTAACAGCAATCAGTCATAATAAAACTATAAAGTGGACGTAGGCTTCGTTAACATCCTAACCACTATAAAAATTCCTTATCTTCTTTCTTTTACTATCTTTTTCTATACCTATTATCTGTGTTATTGCCCTGTCAGAATAGGGCTGGTGCTTTCAAACTCAAACTAGGGTGTTGATCCATTTTTTGGGTTAACAAATATAATAAAATAATCATATTTTAATTAAACAATTCCCACCATTAATTCCTTCTTCCTCATCCCTAAAAATCCCCTATACACGAGCTTGTGCATGCCATTATCATGCACGCGAAAGCGTTGATACAGAGCTACACTCCATTAAACTCGATTTCGTCTTCGCCATTGATCTTCTCACCGCGAGCTCGACCATCTGGACCCGTCGCTTTCCACTCCGACCATTCCCCTCCGATCCCGACCTCAACCACCTCCTCTTCCTGCCATACAGATGTCGCTTCCCCTCTCTCAATTGCTCACTATAAAAACTTGCTCAAAGATTCTAATCCATACGAGAATCACAAAGAAACTAGCCTCATGCCTTATCGACGACCATAGCTCGCAAAAACCTTAACCCTAGCTAGCAACACAAGAAAAACATTCCACTATTATTTCGTCAATCCCTTCCAACATGCTACTGAGCCTACCAAAAATATGATCGATTGAAGATCTATCCTTTACAAACCCAAAGGTCACATATTTCCATTTTTATGCAATTTATTTCATTTGTTCAAGATTTTTAAAATTTTGATTTTTGAAAGAAGGCTCACTTTATGTTTACTGGAAATGAATTTAGAGGAGATGAGGGATGGCTTGGTCGTGGAGGGTATGGTGTGGTGATGGAATGAATAGTGTAGGGTATGGGTGGGGTATGGCCTATTATTTATTTTATTTAAAATTATCTAGCTTGACGCACCCAAAAATCTCAAATTCCAATCGAGGTGTGCTTCTTGGCGTTCTATATGTAATACCCCTATTTTGAACAAAATAGAAATAGTTTCGAGGCCTAATTCGATCATATGAAGAAGATAGCTTTTCAAACCTAGTTATATTATATTAATTTTTGAAATTAACTTCTACGCGTTTCGATCTTGCACACCCAAATGATATGCCCAATCATCATGAAATTCCACGGTATACTGTAATATACTATTACGTATCAATAACACTAGTTTCATCGAAATCTGAGACAATGGCCCGAAGGACTATTTTAAATGTTAATTAAAACAAATTATTATAAAAACCAAATTAATAACTTTTAAATCTAATTTAAAAGTTTACCATCTTCATTCTTATTCAAATATAATTTAAATCAACTTTTGAAATTATTTTTATTCACATCAAATTCAAGATTTAATAATTTTAACCAATTTCAAATATTCAATTAAACAATCCAATTATCAAATAAATCGCTGAATTTGAAATATAAGTTGTTTAACTTATAAAATTAACTTTTCAATATTTAAAATCAATTAAATTCCAAATTTAAATGACTAAAATTCTAGGTCCTTACACCTTGTCTCGACTCTTAGCATAAGCATTATAGACCACCTCAAAAGCCTTGTTGCTTCGAGACACTTTGATTGTTATGTGCATACTGTCCATTCTAAATCATTATTTAGAATTGTCCATTTCATAACATATGTACAAAAGCACTAAGTCTTACCAAGCAATAATTTTGTGATTAAATCTCAACTAAATTGAGCACATTGAATACGGAATCTATTATGCTGATATCAACAATTGAAGTTTATGATGTAATTCTTATCAACATTGTTCATTGTATTCCAACAGCATTAGCCTTGCTCTTGAAGACTCATTCATGGCTGATGGATCATATCCCTTCAGGTACAACTATCAAAATCATATT
This sequence comes from Allium fistulosum, assembly GCA_030737815.1. Classification (NCBI taxonomy): domain Eukaryota; kingdom Viridiplantae; phylum Streptophyta; class Magnoliopsida; order Asparagales; family Amaryllidaceae; genus Allium; species Allium fistulosum. Next base: position 1,070,887,698 of record CM060904.1, read on the forward strand.
TTGATATTTTATATTGAATCCATTTTGAATTTGCGCACCATACCATTACATAGACTGAATACTCTCGATGGTTTAACTGATTACCGAGGATTATTTATTCTCAACGTTGATAAGAAACTCATAGTACCTCTTTAATGTGCAAGAAATTTTATTAGACATTCTAATTCGTTGTGTTCATTTAGTTTGGTTAATTTCATTTCATCCCATGCAATCAGTTTCATCTTTGGATCGTATCCAAATCGATTCTACTACCAATAATTTCTAAAAGAAATTCTTTCGCTACGAAGTTGGTATTTCTTGAAACAACGATTATTTTTCAGTGTAACAGAGTAGGTGTTCATAAACACTTTATGAATTTCCTTATATATAAAACCAATTTGGTTTTATTTTACAATACTTATGTTCAAAACATAAAATGGTCATCTAATGACAGTCATTCCTAAACCTTTTTTGGGGCAATTCATACAAGAACCCTCACGAACAATTATTACGCCTAGTCATGCGACTCACACAACATGCCAACTCCTTGGCCTAGGGTAAGTTGGGGTTTCTTATAAACTCTTATCATGTATGATTTAATAAATTATTATTTAGATGAAATTAATTTTAACCTTGTGTACTGCTTTTAAGTACACGACCTTATAGAAAGAAGTTTACTCAACTTCATTCACAAATAATCGTGCTTTGTCCAATAAAGTTCGATTACTCCTGATCGATACATCATTATGTATCATAGGGAGGAGTGATTTTCAAGACTAAATCTCTATTCATTTTAGGTGCACTCGGAACTCTTTACAGTATACTTACATATTCGATCAAATTGAATCATTTTATTTTCTATTGCATGTAATTGCATCAAATACACATGTTCATGTATGTGATAACTAATTAGTGAATACAACAAAATACGTGGAACCATTTTGGTATTATTAGACTTAAGATTGCATACATCTACATGTATTAATCCGAAGAGTTCATCACCTCTTGTGATCGCACCCACCAAATGGGGTGCATTACAGTTTATTGTTTGAGATATAATTCACTAGTACCATATGATTCATAATGATATAATTAAAGGATTATTTCTCCAAACTTTGGCTTAGCCATAATTCCAAAATAATTGGATAAATTTAGATACTTCTGTATTTCCAATGCATCACAAAACAACAGTATAGTTTTATTTTATAATGAATATTCATAATATTCATATTAAAATTAAACATGTCTATTTTTCAGTCAATGCTGAATAATAATTACTATTTCATAAATAATGTTCAGTACGTTTTACAAAAAAAAAATCTTAACTTGATGTGACAATCAAGTTGTAACGACCCGATATTTTCAACCATTCGCATCCATTATAAGTGTATAGGTAGACACTCATGCCGGAGTTGAATTGCTCAAAATACCGCGTTGTAAATAAAATTTGGCAAATCTCAGAATATACAGTAAATAAATATAATCACAGATCACAGACACAGAGTAAAATAATGCAGCGGAAGTAAAAGAAATAGTAGTTCATGAAGCTACTATATAAATATATCAGAGTTACATAAGATACAACAGAAGAAATAGAGTACAACAAAAGTCTCAATGAAATAACCAAGTACAAGCTGAGTAGAACAACGGAACTGGAATAGATAGGACATGACAAGCAGATAATCTCCAGCGATTCAAATCTCCAAGAGAGTGGAAATCCAAATCTGTGAATAACTCAGGCTGACCCGAGCGTAAAGCAAAACACAAAACACTCGAGTCAGGACAATATATACTTATATAATGTAAACCAACTCAAGCGAACTGTAATAAGGGTACAAGTAACTTAGAAGATGCTTGGGACCGCCCATCCTCTAAGGATCCGTTAAACTATCTACTATGTAGTAATATACGCTATATACAGTAGTGTCTAATCAGTAAAGTATAATCATATAGGAAATAGCGTTAAGGGGATGGAGAACCTTAACGCGGTCGGATCTTAAAATCATAATCGTAGTAAAGCTCGATATGGTAGGTGACACGGCACAACTAGGCAATGCCAGGGTAGATATACCAATTACGCATCCGGACTGGTGGTGACGCATAGCAGCCACTACCGCCCACCTCGAACAACACTCCCAAATCAAGGGTGCGCACCAAATCAATCACAAGTAATAGAATGGTATCGAAGAAGTGTGTCCGATCAGAGGTGCTACCTCATTGGTCCGTCAATCGCTCCTGTTTTAGCCATCTTATGCCAACTCACGGGAGTTGGGTCCACGTATATACCTTAGGATCGTCGCCACCATCCTACTTCATTCTGGAATCTCCACCGCGTACACGGTTGCCAAAGTGGTTTTCGGTAAGACAGAGAGTATGTCCATATCCGATCCCGGTCTCTTTTAACAACCCAACGTTATTATAACCCGTGGTTATAACTTTTAAAAACAATACTTTACTTCAAAATAAAATATCATTTCAAACCATATCTTTATCAAAATAAAGATTAAATCAATTCCAAACCATTTCCATATATTTAAATTTTCATATAATTTCAAAACTTCATTTCAAATCATTTTAATATAATAAAATATCATATCCTTACAAAACTTCATTTCAAATCATTTTAATAAAATAAAATATCCTATCAGTTCAAATCCAATATTCAACTTTAAATACCTTTTAAATTCAAAGATATCGTTCATTTACTATCATTTCAAACCACCTTTAAATAGTTTATATTCCAATCAAAATAATTCATTTAAACCTTTTAAAAGTATAATTATTATATTTTCAAATCAAGTATTCAATTTCCAAAGTTTCAAACCATTCTGAGTTCGTTTACTAAGTCAAAAACCCTAATTATTAAAATTTCAGCATTTCACAGCATTTAAAAACAACTGCTATAAGTTATATTTGAAAACATTTTTAATTCAGCAAAGACAGCACTTAAAACAGCTGTTAAAACTCAGTTTTAGTTGAATTATAGTTCAAAACAGAAAAGACAGCAATTCAGAAGTGCTGCGGTAGTTCAGATTTCAAAACAAGGGTTAAATTTGGTTTCAGCAAAGACTGCAGACCATTATAGCATTTCCAGAGAATGCTATAATAGGCCTGGGTTCAATATTAGCCTATAAGTTCAACTGCAGCAACTGCAGCATTTCAGAAATGCTGTAGTAGCCCTTTTATTCAAATTTTAGTGTAATTCAGAACCATAGCATTTCTGAATGCTATTAAAAGTGATTTCCAGCTTTTTAGTGTATTTCCAGCAATTAAATAACTTCATTTTAAACTCTTTAAACATTTTTAAAAATCATAATTTAACATTTAAAATGTTTATTTACATATCATTTAACATGTATCTTTTTCATAATAACTTCTTATAATTAAATCCAATTTTCAACAATTTACTTAATAAATTTAAGTGTAAAAGTTTCCAATTCTTCACATTTCAACAAATAACTTAACACTTCAAATTTAAATGACCACTTCACAAATTTAACTAAATTTCCAATTTTATTTAATTAACTAAAACCTTTAATTAAAACCAAATTTCACATTTCCAAGTCAAGTTATATTTTAAAAGATCACTTTTAAACATTCATTTATTTAACCACTTAAATTCATAGAAAAAAATCAATAATACTTTAATAAATCACTTAAATTCACATTTAATCAAATTATCATATTTATCATTTCCAAATAAAATTTAATATCCATTTTATTTATATAACTTGAATATCATTTTTAACCAAATTCCAAATTTCCAACTTAAGTTATATTTCAAAAATCCAGTTAAACCATTCATTAATTACATTTTTAACACATAGAAAAATCATAATTTCTTTATTTTAAACATTTCAAAATCTATTTAAATCAAATTTCATAAATTTATATTTTTAAAATACTTAAAAATATTCAAACACTTTATAAAATAACCACGGGCCTGTATATAATTTTCTAACCTAGGTCAAGTGATACGGATATGTATCATTTCAATCCGCAGTTAAAAAAGAAAAATCTGGGTTCTATCATTTCAAACCCGCAATCCCAAGTTAAAATAATTTAAATAAAAATCATTCAGGCCTATCATTTCAGCCCATAACGATTTTTCCCTATTCTAAAGTCCGTTCGGGTATGTATCATTTCAACCCATAGTGATTCTAATCTACAGGGAACTTGCAATGGTGATAACAGATATAAATAACAGAATAACATTAAATAATAGTAACATATGATATAATAAGTGTAATAACAGGTGTGAACATCATATGATAATAATATAAACATATATAACATGATGATATACATTACAGATTCAAATGGTGTCGGTTTATCAGTTATATAGGTACATATTGTCTGGTGAGAATAACTCACCGTTTTGTGCTGGAGAAACAACGACGACTGCACGAATGGGATCCAAACAAGCACGATAACACGAATATGATTTGATATGGGAGAGCCAAAGATAAATTCCCTTGTCACATTCAAACAAAACAAATACAGACAACATGAGTTTTTAACTCAAAATTCAATAAAACAATGTTAGAAATGAATGCATGAACCAAAGCCAAAGTGATTGCACATGCTTTCTACCATCTATGCTTCAGCTCCAGATCTGAAATGCATGGCTAAGGGGTGGGTTTGGATCTGGTTTTGGGTTCCATAGGGTTGGCCAAACATGTATGGTGATGGTGCAAAGATATGTGAGCATGAACTACAACACAAAGGCAAACTACATGGTTTCTAAGCCACATAAGGTCACGGCTAAGGCAATACAAGTCATGGTCAGGTCTGTAGTGGGTTAGGTACAGGTGTGGCAGTGGTGTCAGGGTCCACTATGGCAGGTGGTGGTGATGTAGGTGGCGGCCAAGGAGGAGTTGGAGGTGGTGGTGATGTATGGTGCTCGACTAGGAAGATATAGGTGAAGTTTGCTCATTTTTGTGTGGATCAACATCATGGGAGGCCACGGCTTGGGCTTGGGGTTGGGCTGGAGGAGGTAGTGATAGGTTCAGGTGGTGGTGGAGGAAGCCAAGGTGCTGGAGTTGAGAGGAGCCGAGCCTAAAAGGAGAAGAGAGCAAGTGCAAAATCAACAAAACAAGTAGGAAACAATGGAAAAGAAAGGGAATTTTACCAAATCTTTGAACAAGGGAGAGGCCGTCATTTTTTTTCAAGTTAGAGGTGAGAATTCACGTGAAAAATGAGGAAGATGTTGCTGGAAAAGAAAAGAAAAGCACGGCAAAAAAATCATTAAGGTGGAGGTTGAGAAAATGAAAGGTCGGAAGATTAAAGGACCTTAAGCAACTAAAGAGACATAAACTTTTCAAATTTCCATTATATATTTATATATATATATTTATAAATATGAAAATAGCTGAAATTAAAGGTAAATAAACTCAGAAATAAAGTAAATAAGAAAAATAAATAAATAAATTTTATATTAATTAAATTAAATGAAGAAAAATAACACTATATACAAACTAGGTTAAATAAACTGAAACAAATTCAAATAATCTTTGGAAAAATCTATTCTAATCTAAATACATGTAAAGTGAATATTAATAAAGTAAAACAAAGAAAATAAAGTGAATGTATAAAATAAATAAATAAATTTTAATTATATATAGCTAAATTAAGAAAATAGCAAAGAAAATAGAAATTAGGCTTTAAAATTACAAAATAAATTCAACAAGCTTTGGAAAAATTTTATAATCACTTTAAAATTATTAAAAGACAAAATTATACATAAAATAAAATATTAACATATATTAGAACAAAATATGACAAATAAAATATAATTTATATGTTTTAAAATAAATAATATTGCAAAATAAACAGTTTATACACAAAATTGAAAATTACATAACTTCTACAATATAAGTCCGTTTTCAACGAAACGAAAAGCAGTATTCATGGAATTAAATCTATTTTCATAATAAATGATAAAATTTAAGAATTTTAAATATTTAAATTTAAAGTTTAAAAGTCAAAGTTTGACCAGTTTGAATAGAAATTCACTTTACAGTAAAATATCCAATTTTTACCAGTTTGAAATTATAATTTACATAACAATCAAAATATATATTTAGAAATGAAATATTTGAAACAAAACAAGTTTAAAATAATTTCAAATTAAAATAAAGTTTTTCAATCAGGAAATTCAATTTAACAGAAATAAAATATAAAATAAAATAAGCCTAAAATGTAGGGTTGTTACACTCTCCCCCACTCAAAACTTTTCGTCCCCGAAAAGGAATGAGGTACAGGAAAGCACAGAAAAAGAAAAAAAATGAAATAGAATTAAGACAAGATGATAAGAAGATTGGAATTACACCTGATAACTATTGTTATAGGTAAGTTTGACAAGATGGAGGTGATCAAATCAAGAATATAAGCACGAAAAAGATCCTCTAGAGTCTGAATCTCTCTTTTCACTTGACTGACGGTCTATGAATGGAAAAACAGTGTTCAGATCCAGATGAGTAACAAAGGTTATCAAAGATTACAGAAAGATTTCTAAACAGACTAGTATAAGCAATAGCCTTCCCATTCTGTAACAAGATAAGAGAAATAAGGACACCCAAAAGCTAGTTTGAAAAACAAAATAAGATAATAGATTTGTAACCATAATGTTTTGAAATCATAACAATTTAGAGATGTTATCATTTAGAAATCGTACTACTTAAAATCATAACACTTTGGAAATGTTATTCTAAAAAAAAACATAATACTTTGAAAATCATAACACCTTTTTAAAAATAATCTTCATTTAAACCATTTAAATCCAATGTCAAATAATATTCATTTGAAAGCTGTAACATTTCTAAGTTCATTCAATTATAAATTTCCAAAACATTGTATTTTCAAAACAGCAGCACTTATAAAATGCTACAGTAGATATATTAATATTTCAAATCAGTTTAATTTCAGAAATATTCATTTGGATATCATTTAACTTATGACTTATTAAAACAAACCTTTATGAATGAAATATCCAAATAAACTATACTTCATTTATTAAGTCAAAAGCTCACTATTTTAGTTAGCTCTTAATTTAACACATAACCTAACACTTATTTAAAATACCCATTTCATAAATAGATATTCCTTTAATAAGTTACACTTAAAATTCCATTTGAAAACCAAATTTTCAATTATCAAATTTTAGTGATGTTAAAATACATTTTAACTATTTAAATCATAATTATTCAATTTCCAAGACATATCTATTTCATAAATAAACATTTATATAGCAAATATAACAATCAAATTTCTTTACACATTTATTCATTTAGACATCAATTAAACTATGAATTCAAGTTTAATAAACTTTATTACCAAAAGTCCAATTCAAATGTATTTTATTTTATCTATTCAAAGATACATTATTTATTATACAACATATTCATTTCAGGAAATAACCTTTATTAAAATTCCTAGGTTAGACTTAAGGTTCCATATTAAATCAATTTGATTATTAAGTTATTTAAATAAAATCTCTTTAAATTCCTTTTTCACTATTTACCTCTGTTAATCTTTTATAACTAATATTTAAGTGTATAAAAATCCTTTTTATATTGTATATTATCCAATTACATTGTTAACTTCTAAAAAAATTTAAGGTAAGTTATATTTGAATGCAATTGTAATATACAAATAAAACTATCCAATTCAATTATCTCAAGTTTGAATCATTTATCCAAAATTTTGATTTTTCTTTTTATAATTGAAATTATTCTTTAAGAAAAAATTTAAGAATTTGAATCTTCGAACATCTTCAAACCATTTGGAGATAAGTAATTATATATACATAATATGTTAAATCAAATTTAAATCATATATCTTTATATATATTATAATCCAGTCATATTTTAGAAATTCAAATCAATCAGATTTTCCAAAACAAAGCTGTAGCAAGACTACATAATGGTTTCTTCACTTCGAAACTCGAAAATGAACGTCGATGATGCTGCAGTCATCACCGAAATTATTTTCCAGCGACAAAGAGAAGAGCACTAAATTTTTAAACTTTAAAATTCTTTAGAGACAAATTTTTATTCAAAATACTTTAGATAATATCCTTTTAAAAATTTTAAACACAAGGTTTGAAACCATTGGAAATTAAATTCTTTAAATTTCTTGTTTTAAATTCATTTCAGTTCCCAAATAAATTTATAAACAACTATTTATAAATTCATTTGTAGAACAATAAATGATAAATCAAGTATTATCATTTCAAATTATCAATTTAAATCAATTTATTAAGTTCCATAAAATTATATATCCAAATTTATTTCATAAACCAAATTTTAAAATAATATTGTGTCAGTTTGTTCTGTCAAAGTGTTTTAGAAATCCTATCGATAGCGTTGATCAGACGAATCGATCGGAAACCCAAATCAACATTAACAACTCAAACAACACAATATAAAACAAAACATTAATTTACAAGTACAGTTCAAAATGTTTGGAAGATAGATTGGAACAAAAGACAAGATGATTAAACAGAGTAGAGAGATGGGTAAGCTTAGATAAATCGCGGACAACCTTAACCGGGTCAACCGTGACTCAATGGATAAGATCAAATGTGGATTTTCTGGGGTAAATCTACCTTCAATCTCAAGAGATAGAGTTTGGAATAATAAAAGATATTAGCATCTAAACCAAGGATAAATATAAATCTCTGGTGAATCGATGCTGATTATAAAGAATTTTCACCCTTTTACAAGAAAATTAGAATATTGGCGAGACCGCCAATTCACTATAAAGATCATTGGAAGTGGAGTCATGGGATACTCCAGAATCAAAAGATGATGAATAGTGAGGGACACGAATGAATTTCGGAACCGCAGGGAACGTTCCAAAATTCAAAGGAAAACGAATCAAAGGAAGAGATTCAAACTCGAACGAAAGTGATTCTGTAAATAAATTTACCATACATTCTAAGTTTTGCCTCAAAGCCAAAGCTCTGATACCAACTGTAACGACCCGATATTTTCAACCATTCGCATCCATTATAAGTGTATAGGTAGACACTCATGCCGGAGTTGAATTGCTCAAAATACCGCGTTGTAAATAAAATTTGGCAAATCTCAGAATATACAGTAAATAAATATAATCACAGATCACAGACACAGAGTAAAATAATGCAGCGGAAGTAAAAGAAATAGTAGTTCATGAAGCTACTATATAAATATATCAGAGTTACATAAGATACAACAGAAGAAATAGAGTACAACAAAAGTCTCAATGAAATAACCAAGTACAAGCTGAGTAGAACAACGGAACTGGAATAGATAGGACATGACAAGCAGATAATCTCCAGCGATTCAAATCTCCAAGAGAGTGGAAATCCAAATCTATGAATAACTCAGGCTGACCCGAGCGTAAAGCAAAACACAAAACACTCGAGTCAGGACAATATATACTTATATAATGTAAACCAACTCAAGCGAACTGTAATAAGGGTACAAGTAACTTAGAAGATGCTTGGGACCGCCCATCCTCTAAGGATCCGTTAAACTATCTACTATGTAGTAATATACGCTATATACAGTAGTGTCTAATCAGTAAAGTATAATCATATAGGAAATAGCGTTAAGGGGATGGAGAACCTTAACGCGGTCGGATCTTAAAATCATAATCGTAGTAAAGCTCGATATGGTAGGTGACACGGCACAACTAGGCAATGCCAGGGTAGATATACCAATTACGCATCCGGACTGGTGGTGACGCATAGCAGCCACTACCGCCCACCTCGAACAACACTCCCAAATCAAGGGTGCGCACCAAATCAATCACAAGTAATAGAATGGTATCGAAGAAGTGTGTCCGATCAGAGGTGCTACCTCATTGGTCCGTCAATCGCTCCTGTTTTAGCCACCTTATGCCAACTCACGGGAGTTGGGTCCACGTATATACCTTAGGATCGTCGCCACCATCCTACTTCATTCTGGAATCTCCACCGCGTACACGGTTGCCAAAGTGGTTTTCGGTAAGACAGAGAGTATGTCCATATCCGATCCCGGTCTCTTTTAACAACCCAACGTTATTATAACCCGTGGTTATAACTTTTAAAAACAATACTTTACTTCAAAATAAAATATCATTTCAAACCATATCTTTATCAAAATAAAGATTAAATCAATTCCAAACCATTTCCATATATTTAAATTTTCATATAATTTCAAAACTTCATTTCAAATCATTTTAATATAATAAAATATCATATCCTTACAAAACTTCATTTCAAATCATTTTAATAAAATAAAATATCCTATCAGTTCAAATCCAATATTCAACTTTAAATACCTTTTAAATTCAAAGATATCGTTCATTTACTATCATTTCAAATCACCTTTAAATAGTTTATATTCCAATCAAAATAATTCATTTAAACCTTTTAAAAGTGTAATTATTATATTTTCAAATCAAGTATTCAATTTCCAAAGTTTCAAACCATTCTGAGTTCGTTTACTAAGTCAAAAACCCTAATTATTAAAATTTCAGCATTTCACAGCATTTAAAAACAACTGCTATAAGTTATATTTGAAAACATTTTTAATTCAGCAAAGACAGCACTTAAAACAGCTGTTAAAACTCAGTTTTAGTTGAATTATAGTTCAAAACAGAAAAGACAGCAATTCAGAAGTGCTGCGGTAGTTCAGATTTCAAAACAAGGGTTAAATTTGGTTTCAGCAAAGACTGCAGACCATTATAGCATTTCCAGAGAATGCTATAATAGGCCTGGGTTCAATATTAGCCTATAAGTTCAACTGCAGCAACTGCAGCATTTCAGAAATGCTGTAGTAGCCCTTTTATTCAAATTTTAGTGTAATTCAGAACCATAGCATTTCTGAATGCTATTAAAAGTGATTTCCAGCTTTTTAGTGTATTTCCAGCAATTAAATAACTTCATTTTAAACTCTTTAAACATTTTTAAAAATCATAATTTAACATTTAAAATGTTTATTTACATATCATTTAACATGTATCTTTTTCACAATAACTTCTTATAATTAAATCCAATTTTCAACAATTTACTTAATAAATTTAAGTGTAAAAGTTTCCAATTCTTCACATTTCAACAAATAACTTAACACTTCAAATTTAAATTACCATTTCACAAATTTAACTAAATTTCCAATTTTATTTAATTAACTAAAACCTTTAATTAAAACCAAATTTCACATTTCCAAGTCAAGTTATATTTTAAAAGATCACTTTTAAACATTCATTTATTTAACCACTTAAATTCATAGAAAAAAATCAATAATACTTTAATAAATCACTTAAATTCACATTTAATCAAATTATCATATTTATCATTTCCAAATAAAATTTAATATCCATTTTATTTATATAACTTGAACATCATTTTTAACCAAATTCCAAATTTCCAACTTAAGTTATATTTCAAAAATCCAGTTAAACCATTCATTAATTACATTTTTAACACATAGAAAAATCATAATTTCTTTATTTTAAACATTTCAAAATCTATTTAAATCAAATTTCATAAATTTATATTTTTAAAATACTTAAAAATATTCAAACACTTTATAAAATAACCACGGGCCTGTATATAATTTTCTAACCTAGGTCAAGTGATACGGATATGTATCATTTCAATCCGCAGTTAAAAAAGAAAAATCCGGGTTCTATCATTTCAAACCCGCAATCCCAAGTTAAAATAATTTAAATACAAATCATTCAGACCTATCATTTCAGCCCATAACGATTTTTCCCTATTCTAAAGTCCGTTCGGGTATGTATCATTTCAACCCATAGTGATTCTAATCTACAGGGAACTTGCAATGGTGATAACAGATATAAATAACAGAATAACATTAAATAATAGTAACATATGATATAATAAGTGTAATAACATGTGTGAACATCATATGATAATAATATAAACATATATAACATGATGATATACATTACAGATTCAAATGGTGTCGGTTTATCAGTTATATAGGTACATATTGTCTGGTGAGAATAACTCACCGTTTTGTGCTGGAGAAACGACGACGACTGCACGAATGGAATCCAAACAAGCACGATAACACGAATATGATTTGATATGGGAGAGCCAAAGATAAATTCCCTTGTCACATTCAAACAAAACAAATACAGACAACATGAGTTTTTAACTCAAAATTCAATAAAACAATGTTAGAAATGAATGCATGAACCAAAGCCAAAGTGATTGCACATGCTTTCTACCATCTATGCTTCAGCTCCAGATCTGAAATGCATGGCTAAGGGGTGGGTTTGGATCTGGTTTTGGGTTCCATAGGGTTGGCCAAACATGTATGGTGATGGTGCAAAGATATGTGAGCATGAACTACAACACAAAGGCAAACTACATGGTTTCTAAGCCACATAAGGTCACGGCTAAGGCAATACAAGTCATGGTCAGGTCTGTAGTGGGTTAGGTACAGGTGTGGCAGTGGTGTCAGGGTCCACTATGGCAGGTGGTGGTGATGTAGGTGGCGGCCAAGGAGGAGTTGGAGGTGGTGGTGATGTATGGTGCTCGACTAGGAAGATATAGGTGAAGTTTGCTCATTTTTGTGTGGATCAACATCATGGGAGGCCACGGCTTGGGCTTGGGGTTGGGCTGGAGGAGGTAGTGATAGGTTCAGGTGGTGGTGGAGGAAGCCAAGGTGCTGGAGTTGAGAGGAGCCGAGCCTAAAAGGAGAAGAGAGCAAGTGCAAAATCAACAAAACAAGTAGGAAACAATGGAAAAGAAAGGGAATTTTACCAAATCTTTGAACAAGGGAGAGGCCGTCATTTTTTTTCAAGTTAGAGGTGAGAATTCACGTGAAAAATGAGGAAGATGTTGCTGGAAAAGAAAAGAAAAGCACGGCAAAAAAATCATTAAGGTGGAGGTTGAGAAAATGAAAGGTCGGAAGATTAAAGGACCTTAAGCAACTAAAGAGACATAAACTTTTCAAATTTCCATTATATATTTATATATATATATTTATAAATATGAAAATAGCTGAAATTAAAGGTAAATAAACTCAGAAATAAAGTAAATAAGAAAAATAAATAAATAAATTTTATATTAATTAAATTAAATGAAGAAAAATAACACTATATACAAACTAGGTTAAATAAACTGAAACAAATTCAAATAATCTTTGGAAAAATCTATTCTAATCTAAATACATGTAAAGTGAATATTAATAAAGTAAAACAAAGAAAATAAAGTGAATGTATAAAATAAATAAATAAATTTTAATTATATATAGCTAAATTAAGAAAATAGCAAAGAAAATAGAAATTAGGCTTTAAAATTACAAAATAAATTCAACAAGCTTTGGAAAAATTTTATAATCACTTTAAAATTATTAAAAGACAAAATTATACATAAAATAAAATATTAACATATATTAGAACAAAATATGACAAATAAAATATAATTTATATGTTTTAAAATAAATAATATTGCAAAATAAACAGTTTATACACAAAATTGAAAATTACATAACTTCTACAATATAAGTCCGTTTTCAACGAAACGAAAAGCAGTATTCATGGAATTAAATCTATTTTCATAATAAATGATAAAATTTAAGAATTTTAAATATTTAAATTTAAAGTTTAAAAGTCAAAGTTTGACCAGTTTGAACAGAAATTCACTTTACAGTAAAATATCCAATTTTTACCAGTTTGAAATTATAATTTACATAACAATCAAAATATATATTTAGAAATGAAATATTTGAAACAAAACAAGTTTAAAATAATTTCAAATTAAAATAAAGTTTTTCAATCAGGAAATTCAATTTAACAGAAATAAAATATAAAATAAAATAAGCCTAAAATGTAGGGTTGTTACACAAGTGTTATATGGCATGCTCCCACTATTTCCGCCTTTACTATAATAACGTATGAAATACAAAGCTCCTTTTAACCACTTAATATAAGCTATTTATTTCATTTACTGTAACTTGATTACGATCGAGAATTTTCAAATCAAGTTTCATAAATTCAAAGAAACGAATATCATAGAAAACAATTTTCTATGAGAAAATACTTTTTGAATAGAAATCATATTTTTCATTCAAATGGTAAGTATCTATTATTATTATTTTGAAATTCTTATATCTGAATTTCTTAATAAAGTAGAAATGACCATTCACTCTCTTCATCCCAACTGTTCCTTAGCTTACATCCACTCTTATACATTCGATTTCCTTTCTAAAGGATCAAACTATTCAAAGGATATCCTTACTACAATATCATAACAAACCTTTATAAAAGTGCATCTGGTCATCCTTAAATCTTAAGGATATCAAATAAATTGCACTTTACGTAAACTGATCAAACTGACATTTCAAAGATCGAATTCTTAGATTATTCTTTTAGCCTTTAGTCTAGTGTTACATTTAATACAACAAGATCATTATTGTAATCAATCATATTAAATATACGATCTCACACTACATTTTACTTGCTTATTTCAATGAACTAATTTCATGGAGGTTTTGTACATTACGAATTATGACCATTCACCATATAACATCTATATGGATCAAATATCTATATTCTTGCACTGCTTTTAGAATTTGAAACTCATTTAGGACAATACACATTCTGGGCCAAGTGAACTCGTAAGTTACCAAGTTATAAACATATTTAATGGTTGTCTAATTAGGCGATTGCATGGGTCAACATGAAAAAATTTATTGGTAAGTATATTTTGATATTTCTATTTGTCAATATTAATTCAGTATGTTTTAGTTGATAAACATTTTATCAATTACATTAGATGCATAAATTTATCAATGTAGATTATTATAACCTTATACAGCTTATGTTCTTACAATATTAGAAAGGTCAAATATTACCATTTCATTTTTCTAATAAGGCCACCACTAGTTTTTATGTTTCTTTAATCCTAAGACGAAACATAGAAGTCTTTAGACTTCACAAATGGATGTCAAGACTTGCATGTCTTGGGTATTCTGACCTTGAGTTTACTCAATAATTCATAGCCCTACAGGTGATGGATAACTTCTTATTTGGTGTATCGTATACAATTCCTAACCCATGGTTCCTTGTCCTAATCTCACTTCGACCTTGAGTTTGCTCAACCGATCGAAAGAGATTATTCGCTACCATTTCCCAGTGGCATATGTATAGTATTTGCACCTTAGGTTTGCTCAAAAAATACATATAGCTATCTTACCTCGTCTATTCTATATAATAATAATACTACACATATCATCCCTTACTTGAGTTTACTTAACAACCAAAGGGTATGCAAGTAATTTATTAATATATAATTGGTAGAGGACAACACTATATTAAAGATTCATAATCTTTACTATATTTAATTGAGTGATATCAACTTATGGAATAATATATTTCTTATGAAATACTCTCGTGATTCAAGTGTCGGACAAATCAAAATTCATGGTATATGTACTATACATATGTATTTATTCATTATGTTAATTTTAGGTTTCTCACTGTTCTACTTTTGTTTTATACATTCATAATATGTAAGTTTAATTATTATATAACTTACATAATATAATTAACTTACATAATAGTTTTATGTACATTACTTTAATTAAATATTATTTAATTAACATAATTAACTAACATTTTAGTTAATTTTATATTACTCAATTAAACAATTTAATTAAATGAGTATACTATAACATTTATGGTTATACACATATATCTACATATATGTATTTTATTATTTGGCAATTAATTTTTTTTTAACTTATTTAATTATATAATTCAATTAAATATTAATTCCAAAAGTTCTTATGTATATGCATATATACATACATCATCTTAAACATTCAGGATAATGTATCATATATGTATATATATTATACAAGTATATACTTTAATTAATTTATTTAATTTATTAACAATATTAATAAATTTTAAATACTTTGAAATATGTTTGTAATATTTCAAAATCACTTCTGAAAATTGTATTATAACATATATAATATACATTATTTTCAAAGCCAACTTTGAAAATCATAGTATAAAATTTATAATGTAATTTTTATTTTAAATTTAACTTTTAAATTTAAAATCTTATTTTAATTTCAAAACAATTTTGAAATAACGTTATAACATTTATAATGTATTTCTTATTATAAATTTAACTTGTAAATTCTTTCATTTGAATTTTCAAAACAACTTTGAAAACTAGCCCAAGTCCCAATTCAAATTGGCTTTTTCTATTTATGGCAACCTTTAGGCTTGTATGACCTAGATTTTAGTCGCTAAATTAATGATTATATAAAATACATTTTAAATAATAATAAATAGATTTATTAATAAATAAACTTTTTTAAATATTTACTGAAGATGATAAAATTGTTTTCAAATTTTTTTTACCAATATATATAGTTTAGTGAAAAATAGAAAATGTGACCGGAAATTATTTTTCGAAATCATGATATTTCATTGGTTAAAAGTTATCTAAAATATCATAGCACTATTGTAAACACATATATACACATTACAAACCGATTTTGCAAAATGAATACATGTATATATTAAAGTATATAAATATATAAGATAAAAGGAGATTTTATCAGTAAAAAGTATATATACATAAATATATAAAAATATTTTTCTCAACATAAGGACATAAGATCATGGCTTGAATAGTTACATGGAGGAGGAGGGGGGGTACATGAAGAGGGCGGAAGTCATGGAGGGGGTATTGGGGTGCATGCATGTGTATATATTTAATTCAAGTCACTTTACATATTTTAAATATTTTCCTAAGCTTATAAAAACCCATTCCCTTTCATATTTCTAATTTTACAATCCTCTTCTTCATTTTCAATTTTCTAAAAGTTTGAGAGAAACATCCATGGCTTCTCTTTATAAATTATAAAGTGAGGAAAATCACTTCTTGACATACCATTCTTCACATAACTTCCAAAATACAAGCACCCACTCTCCAAATATATGCATGGTCGAGCCCAAACTCCCCTTTGGTCGAGCCTAGTCTAGGTGATTTTGGCATTGAAGTCTTCATTTGGCCAAGTTCTAGCTCATATTCAAGTTTTAGCAAAAGTTCTCCTTGAGTTAAAAATGTTTCGGTGAGCAAAACTCTTATTTTGGAAAAGAAAACAACTTAATTTTGATGAACTATATGTTGTAAAAATACGGTGTTTGTTGTGTTGAAATATCATGTTGTTTGGATGATACATGATTGCAAGTTGGTAGTTTGATGTAGATTTATGATTTGGATAATATGTTGATATGTTTGGATATGGATATGGGATGTTGGTTTATGATATGATGGTAGCATTGTATGTGAAACAAAAACCAAGTATGCAATGGATTGGTTATGAAACTAACACTTTAAATGGTCGTAAAAGGACTTGAGATCCGATGGAAAAAGAAAATCTTGTTTTCTAGTTTTAGCTTTTGAAACTATTTTCCAAGTTTATATCCTTTGTTTTAAGTTTCTTCCAAACTTTTCAATTAAGTTTTCAAATATGTCATAGCTAGAGTTAAATTAAGATTTCCACCTAGAAATTAATTCTAGTGAACCGCGCTCATAGCGCTAGTCGCTATGGATGCAGTTCCAGAAAATTCACGATTTGAAGTTTTAAAGTGTTTTCTTTTGGATTGTTTTTGAAAAATATTTCCAAACGAATTAAGTAAGTCAAAAGTTTAAGTTTTATTATTTAATAATTTATTTAATTTATTAATTATGGTAATTATTATTTGATTGATTAATTAAATAATCAGGTTAAGTAATTCGAGTTTAAGAATTAATCAACTAAGTTAGTTATTTTTAATTAAGGAAGTTTTAGATAATGATTAACTAAGATAAAATGAAATTAATTTTTATTCAGTCAAGTATATTTATTTTAATTAATTATTATTTAATTAAAGGCTAAATATTCACTTAATTATTACTTAATTATGGTTTAATTTTAAATGAATGTTATTTAATTAAAGTTTAAGTATAAATAAACTTTTAATTAATTAAGGTTTAAATTTGATTAATTTTGATTTAATTAGGATTAATTAAAGTCTAATTAAGTTTTTAACTTACGATTTAATTAAAGTTTATTATTTATAAGAAGTATCTTAAAACTGTACTAGTTATTTATTTTAAACCAACTTTCTTACTAAAGTAAATTATTTTTAAACCAGAGGATCTCTTGTCCTTGCTATTCAGTAGCTAAATGAATTAAAGTAGTTGTAATAAAATGTTGACATGTTTTATTGAAATTAAGTGGACTTGTACTTATCACAAATACCACACTTTGGAAACACGATAAATACAAGGGAGTTAATTTCGATAAGTGGGTCATGATAATCTAAGCATACGGAACGTCTGTTCATATGTAAATTTTTACACACTAATAGTGGAATAGTACACCATAAACAACTTGACCCTTCATATTATCAAAAGTTGGTTTGGAGAGATCGGGATTGGATAGTAGTTGTTATTCGAAAACCACTTCGAACCAACGTAAGCGTTCGAATTGGAAATACTAAAATCAAGGTCCAAAAATGAAGAGTTTGAAGTGCAAGGGCTATTTGCTACTAACCCTTAGGATGATTCCAAAATAGGTGTAGTGGAAATAGTGCCTTCGGTTCGTTCTTCTCCTAAACGACTGTATGGATGAATGCTGACATTGTTTCAACATCTAGAAGATAATGTTAGCATTCCAAGAGGGAAGTGCTATATGTAAAATGGTAAAGACGTAGCCTCAGGCCTCATCAACCGGGAACGACTAAAACAGTGAAGAGGCAGCAAGGATAGGTGGGTCGCTCCCATTAGGGTATGATCACTCCCATCTAGATATCTACTTGTGTATGCTTCGGTACAATTGCAGATCCCAACCGATGGGTGATCATATTCGGTACTATCCAGTAAAGGGTAGGCCGGTATTATGTTGGCAGCGGTCGATAGGTTCAACCTCGGTACACAAATCTAGAGGTGTACTATGATGGGCGGTACCCTAGTAGCCCAGTCATTGTATGGAATCCATTTCCCAATAAGTACCGTACAGACTTAGTTGTACCCAGATATGTTGAAATGTGAGATGCAAGAATTTCAGCTATGTTTTATTTTACTTGAAAAACCTAGCATTATGATAATATCACCGAAAGTTTTATAAAAGTATTTTGGTTATTGTAAGGTAAAAACCCGTCCGTATTTATGTGCGGTGTGGTCTTACGAGACACCGTTGATTTTCAAAGTGTTTTATAAAAGTAAAAAATTAAGTTGTTTTGAGTTTACTTACTCCAATCCAATGTATGACCCGAAGTTTATTTTCTTTTCTCTAAACTCTTGGATACTCAAATTTGTATAAGTAGCCAAGTGATCTAGGTTTCTCATGGAAGCATTTTGGAGGAGTTGGAGCAGGTGGCTTCATCGTTAGCTAATTATTTCTATTTTCGCTGTGTATGTATGTATGATCTATGTATTTTGTAGGGACGGGCAATTATAACTATCCCAATTTGGAGCTTGAATACATTGAATTTGATGTAATATTATGGAAGTGGCTATGTAATTTCCTATATTATCCATTATATATTGTTCTGATTCATGGTGAGATTCTACGATTGTTGAGTTCCTTTTATCTTTCTTTTTCTTCTACCCTTAATAGCTTGTCTTTCGGTGTAAGAAAGACGGTTTGTTACAAGGCTCACTTCACTTTTTGGGCCAAGCCAGTAGTTAGGGAAGGTAGGTGTTAACGCTAAAAAGTGAACGCTAACACCCGGTGTGTGTAATAAAGTCGTGAAAGCACCACCCGTTGGCACGGTAACAGAATACAAGCTGAAAATAGCAGTAAAACGGTAAAAAGACAACAGATTTATAGTGGTTCGACCCGTAATTGGATCTACGTCCACTTTATAGTCTTTTATTACTGATTCGGTTACAATTCGATACAATACACTTATGACAACAATACAGTTTGATCGAATAGACAATCTCGACTACTAGCTCAAACTTCGATGATGAAACTTGATGAATCCGTGTTGGATGTAGGAAATTCCTCTCGAAGCTTGTTGTAGTGTCTCGAATATCTGGAGATCTTCAATTGTGGAATGAGTTGAGAGCTCGGCAGAGTAACGACGCTTGAAGAAATGATCGGCCCAAAGTCCTCTTCATGTTGGAAGTGGTGGTCTATTTATAGGAGTCAAATTCTGAACAGAAGTTTCTGCCAAGTCATGAGTCATGGCCGACTTAAGATAAGTCGTGACTCGTGGTTGACTTAAGGTAACTCGTGGGCGATTTACTGAATTCAGTTCGTGGCTTGGTAGGAGTTAAGTCTTAGATCGTGGTTGACTTATAATAAATCATAAGTCGTGGCCGACTTATCAGATCAAAGTGGTATAGGCGCAAGCACTGGACTTTAACCTGATAGCTTTTAGGTCGTGGACGACTTAAGCTAAGTCTTGAGTTCCTTAAGTCGTAAGTCGTCTTGGTTGGTAACTCCTTACAGTAGTTAGGTCGGAGCTTCCTTAAGTCATAGATTTTCCTTAACTCGCAAACTGTTAAGTCGGAGACCCCCTTAAGTCGTAGCTTTTCCTTAACTCGCAAACTGTTAAGTCGGAGAACCCCTTAAGTCGTAGGCCTGCTAACTCGTAGGTCCCTTCAGCAGTTAGGTCGTTAGCACTTTTAAGTCACTAAGTCGTAAGTCCTCTGAGTAGTTAAGTCGCAGATCCTCTTAAGTCGTAGACCGTTAAGACCACTTAGGTCGTAGGTTGCTAGCTTTTAAACTCGTTAGGTCGTGACATAACTTAAGTCATTCACTTTGTTAACTCGTAGGTCGTTGATAATGTTAACTCGTTAAGTCGTCTGGGCCATGAGTCGTAGGTCGTGAAGCTTTTAAGTCGTACACTTACTGAGTCGTACACTTTTTGAGTCGAAGAAAATTAAGGGTTAACATTTGCCTCTCGAAGTACACGCCTAAGTCGTAGGTCGTGTGCTTCGACTTATCTTAACTTGTGTGTGCCTTTTCGTGTTCCACTGCCCCGAGGTATAAAAAGCTTGAGTCATTCCTTCTATTCATTGCCTATCTCCTGAGTCGTATCTGCCATTAATATTCTTCCGAGCTTTCTCAAGGCAATTTTTTCCCTTTCTAACAATCAACCAATTCGACCCTCGATTATTCGTTGTGTAAGTGTTCATGCTTCCTTCTCGATCCTTAATCATCATTAATTCGCGAATTCCCCTCCTTGTACTTAATCCATCCTCTCGTGCAATGTTTTGGGATGATGGAGATGAGGGATCACTGCATTTCAGGTTTAATAATTGATTAGGTTGACGAGGCTTTGGCGATCTGAAATTGGCTTTTGGGTGATTCAATGGTGTGGTGGAATGAGGATAAGGATCATAGTTGATTGAGAGGTTATCGGGTTTGGAGGATAACGGGTTAGGAGAAAAGTCTATGGGTCCAATGGAGTGAGATGTTAGCATGGTCACGGTTTAGTAGCGTCTTGCGAGCTACGACATAAGCCTCATTCGATATAAACCTTGTACGACTTAAGCCTATCACGACATAAGCCTTGTACGACCTAAGCCTGTCACGACATAAGCCTTGAGTCATGGACGACTTAGGACTTAGGGAAATTGCCTCGCTTTAACCTGAAGTCTCTTTCTTCTTTTACACCACTTAACGACTTGAAGTACTTCCGACTCAAGGCATCAACGACGTAAAGTCGAAATGACCTGTCCTGCCTTGCCTTAAAGTCCTTAAGCCGTGGACGAGTTAACATATAAGTCGTTGGCGACTCAAGACTTGTGTTTTGCATGAACTTTGAACTGCTGAACTTTGAATTGCTGCATCTTTTCACAGATCATTCTAACTTGCAAATTAATCAACCTGTTTAATACCACATTTACAAAAAATTGGGACGAATATACTGTCACTGACCGCCCACATCAAATGACAGATTAGCTAATAACAGATAATTGACATAAATAGATTGTGTGAACGAAGTGCTCTAAATCAACAGATTCAAGCAAAGTATTAAAGCAACATTAAAACAGTCAACTGAAAATGACCGGTTTACACTTAATATTGTACCTGAACTTTAAATTAACAAGTCCTGAAATTCGATAATCGATCAATTACCGACTATCTTAATTCCAGTTGTATTTACTTGTTATCTTTACTAGTTTTGCACAACACTTCACACTATTTAGGAAACGTGCACCTTCATATTTGAATATCCAGTTGCTTGTGTAGAATGACTTCTCAACAAGGAGATGTAACAGTCCAGACCGAAGAGTCCACTCCTATTCCAGCTCCTTTAGTCAATCCCCCAGAAAGAGCTTCTACCACTCTATCGTACAGGGTTTTTTGGCAATTGTGCACTCAGTTTGGCATTGCTGAAGCTGATGCCATCCTCCCTGAGAAGAATAACACTGCTGATGTAGCGCCTCCTGGCTTTGTAGCAGTGAATCGACAGATGTGCCTTAGTGGAGCCGTTCCACCTTTCAATAACTTTCTCCAGCATCTTCTCTGACAACTGGCCATTTCCCCATTTCAGCTACATCCCAATGGCTACGCCATTTTAATGGGGCTATGTGTGCTATTTAGGAGAACTCTCGAGCGACTTCCGAATTTCGACGAGATATGCTACTTGTGCTCTTTCACCAAAACCAAAGATCATCCTTCTATTACTATCGTGAGAAGTGCCAGAAACCGTAAATTGATTGTTGGCCTTCCCGATAGTGCTCACGGGTTCTTGACTCAATTATTTTATGTTCATTGTCCCCCGGGATTCTACGCTGTGTGGAGGGAAGGAAGTAAGATTATCTATCTTTACTTCTTCTATTTTTTGAGTTTTTGTGAAGTATGAATCATCAAGTGTTAACTTTGCTTTCTCATTTCAGTGCTTCCCCCTCCTTCTAGGAATCTTAGCAACAAGCAAACTCTAGAGAAGCTTATGGCTGTACCGATTGAAGAGCGGGACGCAAAATTTTTGTTGAAAGACGAATTTCTTCATCAGTTCAGACTTCTTCATTCTTCTCGCTCTACTCAGCCTCACGAAGTTCCCAACTCTCCTTCGAAGGCAGCAAATGCCACACTTTCTATTGAAGACCCCACACCGAAGGAAACTGCCACTGGAACTTCACTAGTAAAATGTCCCACACTTACCGATGTTGCGGGCCCGTCCAGCAAACTGGCACTTGCCCTAATTATCAAAGAGGAAGAAAATCCTCGAATCTCTGAAAAGTTAGCCGATGTGGAGGCTGAAAAGGAAAGCTCTGTTGGGTACCATGGTGATGACACCTTCGATGGCTTAAGTGATATAATGATAACTTCTCGAGAGCTCTTTAAAGATGACATAACTAAAGCCACTTCTCCTGTAACAGAAGCAACATCTACTTTGCAGCAAACTTTGTCGGCTCAAGAATCAACTCCCGTTTCTCAATCTGCTATTACTCCCCAACCAAAGAGTGGTTTGTAGTTTGACGCGCGTAGTTCGCACATCACACACTCTTAGGATGCTTAGCACTTATATGCACTTAGCCTCCTTAACTTGAAGATTTCTAAGACTTGTCTTTTCTTCAATTTCAGGTTCTACAATGGGGCGAACTGGCTCGTATTATGACAACTTTCGGCGCTACGGAGGGCGCGATTCTTACGATTATGGACGTTATCTTCCCACTCGCAAAGAATCTGACGAAGAGCGTGCAGCTAGAAAAGCTCAAGAAAGGCGTGCTTACGAAGAGCAGCAAAGAAGGAGGGATGATGACTCCCATAAAAGAAAGTATCATGATGATAAAGGGAAGAAGCATGCTACCGATGACCCGAGTAAACGGGTTAAACTTGATGAAAAGGACGCGTCTGAAATTTCTGAGAAAACTGACGCTCCTATATCTTATAATATCCCGGCCGGCTCTCCTCCTTTAAAGAAAACTGACATTCAAGCAATCATCTCAAGGCCACAATATCAAGTTAAAGACGGCCCTCCAACACTTCAGAGCCGATTTCCGAATTGGTGCTTAAAAGGAGTGCGCTTTGACCTGGATTTGGTCCCGATTGATAAGCAAGACATGCTTAAAAGTCTTGACGCAATCAGGCTTAACATTGAGAGGATGTCGCAATGGCAGAAACTTGTCGATGAACTCCAAAGAGTCAATCACATGAATCTTGAAAATATGTTGACTCTGGAGAACGATAAAGCTGAATGGGATAAATGGTGTAAGCAGCATGATGCGGAGATGACGAGCATCGCAGACGACAACGCAAAGCTTGAATCTGAAGTCAAGCGACTTAAGGAAGACCTCGCCTCATCTTCTGCATCGCACACTCAAAAGGAAGAAGTCTTTCAGAAGCAAGTGCAGGACGCACATGCTGCACAAATGGACGCCGAAATGAAGCTTGCAGCTGAGCAGCACATTTCTGAGAAATATCGCACAGAAAATTTTGAGCTGCGGGGAACAATTATGTCCCAAAATGCGGAGATTGAGATGCTGAAAGCTAAGCTTCTTAAGTTTGAGAAGGAGCGTGATGACGCGATTGCTGGACAAGTTGTGGCCGAAGAGTCTCACGAAGCCACTAAAGCTAGCATCGATTCTACTCTATTTGACTTTTATATGCACAGCGTTCTGGGCCGCGGCAGTCTTTCGTTCTTGGCCCCCAAATACGAGATTACATTGGCCGATGTTTGGGAGGCCGTAGTTGACACATTTGCTAGCTATGCAGAGGCAGACCTTGCAGCGCTTTATCTGAATGATGAAGCACGTGATGCGCTTGCTAGAGGCAAAGAGCAACTTGCCAAAGCTAGAGCCGGGACAGTGGCAGAGGAGCATCCAGAAAAGAAAGTATCTCTAACTGCCCCTGTCCACACTTCGACTTTGACCGATGTTGATATCATCGGTTTTAGCTCTCACTCTCCACCTGCTGCAAAAGATGTCGAAGATAAACCCGATACTTCCGAGACTCCTCTTACCCAAATTAAAGAGAAGAGCCAAGAAGAAACTGAGGCTGATAAATTTGAAATTGATTTGTCCAGACCGATCTCTCCAGGTAACTTCAAGTCAAATCTGGCTCAAGTGGATTATTCATTTGATTCAATTTATTTGGATGAATTTCTCGCTTATTACTTAAGTCCTCGTGATCCAATATCTTCTCTTTTTTCGGAGAACACTAATTTTGACTTCTTTCCTTCTGTAGCAGAAGTACCGAAAGTTGCGCCAACTTCTCCTTTTTTGGCTGCCGCTCCCTCTTCTTCTCAAGTTACTCCTCTTCCAGCTTCTCAACCGGGATCGCAAGAAGAGAAAATAGAAGCCCTCAAAGACTTGGATGATCCGGTTGTTTCGCAGGAGCAAAAGGCTGTGGAACTTGAAGGAGGCGAGAAGACTCCGGAGCAGTCTCTCGATGATGACACGAAACTTTCCACATTTCTTACTACTCCTGGAAGTGAGTCTTCCTCGAGAAGGAAAGGGAAGCGTGCCATGAAGAAGAAGAAGAAGAGCGCTTCGGTTGAGGAAGAAAATGTTGAAAAAGACCCAACTACTCCTCCTTCTCTATCTCGTCCACGCTGGATTCCGAAACTGGTCTTCAAACCAGGCAAGGATACCAAGGGTGGGAAGAAGGAGTAATAAACTGGGCTTCTTGTCTTACATTTTGCTTGTATCGACCGGAGATTGTGCGGGTACCGGTCCCCGCTTTTTTTTGTAATCTGCACAATGTAAAAATTTCTCATAGTATTGAATAAAATAGATATTTTACTTGTACAAATTCTTGTGTATGTGAGAATGCATTTGTTTCTCATTTTTTAGTGTAGAATAAACGATTCCTTTTACTTGTACAAACTTTTCTGTCTGTGTTTGAGAATGCATTTATTCCACATCTATTTTCTGTGATATTGCAATGAACTTGTGGTATGTTGCTTGCATGTTACTTTTATTAATATAATTGAATTGTATAGTATTGCCCCCATATCACAAGTGCATTGCAACATTTCTAGCTTTTACAAGACTGATACTGTTATTTCAGAGAATAACTATTCCACTTTTAATTGAAGAATCATTCTTCTTTTAATAGATCATATCTCGTGTTTGGAGAAATTTTTACTTTCTCTTTCTTTCTGAAGAGCACTTCAACTTTCGGGGATGATCACTTTCATTTGTTAAAAAGTGGATTTTCCTATGCAGTGAAGTGAACTTTCTGAAGAATTTTTTTTTTTGATTTGTTTAGTGCTTCCGAAGAAGGCTTTGTTTTTATGCCTCCGAAGAGGGCTTATGTCTGGTACTTCAAGCATGGTGAAGTATGCCTCCGAAGAGGTTTTTGGGTCTCCGAAGAGAAGCGATTTTGGTCTCCAAAGAGAAGCGATTTTGGTCTCCGAAGAGAGGCGATTTTGGTCTTCGAGGAGAAGCAATTTGGCATTTCAGCTTTGGTGAAGTGGGCCTCCGAAGAGGAGCATTTTACACTTCTACACTGGAGAAATGTGCCTCCGAAGAGGGCTTTTTATCATTTCAGCTCTGGTGAAGTGGGCCTTCGAAGAGGAGCATTTTGCACTTCTACACTGGAGAAATGTGCCTCCGAAGAGGGCTTTTTATCATTTCAGCTCTGGTGAAGTGGGCCTCCGGAGAGGAGCATTTTGCACTTCTACACTGGAGAAATGTGCCTCCGAAGAGGGCTTTTTATCATTTCAGCTCTGGTGAAGTGGGCCTCCGAAGAGGAGCATTTTGCACTTCTACACTGGAGAAATGTGCCTCCGAAGAGGGCTTTTTCGGCTTCCGGAGAGGAGCCTTGGTGGATTGGTGTGCCAGGAGGGTTGTGTCTCAGAGGCGATTGGATCCACGGGACGGACACAAGCTGTCTGATCGGATCCATCACGATCAGTTAGCAAGGGTCCTGTTCCTTCTGCTTGGGAAGGTGTCCCTTTTGTGAATCTACCGGCCTTCTTATTGAGAGGCATACCTCCTTTTGGCTGCTTCTATGTTTGCCGGCCCATGTTTCCTCATCATCTGCTAATCAGCGATCCTTTATTATTGTTTCCAAGCGCGTTTTCCTTTCTTTTGCAAGTAAATTGCTTTATCCGAAGAAGTAGACTTCACTGTTAAGTGACCCCACCGGGTAAACACAAGTTACTTGGTTGGATGTCTTTTTATATTGACGACCGCAACCAGTTAACAAGTGCTTGACACAGTGGCGTCGCCAATTTTTTATGTGAAGTTCCTCTTGTATGGATTTGAGTCTGGAATTTTTGCTGCTTGGTATTTGCTTAATAAGTGATTTGTAGGGCTCGCTTGGCTTTACGATGGGTGAGCTTCGCTTTAAAGACCTGCAATATTAGATCGATATTTTAGCAATACATTTAGAGTATTTACACATCGAAATATAACAGGCATTTTTAACAGAAAACACAGAATTCATAGTTTTTTCACCAATCAATCATACTGATTTCTCAGCGGTTTACAATGCAAAAGTTACACATCCATTATCATTTTACAAATTTAAGCAATGCTGTTAAGTAAAAAATGGATGCTAGTGATTGTTGTTTCAGAATCTCCGGGCTGACTTTCCATTTGCACTAGATTCATAGCTTCGGATTTATATGCCAGAGAAAGTGAAAGATGCCCCAGTTGCAGTTTTGTGGACAATTATCAGCCGTCCCAACTTCTGCCTGCTGGGTGTGAACCTCCTGTGACAACATTAATGACAAGCTTTTTCTGAATCTTGTACTGCAGCGTTGTTGCGAGAATCATATTGATGGGTAGGATATTGTTGACCCCGAGTGGATGAGGTTGGATCGACTCCGCTTCTCTTAACGTATTGTTGGAGTTTACCCTACGCCAGCAATTCATCAATCACATTTTTTAACTGGCGACATTGGTCAGTGTCATGGCCAGGTTGATTGTGAAATTGGCAGAATTTTCCATTACGCACTGCACCTCTCTTCATCTCAGGTGGCTTAGGATACCTGACAACATCCTTTGTTGCGAAAAAGATATTTCTTGGTGTATCAGTTAAAGGAGTAAAATCTGAAAGATCGAAGTGGCGGAGTTTCTTCTCATTCCCCTAATTCTTTCCTCCGTCATTTTCCCTTTTCTGATTCTCAGAATTTCTTTTGTTAGAAGCAAGATCATTATTGTTGTCCTTGGCAACTAATACTTTTGCTGAGGCGGAAAGGCTTTCCAGGCGCATGAATTCATCGGCCTTTTTATATAACTTCTCAAGGGAATTTGGTTCCTTCATTTTTAGCCATTTTCCAAATTCACTCGATTTATTGATGGCTCGCACCAAGTAGGTCAGGATCATACGCGGTTCTACATTGTCCACTTCGGCTACAGCTATATTGAAACGGCTTAAAAAAGATTTGATTGATTCTCCGGGAGCTTGTTCAAGACTAGACAGTGACATTATATCCTTAGCTTTTGAAGCATACAATCTGAACTGCTCTTTAAACTTTTGCGTCAAGTCAGAGAATTGATCTATTGACCGAATTGGAAGCTTTGTGAACCAAAGTAAGGCCACACCTTCCAAGTACACTGGAAAGTATCGACACTTAATCTCATCTGACGCTCTTGCACCGGTCATATGCCAATCATACTTGTATAGGAAATGATTAGGGTCACTCGTTCCCCTATAGGCTTGGATAGTAGGAGGTGCAAATTTCCTTGGAAATTCCGCTCTCAGAATCTTTTCATTAAACGGAGTTCTGCTTGGTGCAAATCCCCAGTCACTCTCATTCTCTTCCCTCTGCATGCTCTCTTTCATGATGCGGCCAACCATTTCGGATAGGTACTCTTTATTGTTCAGAGACATCTCCGGACAAGCATCAGTCCTCCTCTCTGCAGCTTGCCTGTCAACATGTTCATGATAAGTTGGCTGCGGCATAGAACCCTCAGCTTGGAAAGGTGGCATTTCAGGAAAGGTCGTTTGATGGTTTTCTGGTTGACGATTTGCCCCGAGCAGAGCAGCTAATATATCCATCATCAAAGCGTTTTGAGCTTCAATTTGTTGGTATAATCCAGAAACTGCGTCATCCAATTCAGCCCTGGTGACTCCAACGGTAGGAGTTGCTTGGTCTGCTGTTGGGGAAGCGGAAGTCCCTTCATGAGCATTTCTGGATCTGATAGGTCTACCTCTTCTTCCAGGAGCCATTATTTCGGATCAACTTCTGGTTTTTAAGAGTGGGTCTTTTTATGAGTCTTTGCAAAGCAACGGTGAAAATCTTACTGAGTTCAATTCTCAGTGAAAGCACCAAAATGTTAACGCTAAAAAGTGAACGCTAACACCCGGTGTGTGTAATAAAGTCGTGAAAGCACCACCCGTTGGTACGGGAACAGAATACAAGCTGAAAATAGCAGTAAAACGGTAAAAAGACAACAGATTTATAGTGGTTCGACCCGTAATTGGATCTATGTCCACTTTATAGTCCTTTATTACTAATTCGGTTAAAATTCGATACAATACACTTATGACAACAATACAGTTTGATCGAATAGACAATCTCGACTACTAGCTCAAACTTCGATGATGAAACTTGATGAATCCGTGTTGGATGTAGGAAATTCCTCTCGAAGATTGTTGTAGTGTCTCGAATATCTGGAGATCTTCAATTGTGGAATGAGTTGAGAGCTCGGCAGAGTAACGACGCTTGAAGAAATGATCGGCCCAAAGTCCTCTTCATGTTGAAAGTGGTGGTCTATTTATAGGAGTCAAATTCTGAACAGAAGTTTCTGCCAAGTCATGAGTCGTGGCCGACTTAAGATAAGTCGTGACTCGTGGTTGACTTTAGGTAACTCGTGGGCGATTTACTGAATTCAGTTCGTGGCTTGGTAGGAGTTAAGTCTTAGATCGTGGTCGACTTATAATAAATCATAAGTCGTGGCCGACTTATCAGATCAAAGTGGTATAGGCACAGGCACTGGACTTTAACCTGCTAGCTTTTAGGTCGTGGACGACTTAAGCTAAGTCTTGAGTTCCTTAAGTCGTCAGTCGTCTTGGTTGGTAACTCCTTACAGTAGTTAGGTCGGAGCTTCCTTAAGTCGTAGATTTTCCTTAACTCGCAAATTGTTAAGTCGGAGACCCCCTTAAGTCGTAGATTTTCCTTAACTCGCAAACTATTAAGTCGGAAACCCCCTTAAGTCGAAGGCCTGCTAACTCGTAGGTCCCTTCAGCAGTTAGGTCGTTAGCTCTTTTAAGTCACTAAGTCGTAAGTCCTCTGAGTAGTTAAGTCGCAGATCCTCTTAAGTCGTAGACCGTTAAGACCACTTAGGTCGTAGGTCGCTAGCTTTTAAACTCGTTAGGTCGTGACATAACTTAAGTCGTTCACTTATTAACTCGTTGTTCGTTGATAGTGTTAACTCGTTAAGTCGTCTGGGCCATGAGTCGTAGGTCGTGAAGCTTTTAAGTCGTACATTTACTGAGTCGTACACTTTTTGAGTCGAAGAAAATTAAGGGTTAACAGCAGGGTACTTTATTACCCAAACCCAAGCGTAGACACTACTTCTCTAGACCCTCTACTAAATTGGTAAGATTAATTGGTTAGCCCTAAGACGACTAATTAAGACCGCATAGACTATTTGGTTCTGATACCATTGAAGGAACCGTGCCAGTCAGAAGTGGATGAAATAGGTAGATTTAAAAAAAATTCCTATTTTAAATCTATAGGCCTATGAAGTCTAAAGAGATTTTAGATCCAATATAAAATATGCTTTAAATAAAATCTTTATTTTATTTAACTAATTTAAAAGAGTTGGAACTTGATATAAATTTAAATATATGAGTGTATCAAATACACCCATGTGTGTAACAGATACTTTTTAAAGTTGATTTAGAAAAGTAGATCTTTCGTTTCTTTCTCTAAAACTTATGGAATCAATTGAGGAATGCTACAGTTTTATATGGATAGAGAAACCTTTTCATTTCTCTCTCTCTCTCTATTTAGATTAATAATTTGTTAAATATGATTGATGATCAGTTTAAACATGGCATGAAATGTGAGTAAATCAATATATATATATATATATATATTTCTAGTCTATATTATGTAAGTGCAATAATTAAGAAGTGTTTATAGTAAATGTTTCCTTCATATGTGCCTTTGTTGTCCATTAATATATTTAAAATACATATACATACATACATAAATACATACATACATATATATATAATAAAAGTTATATACATATACATATATTTACATGCATATAAATATGTTAAATTAAATTTCACTATTTCATAAGTTTGAAGAAAAAAACGTCAATTTTTAATCCGGTTCCAAAGTTAAGAAGGATTTAAGACTAATATTATGGTTTTACATAAAAGTCAACTTATAAATCTTAAGTAAAATTGATATATATGTATATACATACACAGACACACATATACCAAACATTGTAAATTATGTTTCAAACCTAAAACAACATGTATGTGCATAAAATTTGTAAAATCTAATACATGCTTTGAAAATTAAAGTAACAAATAAAGTAAAACTTTAATTTAAAAGGAAATCAAATGATTGGTGATATTTACATAAAAGTCCAGGTATAATTATTTAATAATTCCTTTCTGTAAAACAACTTTCAAAATATGCAATAAGCAAAAGGTTATATTCCAAACAAAAAAATACAAAACATATGTATAAAATTTGCAAAATGATTTTAAATAGAAAACACATGCAGTTTATTCATATGTGTATACACTACAGCCACACTGAAATTCGAACACTTCATCTTCGAATATAGAAACATTTTGAAATATAGTTTAGCGTTATAAATGGTATTTTATAAATTTATTAAATATCATTTAATTAATGAATAGTGATAAGAAACTTGTTTTTGAAAATAGTTTATAAAAATATATTCTACGAAGAAAAATCGATAATATGACCGAAAATCGATTTATCGGGAAACAGCTTTTTAATCGATATAAGTTGTTCGAACTCTTTTGCACTTACCTAATGATCAAATGAACATATTAAAAACTAATTAACACACTTCTCTTCATAACTAAATGGAAGGTTCTAGAAGCTTTCAAGTGGATAAGTGATATTATCATGTTAGGGGTATAAGTGTAAATTTGCTAAATGAAGTGATGTAAAGGAGATGTGATGGGGGTGAGCCTTCCATTACTTGAAAGGAGGGTAAGAACAAAGCTAAAGAGAACCATTCTTGGGCATACACAAGGAGTGGCATGCCCTTGATAATAATTCACAAATTCATAAACGAAACCCAAATTATTTTCATGTCTTCCTCTTCATAATTTCCTAAAGCAAAATAACTACAAAACATATCCAAATCAACTAAAAATTGATGTGGAGCCTTGGGACAATATTACAACACCTATACCTAGTTTGGTTTGGAATAAGCAAAGCACAACTCTCACCATCTACATAGATCGTGTACTTCTAGTGGGGTTTTGGACAAAAAGAAGATTAAAGCAAAGAGGAGGAAGGGAAAGAAAGGCGTTGCAAGGGTGAGGTTGGAAATGGGTTGCTTGGACTTGGTTCTTTGTTTGCTTAATGGTGAGCTAACTCACCACTTTGATTGAAAATATAACTCATATATCTTAGTGTTCGATTGTGTTTAAGTTTGAATTTATAGTGGCATATATTGAAACTTCTGTTTTTATTCTTGCTTTGAAAGAAAATAGCATATGTACGGACTTAAACGACCCTGAATGGACTTGTATTACATATGGTATAACCTTGAAACAAAGCATATAGGTTGTAGTTGAACTTTGGGTTAGATTGAACTTGGATTTGAAAGTGCACTTATAGCGATAGCCACTATGGATGCACTTCGGAATTACCTTGTTTTTGGTTATTTCTATGGAACTTTATAGAGAGATCCTTAGGGGTTTCACCCATATTTATAATGTGTTATATGTATGTTTGTTTCCATAAAAGTTTTGGATAGTAAAAAGTTAAGTAACATCTCAAAAGGCGACCAAAAATTCATTTGTGCAAAACTGCCTAGTTTAGCCAAGATTTTTGGACTTTAAAGGTTTGAAAAGATATTTAAAATTAAGTATTTTATTTCATTCTTTTTTATAAGTATTTACTAAATAATATTAGATTTTTTCAAAAATTGGTTTGAGATATTTATGAATTTTTTAGGAATTCAATGTAATTTTTAAAGACGAGGTTTTTATAATGAAAACTTGTTTTTCCAAGTTTTTAAGAAAATTATAAAATTGTTATTTTCAATAATATTTTAAGAAAATATTTTAAAACCTATTATAAAGCATTTGAAAAGAATTTTTCAGTGTATATATTTTTTATAAAATAGGTTGACTATTTTATCTTATGTAATAAATATCTTCTAAAAATGGTTTATTTAATATCCAGTTTTATAAATAAATTACTATACATCTATATCATTTTAAAAAGTGTTTTAAAAGTACAAACAAAGGTTTCGAAAGGGATGAGAAATTGCTTAATGTCCACATGGTTAATTGTTTAATTACTAGTTTGAAAGGTAATTAAATATACTTAACACTAAAAGCCGACGAAGTATGCTTATATATTTGTGAGAGTTAAGATTGATGTTCGAGTAGAGACATGAGCAAGAGAGCTCTAACCTATCGGCTTTCCTCTTGACCGAGGAATAGTTAAGTCGGGAATGTACAAAATGTGTTTATCGTGTCGATTACTTACTTGCTTATGGAAATCATTGATACTATACTTAACATTAAAAGTCGACGAGGTAGGCTTATCTATTTGTGAAATTCAAGAATCTAGTGTCTAGGTAAGGCTTTGATGCAATAAGTGCTCTAACGTATCTAGCTTCACTGTTGGATGAGGAATAGTTAAGTTGGAATGTCGTAAACGAGTTAAGTATACGAATATTGATTTGCATAAACAATTTTTTGACTAGATTGTTGATTAGTCAACTATTAAACTTGACCAAATATGACTTAAGAAGCATCAAAAGGCTTCGCGATTTCATACCAATGAGAATTCCCGGGGAGGTGTATTGGTATGATTGCCTCTAGCTTTTACTTATGAAATTACCGGAATTGGGTTAACCGAAAATTCATCGATTGATTTTGAAGAGTCCGAGATTGGAACTGTTTTATTTACTGAATACCACTTCAAAACTAGCATACGATTTTTATTTTTTAGAAGCAGTTGCATAGAGAATCTATGTAGATATTCGAGATCTATTTAACATACTTAAATCCATGTAGTGATCCATGATCTTTTCGAGATAATGGAATCCATTTGGGGATTCGTGTCTTGTTCGAGTGATGAATACTCGTGTGCAAGATGTTGAACGTAACCTCAACATCGGAATAACTAAAGATAGAGTAAGATGAAAAATCTAGGGTTTGGCTAATCCATATTAGTGTATTGTAAACTCCATATCTATAGTATGCTTATCGATATATTGGTATCGAGAGTTGACGATATTTGGTTCCCTATTGTTCATGTTTATGTTTGGGCATGGGCCTTTGTGTTTACCCTATGATATCAAGAGATATACGATGTTTGGAAGGTGTTTTCTGATCCTTGTTCATGGAGATTGGATTTCGGCTTGACCAAAGGGGTCTCCATAGAAAATCCACTATGTGAACGTACCTTAGCGGTTTTGATTATACTTTAAATATGTTGTGGTGTGAAGCACCACAAATTTTTGATATGATTTATATTCTACATGCTAGACATTACATATCCTATCACCATATTAAACTTAATGAGTGGTTGGTTTATTTTGGGGAAAACCGTTATGGGAGTCTGTACGGTCTCAATATTTACTGCTACATATTACATATTTCTCGGGTTTTCTCATATAGACTTATTTCTGATGCTTGGTTTTTGTTTTCCCTGAATTCCTCACATACTCTTTCGAGTAGGTTGAGTATAGCAGGTTTTACTTTGGAAGCTTCAGAGTTCAGGAGAAGAGTTGTTTATCTATCTATTTCTATTTCTGTTGTTTCGTATTAGATTTCTATATATCAGCATTATGAGGACAGGCAGTTATAACTATCCAGACTGATGATAGCTCTCAAGTTTTGTAACTCTAAAATTCCTATATTCAGAGTAATCCTTTGTACTGTTCTTTCGATACTATATGTTATCATTTCGCTGTGAGATTATGATGTTGTGTTTTTACTTTCTTATTCTATTCTATTTTTTTCAATTTACCATAACTTTCTATCTTTCCAATACTTGGCTGTTCGGCACACGAATAACGTGGATGTATTTAGCGTCGACATTTAAGGGTCGAAAAGTTGGGCCTTTTCATTTGGTGTTGGATCGAGCACAAGGTTGAGCAAACACTTTGGCTTTGGTTGGGTAGGGTTCATTAGAGATAGGATAAGCAACACCCTAGAATGAGTCAAGTGTGTTATATATAAGAGAGCATATTTGTATTTTTCTATAAACCTATACCCCATTTTTGAGCTTTTCCTTAGGAATAATCTCTTTCTTTGAAACTAATTTAGCCTTTTATATCCTAAATATGTTACACCATGTTCAGGTAGTACAAATCGTGAGTATTAGGGCTACCAAGGCTTGAGGAGGTAAAGGTGGTTGGGGTAGTGCAGTCACAAATGGCGGAGATCGAGCATAGAGGAATGTTGCTCTAGTTGAGGAGCCAAGGGTGGATATTATAGAGGAGGTCGTGCAAGTTAGGCCTCAAGTGAATTTTGCTACGCTCTACTGTGATTTTGAAAGGCAAGGAGGTAAGTGGTTTAGTGGTACGGAGATGATCATAGAATTCCAGACTTGGATCAAATTATGTGATCGGATATTCACGGATATGGAGCTAGATGACACGATGAAGCGTCGGTTGGCGTCGCGACATCTGACGGACGCTGCCATGGATTGGTGGAGTTCTAACACTATTAATGTCCAAGAGAATGACTTCTATTATTCCCAATTTAAAGAGGAATTTGAGATGAAGTTTTTCCGAGAAGCCGGGAAGACTTTGTTATTTAGGAGCTTCCTCAACTTAAAGTAGAGGGCCATGACATTGGCGGAGTATGGTAACTGATTCATGTATTATCTTGGTTTAGGCTTGGTTTAGTCGATACGCCATTGAAGAGAAATGAGATCTTCATCGCAGGGGTGCTTCCAGAATTTAAGGGTCACATGAAAAATCACATCTTAGGGTCTAAACTTAGTGAACATGGGGTTGAGGTTTGATAGCCTAGCACCAAAGCCGTCTATTCTAGCACAAGTTGGGAACAACAAGCGGAAGTTTTAATCGCCTAGAGATATTTCTGGTTTAGCCTATCACAAGTTTGGAAAGAAGGGGCATTTTGCTAGGAGCTATACATCGGTTGGGGAGGACAGGTGGCAAAAGTGCCATTGGTTAAGGCACATATTGCTAGGGTACCCAAGTTAGAACCATAGATGGCCATGGCACAATTTGCACCAAGGTGCTGCTATAATTGCCACCAACCCGATCATCTAGTTAAAGACTGTTCGATGCTTCATTAGGGAGAGCAGCCTAGATTTTTTGCACTTACTTCGACACCTACTACTTTTGCAGCAGCAAAAAGGAAGCAAGTATTGGAAGGTATTCTATCTATTTTTGGTATTCCCGTTCGTGTCTTATTTAATACTCGTGCTTCTCTTAGTTTCATATCTCATATTCTTGTAAACAGATTGAAACTAGAACCAGTTATAGCTTCAGATTCTATTTATGTGTTGAATCCTATAAGGGGCTCGGCAAATCTTATTATGGTTTGTTTAGGAATTTCTATTTCTTGTTTTGACCAACTCTTTCCTTGCGATATGTATGTTAAGGATTTTATAGGTTTTGATGTTTTGATTGGATGGATTGGTTATCGTGGAATAGCATAGCCTTGGATTGTGATAAGTGGACCATGTTATTGAAGAAGGGATATAAGTTCATACATTACATTGTAAAGAGAATAGCTCGCTTATGACTCGTTTCCTTTATTCTCTTAATGTGGCGAAGGAGATTTGGGTTATATCCCTATTATCCTGGAATATGCAGATGTCTTCGAAGAGACGTTAGGTTTACCACCTCATCAGGAGAAAGAATTCTGCATTGATTTAGTGAAGGATGCAAGGCCTATCATGTTACTTGTTCGTAGACTTACACCAAAGGAGAGGTTAGAGCTAACAAATTAGGTTAGTGGTATGTTTTAGAAGGGTATGATCCGACTAAGTCTTTCAAGTTGGGGGGCGCCTATTGCATTTGCTACGAAGGCGGATGGTTTCCTAAGACTGTATATAGATTATCATGAGCTCAACTAACGAACTATGAGGAACAATTATCCTTGCCTAGGATAGAGGACTTATTCGGTCAGCTTCATGAAGCTCGAGTAGTTTCTCAACTTGGTCTTGCTATAGGATTCCATCAGTTGATGATGGGGAAGGGGAGTGTACCCTTGATAGCTTTTAGATTCGACCAGTTTTATAAGTAGTTAGTTTTGCCATTCGGCCTAACTAATGCTCTAGCATATTTCATAAACTTAATGAATCGAGTTTTCCAAGATGTGTTAAATAAGTTTGTCTTATATTTATCGATGATATTTAGGTCTATCCAAGAACAAGGTGGAACATTCGCGCCATCTGAGGATCGTACTAGAAAAATTAAGAGAACATGTTTTGAAAGCTAAGTTCTCAAAGTGTCTCTTTTGGCATTCGAAAGTTAGGTTCTTAGGTCATGTTGTTTCAGCGGATGGTATTTCCTTTGATCCTGCTAAGGTTGTTGCTATTCAGGACTAAAAGAGGCTAGAAAGCACAACTGATATTAGGAGCATATTGTCTCTAGTAGGTTATTATGGGAGATTCATACATGATTTACCGAAGGTTGCCTCTCGCTCAATGAATTTGACGAAGAAAGATGTCAAATTTGTGTGGACGAGTGGATACAAGCAAGTATCTTAGAGCTAAAGGCAAAATTATCTAGTGTGCCTGTTCTTACTGTGCCAAAAAAAGGTGAGGGTTTGACCATTTACACCAATGCATGTGGAATAGGTCTAGGTGTTGTGTTGATGCAGTATGGAAGGGTGATTGCTTATGCAAGTTGGTAGCTCAAACCGCATGAAGCATGGTATGCAACTCATGACTTGGAATTGTTAGCGGTGGTATTTGCATTGAAGATGTGGAGATATCATCTGTTAGGTGAGTGGTTCGAGTTATATACGTACCATAAATTCTTGAAGTATCTCTTCACGAAAAGGGCTTAATCATGAGGTAGCAAAGGTCATTAACGTTTCTTGTGGCCTATGATCTAGACATATTGTATACGTCGGGGAAAGTAAATGTTGTAGCAGATTCTTTAAGTAGAAAGTACGATGTTATGGCTAGCATTTAGTTTCATCCAACATTGATCATTCGTATAGAAGAGAATCGACTTAGAGATCCTCTTATTACTCGAATAGCCAAAGCAATAAGCGAAAATGAGGCTCCGGAGTGGTGGCCGAGATTTGAAGTAGACATCCACGGTTTAGTGAAGATGAATGGAAGGTTCTGTGTTCCCAAGGTTAATGGTGTTAGGCAGGAGGTTCCGATGGAGAGTCATCATTTACGGTTGACGATACACCTAGTGGTCACCAAGATGTATCAAGATATGAGGCTTACTCTCTGGTGGAAAGATATAAAGAGAGACGTTTCTATCTTTATGAACAGGTGTGCCGAATCATAGCAGGTAAAAGGTAGTATTTAGAAGACGACCGGACTGCTTCAACCACTCGAGATTCCTAAGTGAAAATGAGAGCAGATTTCTTTGGACTTCATCGACGGATGGCTTAGATAGAGGAGGGTAACGAAAGTGTGTGGGTTATTGTGGATTGATTGACCAAGAGCTCGCAATTCTTACCTGACTACGAGAACGGGTTCTAGTTTGGCTAAGTTATATGTTAAGGAGATCATCACATTGCACGGTATTCCTTGTGATATCATGAGTGATGGAGATCTAATATTCACAGGCCAGTTCTAAAAGGGTTTTCACATGACATTACAGATTGAGCTTAGTTCTGAAGTGTAGTTCGGTTTGAAAGGGCTGGAAAGTTGGCTCCTTGTTATATAACACCATTTTTGATTCTGCAGATGATTAGTACACTCGCGTATAGAGTTGGGTTACGATTTGGCTATCGGATAAGCTTTATGTATTTCATTTATCACATTTGCATAATGTAACAAACTGTTTTTCCGTACCTTTTGAATCGACAATAAACCACACATGTCCAACTCAAATTGCACGAATAAGCGGATCATTAAGGGTAGAAAGAAAATAAAGACATAACAAAATCTCACACGAATGGAATAACATATATTATTTCAATAATAATCCTTACAGCGGAAAATTTTAAAATACTCAGTTTACTAAACCTCTTAAGCTCTCAAGCTCTCCTCTGGAAACTCCAACCGTCTTCAACTAAACCTGAAACTTTTCGGATCTGACCCGAGTATTAAAAATACCCGGATCAGGCTTGATAAACCAGCATGAGATACTTGAAATTTTAAATGCATAGGTCATGACAATGCTATCAAAAAACCTTTGAAAAGAAGGGTATCTCATAAGACCACGCCCACATA
This sequence comes from Allium fistulosum, assembly GCA_030737815.1. Classification (NCBI taxonomy): domain Eukaryota; kingdom Viridiplantae; phylum Streptophyta; class Magnoliopsida; order Asparagales; family Amaryllidaceae; genus Allium; species Allium fistulosum. The sequence continues at coordinate 1,070,927,142 of CM060904.1, forward strand.
AACACATACAGGTTTTACCTTATGATAACCAAAACACTTTATTACCAAAATACACTTGATACTATTTTTAATGACATTCCTTTGAAAACACTTTTCAAATAAACTTATTCAAATAAGGTATCAATATCTGGACTAAGTCTAAGGTAATATATCTGGACTAGGTCAACGGAATATACCGAACATAATATATGATACCAAAAGGGGTAGCTGAAATGTTTGCAAGTCATTACAGCTATTTTGGGAATACCATCAAAACCGTAAATCTCGTATTGGGATTGGATTTCCAACATGATAGGGAACTAGTGACCTTTTTTCCGATCCACACATAACAAACATAGTTCCCACGATGCCTTAATCGCTTTTCTCAAACTAGTCACTTGGAACTATACTTGTTATACTACCATTGATAACTGATAGTTCCCTGCTTTTCTCAAGCTAACCACTTTATCAAAATGGGGCAATAAATCCCTTGAGGGACGTATCCCCTAAAGGGCTCGACGTATTGGACTCCACCATACATACTCACTTATTCCAAATTTTGTGTCTGTTAGACCACATGGTATAGCATATCATCTTCCGGGATGTGAGGCTAGTGAGGCTACGCTCAATTTCTTCAAAGCCACGCTTTTCATACAAAACCACGCTTTAATCATAACAGGTTCCACTTTGAATGCCACACTGCCATTCCTTTGATTACTATTTGACTCCCACAAGCATACAACCTCTGAGCTTGTATGTCTCAAAGAAGGGTGTTAAGCTAAGAGAAGTTGTCTTCTGCGCCACCAAGCAGATGTACATTTGTAAAAGTCAAACGTTGTGTCTCAGAAATGCAATGTCAAACATTCGTCCATACAAGTTCGTTCTGTGACTGAACGAAACCGAAGGCACTTTACTCGGCCATTACTAGGCGAGAAGCCCTTGCAATCCGAAACCAAATTCAGACGTCTGAAACCAAATTCAGACATCTGGTTGAAAATTTCAGACGTCTGAAATGGTTCTGGAAATAGGAAAAAGGGCCAGAGGCAAAATTCAGACGTTTGAAACAAAATTCAGACGTCTGAAACCAAATTCAGACGTCTGGTTGGAAATTTCAGACGTCTGAAATGGCCCAGGAATTAAAAAAGAGAGGAGAAAAACACATATACTTCCAGAACCTAGGGCCAGACGTCTGGAACTGTTAATTTTGCCTATTTTGGCTGTTTTTGAGTGAATTTCCTATTTAATCAATTTTTGTTGATCCGGATAGTTGTTATTACTTATTATCGACTTTGATGACTTCTTTCTTTGGATTTTTGGGAATATCCATTTTGATGGATTCGGTATCGATTTTTATGGATATGATTCACGTCTTCGAATGTGGATTTTGGTGATTGATTGTTTCTACAATCATTTCTATGATTTGTCACTTTAAAATACAAAGGTTTCTATACTAGTAGTAAATATTCAAATTCTTTCACAAAGATGATTTCAACTCTATTTCTAATACAAAGCTCGTTTAGAAATCCGTTTTCCAATTTATTAGTATATATAAACCTTTACCTCATTCATATGAGAAATCTAATTAAACGGCTTAGTAAAACAAGTGGTATGAAACGCTTGCGTTTACTTCGTCGATTAATTCTTGGACTTGTTTGATTGAACTCTTGTGACAATTTTCGAGTGGAAATCTACAATTTGTTCGTAAATATTTAAGTTAAGCCAGTGGTTATGGGACATGAAGCTAAACTCATTTATTTACTAGCTTAGTGTGGTTCACACTTCTTATTGATCGATGATGATCATTTTGTGATTTAGACAAGCGATGTGCGATGTCTATTTGTTTGTGTGGGGACTAAAAACCCCGTTTGTGGAACTTCGGTTCAAATTTGGCGGGGTAGCGACCCATGGTCTTCGGGCCGTTTATGGAGCTTCGGCTCAAAATTGATGGTTAGCGACCATGGAATAGCATTCCGTTTGTGATACACGTGTTGGTGAGTTTTCATGCTCCCGTTTGTGATAGGCGTCCCCCCTTTTTGTGATTTCTGGATTTCTGGTTGTGATTTCTAGAATTTGCGTTTCACCAATTTTTGTTATTGGCATTGATATGTTTCGTCAATATTTGTATTTTTGTGAATACTTTGAAGAATGTGATTCTTTTTGGTGTTTTGAGATGATTTGAGATATTATATGATTTTTGTTGTTATTTGATGTATACTTGTCACAGTATGGCATTATTGTTATCATACGTTTCTGTCATATCTCTTATCCTATCTCATTTTATCTGATATTTATAGCTAGACTGATCCGTTTATTATTTTCTTCTTAAATAATACTCGGGTCAGACCGAGGTATTTCAGGTGCTCCCGCTTGACTTCTGATCAGGGATTATCATTTGATTTTTGGCTAACTACTTTAGATTAGTAGTTTTTGTTATTATACATTTGAGATATAGACTCCTTGATGTATAATTATTCTTTTCTCTAGCACTTGTATCTATTCTTTTGTGATGCAGTAGATCTTGTTTTACCACTACTTTGATGTACACTTTTATGTGTTATATTCATATCTGTTTCCGCCTTTGTGATATGAATATCTGTGACTGATTTGTGTTATGTTTATTTCTATATTCTTTTCTGAAGTCCACATAGCCACTGTCTGGTAGCTTTGAGTTTGTATTTGATATGTCAGATTTCCTCTAGAAATGAAATGTAAGTTATATTATCTGACATATCGGTACTCGCACAAAGCAATTACACAGATGGTCGCTCCTCAACAGCCTTATTCTTCGCGCTAGTCAACGGCATTACCCCGTAGTGTCCTTGGCTAGCGTGAGTATAGAGGTGGGGCATCACAGCTTGGTATCAGAACCAAACTTCAGAACAATGTAGAATAATCTTGCAAGGATCATTGTCCTAAGTCTTTCTTAGGAATCGTGCCATAGGATTTAATTTGAGTCTTCGTACCGTTTTATCAATCAAGTTTGTCTGATATTCATTCTGTGAATAACCTTTTTCCTCTTCTTTCTTTCTTAAAGAAGAGAAATGGTTAGACCAGGCCGCCCCAGCACCGGTCAATCCAGTGCTACTCCTCAGGACGGAGTATTTATGTCTTCTCAGCAACTTCTAGATCTTATGAAAAATGCTCAAGCTATCAGACCCATTCTAGAGCCCACTCATCCTAAATCTGGGTTTGCACGCTTGTGCAGTGATTACACCAACTTGGGTGGAAAGCCTTTTAAGGGTTCCGAGAGCGTAATAGAAGTCCAAGCTTGGCTTAGAACATGCGATCGCATATTTTCCCGCATGAATCTTATTGATCTACATCGAGTCCAAGTGGCTTCTAGCATGCTCCAAGAAAGAGCATTAGACTGGTATGAGCTTCTGATCTCTAAAATTACTGAAGCGGACCTTACTTGGGAGCAATTCCGGGAAAGGTTCAAGTCGAAATTTATGCCGGAAGCTGAAAAAGTATCTCTAGCTCGATGCTTCATTGACCTTGTTCAAGGTGAATCTTCTATGACGGATTACGTCACTTCTTTCGAATCTCTATCTAAATATATGGTCGAGTATATTAATACCCCATTGAAGAAAAATCAGAGATTTGTCTATGGGTTGAATAAGAACCTCAAAACGCCATTACTTCTGAAATTAGAAGTTTCTTTTGATCAGCTTGTTGATATCGCTCTTCGACTCGAAGAGGCTGATAAAGAAAGTGATGTTGAAGTCAAACAAAACATCAATAAGAAGAGGCCTTTTAAATTCAAGCCTAATCCCAACAAGAAAGGGAAGCAAGCAACTTCGGTAGCAAAGAATCCTACCTCTAGTCGTGGAGAATGTTACAATTGTGGTTCTAAGGACCATTATGCCAACAAGTGCCCAAAGTCTCTTTCTTGCCGCTATTGCAAGAGTTCGGGTCATACTATATCTTTGTGTCCCAAACTTCAAAGCAAGAAGGAAGGCAATCTAAATGTTGTGCAAGCCCCTACTAACACATCTCGTGGTCAAGGTACTTCTCATTATATCCTTGATGGCATTATTACATTTCGTTATTTTCCTATTCGAGTTCTTTTTGATACGGGTGCATCTCACTCTTTTATATCAAAAGAACTTGTTGATGCTTTGTCTTTAAATGTTATTGGCTTGATGACTTCATTAATAATTGTGAATCTGGTTGGTGGGTCCACAACACTCAGTTTACTGTGTAAAGATGTCGAGATTATTTTATATGATTACTCTTTCCGTGCCGATTTGCATGTAATGCGTTACTTAGGCTTCGGAATGATTTTGGGGATGGATTGGCTTAACCGTTATGAAGCCCATATCCAATGTCCTGAGCGGACTATATATCTTCGACATCCTCAATATGTTAAGCAGATTTCTCTTGTTCTGAAAGATTCAGATTCCAATTCGAAAGCGTCCTTGTATTCTCTAAATCCTCATGATGACGATAATGATGATGAGGAAGATGTTATTTCTTTCATTCACATTGTTCGTGAATTTCCTGACATATTTGAGCCCGTATTAGGATTACCACCTAAGTGAGCAATTGAGTTCAGAATTAATCTAATCCCTGGAGCTAAGCCTATTACTCGTCCTTCTTATCGTATGTCCAATAGGGAAAATGAGGGGATGCGTAAACAATTATCCGAATTGGAAGCAAAACAGTTTGTTCGTTCTAGTTCCTCTCCTTGGGGAGCTTCAGCTATTTTTGTGAAGAAATCTGATGGTACACTTAGGCTTTGCGTTGACTACCGCAAGCTTAATGATCTCACCATCAAGAATAAATATCCCTTACCTCGGATTGATGATTTATTCGATAACCTTAGTGGTGCTAAAGTCTTTTCACAGTTAGACTTAGCAACCGGTTTTCATCAGCTCCGTATTGCAGAGGATAGCATTCCTTTGACATCGTTTCGTACTCGTTATGGATCTTATGAATGGCCTGTTATACCATTTGGTTTGACGAATGCTCCAGCTTATTTTGTTGACCTTATGAATCGAGTTTTCAAAGACTTCCTCGATCGATTTGTTCTCATCTTTATAGATGATATGCTTATTTATTCTAAAACCGAGGAAGAGCATGAAAATCATCTTCGAATTGTGTTGGAAACTCTTAGGAGCAACCAATTGAAAGCAAAATTTTCTAAATGCTACTTTTGGCAATCTCGTGTGAAATTTTTGGGGCATATTATTTCTGAATCCGGAATTTCTGTGGATCCTTTAAAGATTGAAGCGATTCAAAATTGGAAGAGACTGGAGAGTGTGACGGAAATTCGTAGCTTCCTTGGATTGGCGGGATATTACCGTCGGTTCATAAAAGACTTTTCTAAAATTTCCGTACCTCTTACTAATTTGACAAAGAAGGGAGTTAAGTACATTTGGTCAGACAAATGTAAAGCTACTTTTTAGAAACTAAAATAACTCCTTTCCGATGCTCCTATTCTTGTGATTCCCGATGGGAACCAAGACTTTATTGTTTATACCGATGCCAGTCGTGTTGGTTTGGGTGCCATTCTCATGCGAAGGGAACGTGTTATTGCCTATGCTTCTAGGCAATTAAAGCCTGCCGAGACTAGATATGCCACTCATGATTTAGAGCTCGCTACTATTGTTTTCGCCCTTAGAATTTGGCGTCATTATCTTTTGGGAGAGAAATTTGTTCTCTACACCGATCATAAATCTTTGAAGTATTTATTTTCTCAAAAGGAACTTAATTTGCGTCAACAACGTTGGCTCGAGTTCTTTGCATCTTATGATCTTGATATTCTTTATACTCCCGGAAAGGGAAATCGTGTTGCCGATGCCCTTAGTCATAAGCAACAAGCGGTTGTTTCCATGATGATATCCGAATGGAATGATCTCGAGACTTTATCCACTTGTGAGATTTGAGATCGTGAATCCAATTCATGTTCATCTCTTGTATTATGTAGCCTTGAGGCTCATCCATCTCTTTTAGACCGCATTCTTGAAGCTCAAAAGCATGATTCCGAATTGGTTTTTCTTAGCTAAAGTTGTAGGGATAAAATTGATATTGAAGTTTTGAAAGACTTTGATATTGATGCTCGTGGCGGTATTCGAAAATTTGGTAGACTTATTGTGCCAAAAATTATTGATCTTCGTAGAGACATTTTAGAAGATTCTCATCGTTCTAAATTTACCATTCATCCCGGTAGTAGTAAAATGTACGCGAATATGAAGCAACTTTATTATTGGATGGAATGAAATCTGATATTGCTAACGTTATTAAGCGTTGCATGACTTGCCAACTCGTGAAGGCCGAGCATCAAAGGCCCGGTGGGTTATTGCAACCATTGAAAATTCCAATAGGGAAGTGGGATCAAATTTCCTTGGACTTTATTGACGGTCTTTCCCGTTCTCGTTCGGGTCATGATAGCCTATGGGTGATAGTAGATAGACTTACAAAATCCGCCCATTTTCTTCATGTTCGGTCCAATCGGACCGTACCTATTTTGGCTAAACTCTTTGTCAAGGAAATTGTTAGATTGCATGGAGTTCCTACTTCTATTGTTAGCGACTGTGATCCATTGTTTACTAGTCAATTTTGGAAAGGTCTTCAAAAAGCATTGGGAACAAAGCTTAATTTTAGCACCGCTTATCATCCTCAGTCCGATGGACAAACCGAGCGTGTGAATCAAACTCTTGAATATCTCCTTCGTGCTTGTGTTCTTGATTTTGGTGGAAGTTGGGAAGATCATATTTCTCTTGTTGAGTTTTCCTATAATAATAGCTTCCAATCTAGTATTGGGATGGCTCCTTTCGAGGCACTCTATGGAAGGACATGCCGATCTCCTTCGTGTTGGCTTGAAGTTGGGGAGAAGCTGGTTTTAGGTCCAGATTTTATTTGGGATGCCACAGAAAAGATTGAACTTATTCGTCATAGGATGAAAGAAGCTCAGAGTAGACAAAAATCCTATGCGGATAATCGAAGAAGGAAATTAGAATTTTCTGTGGGAGATTTGGTGTTCATTCGTGTTTCACCTATGAAGGGTGTTGTGCGTTTCAGTCGATCGGGAAAATTAGCACCTCGATATATTGGTCCATTTCCCATCACCGAACGCATTGGTTTCGTGGCTTATCGCCTTTTATTACCGGCTCAGTTTTCTTCTATTCATGACGTATTCCACGTCTCTCAATTACGGAAATGCCTTCGAGATTCCGATTCTGTTCTTGGGCTTGGTGTTATTGAAGAAATCGAAGTTTCGCCTAATTTGACTTATGAGCAACATTCTATTCGTATCATTGTTACGGAGGTTAAATGCCTTCGAAATAAAGATGTTCCTCTTGTGAAAGTTCAATGGTCCTCAAATCCTAAGGATTGCTCCTGGGAATCCAGAGAATTCATCGAGCGAACACATCTGGACTTACTCTCCCGTGCACTTTAAAGGTGAACTTCTCATTTCAAAATGTCTTCTTTTGTGTTGTTATGCCTTTGTATGGTTGTTACTTTTTATTTCTTTTCCTTAAGTATTGCTAGGACGCAATTTCTTTAAGGAGGGGAGTCTGTAACAACCCGCATATTTTACGATTGTATAATTAAATATTTTATTTAAATATAGCATCTAATCGGATTAAAATCCGAAAAGCTACTTTTTGTAAACAGTCGAATTGGGACTCGAGACCACTTCCATTGAGTCCAAAATGGTGTTTACAACTTTTTTGAGTATAAACATCGATATGTTTGGAGTTGAGTGAATTTTGCTATTTTTCTATTGTGCTTTGGGTTTGGGTTTCAGCTCATTACTCATCTAATACCCTATACTCCACTCAAGTTCTTTAATTCATTCTCCTTTTCCTAATACTCTCTAGCTAAAGCAAAAATGGTGGAAGAGAAAGGAAATTAGAATTCTAAACCCTAGTTTAATTAGGAAATACAAATTCTAGCTCCAACATCAAAGAGAAGCTAAGGTAAGCATCCTCTTCTTCTTCTCCGTCTCAATCTCTCTTCAAGTCTCAGAAATTACTAACCCTAACTTAGGAAAAACTTCATCTTTGATAATAGATTGAAGATTCTCGAGGTGTGTTAAAGAGGAATTGTTCTTGCCTTGTTTTAAAAGCTTCTCATTCATCGTTTTTGGGTTTAAAGGTGAGTTTTTGAACTCACATCTATGTCTATAACTTTCATTGTTGTTAGGTATGAATTCCTAACCTTTATTCATGTTCATTTGCTTTTGATTTGAATTGATTTGGTGAATTTTCCTAATTTTGGTGTTTTGAAGTCAAAATCTTTAAAGATCATATCTTGGAGGTTTGAACATATTTTTGCTGGTGTATCGAAGAGCCTATAGTGCTGGGTTGTCGATTAGCAAAAATCCCTAGCATCCATCGCTCGTTCGATCACATTTCGGTTTGGATTTGCCCTCTTTGGTCTAGGCTGTTTTTTTACCTAGCAAAAAATTTCAGATGTCTGAAATAAAATTTTAGACGTCTGAAACCAAATTCAAACGTCTAAAACCAAATTCAGACATTTGGTTGAAAATTTCAGACGTCTGAAATGGTTCTGGAAATAGGAAAAAGGGCCAGAGGCAAAATTCAGACGTTTGAAACAAAATTCAGACGTCTGAAACCAAATTCAGACGTCTGGTTGGAAATTTCAGACGTCTGAAATGGCCCAGGAATTAAAAAAGAGAGGAGAAAAACACATATACTTCCAGAACCTAGGGCCAGACGTCTAGAAACACCTACCAGACGTCTGGAACTGTTAATTTTGCCTATTTCGGCTGTTTTTGGGTGAATTTCCTATTTAATCGATTTTTGTTGATTCAGATAGTTGTTATCACTTATTATCGACTTTGATGACTTCTTTCTTTGGATTTTTGGGAATATCCATTTTGATGGATTCGGTATCGATTTTTATGGATTTGATTCACGTCTTCGAATGTGGATTTTGGTGATTGATTGTTTCTACAATCATTTCTATGATCTGTCACTTTAAAATACAAAGGTTTCTATACTAGTAGTAAATATTCAAACTCTTTCACAAAGATGATTTCAACTCTATTTCTAATACAAAGCTCGTTTATAAAACTGTTTTCCAATCTATTAGTATATATAAACCTTTACCTCATTCGTATGAGAAATCTAATTAAACGGCTTAGTAAAACAAGTGGATGAAACGCTTGCGTTTACTTCGTCAGTTAATTCTTGGACTTGTTCGATTGAACTCTTGTGACAATTTACGAGTGGAAATCTACAATTTGTTCGTAAATATTTAAGTTAAGCCAGTGGTTATTTGGACTAGCGATGCGCGATGTCTATTTGTTTGTGTGGGGACTAAAAACCCCGTTTGTGGAACTCAGTTCAAATTTGCCGGGGTAGCGACCCGTGGTCTTCGGGCCGTTTGTGGAGCTTCGGCTCAAAATTGATGGTTAGCGACCATGGAATAGCGTTTCGTTTGTGATACACGTGTTGGTGAGTTTTCATGCTCCCGTTTGTGATAGGCCTCCCCCCTTTTTGTGATTTCTGGATTTCTGGTTGTGATTTCTAGAATTTGTGTTTCACCAATTTGTGTTATTGGCATTGATATGTTTCGTCAATATTTGTGTTTTGGTGAATAATTTAAAGAATGTGATTCTTTTTGGTGTTTTGAGATGATTTGAGATATTATATGATTTTTGTTGTTATTTGATGTATACTTGTCACAGTATGGCATTATTGTTATCATACGTTTCTGTCATATCTCTTATCCTATCTCATTTTAACTGATATTTATAGGTATACTGATCCATTTATTATTTCATTCTAAAATAATACTCGGGTCAGATCGAGGTATTTCAGGTGCTCCCGCTTGACTTCTGATCAGGGATTATCATCTGATTTTTGGCTAACTACTTTAGATTAGTAGTTTTTGTTATTATACATTTGAGATATAGACTCCTTGATGTATAATTATTCTTTTGTCTAGAACTTGTATCTATTCTTTTGTGATGTAGTGGATCTTATTTTACCACTACTTTGATGTACACTTTTCTGTGTTATATTCATATCTGTTTCCGCCTTTGTTATATGAATATCTATGACTGATTTGTGTTATGTTTATTTCTATATTTGTTTCCGAAGTTCACATAGCCACTGTGTGGTAGCTTTGAGTTTGTATTTGATATGTCAGATTTTCTCTAGAAATGAAATGTAAGTTATATTATCTGACATATCGGTACTCGCACAAAGCAATTACACATATGGTCGCTCCTCAACAGCCTTATTCTTCGCGCTAGTCGACGGCATTACCCCGTAGTGTCCTTGGCTAGCATGAGTATAGAGGTGGGGTGTCACATACATTCTCTCCTACTTAAAAGTATTTCGTCCTCGAAATTACCCAAAAAAAAGTTTTCCCAAAACATTTATCTTTAAATTTTATTCCATATAATATACACAGATCATCTGTATGAAATATTTTATTTGATCTTCTATTCGAATATCTAACTTTATTTCCGAACTAGTATCGATCCCCTGGTCCTCTAGTGCGGACTTTAATCAGGCCCTTTGCTCAGAAACCTTTGCTTTCCTTGCATGGAACTCAACTATGATAGAAAACTAAAGTACCTAACCACAAACCCTCATCAATGTTCGCCGTCAAGAATCGAGTGATAAATCCTTTTTCGGACCAGTGTAAACACCTCAAAGTTCCAAACTCGAATCTTAGATCAAAATTTGTGCGGTGAAATGAACTACATATAATATATGTATTTATTAACTTTCAAGAACTTTTCATAACTTTTATCTTAAGTTCAAACATTTTATAAAGGTACTTCTTCATATAATCCCTTTACTTATTTATTTCCAAATATTTTTATTAAAGGAAAATATTCTAAAGAAACCATTTTTCACTCAAAAGATAATTTATCTGTATTATAATTCCCAATCCTTTAACTTAGTATATTTCCTTTAACACTAATATTATTTATGAATCATTTCGTAAAACTATTATTTAAGCTTATTTCATCTTATAACTTATGCAAATCAATCATATTTTAAAGACTTAAGTCCAAATTTTTAATCAATGCTAGAATTCACTAATAAAACATTTTCCAGGTTATAATTACCTTTTTGAGGAGTCATTATTTTATTTATAGTTCATGACTTAAATCTATATTTGTATGATATACCTTTACATCCTAAGAGTATATACAAATCTCAAATTTCAAATTGGTTTTACTTAAATCAAGATGTTTAACAGATTTAAATTTTGTTGTAATTTTCTATTACCTCAAATTCATAAGTTATAAAACTTATTTCTTATTTAATACTATTATTAATTTTCTATCTTTGAAAAACAAATTTTAAAACCACGTGTATTTAAATCCTCAAACTCTTAAATCTTTTTTTTCTTTATAAATTAGATTTATAATTTATTCTTATCTTATTTCATTTACTCAAAGTATTTCACAATATTTTATCAATTTCTTGAGTTTGAGTTAGGTGTGATTCGGAAATTTTCGATTGTCCAAAATCGTTGAGAATTTTGTTTTATCTTATCAATTAGCGATCCCAATTTATCTTTGGTTTAAACACTTTTATAAAGATTACTAATCAAATTATTAGTTAATGATTCACATTATCTCTATAACTTAAGAAAATTATGTAGATCGAGTAACCCTAAAATAATACCAAAGAACTGGGTACTACCAATAGTATCATATATCCTCTTAACAAGAAGAGTAATACTTAAGAGAAGTGCTTACCATCCGAACACATCTCTTGCCCATTTTTAGTTTATTTTTGAGCCAATCGAATTAGTTATCATAAAATACCTCTTTTTATTTGAAATAATACCATTTTCAAAATCCTTTAGAGATTACTTTATAAAAGCTATTTTATAAATTTATTTTATCTTATATTATTTAACTTCATTTAAATTACCACAATTCTTTTACTCGAATTTAAATTCTCGTTTCTTTTATATTTATCTTTTTACACAATCATTTAAATACATTTTTATCTTATATGTTCATTCCTTAAACAAATCTTATTATCAAACACCTTATAGTCAAATCGTGAAACTTATTTCACAAGGTATTTGTACTTAAACTTTTAAATCAAACAATTGATCAATCTATGATAGTAACTTAACATTATCATTTCTTAATTTATTATTTTGGAATAAGTATTAAAGATCTTAATTACCTTATCAGATTCCTTACTTATCGATTATCTTTATGAAACATCTTATAGTCAAACTGTGAAATTCTAATCACAAGATGTTCATATTTAAATTTCACTAACCCTAATTTCTAACTAAACAACCTTTCAAAATATATACTTTATATTCAAAATATAATCCTAGGTAAAATTATTTCATTTATCAATTTTTTCAAAATCAGTGTGTCGGTTCGCCTTGTTTAAATGTTTAGGAACCCTTATCGATAACGGTGATCGGGCGTATTGATCAGAATCCATAAATCACTCAACATATAAATCAACAAAAAACAATTTATTAGTCACTAACAAATACGCACTCATATATAATACACTCAAACTCATTCTAGGGTGGTACTAACCTTATCTCTAATGAGTCACTCATCCTAGGATATTACTAAATCTATCTCTGATGAGTCTTTACCCCACCTAAGCCAAGGTTCTTGCTTAACCTTTAGCTCTGATACCAAATGCAACAAACTGTTTTTCCGTACCTTTTGAATCGATAATATTCCACACATGTCTAACTCAAATTGCACGAACAAGCGGATCATTAAGGGTAGAAAGAAAATAAAGACAGAACAGAATCTCACACGAATGGAATAACATATATTATTTCAATAATAATCCTTACAATGGAAAATTTTAATATACAATATCAGAGTCTAACCTAGATTCGGCCTGGATAGTTATAAACCTCTGTCCTTACAAATGCTGACAACAACAAAACAAATGCAATATGTAGCGGATAATAGAACACGTCCATATGATGATGAAGATCTCCAGCTCTCCTCTGGAAACTCCAAACGTCTTTAACTAAACCTGAAACTTTTCAGATCTGACCCGAGTATTTAAAATACCCGGATCAGGCATGATAAACCAGCATGAGATACTCGAAATTTTAAATGCATAGATCATGACAGTGCTATCAAAAAGCCTTTGAAAAGAAGGGTATCTCACAAGACCACGCCTACACATAAACACAGACGGGTTTTACCTTATGATAACCAAAACACTTTATTACCAAAATACACTTAATATTACTTTTAATGACATTCCTTCGAAAACACTTTACAAATAAACTTATTCAAATAAGGTATCAATATCTGGACTAAGTCTAAGGTAATATATCTGGACTAGGTCAACGAAATATACCGAACGGAATATATGATACCAAAAGGGGTAGGTGAAATGTTTGCAAGTCATTACAGCTATTTTGGGAATACAATCAAAACTGTAAATCTCGTATTGGGATTGGATTTCCAACATGATAGGGAATAAGTGACCTTTTCTCCGATCCACGCATAATAAACAAAGTTCCCACGGTGCCTTAATCGCTTTTCTCAAACTAGTCACTTGGAACTATACTTGCTATACTACCCTGATAACCGGTAGTTCCCTGCTTTTCTCAAGCTAACCACTTTATCAAAATGGGGCAATAAAACCACGCTTTGATCATAACAGGTTCAACTTTGAATGCCACACTTCCATTCCTTTGATTACTATTTGACTCCCACAAGCATACAACCTCTGAGCTCGTATGTCTCAGAGAAGGGTGTTAAGCTAAGAGAAGTTGCCTTCTCCTCCACCAAGTAGATGTACATTTGTAAAAGTCAAACGTTGTGTCTCAGAAATGCAATGTTAAACATTCGTCCATACAAGTTCGTTCTGGGACTGAACGAAAACGAAGTCACTTTCCTCGGCCATTACTAGGCGAGAAGCCCTTGCAATCCGAAAAAATCTCCACAACGAGGAGACCACTACTATAAATAACTCTATAATGGGAGCGACCCAGAGCATGTCAACAAGCAGTCCTCACGCTATGAAGATCCACGGTCTTCAATAATCATCATCTTCAACATGTCTTCACTTTCGAACGTATACATTGGTTTGAAGTGGTTTTCGGATAGGCATTACCCAAATCCAACTCTGGTTCCTTCGAAACTAATTATCGCTTAAAAAGATGATAAGTTCATAAGTGGATATCAATCATTAATCAATTACTTCATCTTTTATTTAATATCTTTCTTAGATATATTCTATTCAATTTATTCCATTTTCTTTTCACGAGCATATGGAATCATTAAGCCTCATTTATTAAATCATTTGGTTAACCCTTCTTAAATCCTGGAATAATTCCAAATCATTTTCTCTTTTACTGAGGAAAACCTTTCCAAATCATTCATTAAATCTTAATAAAAGATTTCTTATATTCAAGTTATAACTTTTAACTTAGGGAAAATATTCCAAAATCATTTATTAAATCTTAATCAAAGATTTCTTTCTTAACTTCAAATCATATTCTTGCAAATCGAAGATTTTCATAACAGAGTACTACTGGCACTTTAAATATGGTAAATTTCACCTCCAGGGACTAATGGCAAGTAATCCTACATCATGAAGATCTTTGTCATCAATAAGTTTAATTTCGAAAATTAGTTTGAAGGAGTTTTCGGATAGGAATCACCCAAATCCGGTCCCGGTTCTTCGGATAGGAATCACCCAAATCCGACCCCGGTTCCTTCATGCTAGTCATCGATAAAAGGATGTTAAGTGGTTAATTAACATACAAAGAATTTGTTTCTTTTCTTTTATCTTGGAAAAACTTAAATATGATTTTTTAGAGCATCCGGGCTTTCCTTTTGATCTATTCCACCCCTCGCCTAAAAAGAGAAAACATAGGCCAGGTAAGTTCAGGGCACTAGTTGCTCCATCCCTAACCTTAGTTAAACACCTTGTTTTATCTTCCGAAATCTCACAGCCGGGACAAATGTACTAGTCGTTTCCGCATACCCAGTTATTAGCTTTATTTTGAAATTGATTATAAAGATTCCAAATCATCTTTTAAACTGTTAATTTTCCTTTTAAAAACAGTCATAACTGATTCTAGGAAAAACCGTTAAGTTTAAACTCATATTCAAAAGGTTATAGAATTCGCAGCATAAAAGTGCCGTGGAAAGTGCTATATAAGCTTATTTGATTTAAACAACTTTTTAATATTTGAAAATTCATATTTTCCATTCCAAATCTCTTTTAAACCATTTTAATAGATTTATCAAATTTATTTCATATTTTAAATCATTTAAAAATATCGTTTATAAAGAAATCCCTTTTTGGATTCCGAACTGCAAAACCGCGATATTTTTAGAAAATTATTTTGGACATATTTCAAACTCTATTTGATGAAATTTTGATTTTCTTTCTTCGTTGGAAAAATATTATCATTGTGGACCAAAGAATTTTTATTTCGAAGAAATCCGACTTATAAATCATTCTCTACGTTAATTTGAAGTTACGGGTCGAAATTTACGAACTGCCGCTACGCGACGAGCTCTATTTTGACCAATTTTGTGAATTGCTTCGGAACTTGTCCGAAACATTTTAAATTTGTTTTAAACCATATTTAAACTATTTTAACTTATTTAAAACAATATTTTCATCATTTCAAACTCATTTTTCATTTCATTTCATATTATAATATTATATTATTATAATATCATTTTCAATCTTCTTTTTAGAATCATTTAGAGGCTAAATCCCTCCATACACATATTTCTATGGATTTAAATTCTTATTTAATTAACTATGCTTACTAACCATTTCTCTTATCATTTATCAAACAAGTTATCAACCACATGAACAATCATATAAACATCCAATTCACATCCAAGTTATCAAACATTCAAACAATTTATTCAAGGGTTTTAACGGACCAATTAAAATAGTTATAAGGATGATTTAACTTTAAATTGAGTACTCACCTTTAACCAAATTGTTCACTTTCTACCAACATTCATGTCAACAACACTTCACTAAATCCTCTTACCTTCGCCAAATCTTTTTCGTAGACTTTCCTTTTGATTCCAGGGGCACTTCCTTCTCTTTTTCTCGCTCCAGAGCTTTCCAACTTGCTTCCTTCCTTCCATAGGTTCGGCCTCCTCTTGATCTTCCTCTTCCTCCTTCATTTCTTCTATTTTTAGACGCTAAACCATGATTCTATGATATTCTAAGGTCTTTGGCAAAGTTTGGTGGTGTTTTGAGTTGATTTGATATGATTTTAAGGAAAGTTAGTTAGGAAAGAGAATAGAAGAAGCCATTAGAAAGTGGAAGAAAAGCTTTGAAAAAGGAAGAATAAGAAGTGAAAAAAAGTGAGAAAGTGGATGCTTATTTATTGAAAAAGTTTTGGATTAAAATAATATTATGTAAAAAGACCAAAATACCCTTTACTTACCTTTTAAGCAACCTTATTTTTTCAACACTTAACATCACATTTCAAATCCTCACTTTATGTAATTTTCACTTAAGTATTAAGTAAAAAATATAATAATTATGTTTGGTTTGATTTGATGTTTACTTTTTGCTTTGAAATGACATGTTTGTCGTTTTGTGCTTACTTTTTCTTAATTATATTCTAGAATTTTCTAAGTGTGTTTAGTAAAAGTAAACTTGATTAGTGAATTAATTAATACTTATATTATTTGAATATATGTTCCTATATAAGAAAATAAAGGTGCGACAATGTTGCGACAACTTTTAATCGACAAAACGTTGATTTTCGAAAAAATGTTTTACGGTCAAATTTTAACGTTTTAGTTAAACTATTGATTTATGTAAGCCAAATTTAAAAATAAATTTTAGTACTGCTATTTAAAAATATAAAGACTCGTAAATAAATTTAAATAATTTAATTAACCATTGAAACTTACTTTTCTAAAATCAGCATTTTGTCACTTTTGTCGATATACGCAAATGTTACTATTTTTGTGTATACTTCTCTTTCCAAATCCTATCTAATATTGTTTGAATCATATAACCTTACTTATTTTATTTTTAAAACCACTTTAAATAGTATATTATAAATTGGTCAAATTCTGGGTCGTTACACATAAGTTTATGCATGATCCTTCGACGATAGTGGAAGCATCGCAGCAGGAGGACTTTGAGATTGAGCCAAATTTGACTGTATTAAGACAGCCTGTTTGTATCGTTGATAAAGATATGAAGCGATTGAGGATTAAGGTTGTAAAGTTAGTCCAGGTACAATGGAACGAGGATGCTTGGGATTTTTCAAGGGAAACAGAGGATAGTTTGAAAAAAAGTCCTATCCTGATTTGGTCTTAGACTAGAAATTCCTTATCTTAGTATCGTATATCTTTTGTAGTTTACTCACCGCTTTAGGTAGAGTCACTTAGTATGCATTTGGTTTGCAGTTAAGTTTGTATATAGTTTCAGTAGTACTCTATATATTTATCTGGTTCTTCTATTTCCTTTGATTATTGTTCTTGTTTGAATCGAGGACGAAATGTTGTAAGTGGAGGAGAATGTAACGACCCTGAATTTCGAACACTTTGTCTTCCAATATCGAAACATTTTGAAATATAGTTAAGTTTTATAAATTAGATTTTATAACCATATTAAACACCATTTAATTAAAGAATAAGAACAAAAAAATTCATTTTTGAATTTCTTTTACAAAAATATATGCTTCAAAGAAAAATCGATAATGTGACCGGAAATCAGTTTATCGGTAAACAGCTTTATAATCGATATAAGTTTCTCAAACTCCTTTGCACTTGTCTAATGATCAAATGAACACATTAGCATATAATTAACACCCTTCTCTTCGTAAAGCAATGGAAGGTTCTAGAAGCTTCTAAGTGGATAAGAGACATGAGAGAAGTGATAGGGGTGAGCCTTCCATGATTTGAAAGGAGGGTGAGGACAAAGCTATAGAGCACCATTCTTGAGCATTTATAAGGAGAGGCATAACCTTGATAATAATTCACAAACTCACAAAGCGAACCCAAATTCCTTTCATGTCCTCCTCTCCATAATTTCATAAAGAAATATAATTGCAAAACTCATCCAAAACAATTCAAACTTAGAGTGGATCCTTAGGACAACATTACCACACCTTCTACCTAGTTTTTTTGGAATAAGTGAAGCACACAGCTCCCCATCTACCTAGCCCGTGAGCTTCTAGTTGATTTTTACGCAAAAAGAAAGTGAAAGCAAGGAGGAGGAAGGGAAGGTGTTGCAAGGGTGAGGTTGGACTTGAGTTGCTTGGACATGGTTGTTTGTTTGCTTAAAGGTGAGCTAACTCACCACTTTAATTGAAAATTTAACCATATATGTTAGCGTTTGATTATGTTTAAGTTGTTTGAATTGACAGCGCCATATGTTGAAACTTTGGTTTTGATTCTTGCTTTGAAAGAAATATGCATATGTATAGACTTGAACGAACTTGAATGGACTTGTATAACATATGGCATAACCTTGAAACAAAGCATATAGGTTGTAGTTGAACTTTGGGTTAGATTGAACTTGGATTTGAAAGTGTACTTATAGCGATAATCGCTATGGATGCACTTAAGAATTACTTTGTTTTTGGTGATTTCTATGGAACTTTGTAGAAAGATCCTTAAGGGTTTCTCTCCATATTCATAATATGTTATATGTATGTTTGTTGTTGTAAAAGGTTTGGATAGTAAAAAGTTAAGTAACATCTCGAAAAGCGACCAAAACTTCACTTGTGCAAAACAACCTCGTTTAGCCTTGATTTTTGGACTTTAAAGGTACAAAAAGATATTTAAATTTAAGTATTTTATTTTATTCTTTTTTACAAGTGTTTACTAACTCATATTCGAGTATTTCATAAGTGGTTTGAGATATTTATGAATTTTTAATAATTAGTTGTGAATTTTTAAAGAAGTGGTTTTTATAATGAAAACTTGTTTTTCCAAGTTTTTAAGTAAATTATAAAGTTGTTATTTTCAAGTAATATTTTGAGAAAATGTTGTAAAACCTATTATAAGTATTATAAAGTATTTTAAAAGCTTTTTGTAAGTGTATATAGTTTTTAGAAAATAAATTGATTATTTTATATCTTTTGTAATAAATATCTTCTAAAAATGGTTTATTTAATATCCAGTTTTATAAATAAATTACTATACATATATAACATTTTAAAAAGGGTTTTAAAAGTGTAAAAAAAGGTTAAGAAAGGGATGAGAAATTGCTTATTGACAAAATGGTTAATTGTTTAATTACTTGTTTGAAAGGTAATTAACTATACTTAACACTAAAAGCCGACGAAGTAGGCATATCCATTTGTAAGAGTTAAGATTGATGTTTGAGTAGGGATATGAGCACTAGAGCTCTAACCTACCAGCCTCCCTCTTGGCCGAGTAATAGTTAAGTTGGGAATGTCCAAAATGTGTTAATCTTGTTGATTACTTACTTGCTTAAGGAAATCATTGATACTATATTTAACACTAAAAGTCGATGAGGTAGACTTATCTATTTCTGAGATTCAAGAATGAAGTGTTTAGGTAAGGCTTTGATGTAACTAGTGCTCTAACATATCTGGCTTCACTCTTGGATGAGGAATAGTTAAGTTGGAATGCCGAAAACGAGTTACATATACGAATATTGATTTGCCTAAGCAATCTTTTTGACTATATAGTCGATTAGTCGACTACTGAACTTGACCTAATATGACTTAAGAAGTATCAAAAGGCTTAGCGATTTCATACCAATGAGAACCCCCAGTGAGGAGCATTGGTATGTAATGTCTCTTGCTTTTACTTACTTCTAAACGAAATTGAGTTAACCGATAATTCATTAATTAGTTTTAAAGTGTCCAGGATTTGTAACCATTTTACTTACCGAATACCACTTCAAAGCTAGTATATGGGTTCAATGTTTTGGATGCAGTTGCAAAGGAGAATCTATGTGGAGATTCGAGATATGTCCAGGATGCTTGAACCCATGTAATGATTTGTGATCTGTTCGAGATACTGAAATCCATTTGTGGATTCGTGTTCTGTTCGAGTGATGAAGACTCGTATGAGAGATGTCGAATGTAACCTCAGCATCGAAAATGGCTAAAGATATAATATAATGCACAACCTGGGGTTTGGCTGACCCACGGTAGGGTATTATCCACTCCATGTCTAGAGTATGTTTATCAATCTATTGGTATATGGAGTTGATGATATCTGGTTCCATGTGGTTCATGTTTTAAGTTTGGATGTGGGTCTTTGTGTTTACCCTATGGTATCTAGAGATATACAGCGCTCGAAAGGCATTTTCTGATCCTAGTGCATAGAGATTGGATTTTGGCTTGACCAAAGAGATCTCTACCTTAGCGGTTTCGTTTATACCCTAAATATGTTGTGGTGAGATGAATGTAAGCACCACAGCTATTTTATATGATATATATTCTACACTTTAGACATTGTATGTTATATCATTGTATTAAACTTAATGAATGTTGGTTTCTTTTGTGGGTAAAACGTTTATGGTAATCCATATGGCCTCGATATTTACCGTTACATGTTGCATGTATCTCAGGTTTTCTCATAGCAGAATTATATCTAACGCTTGGTTTTTGTTTTCTCTAAATTCCTCGCATACTCTTTCGAGTAGGCTAAGTATAGCAGGTTTTACTTTGGACAAGTAGTTATAACTATTCTATCTGATAATAGTACTTAAGTTTTGTAACTCTGAAATTCTTGTATTCAGAGTAATCGTTTATACCATTCTTTTGATATTATATATTATCGTTCCGCTGTGAGATTCCGATGTTGTGTTCTTCCTTTCTTAATTTTTTTTCAATTTACCCTAACTTTCTACCTTTCCGAACTAACGAATATCGTGGACGTATTTAGGTAGGACATTCGATGGTCGAAAACTCAGTTCTTTACATTTGGTGTTAGAGCACAAGGTTGAGCAAACACCTTGGCTTGGTTAGGTAAGGCTCATTAGAGATAGGGTAAGCGACACCTTAAAATCAGTCGAGTGTATTATATATACAAGAGCGTATTTGTATTTTTCTATAAACATATACCCCATTTTTCAGCTTTTCCTTAGGAATGATCTCCTTCTTTGAAATAACTTTAGCCTTTCACATTATAGATATATTCTACTATGTTCAGGTAGTAAAAATCATGAGTCTTAGGGATACCAATGCTCGATGGGGTAGAGGTGGACGGGGTAAGTAACGACTCAAAATTTTATCGTTTTCATTTATGAATATTTAATTTATAACTAATAAGACAAAATTTAATTTTTTAAATTCTATTTACGTAAATTTATGGTTCGACAGAAAACTGAAATTGTGACCGAATCGTATTTTTCGGATTTTCAGCTTTTTTCGATCTACAAGTTATTTTAAGTTGTATATCTTTGATTATGCTCTCAAATAATGTTTAGAAGGATAACACGCTTTTATTTAGAAATGTATATATGAAAATAACATGTATTTAAATAAATTTTTTATTCAAATTCCAAATAAGTGAAAGATGTTACATTAAATGATACGTTAAGTATAAAAATCAACTTAGGTACATGAAAACACCTTATTGTCCAATATATTTACAAATACTTGTCCTTTTTTTGGCTTGTGAAGTGATTTAAGAGTTGAAAATAAATATGCAAGGGTATTTTAGGGGTTTTGCCTTCTTTACCTTGTTCTTGTTTTCCGTCTTATACTTATGTTCACATCTTTCATTTTATATTTCATTCCATTTTCCCTTCTTAACTCCATTTTACATATTCTCTTCTTTTTATATTCTTAAAATAAAATCTTATCTTTTAAAACTCAAAAATTTGTTGCATTTTTCAAGATCAAAAATTTAAGAGCTTAAGGGATTTGGATTGGCATTTGCAAATGAACCATGTGCAAAAGTTAGTTATTCAAAAATCCTTATTTAATATTTTTGGTGAAATAAATATTATGAAAATTCTATTTTAGTTCGCTTATGAATGGTATTAGATATTCATGTTTAAGTAATAGGTATTTAAAAATCATACCTTTGGTTGAAGTTGCATTGAAATGAAGAAGTAGCTTACTATAAACAAAGAAAATAACATTTTCTGCTCTCATTATATTTGAAAACCAAAGCTCATTCACACATCCAAAAATCAACAACTCACAACCATTTAGAATTTGCACTTGTTGTCAACTAGAAAGTTGTTAAATTTGATCTACAATTATTTTTAAAAATGGTTATCGAAATTTTCGTCGAGTATATTTTGAGAAAATTGTAAATAATAGTAAGTGGGTTTATTTGTCGATCACGAATCTACAAACGGCCTTTGCAATCTTGTTCGTATTTGTGAATCATGTTTTTAGAGAAAGTTTCATGATTTTTGAGGATGTGCTTGTGTCATGGTGATGATCGATTTTTGGTTAAAATTTATTTTTCGACGAACCGATGGTCGAGGAGTCTTGTCGTTGGTGCTGGAGGAAGCCTTAGGTCTAGGGGAGAGCGAGGTGTTAATCGCTAGTGTTCCAGTAGCGTGGTGTGGCGGCGACAAGGCATGATAGGGTTTTGTCCTACTTTGATTTAGGCTCGACTTTTTTGATTTTGCGGCGACATAATGGTGCATCGAGTTCGAATGAGGAAGGGCTCGGTGGTGGGGCTTTGAGGTGTGGTCTTGATGGCGATGGCGGCATGGTCTAAGTTAGGCCGAAGCAACAGCGAGGGGAAGATGACCGAAGCAGGTTCTGTTCGTTTGTAACCTAGATTGCGATTTTTGAAGTATTGGAGGGAGTACTTAAGCGGGTCGGGTTAGAGATAATAATGGGTGAACCCATTTTGTTGGTGATTTATATATATATATATATATTAAAATTAATATAATAAATGAGTTGAATTTTCAAAACACGAAACTCACTCATTTGAAATCCGCTTAACCCGTGGATTTTTGCACTAGGTTCGTAGGAACTATTAGATCACTATAGTAAATATAGTGGGTAGTTTTATTGATGTACAAATTTATGATAAAATAGTAGTGGTTCAATTTTAATTACTTGGACTTAATAATAACATGGTTAAAATTAATTATACCTCATCGGTGATATCTATTTAGCAGAAATAAACACCAATATGCTATATTTAAATCGGTAGATTATTTTGGACATCTTTTGGCAAAATAAATCCCCTTTTTGCTATTAAATTAATATGGACATTTAATTATATGCCAGTTGATTTATATGGGATAGATGACACATTAACAATGGATGGTTAATTATGGATTTGATTTACATATATGTTGCTTATGTAATACCAGTAATATGAGTTGGAAAGTCAAATTTAATTAAAATGGTAACTTGGTTAAGTTTGATTGTGGTCGCTAAGCCTCTTTATGAATTTGTAAAGTTAAGGATACAAATAATTCCAATTGTATAACAATTTGAGGTTAAGTGTTCATAAATGGTGTTTTAAAGTAAGTTATTTAATTTTTTTAATAAAGACGTTCAAAGTTATTTAATTATATTATGAATGATATTTTAAGTTATTTAGTTATATTATTAATGTTGTTAGTTAATTGGTTTAGTTTTGTTTTAAGTTAATTAATTATTTAATTGTTAATCCAAAAAATGGATCAACACTCTGGATTGAGTGTGAAAGCGCCAACCCTATTCTTATAGAGCAATAATATAGAGAACAAATGTAAAAAAAGCAGAAATAGTAAAAAGACAAGAAGATTTTTATAGTGGTTCGGCTGTTAATGAAGCCTACGTCCACATTATAACTTTCTATTAACTGACTGCTGTTATAAGTTGAATCAAATTACAATATGATTGAATCTTCTAAGTTAGATCAAGTCACAAGTACTAGAGTTCACTGGAGAATCACAGTAAATCCCTATATAACTATTGTCTCGAAGGAGAAGAGTGAAGAATAATCTCTGTAGAGTTCCAACAGCCAGTCCAGAAGATCCCCCGTTTATGTTGCAGGTAGAATTGTATTTATAGGGGCTGGAGAGCTATTAGGCTAAGCTTGCTTTGCCAGAAACCTACACATGATGCCTTGAAGGAGCTCAGAAATTTTGAAGGTTGCCCGAGCCAATCTGATAGATCGCTAGCGATCCATAGGTGATGGATCGCTAGTGATCCAATTTCTTGGAATATTTTTGCTTCATCCTTCCTGAAACTATCATGATAATTCAACGTAATCCCATGGATCGCCAGCGATCCATAGGGCATGGATCTCTAGCGATCCATGTACTTAGGGGGTTTTTGAGTGACCTCCATTTGGTTGTCTTCCTACCTTCTATTTGAGTGCCTTGTCCAAATATCAAGTCGTTTGGATTTTGTTTGATCACCCATCTTCATGGGTCATCTGGTCCAGAAGAATCATCCATAACTCGCACAAAACTTAACGAAATCAGATGAAACTTTGCAGTTACTCGCTTTAAGGTGTGCGGGACCTACCATAAAAATTTGAGGTAGTGGGGTCCAATCTAGATGGGTCACTAGCGATACATCTAGATGGGTCGCTAGCGATACATCTAGATGGGTCGCTAGTGATACATCTAGATGGGTCGCTAGCGATACATCTAGTTAGGTCGCTAGCGATCCATCAAATCAACTCCAAATGACCTCATTTTTCCTATGAACCTTCACTGATGTCTTCTAAGTGTTCTACCAAAATTTCAAGTCAATTCGTCATTGTATGAGTTCTGTAGGTCCATTTTAAGTTAGCTGCTTTTGGTCAAACAGCTTGAATCAGATGAGTCTTCACTTCTCAAGCTAGATTATTTAGCATGCTATGAAACTTGGTAAGTATTCTTAGAAGAGGTAGTAGATCATTATGCAAGAGGTTAGGTTGACTCGCAACGCATCCTTATGGATCGCTATCGATCCATAGGTGATGGATCACCAGCGATCCATCTCCTTAGCTTATTCTTAGCTGAATTTTCTTAAGTGCTATTGGTTTGTTCCTTTAGATGCTTTGTTCAAGTTTCATGTCATTCTGGCATAGTCTAGTTGTTCCAACTCCTATTGAATTCTGTTGAACCAAAAATCCAGTTAACATTAATTAATGATGTGTTTAAAGTTAATTGCTTATTTTAGTAATGTTGTTTTAAAGTTAATTAATTAATTAATTATTTTTGGTGTTTAAAAGTAATTAATTAACCGAATAAAGGTGTTTATAAATGATGATTTTTTTTATAAAAAGGATTATACTTAGTAAAAAGGATTATTTATGGATATTTACAAAATGTTATTTTGTAAAGGAGATTCTAATCGATATATTATGTAAAGGTGTTTATAAGGAGTTTATAAATCATTTTAGAGATTTGTAAAAGAAGTTTTATCAATATATATTTGGAGATTTATATAAGGATTTGTGAATATGAAATGGGCTTATAAGAAAAGAATTTTATAAAAGAAATGAGATTTGGTTTTGGTAATTATTCCTTCTTAATTATGGCGGTATGGAAACACTCTTTTCATACTTAACACCGAAGGATAGTGGTTTGGTTTATCGTAAGAAATATTTTAAATAATATTAGTTTTGGCCCACTTAAAATATGAATTTGGAAAAGAGTAAATCTCCTTTAAGTTTTGTTAATATACTTATACTGTTGAGATAAGTATATGGATATATTTTCTAGGTACTGAAAATATAATGGTTTGAAATATACTTATACTGCTGAGATAAGTATTAGAATGTTTTCCCAAGTATTGAAAGAGTATATGGGGTTGTGAATATATCTTTTATGAAGGTATTTTGAATCAAACAATTGGAGAGATTTTAATAATTGACAGATTTATTAATAGAGGCTTAGTGGATTCTACTTGGAATTAAATGTCCATGTAATTGTTGTTTATTTGATAGTTCAATAACCGACTATCAAATCTTGGCCAATAATATAACTTTGGAAAAATCTAGGAGAAACACGTGAGTTATATGGCACAGTCATCTTCGATGATTTTTTACTCTGTGTATAAATCTCGTTTTGTTCTCCTAGGACAAATGGTAAGGAAATTCATCCACTTAAACTATTAGGAGGTGATCTTCGCTCTTATGTATTGTCTTATTATTTTCGAAAGAAACAGAATTGAATTTACTAGAAACTATCGAATGTTGGTTCGAAGAGACCAGGATCGAATAAATATGAATTATCCAAAAACCACTTCGAACTTACTCAAGCTTCCTATTGAAGACATCTTGAAGATGATGGAGTTGAATACGAAGCTCTTTAAAGTGGAAGGGCCACTTGCTACTAATCCTAAGGTAATTCCAAAATGGATGTAGTAGAAGTAGTGCCTTCGTTTTGTTTATATCATGTACAACTTGTATGGATGAGTGCTGGCATTGCATTGTTGCTTGGAGGGCAATGTTAGCATTTCAAGTGGGATTTGCTAAGAGAGAAAAAGTAACCGTGACCTCACAAGCCTCACAACCCTATAATGACTAGAATAGGGGATATTCTTTAGAGCTATGTGGATTGCTACCATTAGGAGTAGTCATTCCTCGATGTAGAATTGATATTTATGGATTTGGTATGCACGTGGAAGTGGGGACATGGCTGGTGCACATTTCTTTTCAACCTTGGTCCCGGGGAATGATGTAATCCATCCTAGCTATCATGTTAAAGGGACAACCGGCTCTAATTCATAGTGGGTGCATGTAAGACCCTTGGTATATTTTTCTAAAGGTGTACTATGGCAGGCAGTATCCCAATAGCCTTGTCATTAATGGAAATCCTCCAATCTCCAGTACGTGCCCCTACGGATTTAGTTGTAAACCTATTATATTGGAATTTAATTAATGTAACAATTTATGGAATGATTAATATTTATTTTACCCTAAACATATTATAATATCAATGGATTTTCTAATAAAATGTCTTTGTTATCGTAAGGTAAAAACCTATCCGTGTTTAAGTGCGGCATGTCTTACGAGATACCTTTATTTTGGAAGCTTTTATTAAACATTAAGTAATCCGGTTGATTGTGTTTCTCACACTAGTTTTACCAGACTAATCTGGACGTTAGTTTTCTTACGATGCTCGAGTTAGTCTGAGCATATTTTCCTGATTTAGTTGGACACTTTGGAGCTTCAGGAGATGAGCTGGATCCTCCAAGACGTACTCCCGTATTTTCTTTTATGTTTCGCTATTTGTTCTTGATATATTTATCGGCAATTGTACAGGTTGTTATAACTATCCAGGGCTGATGGTAGGTTAGTTTTACTCTGATTGATGTATGTATATAAAAGTTTTCTTTTTGTATAGTTCATTGATATAATATAGATTACTCGTCATATTATGAAATTTCGTTCTTTCATTTTCTTTTCATTCACTCCAACGATCTATCTTTTCGGAACTTGGAGTTCGGCACGTGAATATCATGGATGTATTAATGTCGATTTCTGGGGATCAAAAAGGCTGGTTGTTATACGTGGTATCAGAGCTGATGCTTAAGCAAGAACATTGGCACTGGTGGGGTAAACTCATTAGAGATAGGGTTAGTAACACCCTAGAATGAGTCTGAGTATGTATGTATACATGCGAGCTCGCATACATACACACACAGATATATATAAGAGCGCATATTTGTTAGTGATATAAAAATGTTTTATATTGTATTGTTTGATCGGTTGAGTGGTTTATGAATTCTAGTCGATTGATCTGGCCTACATTATCGATAAGGATTCCTAAAAAATTGAACAAGGCCAACCAACATAGTATTGTTTTAAATCGATTAATGAAATAATTTTACCTAGGATTATATTTTAAATATAAAAGGATATTTTTCAAAAATTTATATAGTTATTTTTGGTGTGTTAGGAAATAATAATATTCAATTATTATCATTCAAAGTTTGATTAGTCATCCTCGTCTAGTTTTGGGGCATTGACTATTGTTTATTGATTTATAAGTAATTTTCTTTCCTTAAATATAGGTTGGGTAGATAGAATTTTGGGACCATTGAAATGAACAACTTGTGAATTAATTTTCACAATTTGACTATAAAGTGTTTGATATTAATGTTGAGTTAAAATTTGATTTTAATAAAAGATGTTTATTAAAAGTTACAAAATTTTGAGAATAATTATTAGAGGAATGATTTTGTAAAAGAAGTTGATTTTATAAAATTGGTTCATAAGAATGTGGCTTATAAATAAAAAGGATTTATATGCAGGATTTGAGAACTTAAATCTTGGTGCTTTTAAAAAATGGTTTTCAAGGTTTTGAGAAAAATAATAATAGTATTATTTTAAAGTATTCATGAATAGATGTATTTCTAAGATATTTTAAGGAGATAGAATGCACTGAACTCACTTCTATCATTGGAAAATAATTCCGATGATGACTGTAGCATCATCAGTGTTCATTTTCGAGTTTCTAATTGGGGAAATGCTATCATAGGAATTTGCTAGAGAATAGTTTTGATAAAAAAATTCTAATTTAATCCCAAGAGCATGATTTGATTTATAAAAGGAAATAGATATATTAGTATTTTAAATGTTGTTGAGAAAAGTAATAATAGTTTTCTTGAGAATTTTTACTGGTATGAATATTTTAGGAAGGAAATTTTAAAGTAAAAAGTGACTTCTTTGGATTTGTTCAGGGAACGAGTCTTGATTTGTTTTCAGATAATCAGAATAATCTTCTAAGTGACAATCAGATGTTTGCCTAGGTGAATATTGTAGTGCACATAGTCAATTATTCTCTTTATCATTGTACAATCGAAATAAGTTCAAATCCAAAAGAACCCGAAGTATATATAGAATTGTTTCACAAAAGGGGATTTTGAAATAGAAGAAGAATTTTTAGTATTAACTTGTACGAGTGACTTGAAAATAACTAAAAATGGAAAAGTGAGGTGTTTGGATGGTAAGAACTTCTCTTAAGTATTCCCCTTCTTGGTAAGGAAATATAATATACTATTTGGTAGTACCCAACTCCTTAGTATCATTTTGGGGTTACTCGGGCTATATGTATGCATTTCTATGGTTAAATATATAGTTTCATTTCAAAATGGATTTTGGAATGAAACTGGATATTTGGGTTTTGAGTTTACTTAATAAAATTCAAATGGAAAGGGTTGAAGCAGATAGCGGTATATACTCTTAGGATGTAGTAGAGTATTATACAAGTTACACTTAAGTTTAGTTTTATGAAATGTTTTCATAAATAATTTATACGTAAAATAATTTGTATTAGTGAGAACAATAAGCATAAGTACGTAAGTGGAACGTAGATCATTTCTCTTTTTCACATAGTTTTTGATCCAAGATTTGAGTACATGACTTTAAAATGTTTCACATCGTTCTAAATAAGGATCTATCACTCGATTCTTAATGACGAAAACTTGGTGAGGGTTCTTCATATAGCACCAAAGTTTTCTATTATAGTATATGACTATGTAAGGAGAACAAAGGTTTCTAATCAAAAAGCTTGATCGGAGTACGCACCGGGGAATCAGGTGAGTGATACTAGTTTGGAAAAGACGTTAGGTATGTGAGTAGTTATCGAATCAAATTTAGCACATGGATGATCAATGAACGCCATACAGACTTAGGAATAATATTGAGTATTCATGTGCTGAAATTTCGGGGTCGAAATTCTTTTAAGGGGGGAGAATGTAACTACCTGGAATTTTATCGTTTTAATCTATGAATATTTAATTTAATTTAAATACAGTTAATGGTTTTTATTAATTCAATAACCCCCTTTTAATTTATAACTAATAATAGAAAATTTATTTTTTAAATCCTATTTACATAAATTTATGGTTCGATGAAAAACTGAAAATGTGAACAAAACACATTTTTTGGATTTTCAGCTTTTTATCGAACTACAAGTTATTATAAGTTTTAATATCTTTGATTATGTCCTAAAAAACATTTAAAAGGATAACACACTTTTATTTAGAAATGTATATATGTAAATAATTAGTATTAAATGAAATTTTTTGTTTAAATTTCATAAGTGAAAGATGTGACATGAAATGATACTTGTCCTTTTTGATGGTTTGTGAAGTGATTTAAAGGTTGAAAATTATTATACAACGGTATTTTGGGGTTTTTCCTTCTTTACCTTATTCTTGTTTTTCATCTTATACTTATGATCATATCTTTCATTTTATATTTCATTCCATTTTCCCTTCTCAACTCCATTTTACATCTTCTCTTCGTTTTAAATTCTTAAAAATAAAATGTTATCTTTTAAAACAAAAAAATTTGTTACATTATTCAAGATCAAATATTTAAGAGCTTAAAGGATTTGGATTGGTATTTTCAAATGAATCATGTGCAAAAGTGAGTTATTAAAAAAAATCCTTGTTTTATATTTTTGGTGAAATAAATATTATGAAAATATAATTTTCTTAGCTTATGAATGGTATCGGATATTCATGGTTAAGTAATAGGTATTTAAAATCATACCTTTGGTTGAAGTTGCATTGAAATGAAGAAGTAGCTTACTGTAAACAAAGAAAATAACATTTACTGCTCCCTTTATATTTGAAAACCAAAGCTCATTCACACATTTAAAAATAAATAACTCACAAACCTTTTAGAATTTGCACTTGCCATCAACTAGAAAGTTGTCAGTTTTGATCTATGGTTATTTTTAAAAATGGTTGTCAAATTTTTCATCGAATATATTTTGAGAAAATCGTAAATAATAGTAAGTGAGTTTATTTTATTGGTTTTTCATCGATCATGAATCGACGAACGACATTTCCAATCTTCTTCGTATCTGTGAATCATGATTTTTAGAGCAAGTTTCGTGATTTTATGGGATGTGCTTGTGTCGTGGTAGAGAGATGATCAATTTTCAGTTAAATTATTTTCCAATGAACCGTTGGTCGAGGGGTCTTATCGTTGGTGCTGGAGGAAGCCTTGGATCTAGGGGAGGGCGTGGTGTTGATCGTTGGTAGTCTGGTGGCGTGGGGTGGCAGCAACGAGGCAAGATAGGGTTTCGACCTACTTTGATTTGGGCTCGATATTTTTGATGTCGCGACGACATAATGGTGCATCGAGTTCAACGAGGAAGGGCTCGAAGGTCGGGCATTGAGTTGCGGTCCTTATGGCATCGATGGCATGGTCTAAGAGGGGCCGAAGTGACGACGAGGGGAAGATGACCGGGGCGGGCTCTATTTGTTTATAACCTATATCGCGAATTTTTAAGTATTGAAGGGAGTACTGTAGCGGGTAGAGTTGAAGATGATGATGGGATGACCATTTTGTTGGTGATTATTATATAGGTTTTTGTTTTAAAAAAATTAATATGATAAATGTGTTGAATTTTCAAAAAACTATAACTCACTCATTTGAAATCCGTTTGACATGTGGATTATTGCACTAGGTTCATATGAACTAGTATACTACTATAATATATATAGTGGATAGTCTTAATGAAGTACGAATTTATGATAAAATAACAGTGGTTCAATTTTAACTACGTTGTCTTAGATAATAATGCAGTTAAAATTAATTATACTTCATCGATGATTTCTATTTAGCAGAATAAACACCGCTCTGCTATATTTAAATTGATAGATGGTTTTGGACATCTATTTTTATGTCATTTGATTTATATGGGATATATGGCACATTAACTATGGATGGTTAATTATGGATTTTATTTAAATATACGATTCTCATGAAATACCAGTAATATGACTTGGAAAATCAAACTTAATTAAAAAGGTAACTTGATTTAGAACATTGTAGTCTCTAAGCCTCTTTCTGAATTTGTAAAATTATGGATTTAAATAACTTCAATTATATAACAAATTGAGATTAGGGGTTTATAAATGGTGTTTTAAAGTAATTTATTTAATTATTTTAATAATGATGTTTAAAGTTATTTAATTATATTATTGATGATATTTTATGTTATTTAATTATATTATTGATGTTGTTAGTTAATTGGTTTAGTTCTGTTTTAATTTAATTAATTATTTAATTAATGATGTGTTTAAAGTTAATTACTTATATTATTAATGTTGTTTTAAAGTTAATTAATTATTTTGATGCTTGAAAGTAATTAATAAATTGCATAACAGTGTTTATAAATGATGAATTGTTTTATAAAGAGGATTATACTTTGTAAAAAGGATTTATTTATGGAGATTTACAAAATGTTATTTTGTAAAGGAGGTTTCAAATGATATTTGGTAAAGGAGTTTATAAAACATTTTAGAGATTTATAAAAGAAGTTTTATAAATATATTTGAAGATTTATAAAAGGATTTAAAAATATGAAATGGGCTTATAAAAAGAGATTTTATAAAAGAAATGAGAATTGATTTTGGTAATTATTCTTTCTTAATTATGGTGGTATGGAAAATTCTTTTCATACTTAACACCGAAGGATAGTGGTTTGGTTTATAGTAAGAAATATTTTAAATAATATTAGTTTTGTCCTATTTAAAATATGAATTTGGAAAAGAGGAAATCTCCTTTAAGTTTTGTTAATATACTTTTACTCTTGTGATCAGCGTATGGATATATTTTCTAAGTATTGAAAATATAATGGATTGAAATATTCATATACCGCTGAGATAAGTATAAGAATATTTTTCCAAGTATTGAAAGAGTACAAGGGGATGTGAATATATCTTTTATAAAGGTATTTTTAATTAAATAATTGGAAGAGATTTTGCAACGACCCACCTTTTCGAACCTCATAAGTCGACACTAATACATCACGATATTCATGCACCGAACAAGTAAGTGCCGGAAAGACAGATTATTATGGGAAAGAAAGGAGATAGGAGATTAAAAAAACTAAACAATCATAGAATCTAATAACACAACGGAATAATATATTAATCAACATAATACTTTACAAAGTCCTCTAAAATATGATACATCAGAGTCATACTAATACAAATTCTACCCTAGGACAGTTATAACAGCATGTCCCTACCAAACTGATACAAGATGCATATAATACAACAGAAACAAGATAATAACTAGCTATCGATGATGCCTCCTACTCCAAGCTCCTCCAAAATGCATCCTTGGGAAAACCTGAACCACATGGGTGCCCATAAAAATTTGAGCACCCAAGATTTTTAGAAAAAGAAAATAAAATTCCGAGTCAAACATGGGTCTAGTGTGAGTAAACTCAAACAATTGAATTATTATGTTTAAATCCCTTTGAAAATCAAATGTATCTCGTAAGACCACGCCGCACAAAATAGGGATGAGTTTTCACCTTATGATAGCCAAAACACTTTTTATAGAAAATATAGTAATATTATAATAATGTCTAAGCGTTCAAAATAAATATATGAAAATAGCCGAAATTGTTACCGTTATTAAATTCCAGCATACTAGGCTCTACAATCAAAACCGTAAAGGCACGTATTGGAGATTGGATTCCATACTACGACAAGGCACCGGGGTACCACCTATCTTGGTACACGTTTAGAAAATGTACCGAGGACTTCGCTTGGATCCCCCGCCAACACAAGACCGACCTACCCCTGATTGGATAGTACCGATTATGTCATCACCTTGGTTGCTTTGCAACCCTTTTTATTGAGGTCTCATTCACTATTAGTTCCTGAGATGATGGTTTTGATGACAACAACCTTAGGACTTGTTATAAAATATAAATACTAATATTCTTGTCTAGATATATATGTATATGCAGGATATATATATGTATGCAGATACTGAGAATAAAGACAGTACAATATAAAGAATCAAGACTGACGAATTCAAGATTGAAGAAATCAAGACTGAAGACTCATGAGTATCAAGAGTTCAAGATATCAAGATAAGTAATAGAGTCTAGATTTATGTTAAAACTTTATAATAGCACTTAAATCTTTATTCGGATTTTAATTGTGGAATGGAATCCACCTTCTCGCTTTAATAGTGGGATGGAACTCACAACCTCTTTAGTGGGATGGAACCCACAACCTCTTTAGTGGGATGGAACCCACGACCTTCTCTAGTGGAATGGAATCCACAGAATTTTCAATATGAGTTATTTTTAGTTTTTTCAAACTATCTTTTAAAAAGACATCTCTCTCCCTCTATTTAAATATTTTAGCCTTAATTCAGAAACTATTTTTAATCATATTAATTTAAAAATCATTTCTTGTTTTAAAACTATCTCCCGGTTTTAATGATTTAGCTTTAATCTCAAAATATTTATATATTTAGTTTTTATTACTTTTATATTTTGTAAGATCACTTTCCAAAGGTTTTTATAATCATAAAGTATAGTTTACATAGTTCTAAGATTGTTTCGACAAACTTTAGAAAGAAAATCTCTTTTAAAACAAAAATCAATTTTCAAAAAATACTAAGGGATGTCGACATGCCCCTACCCACCATGTCGACATGGTAGCCGTAGAATTCAAATTTTCAAAAGAAGTGTCTATTCGTAATAACCTTTCGCGAATGGACATGACCGTTGTTCTCCTAAAAATACCAGTTGTTTTCAAGGAATTTTAAGTTAGTTTTTCTTCATTTCTTCACTCCTTCTTCTCCACTCAAATATTCTCTTATATTTCAAATGCTTTAACAAAACTCCGCCGAAATTCTAAGTGAATCAAACTCGATCATCTCTGGTTTGATTCTCTGCCACTCTCTCTCAAAGATCTCAGTGCCAATCAGAGTTATAGGATCATTTGTAATCAAATATCAAAAGATCGAAGTGTATCGAGTCTCTCTCTATCAAAGTGTGATTGGAAACAGTGTGATTGTGGACCGTAAATCAATTGGGTGTGATTGTAGCCCGTAAATCAATTAGGTGATCTTGTAGCCTAGTTAAATCAAGAGAGTTTGCCATGGACTCGGAGACAAGAAGGTGTATCTCGTGGCCTTGAAACCGAGGTTGTAATATCGACATTATATTTGAAAAGAAATCTGCATAAGAAATTGTGTGGGACTGGATATAGGGTAACTCTGAACCAGTATACAATTCTAGTGTGTCCTTTCCTTTACTTCTTTTATTTACTATTTGCATCTATGTCTGATTCTGTGATTGTTTCTGTTTTTGTGAATTACATATGTTTGGATTTAATTTGAAAAGGTTTCAAAAAGATTCATAAAATTAATTAAACACTATTCACCCCCCTCTAGTGTTAATTCTACCTTAAGATCCATAATCTGCATTTCCTACATTTGGTATCAGAGCATTGGTTTTCAAAGTTATCATAATCTGAATTTTGATAAAGTTTAAAATGGAAATATTTGGAGATTCTGTTAACACTAGTTCAAAACTATCCAAATCATCATTGTCTCATAAGTCTACATATTGTTATTATAGAAAATCAAGTTATCTACTAAATTGGTGTGTTGTGCAGGAACAGATGTGTTATATGGCTTTTGAAGAATCAACACTCAATGGATAAATGGTGCAAATCAAGAAAAACAAATGGATACTTGATAGTGGATGTTCAAGACACATGACTGGTAATCCGGAGATACAGAATGACATAATTTATGAAGATGGAGGAATGGTCAACTTTGGAGACAATTCAAAAGGATATGTGATTGTTATTGGCAATGTCGGTAACTCTAAAACTCCTACTATTTCTGATCTTCTGTTAGTTAGGAATCTAAAACACAACTTACTTAGCATAAATCAACTATGTGACAAGGCAACAAAATTAAATTTGAAAAGGATAAGTGTCACATCGAAGATAATAAATCAAATATTATCTTTGAAGGAATTAGGAAGAAAAATATTTATATTCTCAGTATGAAAATCTCGAATGATAACCTATGTCTTTTGCTAATACAAGTGACCCATGGATTTGGCATAAAAGATTTAGGCATTTGAATTTCAAACTCTTATATAGAGTTTCAAATCTTGATCTAGTAAGAGGTCTCGCTAAAATGGATTTTAAAGTAGATAGTATATGTGATGCTTGTCAATTAGGAAAACTTAGAAAGAGTTCATTTAAATTGAAAGATATGATTTCAACTTCAAAACCTCTTGAGTTACTTCATTTAGATCTATTTGGTCCATCTCAAATTCAGTCAATAAATCATAGTAAATATGTTTTAATAATTGTAGATGATTATTCTAGATTGACATGGACAATTTTTCTGAAACATAAAAGTGAAGCTTTAGATTTATTTAAAACTTTTGCAAAAAGAATTCAAAATTAACTTTCTTTAAAAATCAAAACTATTCGTAGTGATCATGGTGGAGAATTTGAAGATGAAAATTTTGAGAATTTCTGTAATAAAAAAGGAATAACCCATAATTTTTCTTTTCCAAGAACTCCATAACAAAACAGAGTGGTAGAGCATAAAAACAGGACGATTCAAGAGTGTGCAAGAACTATGCTTTCATATAGTAAATAACCAAGAAATTTTTGGGCTGAAGCAGTCTCTACATCTTGTTACATTTTGAATAGAATTTTAATTAGATCTCTAACCAATAAAACACCATATGAACTTCTTTTCAATAAGAAACCAAAGGTATCCTTTTTTAAAGTTTTTGGAAGTAAATGCTTTATTCTAAATACAAAGGACAATTTGGATAAATTTGATCCTAAATCCGACAAAGGAATCTTTATCGGATATTCTAATAGAAGTAAAGCATACAAAGTTTTTAATTTAAAAACTAACACCATTGAAGAAACAATGCATGTATCTTTTGATGAAAATTTCAAAGATTTTTTTCAAATAAACGATGAAGATGATTTTGTTACTTTAAATAATGAATCAAATGAAACAAATTGTGAAACTGTTCATCCTAATAAAAGGATCAGGCTTTTAAAAGATCATCCTATAGAAAATATACTAGGAAATATTGAATCTGCTGTTAGAACTAGAAATCAACTAAACAAGATGAGTAATATAGCTTTTATATCAACTATTGAACCCAAAAATCCAAAGGAAGCATCATCTGATGATTCATGGATTCTATGCAAGAAGAACTGAATAAATTCACCAGAAATGATGTATGGGAACTTGTTCCTAGACTTGAGGACAAAACTATAATAGGAACTAAATGGGTTAATAAAAATAAAATGAATGAACAAGGTGAGGTCGTTTGAAATAAAGCTCGGTTATTCGTGCAAGGTTATTGTCAAGAAGAGGAATAGACTATGATGAAACCTTTGCACCGTAGCAAGATTAGAAGCCATTAGAATTCTACTTGCTTTCGCAAATCACAACAATTTCAAATTATTTCAAATGGATGTCAAAAATGCCTTTTTAAATTGTTTTGTTAAAGAGGATGTTTATGTTGAACAACCTCCACTTTTTGAAGAAGAAAAGTTTCCAAATCATGTTTACAAATTAAAAAAAGCTTTATATGGTCTGAAACAAGCTCATAGAACCTGGTATGACAGACTAAGATCTTACCTATTATAATCAAAATTTGAAATTGGTAAAGTAGATAATACTATTTTTATTAAAAGAAACAAAAATGACATCCAATTAGTACTGATTTATGTAGATGATATAATTTTTGGATCAGCAAATGTAACGACCCGTAATTTTCCGATAATTAAATTTTTGAATTTAATAAGATTTTGTAATTTAATACTGGAAGAAATAAAAAAATTTGATTTATTAATAAGAGAAATAACTAGGATGAGATGTAATAGTGTTAATATAAGGTAATTGATAACTACTTTTAATGTAATTCCAATTTATTGAAATGATTGAAAGGTTATAAGTGGTTATAAATTGTAATTAAGAAAATAAATTAAATGTAATATTAATTGGTGAAATAATATGTAAATAATTGTAATTGGATAAAATCAGTGTTATGTAAGGGTTTATAACATTTGCTTGCAGATAATAAACTTATAGATGTGATTAAATTAAGAAAATGGTGACAATTGTTATTTGTTACCTATTTAGTTAATCTGTTGATTTTAATTGGAAATCAATTGCAATTAAATGTAATTAAATATTACGTTAATATGAATTAAGATGATAATTGTAGAATATTAGTGTAACGAGGTATAAACCAATGTTAATTATATCCATAAGATGACAATTGATTGAATAATAAGACGAAAAATCAAATAAATGGATTTATTGGAATTTAAATTAATAATCAATGAATTTGTTTCAATTGAAACTTGAATGCTGTAATTAGTGCAATAGTTAATGTTGAACTTGTCATGGGAAACTGATATTAAAATGATTGTTAAAAATCTGTGAAATTAGAAATGATAAAAATGGTTAGTTATTGAATTTAAATTTTTAAAAGTGATTAATTAATTTAATAATAATTTATTTAATTAACGTGAAAATAGCCATTTTGGCCATTGTCTCGGATTTCGATGAAACTAGTTTCATCGGATCCGTAACGGTGAATTATTGTAGGATTTCAAGTTGCGTATCGATCGGACTTGTTGTTTGATCGTATGGGCTCGAAACGCCTAGAAATCAATTTAATTAAATTCAATTGAAATAAGCTAATTTTAAAAGTTAAATTCTTCATACGATGGAATTAGGACTTGAAAACTATTCCATTGAGTTTAAAAATATCGAAAACATCTATTTTGATATATGCGATGACCTGCTTTCGTTCCGAAAGTAGAACGGGCTTTTCGAGTCGTTATTGTCGTTTTAGACAAATTCGATATGTGTTCATTCTTTCTTATCGGGCCTTGTCTATATAAATATATCCTTCTAAACCCTAGCAGCCTTTCTATTTCTGATTACAATAAATACAATTCTATCTGGCTACTGTAACACCCCACCTCTATGCTCATAATAATAAAGAGTATTAAAAGAAATACTGTCTATTATTACGAAGAATAAGGCTAGATAGGAGCGACCATCCGTAGTTGGCCTTACACTAATATTGGTTACCTCGATAGGAGTGGTATATACTTTTTATTTTTCATCTCTTATTTGTTTACTCCCATCGACATACCCAATTCTAGTACAAAATGAACTACGACGGTTCATAATAGTTTAGGACAATGAATATAATAATAACTCAGATAATATAATGCGGAACACAGATTAAACAAAAAGTCTCATATATATAACTGATGTCAGTTACAATACAGTTGACACAATACATATGATACAACTACAACTATCGACCCAAGAAGTTATATATACAAGTACATTATCGACTAATATACATGAATACATATCAACTTAAAACAACACACTGACTACTACAAAAAGACGTAAACCACTTCAAATGATATGAAAAGTCTTCACAGCTCAACAGCAACTCAAAGCAGTAAATCTACAACCTGAAATACTCAGGTCTGACCCGAGTATTACATTCAAAAGAAAATAATACACGGGTCAGTCTAATTCAAACTCAGTTATTAGTGCACAGAAGCAATAATAATCAATTATCAAATAGACGACAGTCACAGAAATCTCGTATATCCGACTCCTCGATAAAAGAATCGGATAACGGCAGATATAACACTAAACAGTGTTAAACAACAAAGCAGCAATCCAAATCATCAACAAAGATAAATAAAAAGAATTATCAATGAAGATAACTGTTGCGAATATTTCTTGGATTGTTGTTCATTTTCATTATGCTTTTCCTTTATTTCTTTTGCTGTGTTGTTGCGTTTGTTATTTCCTCTCTTTGCTTATTTTAGTTTGGGCCTTAGTCTATTGGGCCGTTTATTGTTCAGCTATATAAGCTGATTTGTACCGAATGTTTAAGTTGAGAGATTTAAATAAAGTAAAGTTAGATTTCCCTCTTTCAATTCTTAACATGGTATCAGAGCACCTCGATCTATAATCTCTCGTTTTCATTTTTCCCTCATGTTTCCTGATCAATCTTCATCATGGCGGAAGGCAAGTCGATCATGGATGTCATGCCAGTAATGTCAAGAATTACTGAGCATAAATTGGGGGAATCGAATTATTTTTATTGGAGCAAGACTATTCGGCTTTATCTCCGGAGTATTGAGAAAGATGATCATCTTCGTAAAGATCCTCCTGCTGAAGACTCGGATGCTAAAGAGGATCAGGTATGGCTTAGGGATGATGCTAGGCTATTTCCTCAGATTAGAAATACTATTGACGGCGGTATTATTAGCTTGATTAATCATTGTGAGTTTGTGAAAGAGCTGATGGATTATTTGGAATTTCTGTATTCTGGAAAAGGGAATCTAAGTAGGATGTATGATGTATGTAAGTCATTTTATCGTGTTGAGAAGCAGGATCAGACATTAATGAATTATTTCATGAATTTTAAAAAGATTTATGAAGAATTTAATCTGCTATTACCTATAAGTCCGGATGTGAAAATTCAACAACAACAAAGGGAGCAAATGGCGATTATGAGCTTCCTTGGAGGTTTACCATCTGAATTTGAGTCAGCTAAAGCGCAAGTATTATCTGGATCTGATGTTAAATCTTTACAAGAGGTATTTAGCCGAATTTTAAGAGCAGATAGTTCAAGTAACCAAACTCCAGCTGCATCTAACAATAGTGCTCTAATTAGTCAAAGAAATTCTGGATCTGAAAATAGAGCTATGAATTCCTCAAACTCATGTTCTTATTGTAAGAAGATTGGACATAGATATCAAAATTGCTGGAAACTTGCTAGACAGAGGCAGAATAATGAAAATAGTGGATCAAATAATAATAAGTGGCAAAACTCATCAAATCAGACTGCTAATGTTGTTCAGAAGGCTGAGGATGGTTCTATGTTAGTTAATGCAGAAGAATACATGAAATTCACTGAGTACAAAGAAGGGCTGAAGAGTGTATCCAATTCTGTGTCAACAGTGGCTAAATCTAACAAGTGGATAATTGACTCAGGGGCAACCGATCATATGTCAGGTAACTCACATTTATTCACTGAATTTCAAGAGAATAATAGATCTGCTCAATGTATTACTTTAGCTGATGGCTTAGTAGAAAACACAAGTGGATCTGGGATAGTTACACTTACTCCACAATTGTCTTTAACCCCAGTTCTACATACTCCAAATTTAGCCTTTAATCTGTTATCTGTTAGTCAGTTAACCAGGAAGATGAACTGCTGCATATCCTTTTACCCCAATCATTGTGTATTCCAGGAGTTAAAGAGCATGAAGATTATTGGTAGAGGTCATGAGCAAAATGTATTATATGTGCTGAAGGAAGATCAATCTATTGCTGCAACTTGTATAAATAAAGATGAAGCACTCAAGGTTCATTGTCAATTGGGTCACCCATCTTTACTTAATTTCAGAAAATTATGCCCTAAATATAATTCACTACAAGTTATAGATTGTGATTCATGTCAATATGCTAAACATCATAGATTGTCTTCAAATCCAAGAATAAATAGAAGAAGTAACACTATGTTTGAGCTTGTTCATACTGATATATGGGGACCTTCTGCTGTCATTTCTAAACCTAGTTTTAAATATTTTGTCACATTTGTGGATGATTATACACGTACAACATGGCTGTTTCTTATGAAGAGTAGATCTGAATTATATTCTGTGTTTTGCAAATTTTATGCTGAAGTAGAAAACCAGTTTAATACTGTGATTAAAACTCTAAGGAGTGATAATGCTAAAGAGTATACATTTGAATTGTTTCAAAAATTCCTGAGTGATAGAGGCATAATTCATGAGACTTCATGTGTATATACTGCTTCTCAAAATGGTGTTGCAGAACGTTAAAATAGACACCTACTGGAAACGGCAAGAGCTTTAATGTTTCAAACAAATATGCCAAAGTATTTTTTGGCTGATGCTGTTTCCACTGCTTGCTTCCTCATAAATAGAATGCCATCTTCTGTGCTAAATGGTGAGATACCGTATAAGCTTTTGCTTCCAGATAAACCATTGTATCCAGTTAAACCCAGAGTATTTGGGTGTGCTTGTTTTGCTAGAGATGTTAGACCAAACTTGTCTAAACTTGACCCTAAATCTGTTAAGTGTGTATTTGTGGGATATTCACGTGTTCAAAAGGGATATAGATGTTACTGTCCAAGCCTTGGAAAGTATCTTGTGTCCATTGATGTAACGTTTCATGAAGACATACCTTATTTTCAAGCACCACAGAATTCAGTAGAAATTCCTATTCATGAACCAATTCCTACGAGTGATCCTGAACTAAATCTTCCTATTGCCCTAAGGAAAGGTAGAAGACAATGTACATACCCTATAGCATCATATGTGGCATATGATCATTTACCATCTCAAACATGTTTACTTCTCAAATCTCTTGATAATTTAACTACACCAAAGGGTATTTCTGAAGCTTTATCTGATATCAGATGGTATGGTGCTATGGTGGAAGAAATGAATGCTTTGAAGGCAAACAAAACATGGGATTTGGTTAAATTACCTCAAGATAAGGAAGCTATTGGGTGTAAATGGGTTTATTCTGTCAAGGTCAATCCAGATGGAAGTATTGCAAGGTACAA
The DNA here is from genome assembly GCA_030737815.1 of Allium fistulosum. Taxonomy (NCBI): domain Eukaryota; kingdom Viridiplantae; phylum Streptophyta; class Magnoliopsida; order Asparagales; family Amaryllidaceae; genus Allium; species Allium fistulosum. The sequence goes on from CM060904.1 coordinate 1,070,969,387, forward strand.
AGCTAGACTTGTGGCAAAGGGTTATGCACAAGTATATGGAGTAGACTATTTGGAGACATTTTATCCAGTGGCTAAGGTAACTTCAATCAGATTACTCATTTCTCTAGCAACCATAAACAACTGGAAATTACATCAGTTAGACATCAAAAATGCCTTCTTACATGGTGACTTACAAGAAGAAATGTACATGTGTCAACCTCCTGGTTTTCAAGTTGAAGCTGGAAATGGATTGGTGTGCAGGCTGAACAAGACCTTGTATGGACTTAAACAGAGTCCAAGAGCATGGTTTGGGAAGTTTAGTAGTGTAGTGGAGTCATTTGGCATTATCAAAAGCAAGTTTGATCATTCTGTTTTCTATAAGAAGTCTGGTGCAGGTATTATACTCTTAGTTGTTTATGTTGATGACATTGTTATTACAGGGAGTGATGAAGCAGGAATTCGTTCTCTAAAACAGTTTATTCATGAGCACTTTCATACTAAAGAATTGGGAGGATTGAGATATTTTCTGGGTGTTGAGGTTATCAGAAATGAGAAAGGAATATTTTTATCTCAAAGGAAGTATATTTTGGACTTGTTGAATGAAACAGGAAAACTTGGAATGAAACCATGCAAAGTTCCAATGGCACCAAATGTTGATCTTTCTGTAGAAGGAGAAGTATTCAATGAACCTGAAAGATATAGGAGGTTGGTTGGAAATTTAAATTACCTTTCTGTAACCAGACCAGATTTGGCTTATGCTATTAGCATTGTGAGTCAATATATGAATAAACCAGCTGTGCAACAATGGAGAGCTGTTGAGCAGATTCTAGGGTATTTGAAGGGGACTGTTGGATATGGTCTTATGTATTTGAACCATGTACATATGGAGGTAGAGTGTTTCTCTGATGCAGATTGGGCTGGCTCTAAAGTTGATAGGAAATCCACAACAGGTTTTTGTGTGTTTGTAGGAGGAAATCTAATATCATGGAAGAGCAAGAAACAAAATGTTGTGGCTTGTTCTAGTGCCGAGTCTGAATACAGGGCTATGGCAAAAGTAGTGTGTGAGTTTATGTGGGTAGATCACTTAATGTCAGAAATTGGGTTTGAAGTGAAGAAGCTGATTGCTTTAGGATGTGATAACCAAGCTGATGTGTACATTGCCTTAAATCCTGTTTTTCACGAAAGGACCAAACATATAGAAGTGGATTGCCATTTTGTACGAGAAAAGATGCAGCAAGGTTTGGTGTGTGCTAAGCATATTGGAACAAAGGAGCAAACTGCTGATGTGTTTACCAAGGCGATTGATGGAAAGAAGCTGGTGTTATCCCGCCTTTTGGCAAGGCCGTGACACCAAGGATTTGACTGGAGACCGGTGACAGATCGTCTCGGAAATCAGTTACACACAAGGATCGCGATGGATATCGATGAAATTTGTCCGAGTCCAGATCGGGCTGCAATCGATAAGGCACGTCAAGTAGAATAGTAGAAACCAATGTTCAAAATTTCGGGGCAATCCGAGTTCGTATGCTCAAGATATCACCGACGAAAAATGGAGTAAACAGTCCTTAGTTCGAATCCATAGGCGAAGACTATGTTCGAATCCATGAAGTTCGTATCCACCAGACCGGCATCACCTCAGCATGGTCGAATCCATCAAACGTATGTTGCTTCGAATCCATGCAGCATAGCCTTGCTTCGAATCCATGCAGATCACGTTTACTTCGACTCCATCATGCGTGTCCCCTCTTCGAAACCAACAAGGTAGGGGATCTTCGAATCGATACAGTCAAGAGTGCTTCGGCTCCATTGCCTCAAGTCCATTGGAACACTCCCTTCTTCGAATCCATTCAGCAATAGTGTCTTCGTATCGACCGACTATGGGGAACCCTGATCGATACGAGGGAAGCAGGCGACTCAATCGATTCGAAGGAGCATACCTTTGAATCCATCGCCTCGAATCCACCAAGTCGTAACAAGCTGAAACCAAGGGATTCGAACCAGTCAACCCGGAGTACAAAGCGAATCGATGCGAGAAACACGCGCCACGTCACAGCGAGCATCGAGTCGACCGAATCGATTCGAACTAAGATCGATTCGAAGTATCCATGTTCTCCAGAAATGCAACATTGAATCGATCATATCTCAAGTTCTACAAGTCCAAATGCCATGAAATTTTCACAGAAGCTTAAACACATGATGAAGAATGTTCACACCAAATTTCAGCTCGATTGGATGATTTCTTGATCGATTCGAACCAAGGGTCGAACCGATCCCAAAGTGGGCCCGGATCTCCAGATTTCGGCCATGTGGGCCCCCTGACGTACCAGAACTGGTCTCCCCTCATTTTAGGCGAAATATCAGCCTCCTACACCTATAAATAGAGCCCCTGGTCATTCAGAAAAGGGGTCGGATAATTCTAAGTACTGAAGAGCGCCCAGATTCTGCCAGATCTACTCCAGAACACCGCCGTTGCTTTAGATTGATACTTAGCAATTAAATTCAGTTGTATTGCCTTATAAACTACTGTAATCTTCAAGTAATCGAGCAATAAAGTCATCAAACTTCATAGTGGACGTAGGCAAAACGCCGAACCACTCTAAATCGCTTGTCTTTGCAATTTACTTTCTGTTATTTGGAGTTTTTGTTAGATAATCCACTTTTTTAATTTTCATTCTTCATTTTTATCTCTTCAAAAACTTCCGAAGAGTGTTGTGCCCATTTTTGGTACAAACACTTTGGTGCTTTCACTGAGAAAAAACCAGCTTTTTTCTCCTGCTCCTTGGATCTGCCATCGATACCGGATTGCACAAATCCAAGAGGAAGATCCAGATCTTTGATTCACAGTCCTTCCATTCTACTCAGATTTGCATAAAATCTAGGAAAAGGATTCATCATTCAAAATGGTTAGCACGAGAACCACTTCTACAGCTGCTGGACAAGAAGGTAGGGATGGACAGAATCCTGCTCAACAGCAGCCATCCAACCAAGGCAACACTGCCCACTCAGATCCGTCTGGGGCAGTCACTAGACAAGAATTCCAAGTATTGCTTCAAGAGCTGACTCAGAGTCGGCAGCAATTAGCCGAACAGTTGCGTGCCAATATTGAGTTGACAAACCAACTGAACCGCCAGGGCCGTAGGAGGTCCAGAAGGGATGATGTTTCCCGCTCATCCACTGAAAGTTCTGCTTCATCAGACTACTATCACAGACCTACCCGTCCTCGATTAGACAGGAGTCATGCACAAACGACCGGATATCAACCCGCTTTGACTGTTGGACAGTTGAGGGCAGGACCGTCAACCAGCTTTCAGGCCGGGCCCTCCACACAAGGAGGCCCTACCACACAGCATACCGCGGACAATCATGCCGCAGCTGCCACAATAGAAACAAGGGTTGATACCCGAAATCTTTCAGAGCCAAATAATCGGCAACGTGGGCGTACTCCTGAACCGTACGTCCTAGAGGACGCTGAGCCAAGGAGGCAAAATTTGAACCGTCAACAGCGCCCGGTCCGAACTCGCGCTGTGGAACCCGACCACACCTTAGCCCGGCAAGCTCAAAATGTAGCAATGCCAGACATCTCGACTATGATACGTCAGATGATCCGCGAAAGCCAAGGCCTTACCAACGATGACTGGGGACTTTCCCGTAGTCATACTCCCTTCACAGACGAGATACTGAATGCTGAACCTCCTCGGCGATTCAGAATGCCAACCCTTCCTATGTACGAAGGAAATTCTGATCCTAATCAACACATCTTGAAATATGAATGGTCGATGAGCGCCGCAAGGGCCGATGATGCAGTAAAATGCCGAAGTTTCCCCATCTCTCTAGGTGGAATTGCAACGATGTGGTTCACAAGATTGCCACCTAGGTCTATCTCTTCATTTGATCAATTGGCTAAGAAATTTGTTGAACAATTTCGCATGCATGTCGCTAGACCCAAAGATGTCAACACCTTATCCAGTGTTACCCAAGCTCGTGGGGAAACGCTAAGGCGTTACTTAGAGAGATTCCATGCGGCATGTGTGGAGATTAGTAATCCCAACGATAACTCAATCTTAATGGCATTGACAAAGGGAATTGACCCTGATTCTGAATTTGGAAAGTGGTTAGCGGGAAAACCACCCGCATCGTTGGACCGTTTCTACTCCAAAGCCGCACAATTCTTACGGCAAGAGGATGCGAAACAGTCTAGGAAGCAGGACGATGAGGAACCCAGGAGCGAAGGAATACAAAGCAATATAGCAGTAAAACAGTCCGGTGACAATTCCGGAAAAGTTCAGTTGAACATACAGAACAAGCAAACGCAGCCAAGAGGTAACAATGGTCAGAATAAGAAAAGAGATCCAAATCGGGGTCCACGACGTGAGGCTCCAATGTTCGATAATTACACACCATTGAATACATCGTTGGAAAATGTGTACCTACAGACTTGCAATACTATGCAATACAAGAAGCCGGCTCCGAAGCAATCGTCGGAGAGGCAGATTCAAACAGGGAAGTTCTGTAGATTCCACGAAAGTTATGGCCACAACACCAATGAATGTCGACACTTGCAGGACCTCATTGAGAAGTTGATCAGGGAGAGGAAGTTAGACCAGTTTGTGCGGGCACCGCAGTCTGAAGGGGCGGACCCCTCAAATCAAAATCATGTACAGAATCCAGAAAGACAGGAAGAACCAGGTCGTGTCGGAGGAAGACTGGTAATTAATGTTGTAAGTGATAGTCCTCGTACAGCGAAGCGAAGCTGGGGAGAAATGAAATCATATAACAACTTGGCTAGACGAACAGACTTTGAGTACGATGATAACTTGGACAATAAACCTTCGACCAAACGAAAGAGAGCGATAATTAACGACATCACTTTCCGAGACAACGATATTGATTATGTCGGAAGCCCGACTACTGACCCACTCGTGATATCGGCACAAGTAGGTCCAGCTTGGATGAAGAGGATACTAATTGACTGCGGAAGCTCAGCGAATATCCTTTTTATACATGCTTATAATCAAATGAGGATGAAAGCCAAGGATTTGGAACCATGCCAAACTCACCTCCATGGATTTAACGGTAGCGCTACCATACCTATTGGGATGGTGAAGCTACCGGTTAGTTTGGGATCTAAGGAACATAGGAGAGTTCAGACATTACAGTTCGCTGTGTTGAACATAGTCTCGCCATACAACGCTTTCTTAGGACAACCTGCCCTTACTGAATTCAGAGCCGTAATTGCCCCGTGGTGCTTAACCTTAAAGTTCCCTACCGTCAACGGAGTTGGAGTTGTCCAGGGCGACCAGGTTGACTTGAGAACAGTCATACGCCGAAAACGAGTCGCCCGATTACGCAATGCCGAGGGCCGACTTAAAACTTTTGAACGCAATGAGATTGTCATTAAAAAAGAATACCCAGCACTACTACACATGAAACCAACATGGAAGGGATCACATGAGATTAAGCAAGAGCTCGGGGATGATGTATATGAGATGACGACCGCTGATGATCTAGCTTCACCAAAGGCCTTGGATAGCGAAAGACTTCGTCGCTATCGCACATAACAGGCTATGTTTATCTATTTAGTTTAAATTCTGTTTTAGAATTTGTTTCTGCATTTCAAAATTAGAATTTGTAATAAGGCAACTGACTTTGCCATGTTTTCTTATTTCAGCAATAAAATGCCATCTCTTTGAGCCAAAGCTGTGATTCATTAAATACAATGTACAACATCACGATGCACGAAGAGCTAAATTCCATCACACAATGGGATTTATTCAAGTAGGGAGTGGCTATGAAGCAATCAACCACTCACCAAATGAAACCCGAGCTCGGGGGCAAGCCATCACATCAGGCCAGAAATGGGTTGATACACGACAACCTTTTCCTTAACTCCGTACTCCCAGAGTGCGAGGTGGAGTATAAACATTTTCCTAAATCCCAGAGTACTCCGAGAGCACGAGCTGGGTACAAACTTTTTAACTAACTCCATACTCCCAGAGTGTGAGGCGGAGTATAAACATTTTCCTAAATCCCAGAGTACTCCGAGAGCGCGAGCTGGGTACAAACTTTTTAACGAACTCCGTACTCCCAGAGGGCGAGGCGGAGTATAAACATTTTCCTAAATCCCAGAGTACTCCGAGAGCGCGAGCTAGGTACAAACTTTTTAACTAGCTCCGTACTCCCAGAGTGCGAGGCGGAGTATAAACATTTTCCTAAAACCCCAGAGTACTCCGAGAGCGCGAGCTGGGTATAAATACCAACAAACTCCAGCTTCCGAGAGCGCGAACTGGAGTATAAACATTAACTAACTCCGGATTCCGAGAGCACGAACCGGAGTATAAACATCAACAAACTCCAGCTTCCGAGAGCGCGAACTGGAGTATAAACATTAACTAACTCCGTACTCCCAGAGTGCGAGGCGGAGTATAAACATTCATCTAACTCCGTACTCCCAGAGTGCGAGGCGGAGTATAAACATTCATCTAACTCCGTACTCCCAGAGTGCGAGGCGGAGTATAAACATTCATTCAACTCCGTACTCCCAGTACGCAAGGCGGAGTATAAACATACATCAACTCCACACTAATCCCCAATACTGGGGGCAGAACCATAACACATAACAAGTTGGAGACAAAAGGGAATACATTCTCATTTCCACTATCAACAAAAAGAATCTGATTACAAAATGGTTCAAGAAATTGCTACTAGTGGGAGCCGAATCCACATCTATACACGGCTATAGAAAAATCAACAAAATGCTACCCTACGCAACAGAGATTTAAAGAAAGAGTTCAATCTTTCTTCTTCCTTATCTTCTTCTTCGGGGTAGCTCCACCCGATCCGCTGCCCGATTTTCTCCTCAACCGCTTACTCTTTTCAAGCTTGCCCTCCGGCAGCGATATGATGTCAACGTCTTCCTCAGAACTAGAGGCGGCGGAAGTTCTCCTAGGAGGTCGAGCTGGAGGCATGGGAGTAGTAGCAGGAGGAGGGACATGAGCAGTTTCAATCACTACGGTACCGCCCGGTGAAATCACCATTAATGGGGCAGGCCCGGGCGGATTCATACCAGCATTCCCTGCTGCCATCTCGGCATCAATCTCAGCCATAACGTCGTCCTCACGGGATACTTGGGCCGCATCGGATGTGCCAATAGCTGGCATGGATGAACTAACGGCCGGAGCAGCCCCACTCACAGCATCGGACGGGTTGGCAGAGGGATCGATGGGTTCATTGAGAAGCTCCTCAATCATTTGAGCGCTGAAAGAAAACATATTTGCATCTCCCTCTTCGCCGATCAAGGTAGAAGTCGTGATGGCTTCAGTAAAAACAACCCCTTGTGTTTGATGTGGAACTGATAGAGCAAGAGGCGCAGAAACAACGACTTCAGTCACTGAAATGCGACAAAACGAAGATTGTTAGCCAAGTGTGTTGCTTAAAGTTCTCCACAACTAAACTACGAGAAGCGCTCAAATACCTTCCTTAGTCTGGACCGAAACGTGGGTGGAATCATTGGCGGAAGATAATAACGGTTGGTCAGGATTATATGTAGGAACAGATTGGGGATCTACCGCACCAGTGGTTTCGGGCAATGTTGGGATTACAGCTCCAACACTTGCCTCGTGATGCGCGGTCCCCGAACCTTCGCATGTCTCTAGAGATTGAACGCCAAGCTTTTCTTTCGCCATAGAAATCGCCGCCTCGTGAAGGACCTTCCTCTCATCTTCGGTGAGCAGACGCATCTCCAACTCAAAGTCGTCAAGTGTTTCATCTGGATGCGCTGCTCTCTTTTCATCCAATAGCCGGGTCCCGGCATTGTACAAGATCGTGGAGTCATCTCCCAGCCACGCTAGATTCCTGTGTTCCAGCACATTAGCGTTGTACGTGACCAAGAGATCATCAAACTCAGAATCTAGCCTGGACCTCTCCTCCAAAATCTTTTCTCGAATTTCTGCTTCCGCAGACTTAGCCTTGACCGCCGCCGCAGCAAGTTCGGCCCTGAGAGATACTGCTTGGTCGCAAACCTCTTGAGCAGTGGCGTTTGCATCGTCCTTCTCCTTCACCATTTCAGTGAATTTGGCCTTGAGCTCGTTTAGATCTTTAACGGCTAAGTCTCGCTCAGTTGCAATGGTGGTGTTGCGGTGGCCCATCTCCTCTACCGTGGCGCAATGTTCTTGTTGCATCCTAGCCATTTTGGCCACGGCGTCCTCGTGCTTCTGGAGAGCTTGAAGTTCAGAATTCCGGGACGTCTCCATTTCAGATTGAAGAACTCCAACGATGCGTTTCTGTTTAGCAATTTCAGCATCGCATTCAGCAATAGTCTTCGCCCGATCAAAAGCTACTCTAGAAGCCTTCACGGTTGCCTTGTACCACTCCTTATACTGAGTATAGAAGTCATGGATATAACTATGAGCAGTGATCTCAGCTTCCGGAGGAATTCTTTTAAAGTTAGGAGGGAAGATATAGCCATCCATGCAGATTTCCGGGTAGTCATTTTTCATTTGGGCAAGTTTAGCAGCTCCCTCGCTTGTCAACTCAGCCGGAGCTTGTTCAATTATAGCGACTGCCGCCGGTTCCATTCTTGGCCGTTGAGCATCAGGCCGAGAAGATTGAGAAGGCAACTGTTGCTGATGAGATGGCCCTGGGAGGTCTACTGGAGCCCTGGGAGGCGGAGGAGAACGAGATCGGGGTCGGTACTGGTATCCCCTGTCTCTATCAGAGTAATCATAGCCAGAACGGCTACGCGAGTAATCTCTGTCTCTATCATAACGTTCTTGACTCGAATAGCCTCGCCCATGATCCCTATCTGTCTCTCTCCTACGGGAATCGTAAAATGGAGAAGATTGGCGCACATTCCGAAGCCTATCTAGGGTAGAGCCACGTCCTGACATCTCACCTGCAATAAGAAATAATTACGGATTAAAATCCCATAAAGCAATGTTTACTATGCAAAAGTCATGAAGTGCCGTGGAAGTGTGTGTAAATGTGTAAACCCCCAAAACCGACCGGAAGTGTTGACCGCACTTAAAGGAAAGGGCTCGTTCATGTTTAGAACATCTTGAAATTCATCCAACCCAGGATTATGAGAAATCGATATATAATCTGGGATAGGAATATCGTCTAGCCCTTTGAAAGAATCGCTCGAATGAGAAGGGGCGGCCTCAGAAATCATGACCCCGAAAGCGGGAAGAAACACATCTATGGATTTTCCCCCCTTGGACTTAAGTTTTTTGGAAACGGCGGCCTTGCCTTTCCGTTTTTCTCCCGATTCTTCAAAGTTTCCCGAGAGATCGGCCATCGGCTCTGAATCTGTGTGGGTTCTTTCTTCGTCACCCGCCTCAATTATTCCGATTCCGAGTGACTTCTTCACTTTTTTCTTCTTGATTTTCTTCTTGATCTTCTTCTTATCTTCCTTCTTGGAGGCGGACTTTGCAAATCCCTCAACAACTATGCTTTTATTGATGTCGATCAAACCCAGAACTCTTAAGTTGTAATCATTCAGCACCGAGTCAATATGCCTCAGTTCACTTGGGACTTCTTGAAGACTCCAGACGGTACCCTTGAAACGCCCTCCATCGGGCCTAGAGATAATAGCTGTAAAAGGAATGAAATGTCAATTTTAACACCGAAGAGCTATTGGTCAAGGAAACATGTTAAGGCGCTTACGTCTAGACAACCATCGCCTAGCGAAACCCGGAGGGCACCGAACGTAGAACCACTCGTTCTTGAAATAGCTCAGTCGAGTCCAAGCTCCAACTACAACTTGGCAATTTCTAACTGCCTCCAAAAATGTAAAAGACGGGCTATCACCCCTACTCTTGAAGTTAAATATGTGTCTGATCTCGGAGGGCCTTGGCGGGCGAAAGAGACAGTCCATAAATATTACAAAGGTACTGTTCAGCAACGCGTGCCCGTTGGGATGAAGTTGTGAAGGAGCGATTCCTAAATATGATAGCATCCCTCTGATATATTGATTGAAAGGAGGAAGAGTTCCGGCCGCACAAGCATGACGGTAGAATGCTGTATATCCTTCAGGCGGGTTATGCGGTCTATCAGTGGCGCTGGGCAATAATACGTCACCTAGAGATATGTTATGCTTTAAGCATATTCGTCCCAATAAGGATTCAGAGATGTTAGACTGAACCGAATCAACAGGGTCCTCAATAAATATCGCCTCCGGCAATTCGTCTGGAGCTGGATCGATTACATCAGCAGGGATATCGGGAATCTCAAGAACCGGAGGAGTCGAGCTCTGTACCTCTTGTTGTTGGGAGCTCTAAGATTCCATAATTAACTAACTCATCAGAAAGCAACGTTAAGTTCATAAAGAGCCCGTGCATTCCCCAGTGTAGTGTGTATGAACGTGTCATGCAGTGCAAGTGATGTACATTACTTAAGCAGATTCTACAGATTAAAGTAAGATGTCCGTACGACAAAACTTGGGAATTTGAGAACGAAGATGACCGTCATCGCTGACCGTCACTTCCACGCCATCCAAAGGCTACTACCCACTTCAAGTATAAATCTTTCAGTTGTATTATTGGTTAAGTCATGGTTCCATCGACGAGCCTCAAAGGAAATTCAAGTTAAGTCTTTCAGTCAAGTTCGATTATGCAAGGCCGAAGCTCGTCGGAATCAAATATGATAAAGTTCGTTAAGATCGTCAAAGTTCAACTTGAAATTAGTCGTAGTTCAGATATTGGAACGAGTCAGAAAAGTTGGATTCTCTAAACTGAATATGTTCGAATCCATCGAATCGAATCAATGTACTTCGAATCCAAATGGTTCGACTCGATATACTTCGAGACGGAGAAACGTTTCGAATCCATGGGCATTGGGTGACTTCGTATCGATCGACGCTAAATACCTTCGAATCGATCAAGGTGTCATTACTTCGAATCGATCAACAAGAGTCCTTTTTCCTTTGCAAGCACCGATTCGAAGATCTGCAGTCAGAGTCGATTCGAATAAACTCCATTCTAGATCGATACGAAGCGATAGAAGATAACATCCCTCAAGATCTCATCTTCCCCGAGGGAATCTCAACGTTTTGTTATACCTCGAATCATCGATTCGAACCATTATTATTCAGATCTCATAACCCTTCAAGATTTTCAGAAGAAAAATTGAAGATGAAGACTTCCAGTTTTGTCCTTCTCAACTGGCATCAATCCAATAGTTACCTGGTTTAGTGTGATTACGAATGAAGGTTTGTAAGATTCAATCGATTCGGGGAAGACGCGCTTCTTTTTCTCGGCTCTGGGAAAGTCGATTCGAGGAAGAAAGCAAGGAAACAGTAAAAGTAAAAAGTTAAAAATGAAAAGGACCCCAGTATATATAGGGGAAGTAGGACGATTCGCCTCCCGGTACGCTTGACCGGCTTCTACAGGTGAGAAAATCGAAACTAATCGATTCGTCGCAGCGATTTCGAATCCATTGTAAACCGCTACTTCGAATCACTCACAATACGGAGTCGTTCAACTGCTACGCATCCATCCCTTAGTTCGAATCCATCCGGTTTCGAATCCTTTACAACATCGAATCCATTTCAGCAGCATCGAAACGAAGCAACATCGATTCGAGCACTCGTGACTTCGACTCCACCGACTCAGAGAACGTCAAATCCACGCAGTATCGATTCGGAGAACCATCGATTCAAAGTACCCACTTCGAAACCCTCAACTCGAAGCGGATCAAGAAACATAGCTTCGAATCCATTAAATACCACCGGTCAAATGGACGAATCGTTTCCATATGAAAAATTGCTTGTCCACTCTTGTACCGATTCAGGAGAGGATCAATACGAGAGGATGATCATAGACAATCATAAAAGCAATGTTTTAACTCAAATCTCAAATCGGTTCAGGAGAGGACCGATGCAGATTTCGATAGCGAACCGAACGGACAACAACTTGCGATCACGCAACGTTAACCAAGGTCAAGATAATACACGTATGCACGTTTTTTTTTACTAATGTTTTGGTCTTTATCATCAACAGGAATCAGATGTTCATCTCGTCATGACTCAAAAGCCTAACAGTCGATCATGATCATACAACGATTGATTACAACAGCAAAGAAGACAATTTTCGACAAAGCGTGTGATAACTGTTCAATAAGGGACTGTAGCTTTTCAAAGCACGTCATGTTTACACAAGACGTACTTTGGGGGTCAAATGTTATCCCGCCTTTTGGCAAGGCCGTGACACCAAGGATTTGACTGGAGACCGGTGACAGATCGTCTCGGAAATCAGTTACACACAAGGATCGCGATGGATATCGATGAAATTTGTCCGAGTCCAGATCGGGCTGCAATCGATAAGGCACGTCAAGCAGAATAGTAGAAACCAATGTTCCAAATTTCGGGGCAATCCGAGTTCGTATGATCAAGATATCACCGACGAAAAATGGAGTAAACAGTCCTTAGTTCGAATCCATAGGCGAAGACTATGTTCGAATCCATGAAGTTCGTATCCACCAGACCGGCATCACCTCAGCATGGTCGAATCCATCAAACGTATGTTGCTTCGAATCCATGCAGCATAGCCTTGCTTCGAATCCATGCAGATCACGTTTACTTCGACTCCATCATGCGTGTCCCCTCTTCGAAACCAACAAGGTAGGGGATTTTCGAATCGATACAGTCAAGAGTGCTTCGACTCCATTGCCTCGAGTCCATTGGAACACTCCCTTCTTCGAATCCATTCAGCAATAGTGTCTTCGTATCGACCGACTATGGGGAACCCTGATCGATACGAGGGAAGCAGGCGACTCAATCGATTCGAAGGAGCATACCTTTGAATCCACCGCCTCGAATCCACCAAGTCGTAACAAGCTGAAACCAAGGGATTCGAACCAGTCAACCCGGAGTACAAAGCGAATCGATGCGAGAAACACGCGCCACGTCACAGCGAGCATCGAGTCGACCGAATCGATTCGAACTAAGATCGATTCGAAGTATCCATGTTCTCCAGAAATGCAACATTGAATCGATCATATCTCAAGTTCTACAAGTCCAAATGCCATGAAATTTTCACAGAAGCTTAAACACATGATGAAGAATGTTCACACCAAATTTCAGCTCGATTGGATGATTTCTTGATCGATTCGAACCAAGGGTCGAATCGATCCCAAAGTGGGCCCGGATCTCCAGATTTCGGCCATGTGGGCCCCCTGACGTACCAGAACTGGTCTCCCCTCATTTTAGGCGAAATATCAGCCTCCTACACCTATAAATAGAGCCCCTGGTCATTCAGAAAAGGGGTCGGATAATTCTAAGTACTGAAGAGCGCCCAGATTCTGCCAGATCTACTCCAGAACACCGGCGCTGCTTTAGATTGATACTTAGCAATTAAATTCAGTTGTATTGCCTTATAAACTACTGTAATCTTCAAGTAATCGAGCAATAAAATCATCAAACTTCATAGTGGACGTAGGCAAAACGCCGAACCACTCTAAATCGCTTGTCTTTGCAATTTACTTTCTGTTATTTGGAATTTTTGTTAGATAATCCACTTTTTTAATTTTCATTCTTCATTTTTATCTCTTCAAAAACTTCCGAAGAGTGTTGTGCCCATTTTTGGTACAAACAGCTGGAGTACTTGAGAAGCAAGTTGCGCATGGTAGATTTACATGCATCAACTTGAGGGGGTGTGTTGTGAATATTTCTTGGATTGTTGTTCTTTTTCATTATGCTTTTCCTTTATTTCTTTTGCTGTGTTGTTGCTTTGTTATTTTCTCTCTTTGCTTACTTTAGTTTGGGCCTTAGTCTATTGGGCCATTTATTGTTCAGCTATATAAGCTGATTTGTACCGAATGTTTAAGTTGAGAGATTTAAATAAAGTAAAGTTAGATTTCCCTCTTTCAATTCTTAACAATAATTTTAGAAAACAACAAAATTATTAATTCTGATTGGCTGCAGTACACGCTAACGGATACTGCCTCGCCAATACGGCATACGAAATACGCAACAAATCCATGAATCCAGAACAAAAGAAATATCAATTAAAATCTGTCAATTCTGTGGGGCTGCAGTACACGCACGCATGTACTGCCTCGCCACTACAAAACCACCCAAATCAATTAAGGACATTGAGCAATGTAACAACATGCACAAGTGAGACATGTGTAGCAAACACACATGAATACAGCTAGAATAAGCAGTGCCAACCAGATCAGAGTCAACTAAATGAAATTGGAATGCAATCAGATCCCAAAGTATATAAAACAATGGCGGCGCATAATGCAAGACCAAACTCAAATGTGCAGCTACATGAAGATATAGTGAAGCTAATATGGCAACAATGAATACCCAGATCAAATGCAAGCTCGACTAACAGACTGAATCAACGAAATGCACTCATGACGCTGCACAATTTAGTCCATATGCAGCAATCATAACTAAGTCGACGTAAATGAGGCCGAACAACATGTAACAGCAGTATCAAGTGACTCAGGCAATGTACAGATGCAACTACATGGAGGAACCCAAAATATAACCAAATGCAAAGGACCTGCCACTGACCTAAACCACAATTAAAATATGATATGCCTCAAAGTTCGACAGTGATAACTCAAATGCAAGCCAAATGCCACCAGTGAATATGATAACACTGCAACAACTACGCTGCAAGTACTACAGGCACATGGAGATGCAGTGAAGCCAATATGGCAAACCATGATGAAGTATATAAGTGCAGATACATTACATAAGTACCCAGCTTTGAGTCAAGCAATATAATGCAGACTCAAATATCGAATGCTCAAAACACTGGAATGACTCAAGTGATACAAATTATACGCTATGTGTACAGTTGAACAGATATACATGTATACTAGGGAGACATGTACATATGTGCACAGGTACAAAGACCAAATGATGTAGTGCAAAATCATCAACAATTTCAAGTGTAATCGAACGGCGAGCAAAAGTGATTGCCAAATTCAAAGTCGAGACAAGAAGGCAACATAAACCAGACTCGATGCTACAAACGAAACAAGACTACTAGTACAATGCATGGACATCGAACTCACCATAATACATCACTGTGACTTCAACATCAAACCATCAACAAAGTGAAACTGCACATAGTCACGAACCAGTGCCAACATCATACCCAAGATAACAATATCAATAAAGACATCTAGTGAGACCAGAAGTGAGACCAGACCAACCAACTAATCAACAAACAAATGAATCAGGTCAGACTCAAGTGATACCAGTAAATAACAAAAGGAACCTGACCCAAGATCAAAACAAGTGTGCAGGTCAGAACAGCAATGACCAAGGCTACAATATGCAACTTGAGCTTATAATGAACATATCAGAAGTAACCAAGTGCAATTACAAATGCATAGCAATTATCAAGTGAAGAAGACTACAATCTATTAAACAAATGCACGGGCATACACATATACACACACATGTATGCATGTATATACATGAACTAGATTGATGCACACTGAAATACGAAGATGCGAACTAGTTTGGAAATCACTCAGAAATAAACAGAATTGACCGAAGTCAGGTGAAGTTAAAATTCAAGTCGAAGCCATTCAAAACAAGGCCGAAGTCAAGGGAATTCGAATGTACAAATCAAAGCTGGAAAATCATGCAATCAGAAACGGTCGAAGTCAACAGCAAAACAACACCGTGGTCATCACGAAATGGAACCGTGATAATCAAGTAAACAAATATACGCAGTTGAACAAGTCAAAATCAACAATCAACGAAACGAATTAGAATAGCCAAGGTAAATCAAAGCGACTCAAACATTCGCATACAAATGAAAAACCCACAAATCCAAAGCAGTGGAAATCACAAATCACAGGTATACGATCTTGAATTAGATGTGAGTTGAACTCACCTTGTCGACGAATTTAGAAGAAGCCGAGCACTCCAGCAATCGAGCGAAGCCAGAGTTTGAACTCGATCGAGAATTGGGGCAGCCTCAACCATCCAAGCAATCGAGATGAAAGCGACCTAGTTAGCACGAAGCTCTAGTTCGATCTCACGAAAATATTGTGGCCACCATTTACATTTTCGTTCTTTTGTTCTGCTTAGGGTTAGGGCACCCGAAAATGAAAAAGAGAAATGGAGGAACGGGCCGGCATTGACAATAGATAAGGATGATAACAGGGATGTGATTTGTTTTCTTTGATGGGCTTGCGAATGAAAATGAGTCAAAGAGGAACGAGTACACTTTTACTAATCTCATCACCAAAACAAAAATAAAATGTGGGCTAGGATCAATATTAAAGCCCGCATAATCCTTTAACAAATTGTAAAGGAATATATAACTGATTAAAACACTTAACACTTTTGTAAAAGAATTTCACTTGATTTAAATTCCTATAGCAATATCATCACTTTAACCGTTAAATGATGATTATAATATGAAGCTAAATCCCGGGTTGTTACAGCTACCTCCTTCTTCTAATGGCAGAAACAAATTCCAAATACAACCCTAAATTCAATTTCCAAATCAATTTCAAAATCAAACTTCTCAAAACCCTATCATACTATATACCGATTCGAAGCTCTCGATTTGGGTTTAACATTATAGGCGCGGATGCAAAAAATTTTTTGTCTTTGTGTGTCCAGAATTTGGGGAACAATTCTCAGCCATTCATCGGGTTTTGATCAATGTCGGTGGATTGTCGATTGGAAGGTACAGGGTTGTGGAGAGTGACCAGAGGAGTTCATCCATATGGCTTGTTCGTCGTATCAACGGCTAAAATTCAACTAGGGTTTAACATTATAGGCGCGGCTGCAAAAATTTTGTGGCGACGATCGTTGATGGCGGTCGCATGTGATCGTGGGAGGGAGCTACGCATAGGGGGCGCGACGATCGAAAGGCTCTGGCAAGCCGCGGCTGAACTCTGGTAAGGCACGATCGAGGTGGCTACAGGTTTCGTGCTAGGGTTTTCTTCTGAAAGTGACGATGGTGACGTGGTATGATAATTATATTATTTAATTTAATTTAATTCAAACCTTAATCTTCTAACGATCATAATTTTTGCATGCGAGTTCGGATTCACGCGCGGTTTTCTCCCCTGCGATCGTGTCGAAATTCCGGACATTCCGAAACTAGTTTGGATGAATTCTGAGACTATTCAAATTTGGGCCATCGTTTGGATTTCAAATCGATTAGAAATCAAAAGTGAGTGTTTTAACCCACTCACAACTACTAAATTATCTTATGTTAGTTAGATTAAATTTACGATGTGATTAGAAATTGATTGGTTGATGTTTGGTTTATTTAAATTGTCATTCCAGTTAAATATGACCTTTATTGCATTTAAATCGTCGTTTAATTTAATGTTGAATTTAATTGTCAATTGAATACATGTTGATGAAAGTAAGTTAATTGATGTTATTTATTGGTTGATTGAATGGTGATTGTGATGGATGTTTGATTTGTGGATATTGGATGACTGGATGTTATATTTGTATTGTTATAATACTGCAATTTCCCTTAGTTTATTGTTAGAGAATCCCTATGGGTTGAAATGATACATACCCGAATGATCTATAGATTAGGGAAAAATTATTATGGGTTGAAATGATAAACCCGAGCGATTTTCTGGATTTTATTTTAAATCGGGATTGCGGGTTGAAATGATATATACCTGTAAATTTAAATTATTGCGGGTTGAAATGATATACATCTGTATCACTTGACGATAGGGTAGAAAATTATACACGGACACCGGATTGGTTAAATTAAATGATTTAAATCCTTAA
Organism: Allium fistulosum; assembly: GCA_030737815.1. Classification (NCBI taxonomy): domain Eukaryota; kingdom Viridiplantae; phylum Streptophyta; class Magnoliopsida; order Asparagales; family Amaryllidaceae; genus Allium; species Allium fistulosum. Next base: position 1,070,987,106 of record CM060904.1, read on the forward strand.
ATTTTAAATTTAGTTAAATGATATTACAAAATAAAATTTGAATTATATAAACTGAATTAATTTGAAAATCCAAGCTTTAAATATTGAAATTGGAGTTGGTAATGAATTGTTTGAAGAATAAAAATAGAAATTTCAAAGTTGGAATTTGAAATATAAATGAAGATATCAAAATTGAATTATTCAAAATGTTTGAATGTTTTAAACTTTGAAATCTATTGAAATTGAAGTGCTTTAAAATTTTAGTTCAACATGAGTTCGAAATCTATATAAATTGAAATGATTTTTATGGGAATTTGAACTGAAAGAAAAATTTAGTTTGTTGAAATCTGGATATGGTCCAGATTTGTTGAAATGAAAGAAATAGATTAACTTTGGTATAAATTTTAAATTAATTATTTTAATATAAACTGTTTAAAAATTTATTATTTTTAACATCCTGATTATTAAGATTTTCAAACTATTAAACTAACTTAATCTATTTTAAACTATTCTAATCAATTTAAAATGGTTTAACTTATTTTAATCTATTATAATCTATTTAATCTATTTTAACCTATTTTAAACTAATTAACCCATTTTATCTACTTTAAATCTATTTAATCTATTTTCAATCCATTTAATCTATTTTAAATCTATTTAGTATATTTTAAATCCATTTAATCTATATTAAATCTATTTAAACTATCTTAAATCTATTTAAACTATTTTTAATCTATTTATAAACTATTTTAGAGTATTTTAACTATTTAAAATTTTATTTTAACCATTTTAAACTATTTATGACTATTTAAACTATATTTCTAAATTTCTAATGGTGGAAGGTTGAATTGTTTATATTTAAATCCTTGATTTAAAAGCAAATATGGATTAAATGAGTTATAATCTAAGTTGGGATTTTAAATGATATTTTCTAGTGAAATAACATATTCTGAGTAAATATGATGATTTTAAAATGAGGATTTATTTAACCTATCTTATCGATATGATTTCTAAAGTGAATATGATTTCGAAAGTGATATGGTTTGAACTGAATATTATATTTTGAAATTAATTATGAATTGGTTTTGGAAATTTAAAAAAACCATTCGGTATGAAAAATAAGCATTTGGTTATTAAAGAGACCGGGATCAGATATTGTCATACACTCTGCCAATACCGAAAACCACTTTAACAACTGTGTACGTGGTGGAGATTCCAGAATGAAGCAGGATGGTTTGGCGAACGATTCTATATGAGGTATTTACGTAGCCCTGACTCCCGCGAGTTAGCTTGATGTGGCTAAAACAGGAGCTATACATAGGCAAAGTGAGGTCGCACCTCCGATCGGACATGCTTCTTTGATACCATATTATTACTTTATGATTGATTTGGTGGCCACCCTTGATTTGATTATGGGAGTGTGTTTCGAGGTGGGCGGTAGTAGCTACTATGCGTTACCACCAGCCCGGTTCTACAAACGGTAGAATCCTATCCTCGCATTGCCTCGCGTGCCTTGTCACATGCCTTATCGCGCCCACTACGAGTTTGTTTTGTACTATACCTATGGAGTGCTCCCTGAGTATCCCATCAGTTTGGTGGGGCTTACAGTATCTGCATAGACTACAGGAATATATAAAAATGTGTTAAGGAGGATATGGGTAACGCCTTAATGCTATTTTAATACTTTACTTTACTGTAGACACTATTATAATAGCGTATTGTACTATGTATGTAGATAGTTTAACAGATCCTTAGGAGATGGAATCTCGAACATCTCTTAAGTTATTGCACTCATGTTAGACACTGGATAGGAGATGTCAAATCCCGTAAACATCTCTGACGCCGTTACACTCATATTTATTTATTGTTGATTTAACTTACATAAGATCTTTTAGTTCTGACTCGAGTGTTTTGACTTTTCAATTCGCTCGGGTCAGTCTGAGCTTTTCAGTGTATCGAAGGCTGCTTTTGGAGGACGAGGACGAAGATTTAGTACTATTATTATATATTTCATTTATTCCACTGCATCATGTTGTTCCGCTGCATTTATTTATTTATTCCTATTGTATGTAACTCTGATCGGTATTGTAAAAGTATAATCAAATGATATACAATATACAGCTTCATGAACTATTTATTTGATTATTATATTTTATCATTCCGCTACGAGATTCTGTGTTTGTTTTCTTTATTTCTCTGCTTTTTCTTATTTACCCATAACAATCCTCCCTTTTGAATAGTTTGAGCCTGACATGTGTGGTTTATTGTCGATTTAAACTGTCCAAAATGGCGGGTCGTTGCAACAAACAATGAAATGAACAAAGAGTTTTCTAAAATAACGACAAAAGAGTTTGAGATGAGTCATATGGGTGAACTTACTTTCTTTTTAGGATTGCAAATAAAACAATTAGATAGTGGTATTTTCATTAGTCAAGAAAAGCATGCTAGGGATCTACTTAGTAAGTTTGGTACGACCACTACAATTGGAAAACCCACTCCTATGGTAACCAATAAAGCCTTAAATAAAGAAGACATGTAAAAATATGTTGATCAAAAACTATACAGGGGTATGATTGTATCGCTACTCTATATAACTGCGAGTGGGCTTGATATCATGCATAGTGTCTGTCTCTATGCAAGGTAACAATCTGAACCCAAAGAAACCCATTTAAAAGCTATTAAACGTATCCTAAGATATGTTAAACACACTTTAAACTATGGCCTATTTTATCCTAAAAATGATTCATTTGATTTAATCTCATATTGTGATGCTGACTATGCTGGTTGTAAATTAGACCAAAAAAGTACAAGTGGAACTTGTAACTTTTTAGGACATTCTCTGGTTTCCTGGTTTATTAAAAAGCAAAATACTGTCTTACTATCAACAACTGAAGAAGAATATATCTCTGCTGCTTTGGCTTGTTCTCAAGTTATCTATATGAAATAGACCCTAAAGGATTTTGGATTAAATATTTCAAAATCACCAATTTATTGTGACAATACAAGTGCAATAAATTTATCCAAAAATCCTACTCATCATGCCAGAATAAAACATATTGATATCAGACATCATTTTCTCAGAGATAATATAAGTAAAGAGATTATTTCTCTTGAATTTATCAACACTGAGAATCAAAAAGCTGATATTCTGACCAAACCCTTGAATAAATCAACCATTATTAAATTAAGAAGAGAACTAGGTATTTGTTCTATAACTGAGATATAAAATATATATATAGTAACATATTTATTTAAATAAATAAAGAAAAACAAAATTGTCAAAATTTTCAAAGTGATGCCGACATGCCCCTACCCCCCTAGGTCGACATACAACGGTAAAATTTGAAATTTTGATTTCCCTCTAAAATCATTTTGGTTGTTATATAATCACAACATTTCGAATTTTTCTATCTTCTTACTTCATTTTCTCTGTAAAAAACTTTTGAGAATATAAAATAATGGTCTCCTCTTCTAAATCAAACCAAAATGCAACCTTTTCCTTCCCTTCTCCTAATCCTGGTCCATTTCAATGAACTACATTGGCTCGAGTAATGAAGACCGAGGAAATTACGAAGGATTCTCTACAATTGCTAATTGAATTACAAGTCATGCAAATAAGGATGGCAAAGGAATAAGAGAAACAAGGCAAGATTCTTAGAAATTTGAAAAAAAATCTAATGGATAATCATGCATACCCTATTGTGATTGAAGAGGATTCCTCTATCATACGTATTCATAATCCATTAGAGGATGACGAAGAAGAAGAAGAAGAGGAAGAAGCGCAAATGGACAAAGACGATAAAGTTATTTACGTTGGAGAAGTCTGTTTTGAAAAAAATGGTAATTTGGTCGAACAACATGGAAACTTTTGTCTCCATTACCTTAATTGTTCGATTCACAAGTCACCAATTGTCAAGGACTCTCGTTAGATTGTTATTATATTAATGTTTTTATATTTTGTGTACTTGTATATATTTGTGTCTATGTTTCATATGTGTAATGTAACATCATATATAATAAAATTAGATTAATGTTTCGCTTATTATACTTTTTATTAGTATTTAGTTCCATAGTATTAGTTTAAGAATGAGTTGTGTAGTTTAGGCTTAGTTTTTGGTTGATGACAAAGGGGAGAATTATAAAATAGGTTAGATAGGCTTAGATTAAGGGGGAGTTGTTGGAATAAGGAGGAGTCGGAGTAGAATCGAAGTTTGTTGGAGTAGATTTTATAAACATAGGTTGTCATCATCAAAAGGGGGGAGATTGTTAGTTCTTGAGATGATGGTTTTGATGACAACAACCCGAGGACTTGTTATAAAATATAAATACTAATATTCTTGCCTAGATATATATGTATATGTAGGATATATATATATATATATGCAGGTACTGAGAATGAAAAATGTACAGTATAAGGATTCAAGACTGAGTATAGAGATTCAAGACTGACGAATTCAAGATTGAAGAAATCAAGACTGAAGACTCATGAGTATCAAGAGTTCAAGATATCAAGATAAGTAATAGAGTCTAGATTTATGTTAAAACTTCATAATAGCACATAAATCTTTATTCGGACTTTAATTGTGGAATGGAATCCACCTTCTCGCTTTAATAGTGGGATGGAACCCAAGACCCCTTTAGTGGGATGGAACCCGCGATCTTCTCTAGTGGAATGGAATCCATGAAATTTTCAAAATGACTTATTTTTAGATTTTTTTCAAAACTATCTTTTAAAAAGACATCTCTCTCTATTTAAATATTTTAGCCCTAATTCAAAAACTGTTTTTAATCATATTAATTTCGAAAACATTTCTTATTTTAAAACTATCTCCTCGTTTTAATGTTTTAGCTTTAGTCTCAAGATATTTATATATTTAGTTTTTATTACTTTTATATTTTGTAAGATCGCTTTCTGAAGGTTTTTATAATCATAAAGTATTTTCAAAATAGTTTACAAAGTTATAGGATAGTTTCAACAAACTTTAGAAAGATAAGCTCTTTTAAAACAAAAATCAAATTTTAAAATATACTAGGGGATGTCGACATGCCCCTACCCTCCATGTCGACATGGTAGCCTTAGAATTCATATTTCAAATTTTCAATAGAAGTGTCCATTCGTCGTAACCTTTCGCGAATGGACATGACCGTTGTTCTCCTTTAAATACCAGTTGTTTTCAACGAATTTTAAGTTAGTTTTTCTTCATTTCTTCACCCCTTCTTCTCCAGCAAAATATTCTCTTATATTTCAAATGCTTTAACAAAAATCTACCTAAATTTTAAGTGAATCAAACTCGATCATCTCTAGTTTGATTCTCTGCCACTCTCTCTCAAATATCTCAGTGCTATTCAGAGTTATAGGATCATTTGTAATCATAGATCGAAAGATCGAAGTGTATCGAGTCTCTCTCTATCAAAGTGTGATTGGAAACGGTGTGATTGTGGACTGTAAATCAATTGGGTGTGATTATAGCCCGTAAATCAATTAGGTGATCTTGTAGCCTGATTAAATCGAGAGAGTTTGCCCTGGACTTGGAGACAGTAGTGTGTATCTTGTGGCCTTAAAATCGATTTTGTGATATCGACATTATATTTGAAAAGAAATCTGCACAAGAAATTGTGTGGGGCTGGATGTAGGGTAACTCCGAACCAGTATAAAATTCTGGTGTGTTCTTTCCTTTACTGCTTTTATTTACTATTTGCATATTTGTCCGATTCTGTGATTGTTTCTATGTTTATGAATTGCATCTGTTTGGATTTAATTTGAAATTTTTTCAAAAAGATTAATAAAATTAATTAAACACTATTCAGTCCTCCTCTAATGTTAATTCTGCCTTAGGATCCGTAATCTGCATTTCCTACATTCACAACCAATCCATAAATATGTAGATGTATCTAAAAAGGTGATGACACGCCCTAATGGGAGCGACCCACTTAGTCTTGCTGCATCTCCCATGATTTTAGCCATTCCCAATTGATGAGGCTTGAGGCTACGCTTACATTTTGAATAGCATCCCACTTGGAATGCTAACACCGCCTTTCAGGTAGTAATGCAGTGCCAACATTCATCCATACAAGTTTTCCAGGATAAGGACAAACTGAAGGCTACATCCATTTTGGAACCACCCTCAGGACTAGTAGCAAGCAGCCCTTGCACTTCAATGCTCCATCTTGGATTTCATATTCTTCAAGATGTCTTCAGTTCGAAACGCTTGAGTTGGATCGAGGTGGTTTTCGGATAACATATCCGATCCAGGTCTCTCCAAAACAACTTTCGATAGTTCCCAGTAAACTCAATCCCGGATTTTTAGAAAATAAACAGACAAAGATAAGAGTGAAGTTCAACTCCTAAACGTATATGGACGAATTTCCTTACCATTTATCCTAAAAGAGTGAAACGAGATTTATACGCAAAGTACAACATCAGTGGGGATGACTATGCCGAATAACTCACATGTTTCTCCTAAATATTTCCAAAGTTACGTTTAGGTCCAGAATTGATAGTCGATTATTTAACTATCAAATAAACAATCATTCAACATTGATTTGATTCCATATGGGATCCACTAAGCCTTTATTAATTAATCTTTAATTAATTAAAATCACTTTATAAACATTCGATTAAAAGATCTTTCCAAAACACTATTCCCAAACCCCTTACTTTCCTTTTATACTTGGAAAACATTTATACTTATCCTAGGGGTATAAGTATATTATCAAAACATTTGGAAAATTCCTCCTTTCAAATTCCTTTTTGAAAACATTAAATACTATAACCCGATCCACTTTTCCTTTATAAAAGGTTCCCTTTTAAATGCTCACTTCACATTTAAATACCTTTATAAATTTCCAAAATCAATTTATAAAACACTTTTATAAGTCTACAAGTCAATTTACAAAACCTCTTTACAAACATCTAAATCATTTATAAAACATTTCCTATTTAAAACTCCTTTGATAAATCTTCTTTAAGAAAAATCCTTTACAAAATATTCTTTGCAACTCAACCTTTTAACTCACTTAAAATAAACCTTTTTACTTAGTAAAACCTATTTTTATAAACAAGTTATTATTTATAAATACCTTTACAAATTAATAATATAACTTGAAAAATCATTTATAAACCATAAACCCCAAAATTGATTAAAGAATTGAAGTAAATTCAAAACCATACTTTATAATTTCAAAAAGACTTTAGCAATTCCAATGGTAGTAATTTAAGTTACCATTTAACATCAATTTCACTTCCAAGTCACTTAACCATTTATTTACATAAGTCAACACATATGTAAATGCAATTCATATCCAAATCAGGGAGTTACATGTCAATACAACTCAACTAGCATATACATGTCCAAATAACATAACAACGGGATGGTGATTTGTCCTGCCAAATAAGTATCCAACAATCAAACAATTAACTTATAGCAAAACGAAGATTTATTATGCTGATACATATGTCCATACAATCAAAAAAACCAATCTATAGCAAAACGGGGATTTATTCTGCTAACACATATCCACACAATCAATCCATTTACATAACTCATTCACAATTGTTTGTCTATATAGTGGTATCAACAGTTGAATCCTGATTGGGTGAATTCTCACCACCAAATCAACTAACGCCCGAACTAAAACATACAGGCTACCGACTCAAGCCTCACCGAACCATCTCCCTATCGAACACCTGCCGAACCAACCTGCTTCGCATGCAACGACTCCACCGAACCAACAACTTACTCACTACCTAACGCCGAACCATTCCACTTCCCACCTCACTGCCGAATCAGCCTCAAACCAACGAAGCCACCGATCCAAGCCTCACCGAACCATATCACCAACTCAACGCCGAACCAACACTGCCGAATCAACTCCTCTCCACAACCCCACCGATCCAACCAACCACCGAACCAAGTACTACCGGATCACTTCACCTCCGGACCAAGTCCTACCAAAGTCCTACCGAACCAAACTCCGTCTACTTACAACTGGGCTAGAGCTATACCGAACCAAGGTTGCCAGGCCAGACTGCATCAGCCCAAGCCCACCAGCAGCTGTATACATCCAAGACCCTTGCTCCTAGCCTCACTCTATAAATAGAGGGGCAGGGGTATAACAATGGTGGACAAGTTTTGAGAGCTCAAGCACGGAGAGAACTTTCAAACAACTTTTAGATACTTGTATCAAAGCTTTGTACTTGTAATCTAAACAGTAAAGGAGAAATAACATATAAAGTGGACGTAGGCACATTCTGGCCGAACCACTATAAATCTGCGTGTCTTTTACAGTTTAGTCCCTGTTTTTTACATATTTGCATAAACCACCCAGATCACTAAAAACAACATAACATCAACTAATTCATACGACTTGGAGGTGTTTGCCCATTTTTTGTGCAAACATTTTTGGTGCTTTCACTGAGAACTAGAAGCTCAAAGCTTCAGCTTCATCCGCTTAACATTTTTCCTAACAGCATCGTTCGCCACTTGGAAAACATGCCTCCCAAATAGAGAAAAGATGTTAACAAAGGAAAAAACATCGCTTCCAGCAGTCTTCCAGATCCAGCTGTCACGAATCAAGTAAATCGCCCTCCTCCAACAGCAGTAACAAATGAAGGACAGGCTAACCCGACCACTCCTGCCACAGAACAGCCCACAGCAATTACTAGGGCAGATTTAGACAGGGTTGTGGTTGAAGTAACTAACCGCTTTACGTCCCAGCAGGAAGCCTTGGTGGACCATCTCATGTCACGCTTAAGGGATGCTGAAGAGTCCAATCGCAACACTATATCATGGGGCGAGTTCCAGTCTGGAGGATCTCAGAGACAACAAAGATCTTCCTTCTTCGAAGGAGCTAACGGCAGAAGTAGCCATGGTAGGAACCGAGATCGAGCACAGCCCGAAGTTAGGCCTGAGGAAACGTTTGGTACCGAGCCCAACGGGGGAGGTACCGGGCGAAGGTCAACTATAGATGAGCCTGTCATACTGCCTAACCACGGAAACGCCAGTGAACGGGGCTGAGCTAGAGTCCAGCCCGAAGTTGGAGCCGAGGAAGTGCTTAGATCAGAACCCATCAGGGGAAGATCAATGCAAGGGCCAACTGTAGCTGACCCTAGCATGCTCCTAGAAGATCAAAGGCAGCCACTGGAAAATATGAGGAATGATAGACGATACCATCCCTACAGGTCATCTGGACGGAATCAATCCCACAGAACAGAACCAAACTCATTTCTATCTGCTCCAAGTTCTGATGAAAGGATGGCACGCTTATTCAGAGAGTGCGTCCAACAGGAGCAAAGAGATCGAGGGATAGGCGCTAGGGTAACCAGCCCTTTCGCCCACAATATTGAAATTGCTATCACCTCCCAAGAATGGAAGATGCCAACAATGGAACCTTACAAAGGAACCTCCGACCCTGTTGTATATTTACAGAGATACACACAACATATGCTCATGACTGGAGCGACAGAGGGAGTACTGTGCAAATGCTTTCCGCTCTTCTTAGCAGATCTCGCTACCTCCTGGTTCTGTCATCTACCCCAGGGATCCATCAGCTCGTGGAAAATGTTGAAAGAAAAGTTTATCAGTCAATTCCGCATTCATGTGGAACAACCTAAGGACGCTTATTCCTTATCCAGCATCAAACAGAAACCTGGAGAGAAACTGCAGCAATACCTAACCCGATTCAACGCCACAGCAGCCGTAGTCCAAGATGCCGATGAGAAGCTTATCCTAATGGCCCTCTGTAGTGGTGTGCATCCGGACACTAAATTTGCTAGAAGATTGACAAAAGAAAAACCAGCTACTTTACCCGATTTCTTCCATGAAGCCGGGAAATATATGAGGCTTGAGGATGCTGCCGTTGAGGGGCAGTCAGGACAGCAAAATAAGGCAACTCACAGCAACGCCCCTGCTGTGGCAAGGGATGTTCGAAGAAATGATCCCAGAGACAATGCTGGGGTCAAGAAGGGAGAAAAGCGCCTATATCGGCCAGGACCGAGATTCGACACTTACACTCCTTTGAACGAGACCGTCGAAAATATCTTCCTTGCCACCCAAGGCGAAGTTAGATACAAACGCCCACCATACAAGAAGGAATCAGATAACGCGCAGAAGTCTGGAAAGTTCTGCTGCTTCCACGAATCTCATGGGCATGATACCAATGAATGCCATCATCTCCGGGAATTGATTGAGGAACACATCAGAAGGAAGAAACTGGAACGTTATGTAAAAGGTCAGGACAGGACTCCAGCTCCTGCCAATGAGAACCCAAGGCTACCCTCACCGGAGATCGGTAGAGGAAACCGCAACACTAGCAGCTCTAGTCAAGAGAAGATAGTGGTCCATACCATCTCGGGAGGACCGCACATCGCAGACAGAAGCTGGAAAGAGATGGAAAGATATGGAAAGTCGCTTAGAGACAATAAAGACTGTGTCAATTCGGTTATAGAAGAGCGCCACCCGAAATGGAAAGAAAGTGATGACATCACATTCGGTAAGCGTGACCTAGAAGGAAGGCAATACCCTCACATGGATCCCATGGTTATCTCTGCCCGGCTCGGTCCCGCTGAAGTTTACCGAATCCTAGTAGACACTGGAAGCTCAGTAAACATCCTATTCAAACATGCATTCGACAAAATGAAGCTATCAATGAAGGATGTATCTCCCTGCGATAAACCACTACACGGTTTCACTGGGGATGCAAAGATGCCTCTTGGGCAATTGGACCTCTTTGTTGAGATTGGAAGTCATCCCCGTTCCATTGTACGGCGACAGACGTTTGTGCTAATAGAAAACCATTCGGCCTACAATGCCTTCTTAGGAAGGCCAGCCTTGTTTGACTTCCAAATTATCCTAGCCCAATGGTGCCTAAAAATGAAATTTCCAACGGACAATAGAGCAGGGGAAGTAGAAGGAGACCAGGACGTTGCTCGAGACTGCTATGTGACTGAATTTCGCAACAACCACAGGAAGGATAAAGGGAAGGGTGTAGAGGTTGCCCTCTGCACGAAAAGTCTAGAAGCGTAGCAACTAAAGAAAGTCCCTCCTCTTCGATATACCAGCGACCCTTTCAATGAATTAGACCCTAGGACAAAGAGGAGGAGGCCACCGCCGAGCCTGCAGATGCTATGGAGTTTGTATCTATAGACAAGCACGACTCAAGTAGACTATTGAAAATTGGGTCCTAACTAAAAGCAGAGTTGAAGGAGAAACTCATCGTCTTTCTCCACCACAACTTGGATGTATTCGCATGGTCACACGTTGACATGACCGGAATCTCCCCCGACGTAGCATGCCACGTACTAAACATTGATCCTACCAAGGCGCCCGTAAAACAAAGAAAGAGAAGTATGGGGGCAGAGCGATCAGCAGCCCTCGATGAAGAAGTAAAGAATATGCTCGCCAATGACTTCATACGAGAAGCCATCTACCCGGAATGGATCGCTAACCCGGTGCTGGTAAAGAAGGCTAATGGGAAGTGGCGAACATGCATTGACTTCTCCAACCTAAACGACGCCTGCCCAAAGGATTGCTTCCCGCTTCCCCGAATTGACCAACTTGTGGACAGCACAGCCGAGCATGAGCTCTTATCTTTTATGGACGCATACTCAGGATATAACCAAATTCCTATGCATGCTCCCGATCAAGACCACACTAGTTTCATCACTGACCGGGGTTTATACTGCTATAAGGTAATGCCTTTCGGACTTAAAAATGCAGGAGCCACCTACCAACGCCTCGTCAACAAGATGTTTGCAGGGCAAATAGGGCAAACTATGAAAGTGTATGTGGATGACATGCTGGTAAAGTCAAGGAAAGCCAAAGACCACGTAAGCCACCTAGGCGAGATGTTTCAAATACTTCGCCAGTATGGAATGAAGTTGAATCCTCTAAAATGCTCCTTCGGAGTATCATCAGGAAAGTTCTTAGGATTCATCGTCCATGCCAGAGGGATTGAAGCAAACCCTGAACAAGTCCGAGCACTAAGGGATATCAAGATACCTTCCACTTGAAAGGAAATGCAAAGCCTTAATGGAAAAGTGGCCGCCCTGAGCCGATTCATCTCCAAAGCAACGGACAAGTGCGTCCCCTTTTTCAAAGCTCTAAAGAAAGACAAAGGAAAGTTCGAATGGACTGACGAATGCTTAACCGCTTTCCTTAACTTAATCGAACACCTCCAGAAACCACTGGTACTCTCGACTCCAAGCGAAGGCGAAGAGTTATACCTATACTTTGCTGTGTCATCTCACGCCCTAAGCGCTGCCTTGGTAAGGGAAGGCAACCGCACACAGCGACCAGTTTACTTTGTAAGTAAGAGGTTTACGTGGGCAGAAGTCAGATATCCTAAACTTGAGAAGCTAGCATACTGTTTACTAATCACATCATGGAAACTGCGTCACTACTTCCAGTCCCATTCCATCAAGGTCCTGACCGATCAACCGCTGAGACAGGTACTCCATCGTCCCGACACTGCTGGGCGACTACTTAAATGGTGCATTGAACTAAGTCAGTATGATATCACCTATCACCCTCGCACCGCCATCAAGGGACAAGCCATGGCTGATTTCATTGCAGAATTCACTACCAACGAAGATAAGGAGCAATTGGAAATAGCTAAAGACATAAGGTGGAATCTCTTTGTGGATGGTGCATCAAACGAGCAAGGCTCGGGGGCAGGTGTGGTAATAATCACTCCCAGGGGAATAAGCTGCACTATGCTATAAGGTTGGAGTTCGCTGCCACCAACAACGATGCAGAGTATGAAGCAGTGATAGCTGGATTAGAACTTGCCTTAGAAATCGGAGCCAAATCTTTGTGTCTTCATAGCGATTCTCAACTTATTGTTAATCAAATACAGGGGAATTCCAAGCTCGAGAAGAACGACTCATAGCGTATTTAAAGAAGACCAAGTTACTTCTCAGCCGATTGGACCACTACTTAGTCAAACACATCCCTCGGGAAGAGAACCAAGAGGCCGACGAATTAGCGAAGCAAGCAAGTGTGAGAGACAGCGCCATCTTCGGAGCAGTAACCATCTCGAAGCAACTAACCCCAAGTTTTGAGCAAGTGAATCTGATAGCTGCAACCGAAGAAGCAAATTGGATGACTCCCATCCGAGACTACTTACAAAGCGGCATACTACCCAATGGGCGTAATGAAGTCAAGAAAATCTTGAGGAAAGCTTCCCGCTACACAATACAAGAAAGCATCCTCTATCGGTGCGGGTTCTCTAACCCGTTATTAAGGTGTGTCGTTGGGAGGGAAGCCAAGGAAATCTTATCCAACATTCATCAAGGAAGCTACGGAGATCACACCGGAGGGTAAACTTTAGCAAAGAAGATACTCCGATATGGATATTTCTGGCCTACCTTAAGCAAGGACGCCTTAGATTTCATCAAAAAATGCGACAGATGCCAGAAGTTTGCTAAGATTCCGCGGCTACCAACAACTGAAATTACACAAATGACCAGCCCTTGGCCCTTTGCAGTATGGGGAATTGATTTGATCGGCGAGCTGCCAATGTGCCGAGGCGGGGCCAAATATGCCATAGTGGCAGTCGACTATTTCACCAAATGGGTGGAAGCAGAACCTCTGAATAAAGTATCTTCAGCAAAAGTTATTAACTTCTTGATCAAAAATGTTCTGTGCAGGTACGGAGTCCCATTCAAAATCATATCAGACAATGGACTTCAGTTTGACAGCGAAGAATTGGCCAACTGGTGCCGAGAGCACGGAATTCACAAAAGCTTCTCATCCGTAGCTTATCCCCAGGCAAACGGACAAGTCGAAGCCGTCAACAAAATTCTGAAAACTCTGATAAAAAAGAAACTCGAAAAGTCAAAGGGCGCTTGGGTGGATGAGCTCCCTACGACACTGTGGGCCTATCGCACATCTTTCAGAACATCAACGGGGCACACTCCTTTCTCTTTGGCATACGGATCGGAGGCTATGCTCCCGGTTGAAACCATCGTGCCCTCCCATCGTAGGATCCACTATAACCCAGAAGAGAACGAAGAACTCCTTCACATGTCTTTGGATCTAGTTGAGGAGAGAAGAAATGATGCAGTCCTTAAAGCGGCAGCCCACAAGCAAAAAGTAGCAACACAATACAACTCCAAAGTCAAGCATCGTACCTTACAAGAAGGGGATCTTGTCCTCAAGCGAATCTTCCCTCGCCCCGGAGCACTAGATCCAATCTGGGATGGGCCATATGTAATTCATAAAGATCTCCACAATGGAGCCTATATTTTGTCAACAGTGGACGGAGAGGTGTTCCAGAGGGCATGGAACATCCAACACCTCCGTCAATACTTTTCTTAACTTGTACTGCCCATATGAAGTGAATTAACAAAGAGAATCAGTGGACGCAGGCATTTTCGTGCCGAACCACTTTAAAAAACCTTGTCTCTTTTTTAACTTGTTCCTTTATATCTTGGCTGCTTGTGAACTTTATCCTTTTCTGTTGAACAAAATCCTATGCATACATCATTTCAACTCAAAGCACTCCACAACGCAACTTCACCTGGACAAGACCTGATAGGTACTATGCGAATCTATGCCCTCGCCAATGAGACACTTTTGCTCCAGCATCCCTCTACTGCGGGTTAACTCATTAATCGCGACGGCTCTTAAAGCCAACTGTAATGAGCCGATTATAAGCCACCGAGAAGGCCGACTATAGCCGAGGCAGCTCATTACGGCGTTCGGCTCGCCGGCAACTGTGTACCTACTTTAAGCCCCAACATAAGGTGTGGTCAGCCAGGGGTAGTTCACGGTTGACGATCGGCACCCACGCTAGCCGGCCACAGTAAATCGAATAATACCCACGATTACGGGCCATAATGGCGCGGGTAGTTACTGTGTGTGATCTCGGCTCCAATGTGACTTAAGTGCGGCTGAGGTAAAAAAGAATTAACTCCCCGCGGAGGCGTAAGATGGGTGACAAATGTCTCCAAGACCCACAGCTTGGGAAAGTGACTACAAAACCCGTTTGCCACGAACTTAAGCACATCGACGGCCTTCCGTGATTGGAAGTTTTACTATTTCTCATATTTTAGTTTTATTTAAAAAAAAAATTTCTCCTATCCTCTGTAACAATCCCTGAAGTACATGACACAGAATAAGAGACATTCGCTAATGGAAGCGGGTACTCACAACAAGACACTGGACCACATTCCATACTTAGTCACACAAGACATTCAAAGCTGCCATCTATAAGTAAAATATGAAGGGCGGTATTTTCTTCTTTCATGTATAAACACGTGGCTATAATTTATTCACACATCACACTAACATTGCAAGACATGAAATTATGTTTTAAGCAAGAACTTGACATCAAACACAATTGAATTATAAGCATACGCATAACTATATTTCTCATTCAACATGTCAAAATAGCAAAAAACATTCAAAAACGGCGGAATCAGCTTAAGTTAAAAGATTACACGTCAAGAATAATGTTGTTTATTACAAGTAGCATAATTACAACCTAAAAGTTACATTACTGTTTCGAGAGTAACATATACAACAATGTCAAGTCCACAAAAAGATATCCAGGTCAAATCAAGGAGCCGGTTGCGTCGGAGTTTTACCCTTGTCCTGTTGCCCACCTGTCCGGTCAAAGAAAGAATTCATTAGTGATAAGCAACCAAGTTAACGGAAAGACTAGAAAGGAAGACTTACCAGCGCCTGCTTCCTGACCATCCTGATCATCATCCTCTACTTGCACACCTGCCTCCTCAGCAGCAAGCAGCCGCATACCCTCCTTCACCGCCACCTTCTCTTCCTTGGTAAACTGGGCAGTGACCACATCCATTCTGAAGATTGCGCCACCCTCTTTATCCGCATCAGCCCTAGCCTCCTCCAGAGCCTGAAGATAAATCCTTGCCATAACTCGGGGGTAATCATCCATCCAGGATAAGTTACCCTGTTTCGAAGTGCGGAAATACATATCCTGGAGCATCTCATCCATCATCCCCTCGTTTTCCTCAAACTCCCTCATTCGGACCTCAAAAGCACGCAACTTAGCAACGGCAGCATCCCTCTCCGATCGGTATCGTGAGCGGTCAGCCTGAAGGGATATCCTCATCGCCTCCATCTCCTCCTTCAACCTAGACTGAGCAAGCTCTGCGGCCTCGAGTCTCCCCGATAATTCCTGTGCCCGCTCGAGGTCCGCTTGTCGAACCTCATCCACCGTCACAATGGCCATGTCAATCTGCTCCTTGCAGGCGGCCTCCATTTTTCGCAACTCTGCCCTACTGGCCTCTTCCATAGTCTTCTTCAGTTGCCTGGATGCGGCCTCGTGCTGAGAAATTTTAATGGCTTGATCGGCAAGCTGCTTAGCCTGGTCGGAGACCATTAACCGTAGCCGAATGTTGGCGCTCCCAATTTCCTCCCCGGCCTTGACTAGTCGGGCATGATGCCCCATCAATTTTCTGGTCTCCTCAGCAACCCGGTCAATATTCGCCTTAGCTTCATCCCCTAGAGTTACAACCCAGGTAGTAAGCAAATCAAGGTCTAGGGACTTAGCTTCGTCAAGCACCCGTACCATAGGATTGCGAGGGAGAAGATGCTCACCAGTAGCCTCATCGAAGGAGATGTCGTGAGAGGCCTGGTCCAGGTCTGGATGACCCGCAAACGGTTTGCGAACCAAGCCAAGGTGATCTATTGGGATGACGGTTGGATTCTCAGACGGATGTGGGGAAGGCATAAACTCGGTATCCTCCTCCATAATATTGTGAATAGGCTGGAGTGGGGCCGGAGGGTCAGGGAGAGATTCAAACGAAGATCGACTCCTCTTCCTCTTTTGTATATCTTCTTCAATAACTCCAAGAAGAGGACGATAGCCGACTACGTCTCCAGGGCGGTTAGTAGGAGGCTTCGGCTTGGCAGAAGCTTTGAGGAGTCTGTATTGTTCAAGCTTGTGCCGAAGATCTGAGGTCTTGGCCGTTTTCCCCGCTCCTGGAATGAAAACAAAGTATCACCAGCATGCATTGAGCCATCATTCAAGAATTAAAAAGAATAAAGAGAAATTCACCTTGAATCACAGAAGTTGCCTCAGTAGAAGCACTCCCAGAAGATAAATCGGCGCCGGTCTCGACCTTATCAGCTTTCTTGGACTTCTCCGTTTCCTCCAACTCTTCGAAGGCTTGGCGGAGAGCGTCATCTGTCCACTCTTGAATCATGCCTGCCTGCCCGGGAGGCAAAGCCCTGGTGCCATCGCCGCCCTGTCCTTCGCCACCATCATCACCGTGACGATCACCGTCACCTTCTTTACCACTTCCGCTCTCCGCCTCACCTCCTTCATCCTCGCCTTTTTCATCCTCCACTTTTTCCTCCTCCTGAACATCTGGATGTGTGCTGGGAGAGGGTCCATCGAACTTCCTGAGTTTCTTCCCCCCGGCGACTGGATGCATCGAGAAGGGTCTCCTTTTGCTGCTTTTCGACATGGCCCCTCCTGTAACTTTGGCAGCTCTCTCCTCCGCTGTGTCTCTCTGCTTAACCACGGACTGATGTGGAAGGATCAGGTTGTGCCCCAGAAGTGTAGCATTCCTGATCAAGTAAGAAGCCGACCTGTCCCTTCCCGTAATGGCTTCTATTTCCACAGCCATCTAAACCAGGCGATCATTCTCCACGACCGCAAAGCCACATGTCGCTAGTAAGAAATAAAAACACATAAGAAGAAGCATTGCAGTCAGAACAGAAATTATAAATAAGCTTCAAACTTGCAGCCAGAGGTGAAGCGACGGATGGAAACAGAGTCATCCTTGATAAAAAAACCATTCTTTCTTAAACATGCTGAACTTCGAATATAAGTCCAAGACAGGCTTGAAAGAGACGGCTGATTCCAAGCTGATGTATGGAGACCCCTTCTTATAGCCTCTCAAATTGTACAAATACTGGATCTCCCGGTTGGAGGGAGGACGCCCGTATCTCCTTTGGAAAATGACAAACAGGCTCACCAGGATGGCATAGGAGTTAGGCTGAAGCTGAAATGGAGCCACCTTCAAATAAGTGATGAAGCTGATTATCCAAGCATTGATCGGGGGAATGGCCCCACACATACAATGGTACCGACTATAGGCGAAATATCCTTCGGGGGGATTATATGGCATCACTCCCTCCCCCGGCAATAGCATGCACGCTCTGTCAATCCCAAAGGAGCGAGAGATAACATCAAGCTGCTCGCCTTTGAGAGACCTAGGGAAACAGTCAGGAGGTGAGTTCAGAAGCTCCTGAGGGCCGTACCCATCTACTAGTGACCTCGGGGTGGGCCCATGACGTCCAGGCTCTGACTGAGCTGGGGGCACTGCGAAAGGATCTTCTCTGTCCTGGGATTTCTTCTTCTCTGATCCGATTTCAACTTTATGAGACATTATCTGCAACACGAGAAAACACATTGTTAAAATAAGGATATAGAGATATAAACGAACGAGTGTATGTTGTCTAGAGTTTCACTTATAAGCACATAAACTCATTCGGTATAACAAGATTCAAGTTTCATTCGGCACTCAAGCCATTCGGTAGTTCAAGGCACGAAGCTTCATTCGGCATACAAGCCCATTCGGTAGTTCAAGGCACGAATTTTCATTCAGCCTTATACTCCCAAGTTCACTTGGTAAGTTCGGCAGGTGTTCGATAGGGAGATGGTTCGGTGAGGCTTGAGTCGGTAGCCTGTATGTTTTAGTTCGGGCGTTAGTTGATTTGGTGGTGAGAATTCACCTAATCATTTGCCCCCCAAAGTAGGGCATATGTTTAACATATGTCGTGCTTTGTTTCAGTTGAGCCATCATATTCGGCCCGAGGACCGAACCATCTGGTCCGGCTATCGAACCTTTCTTTATAAATAGGAGCCTCAAGCCTTCGTTTTTCCTCACCGAACGAGATAGCTGAATCAACTTTCGAACTGCCGAATCAATACGTGCCGAATCAATACGTACCGAATCAGTCAAGTTCTTCCGCCGAATGGCTTCTTAAAGTAGCTTCACCGAATGAGTTCAATACCGGATGGCTTGATGCCGAATGGACCTCAAACCGAATGAATTTGATACCGAATGAAATTTGAAAATCTTTGCCCGGTGTACATTTCTACATCCTTTTGTTCTAACAACGTGCTTTTGTGTTGCAGATAAATGTCACGAAAAGCAGAAACTCGATCAGATAAAAAGAAGTCCCAGGGCGAAGGAGAATCTTCCGCAGTGCCCCCTGCTCAGCCAGAACCGGAATGTCACGGACCTGCCCCGAGATCACTGGTGGACGGGTACGACCCTCAGGAGCTTCTGAACTTCCCGCTTGATTGCTTTCCCAGCTCCCTCAAGGAAGAGCAGCTTGATGTCATCTCCCGTTCTTTCGGAATTGATAGGGCGCGCATGTTGTTGCCAGGGAGAGGAGTTATCGGGGAGGCTTGAAGCCGCAGAGCTTGCTCAGGTCAGGCTAAATGAGGAGATGGAGGCGATGAGGAGGTCCCTTCAGGCTGACTGCTCGCGATACCGACTGGAGAGGGATGCTGCCGTTGCAAGGCTATCAGTCTCTGAGGCTCGTATGAGGGAGTTTGAGGAAAATAAGGGGATGATGGATGATATGCTGCAGGATATGTACTTTCGTACTTGGAAGTAGGGCGGCTTATCTTGGATGGACAACTACCCCCGGGTTATGGCTAGGATTTACCTTAGGGCTTTAGAGGAGGCCAAGGCTGAGGCGGATAAGGAGGGTGGAGCGGCCTTTAGGATGGATGCGGTTACCGCTCAGTTCACCAAGGAGGAGAAGATAGCGGTGAAGGAGGGGATGCGGTTGTTTGCAGCTGAGGAGGCAGGTGTGGAAGTAGGGGATGACGACCAAGATGATCAAGGGGAAGTTGCTGGTAATCCCTTCTTCATTAGTTTCTTCTTTCGTTAACTCTGTGACTCTGTCGCTTATCACTAATGATTTCTCTTCTTGCCTGATCAGGCGGTCAACATCAATAAGACAAGGGTAAAGATCCAATGCAGCCAGCTCCCTGATTCGACCTGGATGTTTCTTTTGGTTGACTCGATACTGTTACACTTGTTGGTTTTTAAACAGTAACATGGCTTTCAAGTTGTAATGGTGCTACTTGTAATAAGAGATTTGATTTCCGGCATGTAATTCTTAACTTATGATAATTTCATTACATATGGATGTTTTTTGTAGTCTTAACGTGCTGAATAAGAAATATAGCTATGCATGTGCTTGTGATTCAGTGGTATTTGATGCTAAGTTCCTGCTTAAAGTATAATTTCATATTTTGTAATACTAACGTGATGTGCGAATAAACTATAGCTATGTTTTTAGGTACACAAGAATAAAATACCGTCCATCCTGCTTTAGTTGTAGACGGTGGCTTTGAATGTTTAGCGTGACTGAGTATGAAATGTGGTCGAGTGCCCGGCCAGCTGGTCTCATTTGTGAATGCCTCCTATTCTGTGACCTGTGCTTTAGGGATCGTTATAGAGGATAGGAGGAAAGTTTTTAAAACAGAATGGAAATATAGGAAATAGTAAAAAAAACTTCCAATCACGGAAGGCCGTCGATGTGCTTAAGTTCGTGGCAAACGGCTTTTGTAGTCACTTTCCCTAGCTGTGGGTCTTGGAGACATTTGTCACATATCTTACGCCTCCGCGGGGAGTTAATTCTTTTTTACCTCAGCCGCACTTAAGACACATCGGAGCCGAGATCGTGCACACTAACTACCCGAGCCATTATGGCCCGTAATCGTGGGTATTATTCGATTTACTGTGGCCGGCTAGCGTGGGTGCCGATCGTCAACCGTAACTTACCGAGTGAACTTGGGAGTATAAGGCTGAATGAAAATTCATGCCTTGAACTACCGAATGGGCTTGTATGCCGAATGAAGCTTCGTGCCTTGAACTACCGAATTGCTTGAGTGCCGAATGAAACTTGAATCTTGTTATACCGAATGAGTTTATGTGCTTATAAGTGAAACTCTAGACAACATACACTCGTTCGTTTATATCTCTATATCCTTATTTTAACAATGTGTTTTCTCATGTTGCAGATAATGTCTCATAAAGTTGAAACCCGATTGGAGAAGAAGAAATCCCAGGACAGAGAAGATCCTTTCGCAGTGCCCCCAGCTTAGTCAGAGCCGGGACGTCATGGGCCCACCCCGAGGTCACTAGTAGATGGGTACGGCCCTCAGGAGCTTCTGAACTCACATCTTGACTGTTTCCCTAGCTCTGTCAAAGGCGAGCAGCTTGATGTTATCTCTCGCTCCTTTGGGATTGACAGAGCGCGCATGCTATTGCCGGGGGAGGGAGTGATGCCATATAATCCCCCCGAAGGATATTTCGCCTATAGTCGGTACCATTGTATGTGTGGGGCCATTCCCCCGATCAATGCTTGGATAATCAGCTTCATCACTTATTTGAAGGTGGCTCCATTTCAGCTTCAGCCTAACTCCTACACCATCCTGGTGAGCCTGTTTGTCATTTTCCAAAGGAGATACGGGCGTCCTCCCTCCAACCGGGAGATCCGGTATTTGTACAATTTGAGAGGCTATAAGAAGGGGTCTCCATACATCAGCTTGGAATCAGCCGTCTCTTTCAAGCCTGTCCTGGACTTATATTCGAAGTTCAGCATGTTTAAGAAAGAATGGTTTTTTTATCAAGGATGACTCTGTTTCCATCCGTCGCTTCACCTCTGGCTGCAAGTTTGAAGCTTATTTATAATTTCCGTTCTGACTGCAATGCTTCTTCTTATGTGTTTTTATTTCTTACTAGCGACAGGAGGCTTTGCGGTCGTGGAGAATGATCGCCTGGTTCAGATGGCTGTGGAAATAGAAGCCAATACGGGAAGGGACATGTCGGCTTCTAACTTGATCAGGAATGCTACACTTCTGGGGCACAACCTGATCCTTCCACATCAGTCCGTGGTTAAGCAGAGAGACACGGCGGAGGAGAGAGCTGCCAAAGTTACAGGAGGGGCCATGGCGAAAAGCAGCAAAAGGAGACCCTTCTCGATGCATCCAGTCGCCGGAGGAAAGAAACTCAGGAAGTTCGATGGACCCTCTCCCAGCACACATCCAGATGTTCAGGAGGAGGAAAAAGTGGAGGATGAAAAAGGCGAGGACGAAGGAGGTGAGGCGGAGATCGGAAGTGGTAGAGAAGGTGACGGTGATCGTCACGGTGATGATGGTGGCGAAGGACAGGGCGGTGATGGCACCAGGGCTTTGCCTCCCGGGCAGGCATGCATGATTCAAGAGTGGACAGATGACGCTCTCCGCCAAGCCTTCGAAGAGTTGGAGGAAACGGAGAAGTCCAAGAAAGCTGATAAGGTCGAGACCGGCGCCGATTTATCTTCTGGGAGTGCTTCTACTGAGGCAACTTCTGTGATTCAAGGTGAATTTCTCTTTATTCTTTTTAATTCTTGAATGATGGCTCAATGCATGCTGGTGATACTTTGTTTTCATTCCAGGAGCTGGCAAAATGGCCAAGACCTCAGATCTTCGGCATAGGCTTGAACAATACAGAATCCTCAAAGCTTCTGCCAAGTCGAAGCCTCCTACTAACCGCCCTGGAGACGTAGTCGGCTATCGTCCTCTTCTTGGAGTTATTGAAGAAGATATACAAAAGAGGAAGAGGAGTCGATCTTCGTTTGAATCTCTCCCTGACCCTCCGGCCCAACTCCAGCCTATTCACGATATTATGGAGGAGGATACCGAGTTTATGCCTTCCCCACATCCGTCTGAGAATCAACCGTCATCCCGATAGATCACCCTGGCTTGGTTCGCAACCCGTTTGCGGGTCATCCAGACCTGGACCCGGCCTCTCACGACATCTCCTTCGACGAGGCTACTGGTGAGCATCTTCTCCCTCGCAATCCTATGGTACGGGTGCTTGACGAAGCTAAGTCCTTAGACCTTGATTTGCTTACTACCTGGGTTGTAACTCTGGGGGATGAAGCTAAGGCGAATATTGACCGGGTTGCTGAGGAGACCAGAAAATTGATGGGGCATCATGCCCGACTAGTCAAGGCCGGGGAGGAAATTGGGAGCGCTAACATTCGGCTACGGTTAATGGTCTCCGACCAGGCTAAGCAGCTTGCCGATCAAGCCATTCAAATTTCTCAGCACGAGGCCGCATCCAGGCAACTGAAGAAGACTATGGAAGAGGCCAGTAGGGCAGAGTTGCGAAAAATGGATGCCGCCTGCAAGGAGCGGATTGACATGGCCATTGTGACGGTGGATGAGGTTCGACAAGCGGACCTCGAGCGGGCACAGGAATTATCGGGGAGACTCGAGGCCGCGGAGCTTGCTCAGTCCAGGTTGAAGGAGGAGATGGAGGCGATGAGGATATCCCTTCAGGCTGACCGCTCACGATACCGATCGGAGAGGGATGCTGCCGTTGTTAAGCTGCGTGCTTTTGAGGCCCGAATGAGGGAGCTTGAGGAAAACGAGGGGATGATGGATGAGATGCTCCAGGATATGTATTTCCGCACTTGGAAACAGGGTAACTTATCCTGGATGGATGATTACCCCCGATTTATGGCCAGGATTTATCTTCAGGCTCTGGAGGAGGCTAGGGCTGATGCGGATAAAGAGGGTGGTGCAATCTTCAGAATGGATGTGGTCACTGCCAGTTTACCAAGGAGGAGAAGGTGGCGGTGAAGGAGGGTATGCGGCTGCTTGCTGCTGAGGAGGTAGGTGTGCAAGTAGAGGATGATGATCAGGATGGTCAGGAAGCAGGCGCTGGTAAGTCTTCCTTTCTAGTCTTTCCGTTAACTTGGTTGCTTATCACTAATGAATTCTTTCTTTGACCGGACAGGTGGGCAACAGGACAAGGGTAAAACTCCGACGCAACCGGCTCCTTGATTTGACCTTGATATCTTTTTGTGGACTTGACATTGTTGTATATGTTAGTCTCCAAACAGTAATGTAACTTTTAGGTTGTAATTATGCTACTTGTAATAAACAACATTATTCTTGACGTGTAATCTTTTAACTTAAGCTGATTCCGCCATTTTTGAATGTTTTTTACTATTTTGACATGTTGAATGAGAAATATAGCTATGCGTATGCTTATAATTCAATTGTGTTTGATGTCAAGTTCTTGCTTAAAACATAATTTCATGTCTTGCAATGTTAGTGTGATGTGTGAATAAATTATAGCCACGTGTTTATACATGAAAGAAGAAAATACCGCCCTTCATATTTTACTTATAGATGGCAGCTTTGAATGTCTTGTGTGACTGAGTATGGAATGTGGTCCAGTGTCTTGTTGTGAGTACCCGCTTCCATTAGCGAATGTCTCTTATTCTGTGTCTTGTACTTCAGGGATTGTTACAGAGGATATGAGAAAAGTTTTTTTTTAAAATAAAACTAAAATATGAGAAATAGTAAAACTTCTAATCACGGAAGGCCTTCGATGTGCTTAAGTTCGTGGCAAACGGGCTTTGTGGTCACTTTCCCAAGCCGTGGGTCTTGGAGACATTTGTCACCCATCTTACGCCTCCGCGGGGAGTTAATCTTTTTTACCACAGCCGTACTTAAGACACATCGGAGCCGAGATCGCGCACAGTAACTACCCGGGTCATTATGGCCCGTAATCGTGGGTATTATTCGATTTACTGTTGCCGGCTAGCGTGGGTGCCGATCGTCAACCGTGAACTACCCTTGACTGGCCACACCTTATGTTGGGGCTTAAAGTAGGTTCACAGTTACCAGCGAGCCGAACGCCGTAATGAGCTGCCTTGGCTATAGTCGGCCTTCTCGGTGGCTTATAATCGGCTCATTACAGTTGGCTTTAAGGGCCGTCGCGAGCAATGAGTTAACCCGCAGCAGAGGGATGCCGGAGCAAAAGTGTCTCATTGGCGAGGGCATAGATTCGCATAGTACCTGTTAGGTCTTGTCCAGGTGAAGTCGCGCTGTGAAGTGCCTTGAATGGAAATGCTATATGCATAGAATTTTGTTCAACAGAAAAGGATAAAGTTAACAAGCAGCCAAGATATAAAGGAACAAGTTATAAAAGAGACAAGGTTTTTAAAGTGGTTCGGCACGAAAATGCCTACGTCCACTGATTCTCTTTGTTAATTCACTTCATATGGGCAGTACAAGTTAAGAAAAGTATCGATGGAGGTGTTGGATGTTCCATGCCCTCTGGAACACCTCTCCGTCCACTGTTGACAAAATATAAGCTCCATTGTGGAGATCTTTATGAATTACATATGGTCCATCCCAGATTGGATCTAGTGCTCCGGGGCGAGGGAAGATTCGCTTGAGGACAAGATCTCCTTCTTGTAAGGTACGATGCTTGACTTTGGAGTTGTATTGTACTGCCACTTTTTGCTTGTGGGCTGCTGCTTTGAGGGCTGCATCATTTCTTCTCTCCTCAATTAGATCCAAAGACATGTGAAGGAGTTCTTCGTTCTCTACTGGGTTATAGTGGATCCTACGGTGGGAAGGCATGATGGTTTCAACTGGGAGCATAGCCTCCGATCCGTATGCCAAAGAGAAAGGAGTATGCCCCGTTGATGTTCTGAAAGATGTGCGATAGGCCCACAGTGCCGTAGGGAGTTCATCCACCCAAGCGCCCTTTGACTTTTCGGGTTTCTTTTTTATTAGAGTTTTCAGAATTTTTTTTATGGCTTCGACTTGTCCGTTTGCCTGGGGATAAGCTACGGATGAGAAGTTTTTGTGAATTCCGTGCTCTTGGCACCAATTGGCGAACTCCTCGCTATCAAACTAAAGTCCATTGTCCGATATAATTTTGAATGGGACTCCGTACCTGCATAGAACATTTTTGATCAAGAAGTTAATAACTTTTGCTGAAGATACTTTATTTAGGGGTTCTGCTTCCACCCATTTGGTGAAATAGTCGACTGCCACTATAGCATATTTGGCCCCGCCTCGGCCCATTGGCAGCTCGCCGATCAAGTCAATTCCCCATACTACAAAGGGCCAAGGGCTGGTCATTTGAGTAATCTCAGTTGTTGGTAGTCGCGGAATCTTAGCAAACTTCTGGAATCTGTCACATTTTCTGACGAAATCTAAGGCATCCTTGCTTAAGGTGGGCCAGAAATATCCATATCGGAGTATCTTTTTTCCCAAAGTCTGCCCTCCAGTGTGATCTCCGCAACTTCCTTGATGAATGTTGGATAAGATTTCCTTGGCTTCCCTTCCCGCGACACACCTTAATAAGGGGTTAGAGAAGCCGCGCCGATAGAGGGTGCCCTCTTGTATTGTGTAGCGGGAAGCTTTCCTCAAGATTTTCTTAACTTCGTTACGCCCGTTGGGTAGTGTGCCACTTTGTAAGTAGTCTCGGATGGGAGTCATCCAAGTTGCTTCTTCGGTTGTAGCTATCAGATTCACTTGCTCAAAACTTGGGGTCAGTTGCTTTGAGATGGCTACTGCTCCGGAAATAGCGCCGTCTCTCATGCTAGCTTGCTTTGCCAATCCGTCGGCCTCTTGGTTCTCTTCCTGAGGGATGTGTTTGACTAAGTAGTGGTCCAATCGATTGATAAGTAACTTGGTCTTCTTTAAATATGCTATGAGCCGTTCTTCTCGAGCCTGGAATTCTCCTAGTATTTGATTAACAATAAGTTGAGAATCGCTATGAAGACACAAAGAATTGGCTCCGATTTCTAAGGCAAGTTCTAATCCAGCTATCACTGCTTCATACTCTGCATCGTTGTTGGTGGCAGCTAATTCCAACCTTATAGCATAGTATAGCTTATTTCCCCTGGGAGTGATTATTACCACACCTGCCCCCGAGCCTTGTTCGTTTGATGCACCATCCACAAAGAGGTTCCACTTGATGTCTTCTGCTATTTCCGATTGCTCTCTACCTTCGTTGGTAGTGAATTCGGCAATGAAATCGGCCAGGGCTTGCCCCTTGATGGCGGTGCGAGGGTGGTAGGTAATGTCTTATTGACTTAGTTCGATGCACCATTTAAGTAGTCGCCCAGAAGTGTCGGGATGATGGAGTACCTGCCTCAGCGGTTGATCAGTTAGAACTCTGATGGAATGAGATTGAAAATAGTGTCGCAGTTTTCGTCATGCGATTAGTAGACAGTACACTAGCTTCTCAAGTTTAGGATATCTGACTTCTGCCCCCGTAAACCTCTTACTTACAAAGTACACTGGCCATTGCGTGCGGTTGTCTTCTCTTACCAAAGCAGCGCTTAGAGCATGAGATGATACAGCAAGGTATAGGTATAACTCTTCGCCTTCGTTTGGAGTTGAGAGTACCGGCGGTTTCTGGAGGTGTTCAATTAGGTTAAGGAAAGCTGCTAAGCATTCGTCAGTCCATTCGAACTTTCCTTTGTCTTTCTTTAGAGCTTCAAAGAAGGGGACACACTTGTCCGTTGCTTTGGAGATGAATCGGCTTAGGGCGGCCACTTTCCCATTCAGACTTTGCATTTCCTTTCGAGTGGAAGGTATCTTGATATCTCTCAGAGCTTGGATTTGTTCAGGGTTTGCTTCAATTCCTCTGGCATGGACGATGAATCCTAGGAACTTTCCTGATGATACTCCGAAGGAGCACTTTAGAGGATTCAGCTTCATTCCATACTGGCGAAGTACTTGAAACATTTCATCTAGGTGGCTTACGTGACTGTTGGCTTCCCTTGACTTTACCAGCATGTCATCCACATAAACTTCCATAGTTTGTCCTATTAGCCCTGCAAACATCTTGTTGACGAGGCGCTGATAGGTGGCTCCTGTGTTTTTAAGTCCGAAAGGCATTACCTTGTAGCAGTACAATCCCCGGTCAGTGATGAAACTAGTGTGGTCTTGATCGGGAGCATGCATAGGAATTTGGTTATATCCTGAGTATGCGTCCATAAAGGATAAGAGTTCGTGCCCGGCTGTGTTGTCTACAAGCTGATCGATTCGGGGAAGTGGGAAGCAATCCTTCAGGCAGGCATCATTTAAGTTGGAGAAGTCAATGCATGTTCGCCACTTCCCATTAGCCTTCTTTACCAGCACCGGGTTGGCAATCCACTCTGGGTCGATGGCTTCTCGTATGAAGTCATTGGCAAGTAGGTTCTTTACTTCTTCATCGAGGGCTGCTGATCGTTCTGCCCCCATACTTCTCTTTCTCTGTTTTACTGGTGCCTTGGCAGGATCAATGTTTAGTACGTGGCATGCTATGTCAGTGGAGATTCCGGTCATGTCAGCGTGTGACCATGCAAATACATCTAAGTTATGGCGGAGAAAGTCAATGAGTTGTTCCTTCAATTCTGCTTTTAGTTGGGACCCGACTTTCAATAGTCTACTCGAGTCATGTTTGTCTACAGATACAAATTCCATAGCCTCTGCAGGCTCGGCGGTGGCCTCCTCCTCTTTGTTCCTAGGGTCTAATTCATTGAAAGGGTCGCTGGTATATCGAAGAGGAGGGGCTTTCTTAAGTTTCTATGCTTCCAAACTCTTTGTGCAGAGGGCAATCTCTACATTTTTCCCTTTATCCTTCCTGTGGTTGTTGCGAAGTTCAGTTACATAGCAGTCTCGAGCAATGTCCTGGTCTCCCTCTACTTCCCCTACTCCATTATCCGTTGGAAATTTCAACTTTAGGCACCATGGGGCCAGGACAATTTGGAAGTCAGACAAGGCTGGCCTTCCTAAGAAGGCGTTATAGGCCGAGTGGTTTTCTATCAGCACAAATGTTTATTTCCGCACAACGGAGCGAAATGACTTCCAATTTCAACAAAGAGGTCCAGTTGCCCGAGGGGCATCTTCGCATCTCCAGTGAAACCGTGTAGTGGTTTATTGCAGGGAGAAACATCCTTTATTGATAGTTTCATTTTGTCGAATGCATGCTTGAATAGGATATTTACTGAGCTTCCAGTATCTACTAGAATTCGGAAAACATCGACTGGACTGAGCCGGGCAGAGATAACCATGGGATCCATGTGAGGGTACTGCCTTCCCTCTAGGTCATGCCTACTGAATGTGATGTCATCATTCTCTTTCCGTTTCGGGTGGCGTTCTTCTATAACAGAATTAACGCAGTCTTCATTGTTTCTAAGTGACTTTCCATATCTTTCCATTTCTGCCCAGCTTCTGTCGGCGATGTGTGGTCCTCCCAAGATGGTTTGGAATACTATCTTCTCTTGACTAGAGCCGCTAGTGTTGCGATTTCCTCTGCCTATCTCTGGGGAGGGTAGTCTTGGTTTCTCATTGGCAAGAGCTGGAGTCCTGTTCTGACCTTTTACATAGCGTTCCAGTCTCTTCCTTTTGATGTGTTCTTCAATCAAGTCCCGGAGATGATGGCATTCATTGGTATCATGCCCATGAGATTCGTGGAAGCGGCAGAACTTTCCAGATTTTAGTGCGTTATTTGATTCCTTCTTGTATGGTCGGCGTTTGTATTTAACTTCGTCTTGGGTGGTAAGGAAGATGTTTTCGATGGTTTCGTTCAAAGGAGTGTAAGCGTCGAATCTCGGTCCTGGCCGATATAGGCGCTTTTCCCCCTTCTTGCCCCCAGCATTGTATCTAGAATCATTTCTTCGAACGTCCTTCGCTACAGCGGGCATGTTACCGTGAGCTGACTTACTTTGTTGCCCTGATTGCCCCTCAGTGGCAGCGTCTTCAAGCCTCATATATTTCCCGGCTTCATGGAAGAAATCAGGTAAAGTAGCTGGTTTTTCTTTTATCAATCTTCTAGCAAATTTAGTATCCGGATGCACACCACTACAAAGGGCCATTAAGACAAGCTTCTCATCGGCATCTTGGACTGCGACCGCTTCGGCATTGAATCGGGTTAAATATTGCTGCAGCTTCTCTCCAGGTTTCTGTTTGATACTGGATAAGGAATAAGCGTCCTTGGGTTGTTCCACATGAATGCGGAACTGACTGATAAACTTCTCTTTTAACATCTCCCATGAGCTGATGGATCCCTGGGGTAGATGGCAGAACTAGGAGGTAGCTACATCTACTAAGAATAGTGGAAAGCATTTGCACAGTACTCCCTCTGTTGCCCCGCTCATGAGCATATGCTGTGTGTATCTCTGCAACTGTACAATGGGGTCAGAGGTTCCTTTGTAAGGTTCCATTGTTGGAATTTTCCATTCTCGGGGGGTGATAGCAATTTCGATATTGCGGGCGAAAGGGCTGGATACCCTAGCGCCTATCCCTCGATCTCTTTGATTCCGTTGGACGCACTTTCTGAACAAGCGTGCCATCCTTTCAGCAGAATTTGGAGCAGATAGAAATGAGTTCGGTTCTGTTCTGTGGGATTGATTCCGTCCAGATGACCTATAGGGATGGTATCGCCTATCGTTCCTAATATTTTCCAGTGTTTGCCTTTGGTCTTCTGGGAGCATGTTAGGGTCAGCTACAGTTGGCCCTTGCCTTGATCTTCCCCTGCTGGGTTCTGATCTAAGCACTTCCTCGGGTCCAACTTCGGGATGGACTCTAGCTCGGCCCCGTTCATTGGTGTTTCTTTGGTTAGGCAGTATGACAGGCTCAGCTACAATTGACCTCTGTCCGGTACCTCCCCCGTTGGGTTCGGTTCCAAGCATTTCCTCAGGCCTAACTTCGGGCCGAGCTCGGTCTCGGCTCCTACCATGGCCGCTTCTATCGTTAGCTCCTTCGAAGAAGGAAGATCTTTGTTGTCTCTGAGATCCTCCAGACTGGGACTCACCCCATGATTTAGTGTTGCGGTTGGACTCTTCAGCATCCCTTAAGCGTGACATGAGATGGTCTACCAAGGCTTCCTGCTGGGATGTGAAGCGGTTAGTCACTTCAGCCATAACCCTGTCTAGATCTGCCCTAGAAATTGCTGCCGGTTGTTCTGCGGCAGGGGTGGTCGGATTTGCCTGACCTTCATTTGGTACTGTTGTTGGAAGGGGGCGATTTACTTGATCTGTGACCACTGGATCTGGAAGACTGCTGGTTGCGATGTTTTTTCCTTTGTTAACATCTTTCTTCTGCTTGGGAGGCATGTTTTCCAAGCAATGAACGACGCTGTTAGGAAGAAGGTTAAGTGGGAGAAGCTGAAGCTTCGAGCTTCTTGCTCTCAGTGAAAGCACCAAAAATGTTTGCAAAAAAAATGGACAAACACCTCCAAGTCGTATGATTTAATTGATTTTATGTTGTTCTTAATGATTTGGGTGATTTATGCAAATATATGAAAAGAAGGGACTAAACTGTAAAAGACACGCAGATTTATAGTGGTTCGGCCAGAATGTGCCTACGTCCACTTTATATGTTATTCTCCTTTTCTATTCAAATTACAAGTACAAAGCTTTGATACAAGTATATGAAAGTTGTTTGAAAGTTCTATCCGTGCTTGAGCTCTCAAACTTGTCCCCCATTGTTGTACCCCTGCCCCTCTATTTATAGAGGGAGGCTGGGGGCAGTGGTCTTGG
Source organism: Allium fistulosum (assembly GCA_030737815.1). Lineage (NCBI taxonomy): Eukaryota > Viridiplantae > Streptophyta > Magnoliopsida > Asparagales > Amaryllidaceae > Allium > Allium fistulosum. The sequence goes on from CM060904.1 coordinate 1,071,018,425, forward strand.
ATGTATATAGCTGCTGGTGGGCCTGGGCTGATGCGATCTGGCCTGGCAGTGTTGATCTGGTACGCCTTGGTCCAGTTGTGAGTGGATGGAGTTTGGTGAGGATTTGGTTCGGTAGGACCTTGGTTCGGTGAGAACTTGGTTCGGTAGGCAGGGGAAGGAGTTGGTTCGGTAGGCGAACTTGGTTCGATGGGCTCTTCCGGTCGAAACTTACTCAACAGCATTATTGCCTAGAGGGCGGTGTTATCATTTCAAGTGGGATTTTCTAAGAGAGAAAAAAGGTGATCATGACCGCATAAGCCTCACAAACCAGTAATTAAAAAATTAGGGGATATGTTTTAGGGCTATATGGGTCGCTACCATTAGGAGAAGTCATTCCTCGATCTAGAATTAATATTTATGGATTTTGTATGCACGTAGAAGTGGGGCCATGGCTGGTGCACATTGTTTTGGAGCCTTGGTCCCGGAGAATGATGTAATCTAGCCTGCCTAGTTAAAGAGGCACCCGAATTTGATTCTTAGGGGGTCCATATGGGGCCCTTGATACATTTTTCTAAAGGTGTACCATGGGCATGCAGTACCCTAGTAGCCTTGTCGTTGATGGAAATTCAATCTCCAATACGTGTCCCTGCAAATTTAGTTGCAAACCTAGTATGCTAGAATTTAATTAATGTAACAATTTTGACTATGATTAATATTTATTTTACCCTAGACATTCTTATAATATCAATGGATGTTCTAATAAAATGTTTTGATTACCGTAAGGTAAAAACCCATTCGTGTTTATGTGCGGCGTTCTTACAAATACCTTTATTTTTAAAGGTTTTATAGAACATTGAGTAATCCAATTGATTTTGTTTCTCGTGCTAGTTTTACAGACTGATTTGGGCATTATTTTTCTTATAATGCTCAGGTCAGCCTGAGCATATTTTCCAGATTTATCTAGACATTTTGGAGCTTAGGAGACGAGCTAGATCCTCCAAGGCTTACACTCGTGTTTTCTTTTATGTTCCACTATTCGTTCTTTATATATTTACCGGCAATTGTAAGGATAGGTTGTTATAACTATCCAGGGCTGATAACAGGTAAGTCTTACTTTAATTAATTTATGTATATAAAAGTTTTCTTTTTGTATAGTTTATTGATTTATTATAGATTACTCATCATGATATGAGATTCCATTCCGTCGTTTTCTTTTACTTCATCCGAAAGATTTGTCTTTTTAGCATTTGGAGGTTAGGCACATAAATACCATAGATGTATTAGTGTCGACTTCTAAGGATCGAAAAAGCAGGTTGTTAGAGCATAGTGCCATCACAAACGGTGGAGGTTGAGCATCAAGGAATGTTGCTCTGGTCGAGGATCCAAGGGTGGATATTTTAGGAGGTCGTGTAGGTCATGCCTCAAGTGAATTTCGCTTCGCTCTGCCACAATTTTGAGAGGTTAGGAGGTATGAGGTTTGGTGGTACGGAGATAATTGTAGAAGTCTGAAGGATATGGAGCATTGAAGCATCGATTGGTGTTACAACATCTGAAGGACGTAGCCATGGATTGGTGGAATTCTATAACTGCTAATGTCCAAGAGAACAACTTCTCGTAGGCCCAATTTAAGGAGGAATTTTAGACGTTGTTTGTCCCAGAAGCGGGAAGAATTTGTTATATATGAGCTTCCTCAACTTGAAGTAGGAGGCCATGACAATGGCGGAGCATGATAACTGATTCATGCATTATCTCGGTTTGGGCTTAGTTTATTTGATATCCCATTTAAGAGAAATGAGATTTCATCGTAGGAATACAGCTAGAATTCAAGGTTAACGTGACAAATCACATCCTGCGATCTTATATGAATTTGGTGAACACGGGTTTGAGGTTTAAGAGCTTAGCGCCGAAACCATCTATTCCTGCACCAGTCGGAAACAACAAGCGGAAGTTTCAACTACCTATAGATATTTTTTGTTTAGCCTGTCACAAGTATGGAAAGATGGGGCATTTTGCTAGGCGTTGTACATCGGTTAGGGAGGAAAAGTGGTGAAAGCGCCGTTGGTTAGGGCACCTGTTACTAGGGTACCGAAGTTAGAGCCATAGATGGACAAGGCACAGTTTGCACCAAGAAGCTGCTACAATTGCCACAAACCCGATCATCTAGTTAAATACTATCTTATGCTACGGAAGGGGGAGCAGCCTAGAGTTTTTGCAATTGCTTCAGCACCTACTACTTCTGCAGCAGCAAAGGGGAAGTAAGTATTTAAGGTATTCTATCGATTTTTGGTATTCCTGTTCATGTCTTATTTGGTACTGGTGCTTCTCTTAGTCTCACATCTCGTATTCTTATTGATCAATTGAAACTTGAACCGGTTATAGCTTCTAATTCTATTTGTATGTCGAACCCTATTGGGAGCTCGACCAATCTTATTATGGTTTGTTTAGAAGTTTCAATTTCTTGTTTTGACTGTCTCTTTTTCCTAGCGATATGTGTTTTCTGGTTTTAATGGGTTTGGATGTTCTGCTTAAGTTGGATTAGTTATTGTGGAATAACACTGTCGTGGATTGTGATAAGTGGACCGTGTTATTGAAGAAGGCGATAGAGGTTCATACATTACCTTGTAAAGAGCCTAGCTCGCTCGTGACCAATTATCTTTTTCTTCTTGGTGTGGCAGAGGAGGAGTTGGGTTCTATCCCCATTGTCCGAGAATATACAGATGTCTTCGAAGAGGTGTCAGATTTACCATCTTACTGGGAGATAGAATTCTACAATGATTTAGTGAAGAAAAGAAGGCCTATTGTGTTACCTGTAGCAACACATACTTTAGTGGGCCTAAATTTCGAAAAAATCAAAATTCAAGTCCATCAAAGCATAGATCATTGGATTTGGTACCTGCAAATAAGCATGAGCATTATTAGAGATTGATAGAAATCTGTACACACAGCAGAAACCATAATTAGATAAGAATACTGATTATGAAAACAACCTTGGAATTAGTGGTATTCGTTGGATAGTAGGTTGTCACATCAACATCGAGCATGAGAGAAAAGAAGACTTCTTCAACAACTAAACACATCCAGCTCTAATGACATGTTTCTCTAAATCTATCCTATAAGTTGTAATGAGGAGGGGGCTAGAACAACGTTTTGGTGACTGGAAAATATATAAACTATCTATAGCATATACCGATTGGTTTCCATTAAATTTTTACGTCTATTAAGGTTAGCAATTCGAATCTAACCTTTCATTGCACACCCGATTACTTACCTACCCATTCATATGGTATGGAATAGTAATGAAGCTCTATCAACCACCCAATACTTCCAGGTCCATTAGCCACTTGATACTTCTAAATATGAAGCGGGCTTCTATTATCACCACATAATACTTGTAAAAGAGAAATATGTAGACTTTGCCATTGAAGACCTCAATCGAGGTAGATTCCATCATTTAAGACCTATTCCCAAGATGGACTTCTAGCGTCGCCATTATTGGTTTATTGGTCCTAACTACAGAGACCTTTGACCACTATATATGACCTTATAATTTCTAATAGCCATACCACTAGTGCATCTATCGTTATTAAAGTCTTAGCAATGTGAGAAACTGTACCCAAGAAACTTAATATCTCATTAATAAGGACTAGGCATGCCTTTGACAATTTAACACCTATTTATAGGTAGGTCTTTGCCATTTAATACCTAACCCCAAGGCGGACTCCTCACTAGTACTATCCAACTGACATTACTTGGAAATCTCATTAGGCTACTTAATACTTCTTTTATAGAAAAGAAGCTGACCTTACAACCGCTTGATACCTCAAACCTAAAGTGAACCTCTCCCGAGATATCTAGCACTCTTATAAATATGTAATCTCATTAGATTACTTCTTTCAGTACGGAGGCGGGCCCTAAGATAGCCACTTAATACCTCAACACTGAATTAAACCTTTTTAGAGATATCCTTTACTACTACAAATTCCAAATTTGGACCATTAAATACTTTTCAATTAAGAAAGCAAGTCCAATATATCACATCGTCATGGATCTTAGGGTTAGTGATATCTCACATCAGTAGTAGTAAAGGATATCTCAACCTAAGTAGTAAGTGCACCCGACTGCTAGTAACCTCAAAGTGAAGGGCAGTCTTCCGTCGAGTGACTCTACTGACCTCGCATCACTAACCTACTAAGTCTAATTAACCATGTTATGTCTTTACATATACTATGTTAGGTTGATATGGACTTAGATTACTAATTCCCTTTTTATTTAAGGCAATAAGATTTACCTTAAACACTTATCTACCCATAAATCTCCTTTTAATGCTCATAAATGTCAATTTGTTAAATTCCTAACAGACATTTCCTAAGACATTTATGTATGATTACTAATTTCAGATTAGTAACCATTTTATATCTATTCCATTTTTACCAGTCTCATTAATCCATTTGTCTCTATTAGTTGTAACCCTTAATTGTAATACTATCCATTATTTCTCATTAATTTAGATTACAATATTTTATTTCCTATCAATTATTTAATAGGAATTCCTAACTTATTTCCCATAACATGAATTACTACCTTTTCTAATTCTAACTATTGGCTTCTGTAGATATAATAACAACTAATGAACGTTACGCATAAATAACGCACAAAGAAACGTCGTTCTTCTTTATTAGCGCAATAAATATGTATAAACTTCCTAGTAAAACTACCTATTCATAACCAAATATATTCTAGTCATAAATATGTAACTAGAATACACTTTACATATTTAATTTGACGGAATTAAGTTTCTTACAAAGATTTTCTACTATGATTCCCATAAATTGGTTTAACACAAAAAAGAAAGAATGACTTCATCTGAAATTACAAGGAATGGAAAATTTCTTTTTAGTTGGAATATATAGTGTAAACTATGGAGAAGAAATCTATACTTTACAGGTCTCTTCCTTTTTTTTTGTGGGTATTCCTTGTTAAATCAAACGTCGCCTTCTGAAAAGTAAAAAAATTGATAAAAATCAAATGGATGTTCTTCCCACAAATTAAACTATGAAAAATCTACAACATAGCACAAATTGGACAATAATCCAAAACTCTAATTTTACACCCACGTACAGATCTGGAATAAAAATATACAACATTCAAATTCTAAAATCTTTGGCACTGATTTCCAGATCTAGGTGTAAACATATTTCAAATAAGATCTAAAACAAGAATATGCAGACAGTAGTCTTTTACACTAATTTAAGCCTACAATTCAAAAATAAAGTTGATTTAGGAAAAAAATCTAACATATGCCAACGGAATAGATTTATAATCATAAACAATATATAAAATTTCTCACTCGCCTTTTAAAAGCAATCCAAATCTCCAGATCTGAAGTAGAACCTTTGATTCATCTTCAAATCCTTTTTAATCCAAGAAATATGTATAAAAAGGGTATATACATATATTAGAATTACATATCCGAGAAAAGATTTGAGATTGGGAGAGAAAGTAGATACAAATATAAGAATATATATAAATTACCTTGAATACGCGTATTGTTGATTTTCTTCTCTTCTCCTTTTTATTTGATTTCTATTCTTCTCCGATTTGTATGAATATAAATACAAATATCTTATTTTTATAATTTAGAAAGAAAGCGGTGAAGAAGAAATGGTAGGGCTTCGCTACTGCCAGTAGATAAATATGAGAAGAGAAGGACGGGTTGGGCCTGAATGTATAGGCGCAAGAATCAATCTCAACCGTTAGATCAAAATATATTAAATTCGGGCTATTGGGCCTAGGCTAACCCTAGCTGCCCTATAGGAGTGGTCAACCGCCCCTACCTAATGGTCCACCGCCCCTGGTTGACCGCTCATAGTGGCAGGTCGACCTGTGTACCTGGGTTAATTAATATAAAACTTTAATTAGTTCTACTCGAATTATTTCCGTTTCGAATTTGTTTTTCATCCATAACTTCTTTGTTTGGACTCCGATCGCAAAACTTCATATATGAAAGTTGCTCGGAATTTCGACATGAACGCAATGGTACAATTTCCACAAATTCCCTTTTTGGAGCTAAATTAATTAACTAACTAATTAAATAACTAACATCAAATTACAGGGTATTACACTCTTCCCCTTTCAAAAAATTTTTGTCCCGAAAATTATACCAATGACTAAGTCATGGTTCTAGCCGCAATTATCCTAAACTACACAACAAATTTTGCAACCAACGTGCACAAGTGCATAGTGTATCACAACATAGAGAAAATGTATACAAGATGATCCTAAATCGGATCCTCCTATATGGATGCATTTCTTTGAAAACTGTTTGCACAAAAAATGGACAAACGCCTCAAAGTCGTATGATTTAGTGGATCTTATATTGTTCTTAGTGATTTGAGTGATTTATGCAAATATATGAAAAGCAGGGGCTAAACTGTAAAAAGGACATGCAGATTTATAGTGGTTCAGCCAGAATGTGCCTACGTCCACTTTATATGTTATTTCTCTTCTCTTGTTTTGATTACAAGTACAAAGCTTTGATACAAGTAAAAGAAAGTTGTTTGAAAGTTCTCTCCATGCTTGAGCTCTCAAACTTGTCCTCCATTGCTGTACCCCTACCCCTCTATTTATAGAGTGAGGCTAGGGATAGGGATCCTGGAGGTATGTGGCTGCTGGTGGGTCTGGGCAGAGGCAATCTGGCCTGGCACGTGTTGGTCCGGTATTGAGTTGGTCCGGTATGGAGATGATATGGAGATGGGTTGGTCAGGCATCTTGGTTCGGCATAGAGTAGGTCCGGTGGTGAGACGTGTTGCTTCGTTCGGTGGGGACTTCGTTCGGTGGAGAGCTTTGGACCGATGGGGAGTTGGTCCGGTATAAGCCAAACTTTGGACCGGTGGAGCTTTGGACCGGTTGATTGACTTCATTCGGTGGGGAGCTTTGGACCGATGGGGAGTTGGTCCGGTATAAGCCAAACTTTGGACCGATGGAGCTTTGGACCGGTTGATTGACTTCATTCGGTGGGGAGCTTTGGACCGGTGGGGAGTTGTGCGGTTTAAGTGATTCGATAGTGTTGGTTCAGTGTTGTATGCGAAGCAGGTTGGTTCGGTAGGTGTTCGATGGTGAGAATTCGCCCAATCATTTTCCCCCCAAAGTAGGGCATATGTTTATCATATGTCTTGCTTTGTTTCAGTTGAGCCATCATATTCGGTCCGAGGACCGAACCATCTGGTCCGGCTATCGAACCTCTCTTTATAAATAGGAGCCTCAAACCTTCATGTTTCCTCACCAAACGCGATAACCGAATCAACTTTCGAATTGCCGAATCAATACGTGCCGAATCAATACGAACTGAATCAGGCTAGTTCTTCCGCCGAATGGCTTCTTAATGTAGCTTCACCGAATGAGTTCAATACCGAATGGCTTGATGCCGAATGGACCTCAAACCGAATGAATTTGATACCGAATGAAATTTGAAAATCTTTGCCCGATGTACATTTCTACATCCTTTTGTTCTAACAACGTGCTTTTGTGTTGCAGATAAATGTCTCGAAAAGTAGAAACTCGATCGGATAAAAAGAAATCCCAGGGCGTAGGAGAATCTTCCGCAGTGCCCCCTGCTCAGCCAGGACCGGAACGTCACGGAACTGCCCCGAGGTCACTGGTGGACGGGTACGGCCCTCAGGAGCTTCTGAACTCCCCGCCCGATTGCTTTCCCAGCTCCCTCAAGGAGGAGCAGCTTGATGTCATCTCCCGTTCTTTCGGAATCGATAGAGCGCGCATGCTGTTGCCAGGAAGAGAAGTTTTGCCATATGACCCTCCTGAAGGGTACTTTGCCTACAGTAGATACCACTGCATGTGCGGTGCCATCCCGTCTCTTAATGCTTGGGTAGTCAGCTTTCTTACCTATCTAATGGTGGCCCCATTCCAGCTTCAACCCAATTCCTATACTATACTGGTGAGCCTCTTCGTCATCTTTCAGAGGAAGTATGGGCGTGCTCCTTCCAACTGGGAGATCCGGTACTTATATAATCTGAGGGGCTATAAGAAGGGGTCCCCATACATCATCTTGGAGTCAGGTGTAACCTTCAAGCCGGTCTTGGATCTGTATTCTAAGTACAGCATGTTCAAGAAGGAGTGGTTCTTCGTCAGGGACGATTCTGTTTCTATTCGGCATTTCACTTCTGGATGTAAGTCGATGCTTTATTTATAACTTCCATTCTGGTTGCGACGCTTCTTCTCATACGTTTTCATTTTTTGTTAGCGACATGTGGCTTTGCGGTTGTGGAGACTGATCGCCTGGTTCAGATGGCGGCCGAGGTAGAAGCTATCCCCGGGAGAGATAGATCAACTGCTTACCTGATACGAAATGCGACCCTTCTGGAGTATAATTTGATCCTTCCCCAGCAGTCAGTAGTCAAGCAGAGGGAAACGGCGGAGGAGAGGGCGGCTGCTCAAGCTAAGGGAGGTGTCATAGTAGAGAGTGGTAAGAGGAAACCTTTCACGAAACCTCCCATTGTCGGAGGTAAGAAACTTAAGAAGTCGGATGGTCCTTCCCCCAGCACTTGTCCAATTACTCAGGGGGAGGAAGATGTGGAGGAGGAGAGAGGTGAGGGTGGAGATGACCGGGAAGGTGGTGATGGTGGCGATGGCATCGGGGCCTTGCTTCCTGGGCAAGCAGGCGAGATTCAGGAGTGGACGGATGATGCATTCCGCCAAGCTTTCGAGGGGCTGGACGGAGAATCGGCTTCGGTAGAGAAATCCGGGAAAGTTGACAAGGCCGAGACCGGTGCAAGCGTGTCTTCCCAGACTATTCCAGCCAAGGTGGCTCTGACGACTCAAGGTGAACTTTTGACTTCTGTAGGCTCCATTCATGATAAGGATTTAGGAATATTTTATGATCCGCTCCCGTCCTGGAACGAAATCCAGGACTTATTGCAGTATCCTACTCCTCCCCAAGGTTTGTATAACAGATGTGTTTCCTTTTTCTTTTTTCTTTTAACTTTTAATTTAACGCGTTTCTTGAATTATGGATCAATGTAAGCTTGTGACACTTGTTCTTCATATCAGGAGCAGGTAAAACGGCCAAGGCCTTAGAGCTTCGGCACAGGCTTGAATAATACAAGCTCTCCAAAGCTTCCGCCAAGCCGAAGCCTTCGACCCACCATTCCGGGGATGTAGTCGGCTACCGTCCTCTTCTTGGGGTTATTGAAGAGGCTATTCAAAAGAGGAAAAAGAGTCATCCCTTATCTGAACCTTTACTTGGTCCTCAGCCCCCAGTTCAGCCTCTTCATGATATCACGGAGGAGGATACTGAGTTCGCACTCTCTCCGCACCCGTCTGAAAATCCTACCGTTGCTCAGATTGATCGTCCTGGCTTGGCTCGTAATCCATTTGCGGGTCATCCTGATCTGGATCCAAGTTCCCATGATATTACCTTCGACGAGGTTACCGGTGAGCACCTTCTTCCCTGCAATCCCATGGTACGGGTGCTTGATGAGGCTAAGTCCTTAGATCTCAATTTACTTACCACTCGGATAGTTACCATGGGAGACGAGGCCAAGGCTAATATTGATCGGGTGGTGGGGGAGACTAGGAAGCTGATGGGGCATCATGCCCGGCTGGTTAAGGCTAGAGAGGAGATTGGGAGTGCTAACATCCGACTACGATTGATGGTTTCGGACCAGGCCAAACAGCTTGCTGATCAGGCCATTCAGATTTCTCAGCATGAGGCTGCCTCCGGGCGGTTGAGGAAGACTATGGAGGAGGCTAGTATAGCGGAATTGCGGAAGATGGAGGTTGCTTGCAAGGAGCAGATAAATATGGCCATCTCGACAGTGGACGAGGTTCGGAGGGCGGATCTTGAGCAAGTAGAGGAGCTGTCGAGGAAGCTTGAAGCCGCAGAGCTTGCTCAGGCCAGGCTAAAGGAGGAGATGGAGGCGATGAGGAGGTCCCTTCAGGCTGACTGCTTGCGATACCGACTGGAAAGGGATGCTGCCATTGCAAGGCTATCGGTTTCTGAGGCTCGTATGAGGGAGTTTGAGGAAAATGAGGGGATGATGGATGATATGATGCAGGATATGTACTTTCGCATTTGGAAACAGGGTAACTTATCTTGGATGGACGACTACCCCCGGGTTATGGCTAGGATTTACCTCAGGGCTTTAGAGGAGGCCAAGGCTGAGGCGGATAAGGAGGGTGGAGCGACCTTTAGGATGGATGCGGTTACCGCTCAGTTCACCAAGGAGGAGAAGATAGCGGTGAAGGAGGGGATGCGGTTGGTTGCGGTTGAAGAGGCAGGTGTGGAAGTAGGGGATGACGACCAAGACGATCAAGGGGAAGTTGTTGGTAACCCCTTCTTCATTAGTTTCTTCTTTCGTTAACTCTGTCGCTTATCACTAATGATTTCTCTTCTTGCCTGATCAGGCGGTCAACACCAACAAGACAAGGGTAAAGATCCACTGCAGCCAGCTCCCTGATTCGACTTGGATGTTTCTTTTGGTTGACTCGATACTATTACACATGTTGGTTTTGAAACAGTAATATGGCTTTCAAGTTATAATGATGCTACTTGTAATAAGAGATTTGGTTTTCGGCATGTAATTCTTAACTTATGATAATTTCGTTATATATGGATGTTTTTTTGTAGTCTTAATGTGCTGAATAAGAAATATAGCTATGTGTGTACTTGTGATTCAGTGGTATTTGATGCTAAGTTCCTGCTTAAAGTATAATTTCATATCTTGTAATACTAACGTGATGTGCGAATAAACTATAGCTATGTTTTAAGCACACAAAAATAAAATACCGTCCCTCCTGCTTTAGTTGTAGACGACGGCTTCAGCGTGACTGAGTATGAAAATGTGGTCGAGTGCCCGGCCATCCGGTCTCATTTGCGAATGCCTCTGTGACCTGTGCTTTAGGGATCGTTATAGAGGATAAGAGGAATGTTTTAAAAATAGAATGGAAATATAGGAGATAGTAAAAACTTCCAATCACGGAAGGCCGTCGATGTGCTTAAGTTCGTGGCAAACGGGTTTTGTAGTCACTTTCCCTAGCTGTGGGTCTTGGAGACATTTGTCACCCATCTTACGCCTCCGCGGGGAGTTAATTCTTTTTTACCTCAGCCGTACTTAAGGCACATCGGAGCCGAGATCGCGCACAATAACTACCCGAGCCATTATGGCCCGTAATCGTGGGTATTATTCGATTTACCGTGGCCGGCTAGCGTGGGTGCCGATCGTCAACCGTGAACTGCCCCTGGTTGGCCACACCTTATGTTGGGGCTTATAGTCGGTTCACGGTTACCGGCGAGCCGAACGTCGTAATGAGCTGCCTCGGCTATAGTCGGCCTTCTCGGTGGCTTATAATCGGCTCATTACAGTTGGCTTTAAGGGCCGTCGCGATCAATGAGCTAACCCGCAGCAGAGGGGTGCTGGAGCAAAAGTGTCTCATTGGCGAGGGCATAGATTCGCATAGTACCTGTCAGGTCTTGTCCAGGTGAAGTTGCGTTGTGGAGTGCTTTGAATTGAAACGCTGTATGCACAGGATTTTGTTCAATAGAAAAGGATAAAGTTAACAAGCAGCCAAGATATAAAGGAACAAGTTAAAAAAAAGAGACAAGGTTTTTTAAAGTGGTTTAACACGAAAATGCCTAGGTCCACTGATTCTCTTTGTTAATTCACTTCATATGGGCAATACAAGTTAAGAAAAGTATCGATGGAGGTGTTGGATGTTCCACGCCCTCTGGAACACCTCTCCGTCCACTGTTGACAAAATATAGGCTCCGTTATGGAGATCTTTATGAATTACATATGGTCCATCCCAGATTGGGTCTAGCGCTCCGGGGCGAGGGAAGATTCGCTTGAGGACAAGATCCCCTTCTTGTAAGGTACGATGCTTGACTTTGGAGTTGTATTGTGCCGCCACTTTTTGTTTGTGGGCTGCTGCTTTAAGGACTGCATCATTTCTTCTCTCCTCAACTAGATCCAAAGACATGTGAAGGAGTTCTTCGTTCTCTTCTGGGTTATAGTGGATCCTACGGTGGGAAGGCACAATGGTCTCAACTGGGAGCATAGCCTCTGATCCGTATGCCAAAGAGAAAGGAGTGTGCCCCGTTGATGTTCTGAAAGATGTGCGATAGGCCCATAGTGCCGTAGGAAGTTCATCCACCCAAGCGCCCTTTGACTTTTCGAGCTTCTTTTTTATTAGAGTTTTCAGAATTTTGTTGACGGCTTCGACTTGTCCGTTTGCCTGGGGATACGCTACGGATGAGAAGCTTTTGTGAATTCCATGCTCTTGGCACCAGTTGGCGAATTCCTCGCTGTAAAACTAAAGTCCATTGTCTGATATGATTTTGAGTGGGACTCCGTACCTGCACAGAACATTTTTGATCAAGAAGTTAATAACTTTTGCTGAAGATACTTTATTCAGAGGTTCCGCTTCCACCCATTTGGTGAAGTAGTCGACTGCCACTATAGCGTATTTGGCCCCGCCTCGGCCCATTGGTAGTTCGCCGATTAAGTCAATTCCCCATACTGGAAAGGGCCAAGGGCTAGTCATTTGAGTAATCTCAGTCGTTGGCAGCCACGGAATCTTAGCAAATTTCTGGCATCTGTCACACTTTTTGACGAAATCCAAGGCGTCCTTGCTTAAGGTGGGCCAGAAGTATCCATATCGGAGTGTCTTTTTTGCTAATGTTTGTCCTCCGGTGTGATCTCCGCAGCTTCCTTGATGAATGTTGGATAAGATTTCCCTGGCTTCCCTCCCAGCTACACACCTTAATAACGGGTTAGAGAATCCGCGTCGATAGAGGATGTCTTTTTGTATTGTGTAGCGGGAAGCTTTTCTCAAGATTTTCTTGACTTCGTTACGCCCGTTGGATAGTGTGCCGTTTTGTAAGTAGTCTCGGATGGGAGTCATCCAAGTTGCCTCTTTGGTTGCAGCTATCAGATTCACTTGCTCAAAACTTGGGGTCAGTTGCTTTGAGATGGTTACTGCCCCGAAGATGGCGCTGTCTCTCACACTTGCTTGCTTTGCCAATTCCTCGGCCTCTCGGTTCTCTTCCCGAGGAATGTGTTTGACTAAGTAGTGGTCTAATCGGCTGAGAAGTAACTTGGTTTTCTTTAAATATGCTATGAGTCGCTCCTCTCGAGCTTGGAATTCTCCTAGTATTTGATTAACAATAAGTTGAGAATCGCTGTGAAGACACAAGGAATTGGCTCCGATTTCTACGGCAAGTTCTAGTCCGGCTATCACTGCTTCATATTCTGCATCGTTGTTGGTGGCAGCGAACTCCAACCTTATAGCATTGTGCAGTTTGTTTCCCCTGGGAGTGATTATTACCACACCTACCCCCGAGCCTTGTTTGTTCGATGCACCATCCACAAAGAGATTCCACTTGATGTCTTCTGCTATTTCCAATTGCTCCTTATCTTTGTTGGTAGTGAATTCTGCAATGAAATCAGCCATGGCTTGTCCCTTGATGGCGGTGCGAGGGTGATAGGTGATATCATACTGACTCAGCTCGATGCACCATTTAAGTAGCCGCCCAGAAGTGTCGGGACGGTGGAGTACCTGCCTCAGTGGCTGATCGGTCAGAACTTTGATGGAATGGGACTGGAAGTAGTGACGCAGTTTCCGAAATGTGATTAGTAAACAGTATGCTAGCTTCTCAAGTTTAGGATATCTGACTTCTGCCCCCGTAAACCTCTTACTGACGAAGTAAACTGGCCGCTGCGTGCGGTTGCCTTCCCTTACCAAGGCAGCGCTTAGGGCGTGAGATGACACAGCAAGGTACAGGTATAATTCTTCGCCTTCGCTTGGAGTTGAGAGTACCGGTGGTTTCTGGAGGTGTTCGATTAAGTTAAGGATAGCGGTCAGGCATTCGTCGGTCCGTTCGAACTTTACTTTGCCTTTCTTTAGAGCTTCGAAAAAGGGGACACACTTGTCCGTTGCTTTGGAGATGAATCGGCTTAGGGCAGCCACTTTTCCATTCAGGCTTTGCATTTCCTTCCAAGTGGAAGGTATCTTGATATCCCTTAGCGCTCGGACTTGTTCAGGGTTTGCTTCAATCCACCTGGCATGGACGATGAATCCTAAGAACTTTCTTGATGACACTCCGAAGTAGCATTTTAGAGGATTCAACTTCATTCCATACTGTCGAAGTACTTGAAACATCTCGCCTAGGGGGCTTACGTGATCGTCGGCTTTTCTTGACTTTACCAGCATGTCATCCACGTACACTTCCATAGTTTGCCCTATTAGCCCCACAAACATCTTGTTGACGAGGCGTTGGTAGGTGGCTCCGGCATTTTTAAGTCCGAAAAGCATTACCTTATAGCAGTATAAACCCCGGTCGGTGATGAAACTAGTGTGGTCTTGGTCGGGAGCATGCATAGGAATTTGGTTATACGCTAAGTATGCGTCCATAAAAGATAAGAGCTCGTGCCCGGCTGTGCTGTCTACAAGTTAGTCGATTCGGGGAAGTGGGAAGCAATCCTTTGGGCAGGCGTCGTTTAGGTTGGAGAAGTCAATGCATGTTCGCCACTTCCCATTAGCCTTCTTTACTAGCACCGGGTTGGCGATCCATTCCGGGTAGATGGCTTCTCGTATGAAGTCATTGGCGAGTAGATTCTTTACTTCTTCATCGAGGGCTGCCGATCGCTCTGCCCCCATACTTCTCTTTCTTTGTTTTACCGGCGCCTTGGTAGGATCAATGTTTAGTACGTGGCATGCTACGTCGGGGGAGATTCCGGTCATATCAGCGTGTGACCATGCGAATACATCCAAGTTGTGGCAGAGAAAGTCAATGAGTTGCTCCTTCAACTCTGCTTTTAGTTGGGACCCAATTTTTAATAGTCTACTTGAGTCGTGCTTGTCTACAGATACAAACTCCATAGCCTCTGCAGGCTCGACGGTGGCCTCCTCCTCTTTGTCCTTAGGGTCTAATTCATTGAAAGGGTCGCTGGTATATCGAAGAGGAGGGGCTTTCTTTAGTTGCTATGCTTCTAGACTTTTCGTGCAGAGGGCAACCTCTACACCCTTCCCTTTATCTCTCCTGTGGTTGTTGCGAAGTTCAGTCACATAGCAGTCTCGAGCAACGTCCTGGTCTCCTTCTACTTCTCCTACTCCATTGTCCGTTGGAAATTTCATTTTTAGGCACCATGGGGCTAGGACAATTTGGAAGTCAGACAAGGCTGGCCTTCCTAAGAAGGCGTTATAGGCCGAATGGTTTTCTATTAGCACAAACGTCTGTTTTCGTACAACGGAGCGGGGATGGCTTCCAATCTCAACAAAGAGGTCTAGTTGCCCGAGGGGCATCTTCGCATCTCCAGTGAAACCGTGTAGTGGTTTATCGTAGGGAGATACATCCTTCATTGAGCTTCCAGTGTCTACTAAGATTCGGTAAACTTCGGCGGGACCGAGCCGGGCAGAGATAACCATGGGATCCATGTGAGGGTACTACCTTCCTTCCAGGTCACGCTTACCGAATGTGATGTCATCACTTTCTTTCCGTTTCGGGTGGCGCTCTTCTATAATCGAATTGACACAGTCTTTACTGTCTCTAAGCGACTTTCCATATCTTTCCATCTCTTTCCAGCTCTTGTCTGCGATGTGCGGTCCTCCTGAGATGGTATGGACCACTATCTTCTCTTGACTAGAGCCGCTAGCGTTGCAGTTTCCTCTACCGGTCTCCGGTGAGGGTAGCCTTGGGTTTTCATTGGCAGGAGCTAGAGTCCTGTCCTGACTTTTTACATAGCGTTCCAGTTTCTTCCTTATGATGTGTTCCTCAATCAGATCCCGGAGATGATGGCATTCATTGGTATCATGCCCGTGAGATTCATGGAAGCGGCAGAACTTTCCAGACTTCTGCGCGTTATCTGATTCCTTCTTGTATGGTGGGCGTTTGTATCTAACTTCGCCTTGGGTGGCAAGGAAGATATTTTCGACGGTCTCGTTCAAAGGAGTGTAATTGTTGAATCTCGGTCCAGGCCGATATAGGCGCTTTTCTCCCTTCTTGCCCCCGGTATTGTCTCTGGAATCATTTCTTCGAACGTCCCTTGCTACAGCAGGGGCGTTGCTGTGAGTTGCCTTATTTTGTTGTCCTGACTGCCCCTCAACGGCAGCATCCTCAAGCCTCATATACATCCCGGCTTCATGGAAGAAATCAGGTAAAGTAGCTGGTTTTTCTTTCGTCAGCCTTCTAGCAAATTTAGTGTCCGGATGCACACCACTAAAGAGGGCCATTAGGATAAGCTTCTCATCGGCATCTTGGACCGCGGCTGCTGCGGCATTGAATCGGGTTAGGTATTGTTGCAGTTTCTCTCCAGGTTTCTGTTTGACGCTGGATAAGGAATAAGCGTCCTTAGGTTGTTCCACATGGATGCAGAACTGACTGATAAACTTTTCTTTCAACATTTCCCACGAGCTGATGGATCCCTGGGGTAGATGACGGAACCAGGAGGTAGCAAGATCTGCTAAGAAGAGCGGAAAGCATTTGCACAATACTCCCTCTGTCGCTCCACTCATGAGCATATGTTGTGTGTACCTTTGTAAGTGTACAACGGGGTCAGAGGTTCCTTTGTAAGGTTCCATTGTTGGCATCTTCCATTCTCGGGGAGTGATAGCAATTTCGATATTGTGGGCGAAAGGGCTGGTTACCCTAGCGCCTATCCCTCGATCTCTTTGCTCCCGTTGGACGCACTCTCTGAATAAGCGTGCCATCCTTTCATCAGAATTTGGAGCAGATAGAAATGAGTTTGGTTCTGTTCTGTGGGATTGATTCCGTCCAGATGACCTGTAGGGATGGTATCGTCTATCATTCCTCATATTTTCTAATGGTTGCCTTTGATCTTCTGGGAGCATGCTAGGGTCAGCTACAGTTGGCCCTTGCCTTGATCTTCCCCTGCTGGGTTCTGATCTAAGCACTTCCTCGGGTCCAACTTCGGGCTGGACTCTAGCTCGGCCCCGTTCACTGGCGTTTCCGTGGTTAGGCAGTATGACAGGCTCAGCTATAGTTGACCTTCGCCCGGTACCTCCCCCGTTGGGTTCGGTACCAAACGTTTCCTCAGGCCTAACTTCGGGCTGTGCTCGATCTCGGCTCCTACCATGGTTACTTCTGCCGTTAGCTCCTTCGAAGAAGGAAGATCTCTGTTGTCTCTGAGATCCTCCAGACTGGGACTCGCCCCATGATTTAGTGTTGCGAATGGACTCTTCAGCATCCCTTAAGTGTGACATGAGATGGTCCACCAAGGCTTCCTGCTGGGACGTGAAGCGGTTAGTTACTTCAACCACAACCCTGTCCAAATCTGCCCTAGTAATTGCTGCGGGCTATTCTGTGGCAGGAGTGGTCGGATTAGCCTGTCCTTCATTTGTTACTGCTACTGGAGGAGGACGATTTACTTGATTCGTGGCAGCTGGATCTGGAAGACTGCTGGATGCGATGTTTTTTCCTTTGTTAACATCTTTTATCTGTTTGGGAGGCATGTATTCCAAGTGGCGAACGATGCTGTTAGGAAAAATGTTAAGTGGATAAAGCTGAAGCTTCGAGCTTCTAGATCTCAATGAAAGCACCAAAAATGTTTGCATAAAAAATGGACAAACACCTCAAATTCGTATGATTTAGTGGATCTTATATTGTTCTTAGTGATTTGAGTGATTTATGCAAATATATGAAAAGCAGGGGCTAAACTGTAAAAAGGACACGCAGATTTATAGTGGTTCAGCCAGAATGTGCCTACGTCCACTTTATATGTTATTTCTCTTCTCTTGTTTTGATTATAAGTACAAAGCTTTGATACAACTAAAAGAAAGTTGTTTGAAAGTTCTCTCCGTGCTTGAGCTCTCAAACTTGTCCTCCATTGCTGTACCCCTACCCCTCTATTTATAGAGTGAGGCTGGGGATAGGGATCCTGGAGGTATGTGGCTGCTGGTGGGCTTGGGCTGAGGCAATCTGGCCTGGCACGTGTTGGTCCGGTATTGAGTTGGTCCGGTATGGAGATGATATGGAGATGGGTTGGTCCGGCATCTTGGTTCGGCATAGAGTAGGTCCGGTGGTGAGACGTGTTGCTTCGTTCGGGTGGGACTTCGTTCGGTGGAGAGCTTTGGACCGATGGGGAGTTGGTCCGGTATAAGCCAAACTTTGGACCGGTGGAGCTTTGGACCGGTTGATTGACTTCATTCGGTGGGGAGCTTTGGACCGATGGGGTGTTGGTCCGGTATAAGCCAAACTTTGGACCGATGGAGCTTTGGACCGGTTGATTGACTTCATTCGATGGGGAGCTTTGGACCGGTGGGGAGCTGTGCGGTTTAAGTGATTCGGCAGTGTTGGTTCAGTGTTGTATGCAAAGCAGGTTGGTTCGGCAGGTGTTCGATGGTGAGAATTCGCCCAATCAAAAACATAATGCAAACAACCTATATATATATTGCCAGTTCTATATGTATACAGCTTATGAAAAAATCTTTTTAATAAAAACCCCTATACTCCTACGAATAGAAGTGTGAAACAATCAATTTTGCGTCCAATTCCTACCATCCATATGTCTAACGCATCTAAAAACTGCTACCTAAACTTCACTTCTATACTGGGAAAAAGGAAATTAGGTAGAGAATTTGACATTCTTACCACTCTATTAGCTTCCAATTCCAATTGTATAGTGGAAATTTCCTCGCTGCCCCAGATTTACTCCAAATGTTTCACTCACAAAACGCATAAGGAGGCATATTTTTAGGCTCTAAAATGGAATTGAGTCTAAAAATAGACTCATGCGCGTCGTCGACAAGGTATGAAAATAGAACTTCCAAGGCTAAAATAGTTTTTTCCTTGTTTCCGCTTGCATTTATCGCATCGTCAATCCTAATGCACCACTAAATCCACAAATTCTAACTCTATTTGCCTTCCTTACGCTTAACATGTGGCCTTCAAAATCAAATATTTCACAAAAATCTTTCTCACTTTTCAAATTTGTATGCCATTTGAAGAATAAAATCTCAAAATATTTTGATGCACATCCTTGAAATCAAATTTTTGGATAAAAATTCTATAAATAATTTAAGAGCTAAAAATAACAAAAATCTACAAACTTTTTTTTATCAAAAGAGAAGCTTTTTAAAATATTTCCTTTTTAAAAAATTTGATAAATCAAGCCACAATTTCAACGTAGTCAGAAGTTGGTTATGCGCTAAATACACAAACCAAATTCTAAAATTCTTCAACTAACCTTTATCCATTAAACTTGACACTTTATTTAAAAATGTCATCATGCCTAATTACCCATAAATTTTAGCTTTTAAGAACATGAGTAATGACTCGTGATACCAAAACAACTTTATCATGTCCTTCGCTAAAAAATTTCAACTATTCTAAACTCCCGTCTTATATTGCATTTACTGTTAGTTAAGTATCTTTTATGAGATTTCCATATTTATACGGCTTCTTCGTTATGCATATATAAGAGCAGTTAGCATGTCCAGAAACAATAACACAGTAAATAAATAGGAACTCATAATATCGTGCATGCCTTTTATAAGATACAACTAACAGTTACAACCCAAACAACCTAAAAGAAAAGAACAAATGCTAGAAGGGAAAGACAACAATACCATAAATCATAAAATAATACCTACAGACTATGAGATGCCTTGCTCCGCGGCTAGAGCTCGATCCATTACTGCGACCTTTGAATGGTCAAACTATGGCGGCTATACACCCAATATCGTGCCATTGGCGTTGTTGGTGTTGCCGACGGCTTCAGAATTTCCATCTTCCTAAGGAAGCATCTAATGATGGAAGAAGGAACCTTCCACTAAACTGCCTTTCCATGGAGTTTCACTAGTATTACCTAAGATGGAAGTTGATAGGTGAAAATACGAAAAGTGACTCTATGGAGTGTTAATCCTTGATAAAAAAAATTGCATCAAATGAGTGCCAATCCATTTCACGGCGATAACGCCAATACTAGCATAGGTGGTCTTCCGTACCGTGGGATAAATCCGGTCATAACTTATCGTCTTAGGGATGAATTTATGATGAATGATGCACACAACTATATGGGTAGTCATACGTAGATTATCCGTCTTCCAAACACAGACATTTTGGAAAAAGATATGCTACAAAAGCTTTGAGTCGGTCACTTCAAAATCATCCAAGTTTGTGTTCGTTGCGGAGGCCTCCAAAATCTCATCGAGATCATCATTAGTTAGCTCAAACAGGACACCCTTCACCTCCGAATGAATCAAACTATTGCTTGCATTGAAATTCTACACCAACAGAGCATCGAAAAGGCAGATGCAGTGCGTGTAACATTCTCGCTCAAAAGTCTCAAAGAAGAGGATCGGTGCAAATCCTTCCATGATAAATAGCTCTTCTATCCAATAGCGGCGAAACTTTCTGCTCATTCTGTCTAGCCAAGCAACCTATAGAGGGATGAGACCAGAATAGTGCAAGAAAGAACTAGCAGGGCAGGAAGGTGTCTTGGGCTAAGAAGTGATCGCAGGGAAGGAATAGTGTTTAGAATTTGAGTGGTGGCGAGGCAAGATCTAGTGCACAAAAACCAGCATGAGGGAGAAAAGGCGAGGCTGCTGCTTAAAGGGGAAAATGGCATTGCCTAGTGATGGAACAAATGAGAGAGGCTGCTACTTGGAGGAGGAGGAAGATGGAGATTGGATTCGGCTAATTGAGGAAGGAGGAAGGAAAGAATGTAATTGGGGAAATTTGGACGTGGCTTTTATATTCGCGTTCCAGGTTCTAGTTGTGTTAAAACTCGTTAACCGATAGACCACTCTAGATTTACCGTTGGGTGGTCAACCGCTAGACGGGCTTTAGGTGTTAATTGAACCTAGACCCAATTAGGGTCAGATTAAATAGTAATAATCGTTTCACGCCATCTCATATGATTCGGCACGATCCAAAAATTTCCTTCCCTTATCACGGCAGTGTCAAAGCCTACTGCCTAGTCCCGAACCGTGCTCAAGAAATTCATAGTAGTCCCAACAAAACTGGTGCGACCAACAACACTTCCAAAAACCCGAAAATACTCTAGCTGTTATTTCCTGTCTACTTCACATGGAAATATTTCTCCCATAAGTCGATGGGTACAACAACACTTTAAACTACACAACCCAATACAATTGAATGTCATTCCTATGTTGTCCATACCTTAAAGAGAGAAAATCCAAAAACCTCAATTTTATAAACCGAAAAACCACTGAGCTAAATATATGCTCCTATATACTTGTTTCAAAATAATGAAACCATTTCATACCTAAACTTCCCTTAACAAGTCAAACTTATCTATATAAATATTTCATGGTTTCCAAAAACCTTTATAAAGACAAATTTTCCCAAATTGGGAAAATTATTTCCTTGTCAAAAATCAAGCCTTTGCTGATATACATACATATAAATATTTAAGGACTTCAAAACTTACTCCTTTATAAAACAAAATTTCTTAACATGACCAACTAATTGTATATGTGTTTCTCTGAAAATTAAAATTCAAAAACTTTTCAAAACAAAATTCCTAAAATAAATCCTTGGAAAAAGAAATCCTTTGAAAACCCTTTTTTCAAAATCTAAGGAATTTCCAAAATATACTTTATAAAAATTCTATAATAGGTTATAGACTAAGGAACTGAAATTAATTATCCAAACAGAAATCCAGTTTGCCATCAAAGAGGTGACCGATAGATAAACCCTAGTAAGAACTTGCTTCTGGACAATTGCGACATATAGACTCCAATTTCCCATCCATCTAGAATAAACGTGTGTCTCCGACCGAAACTCATCCCCAAAATCCAAAATCATAAGGTAGCTAGATTTCAACTGTGAAATCTCATATTTTGGAAGGTTTAAATCGACAATAATCCATATATGTCAAACATAAACAATCTGGAACGTAGATAATCAATGGGGTTAATTAAGAAAAATAAGAAAAGAAGAAGAAACAAACACAGAATCTCATAGCGGAACGATAAAATATGATAATCAAATAAACAATTCATGAAGCTGTTTACTAAACATTTAATTATAATCTATACACATTTATCAGAGTTATATACACACATCAGGGATAAATAATCAATACGGCAGAATAACATGATGCAGGGGATAATAATAATAGTAATAATATACCAACTTCGTCTTCGTCCTCCAGAATATAATCTTCAGTATGCTGAAAAAACTCAAGACTGACCCGAGCGTAATGAAAAACAAAACACTCGAGCCAAGACTAAAATACTCTTATGTAAGTCAAATCGATATCATGAAATATGAGTGCGATAACTTAAGAGATGTTACGGGTTTTCCATCTCCTAAGGATCCATCAAACTATCTATATATAATAGTGTACGCTATTATAGATAATGTCTATCAGTAAAATAAATATCAAAATAGCGTTAAGGCTTTACATTATCCCCCTTAACACATTTTTATAGCATGTAGTCTATGCAGGTCCTGTAACACAACCAATAACGTCGGTAGCTAGTGATTCCCCTATAGGTACAGTACTAAACCAAAGTCGTAATTGGCTCGTATAAGGATAAATATGACAAGGCACGTGAGGCAATGCCCAAGGTAGGATTCTACAAGTTTCCCTTTCTGGCTGGTTGTAACCCATCTGTGGCCGACCACGACAATCAATCCAAAGAAAAACGGTGCACCCATCGAATACGAAATCATAATATTAATACGAGGGATCAACGTTGCTAGAGGTAGCTAACCTCAGTGGCCAGACATAGGCTCATGTTTTAGTCATTTTAATTATGACATGAGTGTCAAAGCTATCCATCATCGTTCCCTTACACCATTCCAATAAACGTCGCCAATTCAACCACTACATTCTGGATATAATCCACCGTGTACACAGTTGTTAAAGTGGTTCCAATATCGACAGAGAGTATGCCGATAAGAGGCCCCAGTCTCTTTAATAATCAAACGTCGTTGTACACACCGGTTGGTTCTTTTATATTTCGAAAACAATTCATACTTGATATCAAAATATCATATTCGCTTCAAAATCAAATCCAGTTCGAAATCATCATATTCGCTTCAAAAATCAAATCCATCTCGAAATCATCATATTTTACTTCAAATCGTTAATTCAATTTGATATATCGATTTCACTTCAAAACTTGATTCGAATTACAATTTTGGTTATAATTGACTTTAACCGAATTCGCATTTAAATCCAAGATTTAAATATAAACATCCACCCTTCTAACCAGTTTGAATTTTTAGAAAATAGTTTAAATAGTTTTAAAATAATTAAATAGTTAAAATAGTTTAATAGAAAATAGTTTGAGTATTAAAAATGGTTTGTATAGTAAAATAGTTTGGAAATTCAAAATAAATGGAATATTTAAAGAATATAGATTTTAAACCATTTATACTAAAATAATTCATTTGAAAATAGTTTCAAAGTCAAACCGATTCAATTCCAAATTTCCCAATTCAAATCAATTCCAATTTCCATTTCAAATTAATCGATTCAATTCTGATTTCAAGTCGAATTCAATTTCACTTCCGAATAAATTTCAATTCCAATTCTGAATTTATTTCAATTCCAATTCCAAATTAATTTCAATTCCAATTCCAAATTGTTTTATATCACTTTTACTTAGCAATATCTAAAGTTCGAATAAAGTCCAATTTATTTAAAACAAATCAATTTCTAAAATTCACATCATATTTCGATTATAACTTAAAAATCTCAACTTCGATTAATTAATCAATTTCGTTTACCAAATTTAAATTTCAACATTTTGAGCTCCAGTTCAAAAATAATTCGATTTCCATAAATTCGATTTTTATTTCTTAAAATCAAATCATTTGAATAATTTCCAAACAAAAATTTCAAAAAAATCATTTAATTTAACCAATTCGGTGTCCGTATATAATTCTCTATCCTATAGCCAAGTGAATCAATTTATTTCAATTTAATTCACATATGGGTATATATCATTTCAATCCAAAATAAATGCAATATGTATATATCATTTCAACCTATTTCTTAATTTATTCAAAATAATTCAATTTATAGTTTTATATACTGTAAATAATATACAGGATGATAACATGATATATCAAAATAAATAAACGTCCAAAATATCAACCAATAGCATCCATCACAACCAATCATCCAAACAGTCAATAAAATTCACAACTATTTCATAATTATGAATATCGGGTATTTTATGGGCAATTAAATTCTAATTCAATTTAACTGTTAATTCAAATTCTATCAATTAATTCAGTTGTCAATTTAAATGTCAATTAAACTTATCAAACAACAAACAACAAATTTCAATCACTTCACGATATAAATTTAACTACATAAAAATTATTTTAGTCAATTGTGAGCGTATAAACACTCACCTTTTATTTATCGACGATTTAAAATCCAAATAAAGGCTCAAATTTGAACAGTCTTAGAATGTAGCCAAACCAGTTCCATAACGTAGCCTTCGTCGATACGATTCCAACGCCTCTGGTTTCGTCCGTAACGGACCTCGTATGTAAAAGTTATGATTTTTATAAATATACGATTATAATTTAAACTAAAATTAGGAAAGAAAAAAAAAACAAAAAAACAAAAGCGTTACTAAGCTTCTCTCACTCGAGCATGGACTACCTGCATACAAAACCCATGAACGTGAAACCTAGCTACACATGCATGCTAATATACACGACCAGACCATGATTAAGACGTCCCCACGCGAGTGCCTCCAGGAGACCCACCAACGCCAGAAGTTGCGCACCATCCGATGCCTCCGTCTGTGCGAAAATCGAGGAAGAACGTCGGCCCTTCAAACTCAGATTTCGGCGAATCTGAGATGCTTCGGCACGAATCAACCACTTTTATTCCATACTTATATTAAATTTAACAATTAATAATAGTTAAAAATACGGGTCGTTACATACTCCCCCACTTAAAACTTTTCGTCCTCGAAAAAGCATTAAGTACATAATTTAATAGACAGTATATTTTCTAAAAATAATTAACTAATAAACATAAAAATCTTACTAGCAAAACTATTACTATGCTTGTAACGGTCCGAAGATTTTCGACCCCGAAAATCGACACTAATACGTCCACTGTATAGAGTGCCGAACAATCGAGCGTCGGAAATGCCAGACTGTTAGGGCTAAGAAGAAAAAGAGATAGAATAAGAAACAGAAAAAATAGCACAGAATCTCACAATCGCAGTGGAACAAAATATAATATACTATAGCAGCATTTTATACAAAGAAAAGCTGTAACTGTCAGTATACATACAAGATATCAGAGTACAACAAATCTGGACAGTTATAATAACTTGTCCCCTAACAGCTGTCTATACAGCCTACAATACACAGCGGACTATAGTCGATACGTGCAATACATCCCTACCATCCAGCTCATCTCCGAGCTCCAAAGCGTCCTAACCTAAAATTCTGTAATACTCGGTCTGACCTGAGCATTACAATAAAGTAACACCTGAGTCAGGCTGGAAACCAGCGTGAGTAAACACATTTAACTTGAAATACTTAAGTTACAAACTTCTTTGAAAACCACGGTAACTCGTACCACACGACGAGTTTTTGTCAGATTATAATGAAAACAGTTTTGCAAAAAACCAATCGATTTTATAAAAATGTCTAAGAACAGTACTTATTTAAAATAATTAAATTTGTGACATTAATCCAATCCCAGTCTATTAAACTCTATATTCAAACCCATAAAGTTCGGAGTGATTTTCAAATCGAAGTGGTTCCGGATAACACTGATATCTGATCCCGGTCTCTTCGAATCCAAATGCCATCTTTTAAGGCCAATTTGTTTTGAACAAGAATGATTCAATTTTAGAATACCAACATTCACATAGAAATTTCAATACAAATATCTATTTCCAATAAAATGTCTCACGTTTATATTTAGTCGTTCAGTTCGGGGTACTTCGTATTACAGAATAACTGAAAAGAACACACCAGAGAAATCCAGACAATACACATAGCCTGAACTATTACACGATTTATGGTCTATGTTAACCAACCTCAATCCACCATCTTATTAAATTTAAAAACAAAATTAATCATTTTTCAAATCCTGTTTACTTATAATTAAAATTAATTACAAAACTATTATTTTTAAATTTAAATAAATTTTTAGAAGTTAATCAATAATTATCATGTATAAATTAACCTAGAGTTTAATTAATTTAAAGTTTAAATTGTTTTATTTACATTAATCATTAAATTAATTTAATTCCATATTAATACTTAACAAGTGTATTAACCCAAGGTGTTTAGATGACAGGACAAAATCTTAGTTCCTATATTTTATAAAATTCAGGAAAATAAAGTTTTAAAGGTTAATAGTTTTAAAGGTAAATAGATTTGGAAAGATAAACTTTTAGGAATATATATATATAAAAAAACAGCTAGGCCCACCGGCCCAAAATCAAAACCCAGGCAAACCTTTTCACCCCCCTTCTCTTCTCCTTTATTTTCTCCCGCTACTTCCCTTTTCTTCCTTTTTCTTTGCTCCTGCACAACTCCGACGTGCACATGCAAACCTCAATGAAGCTTCGCCGAACATCTCCGACTTCTCCTCCCAGTCGACCACGACCCCCTCGACTTCTCTGGCTACCAAGTTTTCCCACGCAAGCCCAAAATCGAAAACTCAACAGCAAGCCTACTTCCAGTGAACGAACCGATCAACTCCCCTACCTCGTACCGACGCCTCCGACCATCGGAATTCAAGCTACTTTGCCAGAAGCTTCGTCTCTCTCTCCTCTACCTTTTCCCCCTACACTGCAACCTTGCATCCCCACCACGATGTTGCAGTCGCCAGAAAACCAACCTTGACCAAGTTTTGTTCCTAAACCCTACTTCCCCTACGTCCAGACACCACGCCGATCAGAAAAATTCTCTGCCATTTTTCCCGAGATCCCCTACCACTCAGCTTCCTCTGACCAAAATCCCGACCTTCGATCACGAACAAATCGTTGTAAATTGGTCAAAGACCAATCCATGTTCAACATCCCCTATCCCATCGAATACAAGACTAATAAAATTTGTAACGACCACTAAAACTCATCATTTCACATGGCAAACAAGGTTATATAAACCAAAAGATAAAACAATATGTTTGAAAATTTTGTCACGTTGGCTTATCTACTGTAAATCTTACTTTCCACTGTTTTTACTTGATAAAATTTTACGAAATCATTTTTAAAATAAAGTATACTCGAATACAAACATAATTTCTTCAAACATCATAACCTAAAACTATCTAGAGGAAGAGATATGGATTTTTGGAAGTTAAGCATGACAGAAAATCAACTAAACATGGCAAGCAAAATGCTGTACAGGCTTTGATATATAGATCCATATGTATACATATATATACATCCATTTCTATGCAAGCTAACTTATCAAGCACTGCTATTTCTATCATGCATCACATAGATTAGAAAAAGGATTTTAGTTTTAAAAGTTTTACTTACCTTTTGCTTTTCAACAGGGCACTGTTTTCATTTTGGTTTTGATCCTCCTATACTTGAAGTTGTAATATCATACCATCTGCTTTTTTTCTTTTTCTTTTTTCTGGTTTCCTTTAAGTTGTAATGGCAACCTGTTACTTCCTTTTTTTTTTAGTGGTTCGAATAAAAAAATGAGACAAGGGTAGAGGCATATATAGAGGAAGTAGGCTGCAGTTCTTTGTACAGTAAGCTTTCTTTTCTTTTCTTTTCTTTGAAAATGACATGATTTAAAAGATTTTAAATTTGACCTGATTTGATTATTTGAAAAACAGATTTGATGTATTATGTGCATGAGGGAATGTGCATTAAATGCCATGCTCCCTTGTATGTTTACATGAATATCTTTATCCTTATGTACATACATATTACATACATATGTCTACAACATAGTTTTTGTCTTGTTTTGTCTTATATATATATATATATATTCATACACTTAACCTTGTCTCCTTGTATACATACATACATACTTCACATATATACTTATATATTTTTGTCATCAGTAAGTTCATATGTTTACACTTATTTATATTTACATGCTTATTTACTCTAATGTTTTGAAATTTGTCATTTATGAAGCTTGTATCTTTATGCATCTACACTTACTTACATATACAATATTTTCACAAACATGTATATTTACCTATTCACTATTTTATCTAACATATATATACATATACTTATGTATTTTTAATCCTCACATATATATATATACATATTTGTGTACTTATATATATATTTACATTTAAACATCATAAAACTTGTCTATAACCTATACACACACACACAAGTATATGGAGATTTCATACACACTATTTTAGATGGTGGAGTTTATATATTTTTCTACAAAATTTATCATAACTAGAATGTTATAACTTAAATTTGAATATAGTTTTTAAATCAATTTTATATGTATTCAGATATTTAAATATCAGAAAATTTATTTATTTGACTAATAAAATTCAATATTTCAATAATTAAAATCAATTAATCACCCAATATTCGATGGCCAAAAATCCGGGTCGTTACATTCCTCCCCCCTTAGAACTTTTTCGCCCTTGAAAAGGAACGAAACGAGAAATTTTAAATTTTGATGTGTATTATTAATTAAATCATTCTTTAAACATTTTAACTCCTTACTCCTTTATTATACAATTTTAAAACACTTTAAATTCCATTGTATTACCAAACTATTTTTTTATAAAAATACTTTTTATAACTCGATGTTTCAATAAGTCCATCCTCGTTCTCACATAAATTTAGTCATACGTTGATCAGGCGTAGGACTGAAAATCTATAAGTACTTAGTAGACTCCGTTTTCAACATCCAGTGAAAATACTTGATAATTTGTTTTTGTAAGAATGCTATGGAAATCATCACCCCCTCCATGGGTCGCAGTTAGCACGATGATTGCGTCGCTATCCCGGTGAAATCCATAAGAAAACTGTAGGCATCCGCACCTCTCGACTTTCGCCATGGAAACTGCACAGATCGCATCTACACCAAGGGTTGCGTTGCCATCATAGAAAAACCTGTGTAACTGTAGGCATCAGCGCCCCTCGAATTACGCTACCAAACGAAACTTTACCACATAGATCGCAGACTACACAAAGTGATGTGACTGTTCTAATGGAACCAGTGTAGGCTGTAGGCACTAACTGCTACACGAATTTTGCTTTGGAACCATACCACATAGATCGCAATCTACCGATGTTATGTCGCTATCCCAGCGAGATCAAACGTAGATTGTAGGAAATCACTGCCACTCGACTTGTGACGACCCGAATTTTCGGACCAGTTAAAATCGTCGAAAAATCCGTCCGCTCTAAAGCTACTAATGAAAACTACCAACTTAATACACCATATTTGATAAATATTTAACATTACTAAATGTATAGGATACAATTTCAATTATACAACTTATTAGAGTAATTAATTAATTTATTAATCCTACAAAGTGTGCTTTAATACATACCAAATACAATGACTATAAATCTACCACTACACAACTCTAATGTGAGAGACAACACTATCCTTACCTGCGAACTCAATAAACAATATAAATGTGGAATAAAATAGTAAGCAGGAAAGATACAATAACACAAGATAAACAACAACCAATAACGGATAAACATGAAAGGGTTATATCATTTTAGAGGCTGCATCACTACCACTTGTGACTGCCTATGTACCCCTATCTAATTGGGTACCCAATTAGATACAGGATCAAGCCAACGTAGCTCTCCTACCGCAAATAGGACTCATGGAGCCTACGATGCAATAAACAATATGCAATTCCCAAAACTACCTACTTAGGCTTAATCTTAAATAATTATATTTTCAAATCTAATTACCTTTACAGAAATTATCTCTTTGGACTTTATTCTCGAATTCTTATTTCAAAACTTTTGAAATATATATCTTTTATATTAAAAATTTTCTTTACTTGGGGATCTTAAATCAAATCACTTTTGAAAAGTTTATTTGGAAATCCCAAATATTGTAATAAAAACATATCAAACCATATGCAACCGGATCGGGAGGTTTCTCCCAATAACAAGGCAACTGGGTCCCAACCTTCATACAATCGATAAATAAGTACATCCCTCTATTCCAAGAGGGGACTATACCAAAAACATATGTCCACTTTTTAGTTACGGGTTACCCGAATCATTGGTAACATAACAAATCATTTTATATCCCGAAGCGATAAATCATTTCATACTAATATTCACAAGTACTTTCAAATCTATAACAATTTCTACTTCCAAATCCTTTCAAAAATCATCTTAAAACCATCGGCTTTAGTCCTCGAAATTCTTTCCATTAAACCACTTTTACAAAATCATTCTTTATATAAAATCACTTAGAATTATTTATTTTCAAATATCTACTTTTTTCTCTTTTTAAAGCAAAACATCTCATAACATTTCCACTTGAAAACCAATTTTCAAAACAATTCATTAACTTGAAGTGTACCAAAATCTATTGCTAAACACCTTATAGTCAAATCGTGAAATAATCACAAGGTGTTAGCCTATAATTACTTTCTACCAGCCCATGCATATGGATGATTAATTACTCATAAGCTGGTCGAGCCTAATTCAAACAATCAATCAATGAAATAAACACAATAATTAATGATAATCAATGCTTTATTTTATCAAATATTTATAACACTTTTTATTTTAACTTGGGTTAAAACGGTTTGATATTTATTTTTGACCATCCGGGCTTTCCTTTCGATCTGTTCCACCCTTCGCCAAAGAAAAGAAAACATAGGCCAGGTAAGTTCAGGGCACTGGTTGCTCCATCCCTAACCTTAGTTAAACACCTTGTTTTATCTTCCCAGATCTCACATGCGGGACAAATGTACTAGTCGTTTCCGCATACTCAGTTATCAACTTTATTTTGGAATTGATTATAAAGATTCCAAATTATCGTTTAAACACTTACACTACAACAAAACAGGCTTTTTACAATGGGCAATGCCCGTTGTAATATGTGTTCCACAACGGGCAGCGGACTGTTGTAATAGGCGATGTTGTAATAGGTCACCCATATTTTACAACGGGCAGTTAATGTTGTAAAGACCGTTGTAGTAAAAATTTTTACAACGGTCGCCGACCGTTGTAATAGACTGTAATACAAGCTTCTTTGCCCGTTGCAAAATACTATCATACAAGATGGATAGCATGTTTTACAACATTCCCTGACCGTTGTAAAAAACATTTTGACAACGGTTTTCGACCGTTGTTATAGACTTTAATACAAGGTGCAAATGACCATTGTGAAAATGATTTTTACAACGGTTATTGACCATTGTAATAGAGTATAATACAACATGCTTTGACCGTTGCAGAAAAAATGCAAATTAAAAAAAATTACAGCAACGTATAGGTAGCACATCCATACAAATAATGAATAATTTAACAGTAATAAATATTACGCACAAACAACCAAAATCACATGCGAAAAGACTAAAAGATAGTCATAAAATTCCAACACTCCTAAAAGTCAGATAAGTTTACCTCCCAAATTCATAAAGCATTAATACATAACAGTCGGTTATGAATATCAAGTTCTAAGTACAATCATACTAGACTAAGGATATAAAGTCTTTGTGCCACGCGACAGTTGATCCAATGACCTCTTTGATAGTCTGCATCTTTGAATTTGGCCTAAATAAAAAGTCTTCTGGTTCCACCGCTACATTAACCCATACTTTCCAAGCATTTGCTCCAAGCTTTACAAAATGTACTGAAGCATCAGGATCAGTGCTTGCTATCATCCCCTCTGCAACTACGTTCTTCTGCCAACCCAATAGCTTGCACTTTTTGTTTTCACCAAACCATCCACGGTAAGCTGATCTTGAACCTGCATATTGTTACTCTCGTGGTGTGACTGCAAGCAAAAAACCATGGAACAATGTTATATAAAAATACTGAGATTCACTGCATTTTCCACCGCTTTGTTTCATGTGGTTCCTATATTACATTAACTCCATCGTTCTCATAATAAATTCACATATATATTCTAAAGCACAATATTTACATATTGCACAACACAAACTTAAAAAACATAAACTGGGATAAGCAAATGATGCTCCAGATTAAAAGATTTGTCTTCACTGTGTATTATCTTGCTAATTGTTATAAAGTACATTAAAATTACTGATGGAATGAAATCAATCACGTGGTCTAAATACATTACTCTGTGTTTGGAAATTAATCGTATACAATATAAGAAGGAATGATATTCTTATTGGAAGATTGAATGTTTACTTGTGCATTTTCCTAATATATATGTCGCAACTACTAAGAATGTATGAAACAATAGATAAGGAGGGCAAACATACATCTTGGAAAGCCTTTGAGTGAATGCTGCAGGCATCTCCACCCATTGGTGCTAAAACACCTTAAGTTGCTTGAGCAACAGCTGCTTCATGCTGAATGGTCCGGGGTCCCATTACAGCATCAACTGCCCTATGAGCCACGGCGCTTCCAGTGCCAAATGCCATACCTACAAATCAAATACACTTGTTTCTCATATTATTATTTATAGGATAGTTGGGTCATACGGCCCTTATATGTTGGCCTAACTAGCTTTCAGCGTAACCTCCTAGAATGTAAATGTTTGTGGTAGTAAAAGTAATCTGTGTTGTTATCAGCCCATAAGTAACGAAAAGCTAAACTCGAAAACAAGAATCAATAGCCGTGTAAATAATTTCTCATGATAAAAACAGTTCGTAACAAAAATAATGCTCAACTGATAATAATGATGACTTAGTAATTCATTGTCTGTTTAGATATAGAAATATGTAATCTTACCGTATGGGTGAATTGATGGCTAAATTGTGAAAACTAATTTAAAAATCTATAAACAATTTAGATTAAAAAATTAGAAATTGATGTGATTCTATCTCCAATAAAGTGAATGTATATTTCCATTACAGAAGTTATATAAAATTTTAATTGATTATATTTCCATAGTTAAATTTTTATTTAAACTTGAATAGTGGAAACTCAATTTAACTATAAAAAAAGCATCAATGTTATCAAAATTTCATTAAATTTATCATGACGTGCAAAGTTATCAAGGACTTTTGGGTTATAACATTGCCATAACCATGTAATCTGCATATATACTGATAAAGAAACAAAATTTATTTACATCGCAAAAAGACAAATTTTGAAACTGTATAAAAATGTCAAATTCATAAACCATATTTATCTTTCATTTACATAGGAATGACTCTTCTGATGGACTTCACTTGCATCCTTAATGTCTAATATTGATTACGGTGTTGCTCCAACATAAGTATGAAAATAAGCATTCAATACGTGTAAACTATATATTCAAAAATATTAATGATAATTATGAAGATTAAAATGTTTACTGTTATGAATATCAAACATCTTGACTACCTATATAAATCGAGAGTTTTGTGAGTTAACAAAACATATATCAAAATATGTTCCAATGAGAAATCTTGCCGTATAAGATATCCATGAAATACATTATATTAGTTAAACATGATTCGTTAGCTTATGCAAACCCAAAAACCTTCAATCATGATCAAATTAATGTGATAATGAAAAAGCAAAAGATAAAATACCAGTGAAAAACCCCAAAAAGAAGAAATCAAAACACTCACCCCATCTCAATCACTAACAACCACCATAGTTCTTATTTGAATTACAACAGCTACCAAAAACTATTGTTGAGACCCTCCAAAAACTGACAAAACCTAAGGTCAGCGCTACATCGCTATCAATAAGAATGGCATGGAAAATGAAAAGGAATCGCAAACCACTGTCAACACACTTCCAATACATGACTGTTGCCTACAACAAATAACTTCAGCAACCTCCTTCACAACCCACAACATAACTGCATCAAACATACACTTGCCATACCACTAGAAACTATCATCACAACATTCTGCTGCCAACACTAACCAATTCATCACCATCTGCCTTGACTTCATCCCCTATCAACCTACACCCATCACAAATCTACACTGCCTTCACCATCTACCATCCCATTGCAATAGTACTTCTGCCTCATCTCTGAATCATAGCAAACCACTTCCACTATCACACTCCCCATATCACCAAATAGCTTGCACAGTGCACAACAACAACAACAACTCCATTTCTTCAACTCCACCACTGTACATCACTATCCCCCTGAATCAAATACACACTCCATCAACCAGTCACTCCACTTCCATGACACTTCTACCACTGCCTCTACAGCCAACCATCTCCACCATCATAGTCAACAGTCACTGCATTTCCTAAACAACATCACTTCCACAATATTGCTTACTGCATTCAACTTCACACTTCAACCTCAATACAAACCATCATCATTAACATTACCATACAACCAAACTACAACCACATACATTAGTCATACTTCTTGCTACCCCATACAACAGTCTACCCCAGTCACTACCATTGCTACCATATCACAGAGCACCACTCTGTCAACCATACGTTCATCTTTGTCAAACAACATAAACCATATCACAACATCATACACAAACATCCCTTAACTTCATCAACTATCTTGTCACCAACCCTCTGTCACCCATATCACTGCCTTTCTACTTCTCCCTACCCCGTCACTATGCCTTAAACAACCTACAAACCAACACTGCCACTGTACGGTGTATCAAACCAACCCATCTCAGAAACAAATCCCAACATTCTCCATCAACCACTCACTTTATATAACTTACCTCTATCACCTCAAACACTGCAAACAACATAACTTACCTAATGAAAAGACATTATGCCAACAAAAATATGATTTTTTCTCATGACGGAATTGCGCAATTACCTCCCAATGAAAACTATATAGTAATGTGACCCTACAAACTAAGCCTAAAAAGAAAGAAAACTAATAAAATCAAACTATTTTGCTGTCAAACTAAGCACTGGAAAACATATTTCATAAATTTGCTGTCAAACTATTTTGATGGATTAAGTTATGTTAAATAGTTGAAAGATCCATGCCATAACTAAGGCTGGTAAAGTATGCGAAAGGAAACAATAGTATAGTAATAAAATAAAAAAACATCTAAAAAAATGACAGCGATTGATAGTGGCTTTATACAATGAAACCATCACAGCAATTATACGCCATATACATTATCAAATGTTGGATTATTATACAAACTTAAGCCACATGAATTACTAAATGAGTATCCGTTGGATTTCAATTATTCCAGCTTATTATATTTATCTTTGTTTTCATTTAAACACTAGATGTTTACTTCCTCACCTATTTATCTTTGTTTTCAATTGATGTTTAACTTGGAGTTAGATGAAATAATAAAGGAGTTAAATGTATCAACGGATAAACTAATGGTCATTGAAACCTACATACTTATTCATCAGGTCTACATATAAATATTTTAGCATAAAAGCATAATGCACCTATTATTGTTTATTTAAGCATCAGGACAATTGAGAAGATGGTGAAAATATGTAAAGCAAAGGAGCTAACTCATTTCTCGTGTGTGCCAAACATGTTGGTTTGAGGTAAATATGGGTTACATTATGCCAATTCATCACAAATTTACATAGCTTAAATTTTCTATAAAATTTTCAAATTGACATGTACAAAGACAAGAATCCCGAATTGAATATTAAACTGAATGTTCAAATATTCAGCTCCCTTAAATTATTGGAAACATCAAATATAAAAAAAAATTGAAATTTCAAAAGCTGCATTACCTACTAGTTTTTAGTAATTTCCATGCATTTTTCATAACCATTAGCAATACCATATTTTTCAAGGATACTATAATATCTTACTATTAACCAATTTAATTAAAACCAAGCAATAAGAATCACATCTTCCAAGAAGTCACATCTTCCAGTGGTTGTTTTATCCGAGGCTGTTAAAAATCTGGAAAATCCTTACATGAATGAATCATATTATAAACAAGAAAACTTATAAAAATAGTAAACAAATACTGGTTTACAGTAACTACTAACTATGGTGATTCAAAATACATGCTAATTCTTTCTTTCTTTTTTCTTTTTCTTTTTTTGCTTTTTTTCTCTTGGAGTATTCCTTAATTAGAAGCTTGCAGTAATTCATTTGGATATAGTTGAAAAGTAAATATACCCTCTTTCTAAATGTGAAAGCAAATAGACTAGACACACCTTTCTCTCTAAATCATAGTCATCATGCAATAATTTGGATTATAGTCCTTTGAATTCATCAAAACCTAATGCTGCATACCATATGAATTCTTAACCACATTGATTTCCTCCATTCATTGCTTGATTGTAACATAGTAATATTTTATATCTTTGTTCTTGCAGTATTAACGTTAAAACAAAAGGATATAATTGGCACTGAATGGGGGGTTAAAATGTATTAGTGTGGTGTTCATAATTTTATAAAATGCAGGGGATGAAAAGAAATAATAGGAGTTTTGATAGAATGAGCCATCCAGAATGAGTAGCCAGTGATGTTAATAAATCACCTAACAAACAAACACAAAATCACGAGTGATGGAAACTATCATGTAAAATGGCATGAAGACAAACATATAATACTCTGTTGATGACCGTGATGTAGTTCAAAACATCTATTTCTTTTATCGAAATCCAAATCTCATAGACGTAGCCATCGAACCTTCCGAACACAGACAACAAACGCAAATTCCAAACCAAGCCCATGTTCAAGGAACAATCCACAAATCTCCCTCGTTTACTTGTTTTCATCAATCCCTTACAGCTTTAGTTGCTAAATCCATACATTCTAACTAGCAATTCAACAGTTACAGCTCATAAACATGTAAAAAGAACGTAAGTGCTAATGGAAAAAAACTAACCAAAATTTGAACTCAGGCAGTTTACTCATGAAAGGCTTAAACTCGTCAGATCCTCGCGTAGGCAAAGAGGGTCCATCGACACTTCCTTCTAGCTCAGGATCAACGATGGGAGACAAGAAGCCAATCAAAAGATTAATCAAGTAGATCCCGAGCCCATAGCTCACAATATAAAAACCCTGAATCCAAAAAACCCCAATGGCGTAAACCATCAGAACTGCCAAAGTACCAGCCCATCTCGCGATCGAATGTGGAGTGGATCGATCCAGAAGGCGTTGGTACGTTCTTGTGACGTTGGATCGAAATTTGGAGATAGAGTCAGATGACTAATCGGAGTTAAATCCTCTAACTTCCATTTTTGGTAAAGGAAAATTAAGAGATTAGACCGAGATCAGGGTTTAGATTTCGTAGCGATTAGGGCAATTAATGAGAGAACTGGGAATGGATGGATTTTGAGTTGATTTTTTTATATTAATTTTCTAGGGTTGAAGGTTTGAAGGAAGGGGATAAAAGATCCAATGGTGTTTTTATCTCAATAAAAATTTGAGTCTGGGGAGAGAAGCTAGTGCCCTAATCACGTTGTCGATAAACACGTGAGATTTCGTACTCCATTTATTACAACGGCCATATGGAAAATGTTGTAAAATATACATCTATTACAACAGGAAGAAGCTGACCGTTGTAATATTGTTGTATTATAATGGGCAAATGATGCAAGTTGTAAGAAGGGCGTTGGACAGAGCATCTATTACAACGGTCATAAGAAGACCGTTGTAATATCTGTCTATTACAACGGGCAATATATACCCGTTGTTAAAAGGACGTTGTAATAGGGTATTTTTGTTGTAGTGTTAATTTTCCTTTTAAAAACATTCATAATTGATTCAGGGAAAAATCGTTACGTTTAAACTTATTTTCAAAAAGTTATACCATTCGCAGCATAAAAGTGATGCGGAAAGTGCTATATAAGCTTATTTGATTAAATCAACTTTTAAACATTCGATAATTCATATTTTCCAATCCAAATCTCTTTTAAACCATTTTAATAGATTTATCAAATTTATTCCATATTTTTAAAACATTTAAAATTATCATTTATAAAGAAATCCGCTTTTGGATTCTGAACTGCAAAACCGTGATGTTTTTAGAAAATTTTTTTGGCCATATTTCGAAATCTACTTGATGAAATCTTGATTTTCTTTCTTCGTTGAAAAACTATTTTCATTGTAGACCAAAGAATTTTTATTTCGAAGAAATTCGACTTATAAATCATTCTCTACGTTAATTTGAAGTTACGGGTCCAAATTTACGAACTGCGGTTATGCGACGAGCTCGGTTTTGACCAATTTTTTGAATTGCTTCGAAACTTGTCCGAAACACTTCGAATTTGTTTAAAACCATATTTAAACTATTTTAACTTATTTAAAACCATTAAGAGGCTAAATAACTTCCATACGCATATTTGTATGGATTTAATTCTCATTTAATTAATTATGGTTAATTACTAATCATTTCTCTTATCATTTATCAAACCAAGTTATCATCCATATCAAAAACATATAATCAACCATAATATCAACCAAGTTATCAAACATTTAATCATCCAACATATTTAAACTTTCAAATCATTATACTTAAAATAATTTATGGATTAATTAGCAAATAAGAGTACTCACCTATAACCAAACCGATCAACTTCCTTCCAACATTCTTACTAACAACACTTCACTAACTACTTCAACTAATCAACTTCTACTCCATTTCTTTTGATTTATGCTATCGACCTCTTCTTCCAAACTCCTGAAAATCCGGTAGAGCTTCCGCAGCACCTTGAATTTGCTCCAAGCTCCTTGGAATGAAATCGGCGGCACTTCCTTCTCTTTTTCTTGCTCCAGAGCTTCAAAAACTTACTCCTTCTTCTTGATAGTTCGGCCTCACCCTATTCCATCCCTTCCTCCATCATTTCTTCACTTCTTAGATGCGTTACAATGTTTTAATTGTATTCTAAGGTCTTTGACAAAGTTTGGTGGTGTTTTGACTTTGTTTGATATGGTTTTGAAAAAGTTTGTAAGGAAATGGAAGAGAAGAAGCCATTAGAGAAGCTTTTTAGAAAGCTTGAGAAAGGAAGAAGAAGAAAATGTAGAAATGTGTAAAACAAAGTGGAAGAATGGTGGTCTTTTTTGTAGAAAAGTTTTGGATTAAAATAATATTTTGTAAAAAGACCAAAATACTGTTACTATCTTATAAAGTAATCTTATTTATTTTCAATACTTAACATCACATTTCAAATCATTAATTTATGTCATTTTCACTTAGATATTAAGTAAAAAAAGTAATAATTATGTTTCTTTGATTTGATGTTTTACTTTTTGACTTTTGTACTTTTTTTTGTCTTTTTATGCTTACTTTTTGTTAATTATATTCTAGAATTTTCTAAGTATGTTTAGTAAAAGTAAACTTGATTAGTGAATTAATTAATACTTACACTATTTGAATATATGTTCCTATATAACAAAATAAAGGTGCGACGACGTTGCGACAACTTTTAATCGACAAAACGTTGATTTTCGACAAAATGTTTTACGGTCACATTTTGACGTTTTGGTTAAACCATTTATTTATGTAAACCAAATTTAAAAATAAATTTGTATGATGTTATTTAAAAATATAAACACTCATAAATTAATTAAAATAATTTATTTAACCATTGAAACTTACTTTTCTCAAATCAGCATTTTGTCACTTTTGTCGATATAGGCAAATTTTACTATTTTTGTGTATACTTCTCTTTCCAAACCCTATCTAATTTTGTTTGAATAATATAACCTTACTTAATTCATATTTAAAATCACTTTAAATAGTATATTTTAAAGTGGTCAAATTCTGGGTCGTTACTTACGCTATTGAACGGCGATTGATCACAGTTACAACAAATGTTACGTTGCCATCACGGCAAAACCCCAATGTAACAGTAGGCATCAGCGCCACACGAATTATGCTACCCCAAATACAATCCTCAGGAAATAAAGTTTTGTCCGGACATCCTCTGGGATCCAAATTTAGAACTTCTCTTAGGGCTCAAGGCAGAACCACCCAATGGATCTCCTACTATAAGTTTCAACTCTAAATGGGAGCGCCTTTTTTCCCATAGCATTCTCAAAACATTTCATACTATATACATATATAGTACCTTTCAAATCATACTCTTTATATGTATCACATATAAATCTCGTTTACACTAAATCGATATCTTCAAAATCAATAATTCCCAAACTTGGCTTTCCAAATTCCCAAAATTGACTTTTTGCCAAAATCAAAAGCCTTTAAAATCAATGAGTTCCAAAACCCTTTCAGTTTCATTCTCATAAAATCGTTCTTATACATATATAAGATTATTCTTTCAACTTGAATAATTTTCGGATCACTACACACTTATACAAATTTCACTTTACATTTCAAATACCTTTCAAAGATCATTTCTTCTAGTTATAATTTCAATAAGGGAAGTTTTTAATATATAACAAATATATATAACCTCATTAATGCCAAATCAAATTTTCAAGTTCGATTACCTTTACAAAGTTATTTGTACATTACTACTCCTTATAAAGTAAGTTTTCAGTTATAATATTATCTAATTCCCATTTTAAAATCATCATATTTTCCTCAAAATATACTATTTTACTTCAAAATCATTTTTACCTTAATATTTTGATTCTGGTTCCAATTAAGAATTACTTTGAATCCTATTTGGGTTATAACTTCAATTCAACCCAATTAGTATTTAAATCCATGATTTAAATGTAAACAATTCCCACTCTGACCGGTTTGAATTTAGAAAATAGTTTGAATAGTTGTAAAATAGTTAAATAGTTAATATAAGATAGTCTGAGTTTTAAAAACAGTTTGTATATTAAATAGTTTGGAAAATCAAAATAATATGAATATTTAAGAAGATAGATTTAAACAGTTTATATCAAACAATTTATTCGAAAATAGTTTCAGAGTCAAACTGATTCAATTCCCAATCTCCAGCTCAAATCAATTTTCAATTTCCCCTTCCATTTAAATTGATTCAATCCAGATTCCAATCCAAATTAACTTTAATTCCCACTTTAATTCGAATCAATTCCCATTTCGATTTCAAATTAATTCAACTTCGATTACAATTCCAATTAATTCAATTCAATTTCAGTTTGAATTAATTTCAATTCCATTCTCAAAATTTAAACCATCTCGATTTATATAAATTCAGTTCAGTTTTCAAATACCGATTTAATCACTTAAATCAAATTAACCTTTAATATTTAATTTAACAACCCAAGCCTTTAAAATAATTCAATTCTCGGACCAAATTTCAAATATTCATTTAAAATTACCTTTATTTAAACTTATTTCAAGTTTCAAGTGAGAGTTCAAATCTTTTAGATCAAATAAATTTTCGGAATTCAATTTATTTTTCAATTATAACTTCAAAATTTTAAGCCTGATCTTTAAACAATTTCAGTTGACAAGTTCATTTTTAAAATTTCAAACCTTAGTTCAAAATGACTCCATTTCCATAAATTCAATTTTATTTCTAAGAATCAAAATCTTTTAAATAGTTTCAAAATAAAGTTTTATTTCCATTTAATTTCAGTAATGGATATATATCACTTCAATCCACTTCCTAATTTATTCAAAATAATTCAATCTACAGTTTTATATACTGTAAATAACAAATATGATGATAGCAAGTTATGTCAAGGTAAATAAGCATCCAATTTATCTAAACCATCAGTCAATAGTATCCATCACAAATTTCCAGAATTCGAAACCCGTTTTTATTTCAAAAGCTGTTTGAAATTATTCATACATAACCTCTTATCAAATCCATACTTTTCTTTTCAATTTAATCCATTTAACTTCCCTAAGTTAAATTTTCAATTTCACATTGAAATTTTCCAATTTCCAATCATAAGTTCAAAACTTAATCAACTTGTCCTGAGTAAATTTCCAATCCATTCAATTCATTTAATCTTACTCAATTTAAATTTTCCATTCCAAATTTAAATTTCTTATCAATATCCCTTCCATAAGTTAAAAAACTTATTTCTCTTTAGGTTATACATCTCATTCCATAGGGAATTCAGAATTCAAACATCACTATTTATTTCAAATCAACTTTGAAATCACATATGTCCACATATATATACATATTTATCCCATTCTCACATCAAGCCACACTTTCAATTTTAAACCATTCTTGGGTTTTATCCAAAACAAATTCATCTTTAAACAACTCTTGTTTTAAAACAAAGATTTCTATATTCAAAAAATTTCTAAAAATATTACTTATCATTTCCTTAACACTTTGAAACAGTTTAAAAATTCTTCTGGGCTTAGATTTAAAACTTCACAATTTAAATCCATTTTAGTTTGTAAGTCATACTTATATAAGTTTTTACTTCCTCAAAACATTTCACTCTGCTTTATCATTGTGTATTCGTAATAAACATCCTCTATTAAGACACAATACCCAATTTATGATAATTATCATATATAGAAATCAAACACACCCTATATTTCTTCATAACTTACTAGAAAGATATAACCAGGGTAACTTATTTCAAATACTTTGAAAATTCTTTTAAATTTTCCAGGATTTAAATTCAGGTTGGAACCCATTTTTAACCTAACTTATTTGTATAGTTAATCCTTACCTAAATTTCTATTTGATTATATACATACTTAATCACTTAAATCTTATAATCTTATTTAATTTTAATAACAACAACCAATTGCTTTAATATACTATAGCAATCTAGAAAAATTATTTTCTTCCTCATATATCAAAATATAGCCTTATAAAAATTATTTTAAAATCGTTTTTAAAATCATTATATAAGAAAATAACAAGTACGCCCTCATATAATACTCTCAACTCATTTTAGGGTACTGCTGACCCTATCTCTAGTGAGTGATCCCCACTAGAGCCAAGGTTCTCGCTTAACCTTCAGCTCTGATACCATGTGTAACGGCCGGGAGATTTTCGATCCCGAAAATCGACACTAATACGTCCACTATATAGAGTGTCGAACAATCGAGCATCGTAAATCTCAGACTGTTAGGGCTAAGAAGAAAAAGAGATAGAATAAGAAATAGAAACAACAGCACGGAATCTCACAATCGCAACGGAACAAAATATAATATACAATAGCAGCATTTTTTTACAAAGAAAAGCTGTAACTATCAGTATACATACAAGATATCAGAGTACAACAAATCTGGACAGTTATAATAACTTGTCCCCCAACAGCTGTCTATACAGCCTACAATACATAGCGAACTATAGTCGATACGTGCAATACATCCCTGCCATCCAGCTCGTCTCCGAGCTCCAAAGCGTCCAAACCTAAAATTCTGTAATACTCGGTCTGACCCGAGCATTACAATAAAGTACCACTCGAGTCAGGCTGGAAACCAGCGTGAGTAAACACATTTAACTTGAAATACTTAAGTTACAAACTTCTTTGAAAACCACGGTAACTCGTACCACACGATGAGATTTTGTCAGATTATATTGAAAACAGTTTTGTACAAAACCCATCAATTTTATAAAAATGTCTAAGAATAGTACTTATTTAAAATAATTAAATTTGTGACATTAATCAAATCCCAGTCTATTAAACTCTATAATCAAACCCATTAAGTTCGGAGTGATTTTCAAATCGAAGTGGTTCCGGATAACACTGATATCCGATCCCGGTCTCTTCGAATCCAAACAGCATCTTTTAAGGCCAAGTTGTTTTTAACAAAAACGATTCAATTTCAGAATACTAACATTCACATAGAAATTTCAATACAATTATCTATTTCCAATAAAACATCTCACGTTTATATTTAATCGTTCAGTTCGGGGTACTTCATATCACAGAATAACTGAAAAGAACACACCAGAGAAATCCAAACAATACACATAGCCTGAACTATTACACGATTTATGGTCTATGTTAACCAACCTCAATCCACCATCTTATTAAATTTAAAAACAAAATTAATAATTTTTCAAATCATGTTTACTTATAATTAAAATTAATTACAAAACTATTATTTTTAAATTTAAATAAATTTTTAGAAATTAATCAATAATTATCATGTATAAATTAACCTAGAGTTTAATTAATTTAAAGTTTAAATTGTTTTATTTACATTAATCATTAAATTAATTTAATTCCATATTAATACTTAACAAGTGTATTAAGCCAAGGTGTTTAGATGATAGGACAAAATCTCAGTTCCTATATTTTATAAAATTCAGGAAAATAAAGTTTTAAAGGTTAATAGTTTTAAAGGTGAATAGATTTGGAAAGATAAACTTTTAGGAATATATATATAAAAAAAACAGCTAGGCACATCGGCCCAAAATCAAAACCCAGGCAAACCTTTTCCCCCCTTCTCTTCTCTTTTATTTTCTCCTGCTACTTCCCTTTTCTAGCTTCTTCTTTGC
The DNA here is from genome assembly GCA_030737815.1 of Allium fistulosum. NCBI lineage: Eukaryota > Viridiplantae > Streptophyta > Magnoliopsida > Asparagales > Amaryllidaceae > Allium > Allium fistulosum. Next base: position 1,071,062,768 of record CM060904.1, read on the forward strand.
TCCTGCACGACTCTGACTTGCACGTGCACACCTCGATGAAGCTTTTCCGACCATCCCCGACTTCTCCTCCCAATCGACCCCGACCCACTCGACTTCTCTAGCTACCAAGTTTTCCCACGCAAGCCCAAAATCGAAAACTCAACAGCAAGCCTACTTCCAGTAAACGAACCGATCAACTCCCTAACCTCGTACCGACGCCTCCGACCACCGGAATTTAAGTGCTTCGCCAGAAGCTTCGCCTCTCTCTCCTCTACCTTTTCCCCCTACACCACAACCTTACATCCCCACCACGACGCCGCAGTCACCAGAAAACCAACCTCGACCAAATTTCGTTCCTAAATCCTACTTCCCCTCCGTCTAGAAACCACGCCGATCAGAAAAATTCTCTGACATTTTTCCCGAGATCCTCTACCACCCAGCTTCCTCTGACCAAAACCCCAACATTCGATCAGGACCAAATTGCCGTAAATTGGTCAAAGTCCAATCCACGTTCAACTTCCCCTATCCCATCGAATACAAGACTAATAAAATTTGAAACGACCACTAAAATTCGTCATTTCACATGGTGAAAGCGGTTATATAAACCAAAAGATAAAACAAGATGTTTGAAAATTTTGTCACTTTTGGTTATTTACTGTAAATATTACTTTCTAGTGTTTTTACTTGATAACATTTTACAAAATCATTTTTAAAATAAAGTATACTCGAATACAAACATAATTTCTTCAAACATCATAACCTAAAACTATCTAGAGGAAGAGATATGGATTTTTGGAAGTTAAGCATGACATAAAATCAACTAAACAGGGTAGACAAAATGTTGTATAGGCTTTGATATATACATCCATTTCTATGCAAGCAAACATATCAAACACTGCTATTTCTATCAGGCATCACACAGGTTAGAAAACGGATTTTAGTTTTAAAAGTTTTACTCACTTTTTCCTTTTGAACAGGGCACTGTTTTCATTTTGGTTTATATCCTCCTATACTTGAAGTTGTAATATCATACCATCTCCCTTTTTTTCTTTTTCTGATTTCCTTTAAGTTGTAATGGCAACCTGTTACTTCCTCTTTTTTTATTTTTAGTTGTTCGAATAAAAAAAATGAGACAAGGTAGAGGCATATATAAAGGAAGTAGGCTCCAGTTCTTTGTATAGTAAGCTTTCTTTTTTTTCTTTGAAAATGACCTGATTTTAAAGATTTTAAATTTGACCTGATTTGATTATTTGAAAAAGGGATTTGATGTATTATGTGCTTGAGGGAATATGCATTAAATGCCATGTTCCCTTGTATGTTTACATGAATATATATATATATCCTTATGTACATACATACTACATACATATGTCTACAACATAGTTTTTGTCTTGTTTTGCCTTATATATATATATATATTCATATACTTAACCTTGTCTCCTTGTATACATACATACATACATACTTCTCATATATAGTTATATATTTTTGTCATCAATATGTTCATATGTTTACACTTATTTATATTTACATGCTTATTTACTCAAATGTTTTGAAATTTGTCATTTATGAAGCTTGTATCTTTATGCATCTACACTTACTTACATATACAATATTTTCACAAACATGTATATTTACCTATTCACTATTTTATCTAACATATATATACATATACTTATGTATTTTTAATCCTCACATATATATATATACATATTTGTGTACTTATAAATATATATATATATATATATACATATACATTTAAACATAATAAAACTTGTCTATATCCTATATACACACACACATAAGTATATGGAGATTTCATACACACTATTTTAGATGGTGGAATTTATATAATTTTCTACAAAATTTATCATAACTAGAACGTTATAACTTAAATTTGAATATAGTTTTTTAATCAATTTTAAATGTATTCAGATATTTAAATATCAGAAAATTTATTTATTTGACTAATAAAATTCAATATTTCAATAATTAAAATCAATTAATCATCCAATATTCGATGGCCAAAAATCCGGGTCGTTATAACGCTTCTACTATGCCACCCCGATATTGGTTTTATGAAAAATATATGTAACAACCAGAAATTTAACTCATAATAATTAAATTCTTAATTAATGAAATAATAAAATAACTTTGTTAAATTATTAGAATCGAGCCACGGGAGTTGCACCATTGTGTCTGTGGTAATTTTCTGGTCAATTTTCATATATAGAACGTCAGAATCCAAGTTAATATGAGAGAGTTACAAATTAAACTAGAAAACGAAAAACAATTAATTGGGCTAGGTCGACCAAGTGGTCGAACCAACCGCGCCCTAGCTCGATCGGCCGGTCGACCTAGGGGGATGGACGGTCAACCGCCCGGTCGACTCGCCTTGGGTTATGGACGAAGGAAATTTTCCTTCGTCCTGTAACATTCGTTAGTGAATTTTTTTCGTCATTTGCATTCTTCCAGCTCATCTGGTCCCTTCGTGCTTCCATCTGATGGCTCCTATTTAGCTTAAGACGTGGTTGCATCCTATTCAATCGCCAAATCTAACAGTCTGAGATCCACTTCTATCCCTATAAATAAGACCTTAGGCCTAAAACTTTTTCTCATTCTAAGATTTTCTCCAATTGGGTTCACCTTTTCAGGAAGGGCCCTAAATGGAATAATTTTCCAAGGAGGAAATCATTTTAAATAAAAATATTTAACAACCCCAAGTCGATCCGGTAAGACCTGAAGGGAAGAGCTTAGGACCATAGGTGAGTGATTGTAATTATTTTTGATTTCATTAAGTAATTTAAAATTATAGGGTTTCCAATAGTTGTAGTTTTTAGTACGATTTTTGGAATAACCATTTTAGTAATTTATTTACAGTTTTTAGAATTATTTTCAGTCTATTTCCTTTAGCTATTTTTTTCAGTTAATTTTAGTTCAATTCTATTAATTATAGCCTTCCCATTTATTTACAATATTTTAATTTATTTACTGTTATTTATGCGTTATTTACATCTTTTTCCTACGCTTTGGATTTTCTTCTATTTTCAGTTTTCTTTTATTTCTCCTCCTTCTTCGCGTATGGATTAGAATAGATTAAACGCGAATATGGATTAAACTTATAAGAATACTGAAATAATGGAAGATAAGATGTAAATTGTAAAGACTGTAATGAAAATGGAATTAAGACTGAAATTGAGCATAATTATGATATTAATGTTAGAACTGGACTAATTAAAGATAATTGGCCTAGTTATAACTTAGAATTATAACTAAAAAAGAGTATAAGATGAAAGGTGCTTATTTTTCTACATTTAGACTTTTGGGTTAAGTAATTAAGTTAAATTATAACGTAGGTTATAATAAGAAAAAGAACATAATGAAGCTTATTTTAAGACTTAGGATAAATTAATAAGCACAGATAACAAGAACAAAAGTAATGGCTTATTTAAATAATTTACCTAAGTTAATAAACAAGAATTAAAGTAGGACCTGTACCAAATAGCATTCCCTATTATTTCTATGAGCACGGTGTTTCGCATAATCCTGAAGTGAGACGAGAGACACGCTTATGCTAATAATGGTAGTAATTGGTCAATAAGTAGAAGCCCAAATCATGGAGATTTGGGCAAGGGGTGCAATTAGATATTGTTTGGATAACGGACCAGTACCAAAAGTATTTCCCCTATTTTCTATGGACATGGTGATCTCACATTAGCCTGAAGTGGGATGAGGGGCACGCTTATGCTTGAGCTTGAGGTAATAAGAAGACCCAATAGGTGGAACAACATGTAACATGAGCATGGTGGCGGTTACGCGTGCGACTTCCATTCGGGTGCTCAGTAATCGTTATGAGTTCCAAGCGCTTAGTACGTGTGCCTTTCGTAGGCACCATTGGCTTCTGTGTAGGGAGCTATATAATGTCTAGTCTACAGTAGATACTTTGCGTGTCATTCGTAGACACCATTTTTGTGTAGGGAGCTATATAGCTAGTTCATAGTAAATTTTATGGAGTAGCAAGCCGATCAGAGGGTAGTATTAGGAATTCAGCCTAATCTAAGCAGCTATCAAAAACAAGTGCAAACAATCAAAGTTAATCAATTATGTTGATCTAGTTAATTTGTATTTATTTCCATCTTATTCCTTCTCTCTATTTCCTTTGTTTCCTTTTATTTACTAGAACTGTTATAAAATCTATTACTTTTATTTTTCTTAAAGATTCTAGTAATTACTATCATTCACTAGACTTTTAGTTTGACCCACTCCTCCATTTTCCTTTTTTCCGCCCATAGGAAATTAGGGGCAACGATGGTAGACCGCAGCTTCTTGGAGACTTGTTGGAGATTCTATCATGTATTTCTTTCCTTCAGTTTCAGTTTTTAGTTCTTTTGTTGAGCTGTTATTTTAAGAGGGATGTATTGTACTCTGATATTATTTGAGACTTTGGTTTTTTCTGATTTCACGAGACTTGTATGGGTATTTGGTAACTTATTTTTATCGTCTTATATTATGGAATTTGATATTTAGCAAAATACTATAATTGTCTCCGCTATGTTACTATTATTATTATTATTATTTTATTTTTGCCTTGTGAATCTTAGTCTCTACTAATTTTAGTTATACCTACAACGCACCATGCCTTTTAGTGTGTCTTTTTTGGGTATACTAAGGGATGTGGGGTGTTTCACTTGGTATCAGAGCCTAAGGTTACAAGATTCCTAAAAATTTATTTTAAAAGTAAAGTATCTTTTTCCAAAATAACTTGTTTTAAAAGTATTTTTCAAGGAACTCTTAGAAATAGTTTTCAAGTATAAAAGAGTTTTTATAAAAATCCCCTCAAAGGTCTAGTTCAACCTTCTTCCGATTCGTTCAAGCTTAAGCTATCTTTTCTTTGCATAGTATGGCTAACTGGCTCCGTAGAGCTACGGTACCAGAGGTGCAAGGACAAGTGCCCAATACAACACTGGTAGGTGGAAATCCCTTTAACCCATCTACATCAGCCAACTTTTCTAAGGACTTCGCTAGTATAGAAGGCAGAATGTTTTCTGGTATGGAGGATTCAGACAAGACGCGAGCTAGGTTGGAGAATATGGAGCAAAGGGTTAGGTGGTTAGTTTGGAGGACCGACAGAGTGGTCAACCTACATCTTGGCAGTATAAGAGAGAGTTTAAGGAGGTTTCTACAAGCTCTAAGAAGCAGTAGGGGAAGGACAGGAAGGATAAGGATAAGAGGAAAGAGGGAGGACCTCAGAAGCGAATCAAGATAATTAGGAAATGTAAGCGCTGAGAATGGCTGGTCATTACACAAAAGACGGTAAGAAGGCATGATTGAAGGAAAGGTGGTTCAATTGTGGACAGCTTGGTCACTTTAGTAAGATTTGTCTTCAAAAAAACGGGCAAGCGGCAAGCGCACCTGCAGCATAAATTCAGACTTTGGATACAACATCTCCCAACAGCAGACCAAATCAAGGTAGGAAAATTTGATTTCTATTTTTGATTTTCCCATTCTAACATTATTCGATCCTGGAGCATCACACTCTTTTATCTCTAGTTCTCTTGTGGATTGTTTTCACTTAGACATTTCTTTAGTAGTGGACCCCATCGTTGTTTCAAACCCCATAGGGGGATCGGCACACTGATATATAGTTTGTAGGGGTTTGAAAATTTATAACCTAGGCATAAAATTTGACTGCGATGCCTATGTATTGGGATTTTTGGGGTATGGGATGGCCTTGGGGATGGATTGGCTATCCGCATATGGAGCTATATTAGATAGCGAAAGGAGAGTCTTTAGACTAGAGACACGCAACGGTAGGACTCTCGAGGTTTCTTGCGACCCGCAAGGGTCAGTTATGTTGAGCTTCCTTTATTCCTCGATTCATCATCATCAGAGTTAGATTCGGGTCCTACCGTCATAGATTTTCCAGACGTCTTTGAGAAGGTTAGTGGACTACCTCCTAAGAGAGAGATTGACTTTAGGATTTATTTGATCGATAATGCTAAGCTAGTAGCATTACCCATGGCACCTAGGGAGAGGAAGGAATTGAGAAAGCAAGATCCATGAGCTTTTGGAGAAAGGTTTCATAATAAGAAGCATATCAGAGTAGGGAGCATCAGTCGTCTTCGCTACTACAGCAAATGGTTCCCTTCGACTTTGCGTAGACTATAGGGAGTTGACTAAGCTCACGAAGAAGAATCGTTATCCACTCCCTAGGATAGATGACCTTTTTGACCAGTTAGTTGGCTCTGCGGTATTCTCTCAGCTTGATTTAGCCACTGGATTTCATCAACTTAGGGTCGCTGATAACAGCATTGATAAGACTGCATTTAGGACACCCGAAGGATTCTTTGAGTTGTTGGTTATGCCATTTGGGCTAACCAATGCCCTAGCCTATTTCATAGATTTGATGAGCCTTGTTTATAGAGATGTCCTAAATAAGTTCGGGGTGGTATTCGTGAACGACATTTTGGTGTTTTCCAAGAGTATGGAAAAGCATGTTATTCATCTTAAGGAGGTTCTTCGTACGCTCCGCGTTCATCGGTGGAAGACAAAATTCTTGTAGTGACATTTTTGGCATAAGGAAGTGTGTTTCTCGAGGCATAGAGAAGGTCTACACATGGTAGGAGTTTGAGAAATGGTTTTGTACATTTAGATTCGGATTATAGAAAACCAAAGTGAGGAAGGCAAATATTGGAAATGTACAATAAATTCAGTTGATAAGAAAAGAAGAAAGCCCATGTGTAGATAATTGCAGAAATTACAATTGTTTCAGATAAGTGGATTTAATGGTAGTACTAAAAGACTTTAGTAAGGAAATGGGATTACCGAAATTTAGGAAGGGTACTCCTAGGGTAGTGAGAATGAAATTCACCTTATGTTTAGCTCAATAGAATATAATTGTTAGAATTGAGAATTTTCATTGTTAATATTTTCTTTTAGGAAATAAATATTGGGTTTTTGAAAAATGGTATGAAATTTAAATTGATTTTTATACGATATAAATTTTGTTAAAAGTAAGATTCTTTTTGAAGAATTATAGCTCGCTAGTTTCTTTGTAGATAAACAAAGATTTTAAATATAAATACCTAGAGGTTATTAAGTATCGAAAACGTAGGTAACAACATTTATTGTTATAATAGATGTTTTCGTGAAAAGTAAAGGGAGCATAGACTATAGCACTATTGTTATAGTAGGTGACTATCAAAGGAAATGTTTTTACATAGCATACGAGGTTTATTATTATTTATTTTAATTGTATCCATACACTAGTATTTTTGGGTTGTAGTAACAGTGTTTTACGCAACATCTGTTTTGACCCACATAAAAATGTGCTTTGAAGAAAATTTTCAAGTATAGAAATAAAGTGGTTTGTAAGTACACTAAAAATTTAAATAAGTATGAGGAAATGTTTTCTAGTTATGGATAAACAGTTTTGAAAATGAGTTTTTCTGGAAAGAAAAGTGTAAGTGAAATATTAGGAAATTAGTAAACTTCATAGAAATTGTCAATGGTAAGAGAATATAAATTAAAAATACTTTAATCTATTGGAACGAAATGAATAATGATAAAATTTTCTATGAAACCAAATTATAAATAAAGATGTTTTGTGCAAGTTATAAGGAATACGTGAAAGAGATATACAAGGTATGGGAAACACCATATTTTGTATAGCCTATTTCGAAAAATATAAAATAAGTTCCTTGTAATTTCACATAAACATAAAATCCTCTTTTAAAGGTTTCATAGAAGTTTTTACCATTAATAGTTTCTCATAAGAGAAAGTAGTTCCAATACATTAAGGTATAAAACTGTTAGGTGTAATAAGAAGATGTTTAAAAAAAAGGACACATAAGGAGATTTTAAAGATATTTTAACGGATAATGGTTTGGTGAAAAAGTAAATAAGTTTTTGGAAACGAAAAACTTAATAAAAGTAAAATTTGAAAACCCAAATTTTTATAGAAAGCTGTAAAAGTCTTTAAAAGAAAACGAGGAATAAGTTTTAGACTTAAATTTTTGGAAGTTTCCCCTCCAGGTTTGGGGAATAATGTTAAGTAACCAAGTATTTTTGAATTTAAGAGGAACTTAAAGATAACACATTTAAAGACAAAGTTTTTGGGATTTGATGTTTTAAAAATTTAGAAACCTCGGTTTTTTTTTAAAATAAAGTGATAAATACCAAACCAAGCTCTTAAATGTGGAGTAGATAGGAATCATTTCCTAGATATGACGGAAAATGGTGTAAGGCTATAAAGGAGACAACAGTGATTACTTTAATAAGTAATAATGGAAGTCCCCGTAAAGTGTATAGGACACTAATGAGAACCTAGGAGTGTTGATTTATGTATGCAGACTAAAGAAGAATAGTAAAGTGAAATTAGTAAGATTCTAAGGTACACATGGTTAAGGACGTGTATTTTTGATTTTGGAGAAACTTGGGAGAAGCATCTTCCTTTAGTGCGTTCTCATATGATATTAGTCTCCAAGCTAGCATTAGAAGTGGCACCTTTCGAAGTTCTTTATGGAAGACCGTGCAAGTCACCTTCATGTTGAATAGAGACTACAAAGGGATTGCCTTGGTTCCGACATAGTTAAGGAGACTTCGGAGAAGATTAATTTGATTAGGAGACAATTTGTATCTCATATCCACATCTCTTTGATAGTAAATTTCGAATTTCCTATTTCCATTTTTAGTTTTTTTTAGAGCAAGACGGTTGTGTAGCATGGCACTACACAGCTGGTTAAATAGCATAATATTTAGTAAATAGCACGATCAACAAGCCTGATCGCTGGCCCACAAGTAGGAGAATACTGCAATACAGTTGCTACCTAGCAGAGTCTTATATACAAAAAACAGCTTGGTACATATATCAGAGAATGAAATAGATAAGTACTGCGGTGTGGTCAGTGGTGCCCGTGTTGCCATCAAGAAGGAGATGCACTTGTACTGCCTGCTGATTCAGCCGGCGATGAATTGGAGGGTGGCAATCTCAGTCTGAACGGAGCTGAGAAGCTGTGACCTGATACAGATGAGAAATAGTAAATAATACGCCTGCAAGTTCCTTCAAAATTGGATTTGGGCCTATTGAACACATGTGCATTTCGCTCGACCCAAATGCACCAACTGAATATAGCCACGAAGAGATCTAAGTGTTTGTTTGGGGGGTATTCTGCCAGTGATCGAAAAATGAGGTGATTCTGGGAATGTGGTCGAGTATGCGAACAGACGTTGCAGCCCAAACCCTAAAGGAAAAATCGCATTCTAGGAATAAATGTAGTAAACTTTCGGTTGCATTAGGGCATAAGGCACAGCTAGGATCCGCTACGATGTTGTGACGAAAGAGCCTGTCTCTGGTGTTTATGCGCCCGTGGATAAGACACCATTGGAAGAAAGCGATGCGAGGTTGGAGCTGGCATTTCCAAAGTCTGGGAAAGTTGAAGAGGCGTCCAGGGTTGTTTAGGTGAGCATAGCAGGAGGCGACGGAGAAGCCAGCTGAGGGGTTTGGGGCCCAGATAAACTCATCTGGTCGAGGGTGGAAACGAGTGCTCCGGAGGATGAAGGCAGCTTGGTGAAGCTCAACTAGAGTGTCGAGGTCAAAGTAAGATGATGGGAAGAGATGGTCAGGGCCCAAGCTCGAGGAATCAGATGTGGTAGCCAGGACAGTTGCTGAGTGAGAGAAGAGGCTGGGGAGGATAGAGGAGAGGGGCAGCTGGCCGTGCTAGATATCCAACCAGAAGAGGCAGTTTGCCCCATTACCTAGGTTGACATGGAAGAGTGGTTTGACACGAGGGAGGGCTGCGAGGACCCCAGACCAGAATAGGGATGGTTTAAGGAAGGTGGAGGAGTGGAGGACGAGGTGTGGGTTGGAGTGGTAGTGAAGTGAGGTGATCCATGATTTTTAGAGGAAGATTCTGGGGGACAGAAACCGCCAGAGCCATTTTGAGAGAAGCGCGATGTTGAAGTAGTATTGGTTAACAATACCAAGACCACCGTTGTCAGTGTGCAGACAAGCTGTCTGCCAATTTATGAGTTACTTTATTTTACCTCCATTCCTAAGAAAGGAGCTTTTGATCGAGTCTATTCTTTTGATTACCCAGGTTGGAAGCTTGTAAAGTGACATCCAATAAGAAGGAATTGCTGATAAGACTGATTTAACAAGGATGAGGCGCCCTGCTGAAGAAAGGGAATGTGCTTTCCAGGAAAGAAGTTTGTTTTCGATTTTGGTAATGAGGGGGAGTCAATCCGATCTGAGTAGTTTAGTTGGACGGAGGGGGACACCAAGGTATGAGATAGGGAAGTGCGCGATGTTGCAATTGAGTAAATTGGAAAATGTTTGCCCAAGATGATCGGCGTTTCCAAGCATGATGATGGAGCTCTTACTGAAGTTGATGGATAGGCCGGATATGAGCTCGAATGAGTACAGTGCAACTTTAAGGCAGTGGATGTGGATGTGGTTGACCGAGGGCGACGCGAAAAGAATAGTGTTGTCGGTGAATTGAAGGTTGGATATGACAAGATTTGAGTTGGGGAGCTTGATTCCTTCAAAGATGTTGTTCGATATAGCTAACTTGATCATACGGTTGAACACGTCAGCAACCAAGACGAAAAGCAGAGGATAAATTGGGTCTCCTTGTCGCAGTCCATGAGCAGACTTGATTAGGCCCCCTGAAGTCCCATTGATCACGATAGAGGACAGGCTAGAACTTAGAATACAATGGATCCAGTTGCACCATTTTGAGGGGAAACCTCTATGCTGGTGTCGAAGTTTGATGGCAGAAGGAGATGACTTCTTGGGTTGACGCCACGCAGTCCATGATGTTCCGACTGAGAATTAATGCGGATTGCTCAATTCCAATGAGAGGGGCGATGATAGCTTGAAGGCGGTTGGCTAGAACTTTGGTTATGATTTTGAAGGTGGTGTTCAAGAGACTAATAGGCCTGAATGATGGAAAGGAAGTGGATCCTGGGGTTTTGGGGAGGAGGATGATATTAGCATAGTTAAGGTGAGCAACAGATGATGGATCGGCTTGGAATTCAGAACACATCTCGATGATGTCATCTTTGATTGTTTCCCAAAAGTGCTTGAAGAATAGTGGGCCGAAGCCATCTAGGCCGGGAGCCTTGTCATCAGACATGCTATTTAGCGCAGCCCAAATTTCCGCTTCTGAGAATGGTTGGTCTAGAGGGATGGGTGAGCACTCTAGGTAGAGCAGGTTCCAGTCAATTAGTGGTAGAGGGGGTGGTGTTTCCCTAAGATGTTTCGATAGTAGTCGGTGAACAGATTTAGGATGTTGGGTTGATCAGAGAAAGTGTTACCGTTGTGGGTGATTTCGGGGATGAAAGTGGATCTACGCCTGCCGTTTGCAAGACGATGGAAATAGGCAGTGTTCTTATCGCCATCCTCAATCCATTTCGCTTTGGAACGCTGTTTCCAACCTATTTCCTCTTGCAATGACAATCTGTCCAGCTCCGCTTCCAGTTCTCGCAGGCGGGATCGATCCGATTCGATAAGGGGGGAAGATTCTTCGAGTATATTAAGGTCCAAAATCTCATCTTGAATTGCAGAGATACACGAGCGAATAGAGCCCCAAACTGACTTGGCCCAGGGCTTGATGATCTTACGGAGGGATCGGAGTTTGGAGACAACTCTGGCGGTGGCTGAGTGGGTGTGGGAGGGCTGAGACCAGATTTCTTTGATGAAGTTATCAAATGATGGCTCCAGGAGCCAGAGGCGCTCGAACCGGAAGGGACGGATTGGACCAGTGGGGGAACCAGTGTCGAGCAAGAGAGGGCAATGGTCATAGATGATTGTGGCAAGGCTCGAGACCAAGAAGAGAGGGTATAAATCCTCCTAGGCCGGATTGAAAAGGAAACGGTCCAATTTGGCTAGTGAAGGTTCTGATCTGCGGCTAGACCAGGTGAATAGATGCTTATAGATGGGTGGATCTATCAGGGAGCCGAGATTGATGAAATGGTTGAAGGCTTCGGAGTCATGGGAGAAGTTGCCCGAGTTTCTTTCCGCTGAGGATCTAGTGGTGTTGAAATCTCCTCCAACCACCCAAGGGCCATTAATGTGTGAGGCGAAGGTGAGACAATTCGACCATAGTTCGTTTCGATCCCGAGTATTTTGTGGGCCATAAATATTGGATAAGAAGAAGATTGTTCCGGTTTGTATGTGACGAAGGGCTACATGAAGGGCTGTTGTGTGGTAAAAAGTTTGGCAATGGGACCACGTAGATTCATTCCAGGCTATCAAAATGCCTCCACTATAACCGACAGCATTTAGGTAGGCCCACCCAGTTAGGAAAGGCCCACCAATCTGTCTGAGTAAGTTTGGGGATGGGTCAGATAGTTTAGATTCTTGCAGGAAAAGGATGTCTACTTTTTGTGGGGTTATTATCAGGCTAACAGAATGTCGTTTACTAGGGTCCTCCAACCCCGGTGTGTTCCAGGAAATAAGCTTCATTGGGAGAACGATAAGCGCTCCGATTCTAGTGCCTGCATGGAGGTGTAGTGTTCTCCACACAAGTTCACTCCCATGCAATGTGCCATTTTCTTATTTAAACTTTTATTAAGAGAGGAAAAAACAACATGTTTAAAGAAACTACCAGGGTGAGATGCCGCTCTGTCCAGTCTGGAGCTGCGGCGCACAGCCGTTGGTGTGACTAGCTGGGACCACTGACCAGTCGCCGGACGAGCCGCTTGGCTAAGTTCTACAGGCAGGGGGATGGGGAACTGGTGGGGGGGAGATTGGATATCTGTTTGAGGGGCGACATTCTGGAACTGATCAGGGGGAGAATGGACAACTGTTTGAGGGGTAACATTATGGGGGGATGGGGCGGGGATACAACTGCTGGTGAAGTTGGGATCTGCTGAAAAAGTGGGGTTGAGAGGTCCAAATCAGAGAACGGGTCCCATCTATGCTCCTGGACTGGCCATGGGTCCCAGCCCCATGGGCCAACCACTTCAATCGACTGATCATAGTTATGGCCAAGTACCGGTGGGGAACCGGAGAAGATAGGGATATAGTTCATAACGTCGAACCTGTCCTCCGAATCTATGTCTTCAATCGGGATGTGACGTTCGAATAGGGGGAAGTTTCTCTTGTAGTCTACACCGAGCAAGTGGTTCTCCGGGCGCCTGTTCGGGTGCTCGTGCTCCCATTTTTCAATGCTCAAGAGGTACTCCGAGTTGTTCAAAACTGTGACGAAGGAGGATGGAGTGTTGATGCCGCTAAAGAATTGTATTTGAATATATAAAAAACGATGGTCAACTTCCACCCATTCGCAGTCGTCTTGAGCCAGGAATCTACCCACTGGCTTGACCAATTCAGAAATGGCCTCTGGGTTGAACCGTAGAAGTTCCGGGAAACCCGAAATTCGCGCCCATGATGGTGGGTCCAAAGACGGAGCAGGGCGGTCGACATCTGACCATGGCTGAAATTGCACAGTTTCTCCAGCCCTAGAAATAGTCGAACGTTGAAGGATTTGGTCCCTGATTGTGTATGTGGGGCAGAAGAAGATGAAGCTGGTGTCGGTCTGTAGCCAAAGCGGCCAGTCGCGATGGTGAAAGGAGGAGGAGAGCGCTTGATGGAGGGAGTCGATTGACTAGGTGTCGCTGATGATATTAGCGGTGAGAAGTAATGCTGGGTCCGCCATTGAGAATGTTTTTGAATTCAAGCTTGTGTTGTGTTGTTGCATTGGGGATTGGGACAGACTTTGTGGAGCTGAAGGGGAGAGAGAATGCATCGGGGAGCCGAAAGGTTTCATTTGAGTAGAAAGGAGATGTGACTTGGGGACCTATTGGGCAGAGTTGGGTTTGTCTTTAGTGGGAGAGGAATGGACACATCTGTTTTTTGGTGCCTGAGTATGATTGAGGACTTTATCGTAACAGTGAGATTGTGGATGCCTAAAAAATCCACATTTATAGCAAATCTTCGCGTCTCGACAAAACTTTGCCACCTGTCTTAGACCTGCACATCGAAGGCAGCGGCTCTCCAGTTTCAAGAATTCAACCTTTTGACGAACGTTTTTGAATTGCGGCAAGGGGTGGCGCCGCTTGGATGGGGGGTTGGGCAGGAGGGGGGAGCGAGGTGCCGAGCCCGCCGCCTGGGCATAGGTTTTGGCGATGGGGACCTCAATGCATAGAGGTTGGTTGGGGACGGGAGTAGGCAGTGTGGTATGGGCTGGGATCGGAGGAGGATTGGAGGCAGCCGTGGAGGCATGAGGAGAAGGTGGACCTTTCAGGACGGTGTTGTATTTGCTAGGGACGAAGGAGATCGGGGGTACGGGAAGGGGAATGGAGGACGTCATGAAAATCGTTATAATTTGGGAAATCTGGAATAGTTTTGAATAGATTCATTCCTTTATTATTCTTTTGGGAGGGTAGAACTTAGGATTTAACCTATGGATGGTAGGGTTTGATGTAAACATGTTATTAGAACATGTTATGCATGATGTATGCTAGTGATTGCAAGTGTTTGTTAGTGGATGCTAATGGACTCATATACTTACACTAGGCATTATTATCTCTTAGGGATCGGCCTAACTAGGACACTAGAGCATACACATATGGATGTGTGCGCATTTTATTTTATTTTCCATGATTGCTATAAATGGATGATTATCACATGATTTTTGCATTTGGATGATGTTTAACTCATGCATATAGAACTATCAGTTATCATTAGGAATTTTTACATTCATTTGGATACATGGAACGGACATGATTGCATAAAAGAAGGCCAACTGAATCAGTGGACCGCCTAATGTTTTGCATTAGTTAGGGACATAGACACTACACTAATCGCATAAGTATCATAAGTTGCATTAGTAAAAAACTTAAGGACAATGGATGATGGTTGAGTAGTTGGTTGTAGAACTTGGATGAAAACATTAGTTCATTCTTTTATCCTCTGAGATTTCGGGGACAAAATCCCTTAAGGAGGGGAGAATGTAACAATCTGAAATTTAACTCATAATAATTAATTCGTTAATTAATGAAATAGTAAAATAACTTTGTAAAATTATCAGAATCGAGCCACAGGAGTTGCACTATTGTATCCGTGGTAATTTTCTAGTCAATTTCCATATATAGAACGTCAGAATATGAGTTAATATGAGAGAGTTACAAATTAAACTAGAAAACTAAAAAATAAAAAATAAAAATTTAATTGGGCTAGGTCAACCAAGTGGTCGACCCAACCGCGCCCTAGGTCGACCGACCGGTCGACCTAGGGGAAGGGGCGGTCGACCGCCCAGTCGACCCGCCTTGGGTTATGGATGAAGGAAATTTTCCTTCGTCCTGTAATGTTCGTTAGCGAATTTTTTTCGTCATTTGCATTCTTCCATCTCATCTGGTCCCTTCGTGCTTCCATCTGATGGCTCCTATTCAGCCTATGACGTGGTTGCATCCTATTCAATCCCCAAATCTAACGGTCTGAGAACCACTTCTACCCTTATAAATAAGACGCTAGGCCTAACACTTTTTCTCATTCTAAGATTTTCTCCAATTGGGTTCACCTTATCAGGACGGACCCTAAATGGGATAATTTTCCAAGGAGGAAATCATTTTGAATAAAAATATTTAACAACCCCAAGTGGATCAGGGAAGACTTGAAGGGAAGAGCTTAGGACCACAGGTGAGTGATTGTAATTATTTTAGATTTCTTCAAGTAATTTAAAATAATAGGGTTTCTAATAGTTGTAGTTTTTACTACGATTTTTGGAACAACCTTTTTAGTAATTTATTTACAGTTTTTAGAATTATTTTCGGTCTATTTCCTTTAGCTATTTTTTTCTGTTAAATTTATTTCAATTCTATTAATTATAACATTTCCATTTATTTACAGTATTTTAATTTATTTACTGTTATTTATGCGTTATTTACATCTTTTTCCCACTCTTTGGATTTTCTTCTATTTTCAGTTTTCTTTTATTTCTCCTCCTTCTTCGCATATGGATTAGAATAGATTAAACGCAAATATGGATTAAAATTATAAGAATACTGAAATAACGGAAGGTAAGATGTAAATTGTAAAGACCGTAATGAAAATGGAATTAAGACTGAAATTGAGCCTAATTATGATATTAATGTTAGAACTGGACTAATTAAAGATAATTGGCCTAGTTATAACTTAGAATTATAACTAAAAAGAGTATAAGATAAAAGGAGCTTATTTTTTTACAATTAGACTTTTGGGTTAAGTAAATAAGCTAAATTATAACGTAGGTTATAATAAGAAAAAGAACAGAATGAAGCTTATTTTAAGACTTAGGATAAATTAATAAGCAAAGATAGTAAGAAAAAATGTAAAGGCTTATTTAAATAATTTATCTAAGTTAATAAGCAAGAATTAAAGTAGGAACTATTCCAAATTGCATTCCCCTATTATTTCTATGGACACGGTGTTTCACACAATCCTGAAGAGAGACGAGGGGCACGCTTATGCTAATAATGGTAGTAATTGGTCAATAAGTAGAAGTCCAAATCATGAGGATTTGGGCAAGAGGCCCAATTAGATATTGTTTGGATGACGGGCCAGTACCAACAGCATTTCCCCTATTTTCTATGGATACGGTGATCTCATATTAGCTGAAGTGGGATGAGGGTACGCTTATGCTAGAGCTTAAGGTAATAAGAAGACCCAATAGGTGGAACAACAAGTAACATGTGCATGGTGGCGGTTACGCGTGCGACTTCCATTCGGGTGCTCAGTAATCGTTATGAGTTCCAAGCGATTAGTATGTGTGCCTTGCGTAGGCACCATTGCCTTCTGTGTAGGGAGCTATATAACGTCTAGTCCACAGTAGATACTTTGTGTGTCATTCGTAGATACCATTTCTATGTAGGGAGCTATATAGCGTCTAGTCCGCAAATAGGTGTAAGGAGTAGCATGCCAATCAAAGGGTAGTATTAGGAATTCATCCTAATCTAAGTAGCTAGCAAAAACAAGTGCAAACAATCAAAATTAATCAATTATGTTGATCTAGTTAATTCGTCTTTATTTCCAGCTTATTCCTTCTCTCTATATCCTTTGTTTCATTTTATATACTAGAACTGTTGTAAAGTCTTTTACTTTTACTTTGCTTAAAGATTATAGTAATTACTATCATTCACCAGACTTTTAGTTTGACCCACTCCCCCATTTTCCTTTTTTCCACGCATAGGCAATCAGGGGCAAGGAAGGTAGACCGCAGCTTCTTGGAGACTTGTTGGAGATTCTATCATGTATTTCTTTCCTTCAGTTTCAGTTTTTAGTTCTTTTTTTGAGCTGGTATTTTGAGAGGGATTTATTGTACTCTGATATTATTTGAGACTTTGGTTTTTTTGATTTCACGAGACTGGTATGGGTATTTGGTTACTTATTTTTATCGTCTTATATTATGGAATTTGATTTTTAGCAAAATACTATAATTGTCTCCGCTGTATTACTATTATTATTATTATTTGATTTTTGTCTTGTGAATCTTAGTCCCTGATAGTTTTAGTTATTTCTACAACGCACCATGCGTTTTAGTGTGTCTTTTTTGGGTATACTAAAGGGCGTGGGGTGTTTTAATATAACTTATATATAAAAACAAGTTATAAAAATTTTTAAAACTTCAAAAAAAAATTCTAACTTCTGGATTTACCGAAAATTTCAGTAGAGTCTCCTTTGCGTCGCTCGATCGAAATTTTTTTACAATATAATATATAACACAAATATACCCAATATATCAAATATACATCTTATCTCAATGATGAGGCATCCAGAAAGAAAAAATAAAATAAAATCGTGGTATGTAATCCGAGATACGTACCTTATTATTAATAATACGAGCGAGTTCGCTCGTATTAAGCAAGCAAAAGCAACATAATGCGTAATCGAGCTCCAAAAGCTAGCATACGCCATCCATACCTACTAAACACTCAATAACCATATGAGAACATATATATAAAGAGTAAAATCGATATATAACATGGATTATGTAATAACCATAAACGAATATAGCAAATGCAACAAACAAACATCCAACAAACAATATCCATCCAATCTTATTCACAACAATACCAATTTACACTTCCTAATGTCAATATTTCAATTTATTATACTTTCATTTCCTATAAATATTAAATTGATTTACTTTTAATTCATTGACACTTATTTCATTTATATACAATTTGGTTGCTTTCAATTTATTCACATGTATTACTTTCGAATTTAATTGGTTCACTTTAAATTTATTCACGTTCAATTGATTTACATTCATTTCCTTAATCATTCAATGGATTTATATTCAATACATTCGCTTTTAGTTTTATATTCAACTAATTTGGTTTCAATGCATTTTTATTAAATCAGCCAATATTCATTGCATTCACTTTTGATTGATTACAATTTAATGTATTTACATTCAATCAATTTACCTTCAACTGATTAATATTTCTTTAATGACATCCATTTATATTTATCATCTAATGAATTTTCATTCCATTTAACCTTGTTAAGTTAAATTTATTTCATTATCTCTTAGTATTTTAATACTAATATTATTTTATAACTCTAATTCAAATAATTTTTTTTCACCATCAATTTTATTCAACTCCTCTTAAGTTAAACTCCAATTTATATTTTATTCCCTTAACTTATTTCATATTCATTTAGTTACCATTCAATTTTATTGAACTCATTCCATTTGCATTTAATTTATTTACACCCAATTTAAATTAAATTCAATTTCTCATATTAATTTTTTCTTACATCCATTTATTTCATTTTATTTCTTCCACACTTAAATTACATTTCATTTAAAAATACAAGTTCGTATTCATTTATTAATTCATTTTATAGCTCAAGTGAAAATAATTCACTTCACTAATTTATTTTGTTTCATTTTATATCCAATTCAATTTATTTAATATTAAGTTAAACTTCATTTCATTTTAATCCATTACTCATTTTATTTAATCTTATTCAAGTTAAATTTTCTTATCATTCACATTCAACAAATTTAAATTTGTTTTTAGCTTACTAATTCTCAATCTATAAGTTATACAAATTAACTTCTTAAAATTTTATTTCGTTATTTTATCTACTTCATTTCAAATGAAATTCATTTTTTTTATTTAATCTTCCATGAGTTAACTATATTTTATTTTCTTCATTTACTAACTCAATTTATTTAACATTCTTAAGTTAAATATTTTATTTCATTTCTCGAATTCAAATTTCTCTTTTGTTTTCTTAACCAAAAATTTAACCATTTTAAATTCGGTTTTATTTTCTTATTCAAATTTATAAGTTACAAACTTATTTTTATCTATAATAATTTCAATTTATAAGTTCAAAATTATTTCATATATTTATCAAATCTTACTTAGAATATATTTCCCAATCAAAACTTGTTTTAATCAAAAATAAATTTCTTTTGGTACAAATTCTCACTCGGAAACTCGAAAATGAATACTGGCGATGATGTAGTCATCGCCAGAATTATTTCCCAGCGGTTAAATGAGTCCTTTAATTTCTTTCAAAAAATCATTTCAAAATATATTTCTAGTCAAAACAGTTTCAAATAATAGTATTATTAATTTTTAAGACTTTGAAAAACAATTTTGAAAACAAAAGGATTTTAAATCCTGAAATTCTAAATTTTAAAAATCATTTCTATATATAAGATATATTATAAATATACTAATACAATTTCCTTAACTTATTTACCAAAATATTTCATTAGTTTACAACTTGTTCATTTTAATTAATTCTTAACGCAATTATATTTAAATTCAATTTAATTTATCAAATACTTCAAAAAATAAAATTCATTAAGTATTCGTTTTATTTTTTTAATTCAACAAATAATCGATTATAACTAAATATTATCATCGCCTAACAACTAACATTCATTAATAATTAACATTATATATATAATATAATTTAGGTAAAATTATTTCATTTACCTGATTTTTAAAACAATATTATGTCAACTTGCCTCGTTTAAGTGTTAAGAAACCTCTATCGATAACATGTCATCCCGCACATCGACCAGAATTCATAAACAACTCAACGGATAATTAAACACAATATAAAACATTTTATAACACTAAAAAGTACGCAAGGTTATCGCTAAACCCAAGCTCTGATACCAAAACACCCCACACCCCTTAATATACCCAAAATGACACATTAAAAGGCGTGGTGCATTGTAGGTATACATAAAACTAACATCGACTAAGATTCACAAGACAAAAATAGGTAAAAACAGCGGAAACTAAAACAATAACTTATTTAAAATAAAACTTTCATAATTGCTTCATAAATAAGTCAAATACCAAATACAACATCCATATCTCAGAACCCATCATGTCTTATGAAATAAAAATTCATAGTCTCAAAAATCAAAGTACATAATATCCCTCTTAATAAGCCAGTACATAGAAAGAACAAAAGCTGAAAGAAAGGAAATACATGGTAGCAATCTCCTCCAAAAAACTCCAAGCAACTGTAATCTACTTTCCTCTCCCTTTATTGCCTAAGGAGGGGGGAAAAGGGAAAATAGAGGAGTGGGTCGGACTAAAAGTCCGGTGAATGATAGTAATTACTAGAGTCTTTAAGCAAGACAAAAGTAATAGACTCTACAATAGTTCTAGCATAAATAAGGATAACAAAGGAAATAGAAAAGAGATAAACTGGAAAGAAATACGATTAACTATAAGATTGGTTAATTTCGATTGTTTTCACTTGTCCTTGATTTCTCATTTGATTACGCTGAATTCCTAATCATGTAATTAGGATGTAACCCTAATTCTACCCTTTTTGATCGGCCTGCTACTCCATACACCTTACTGCAGATCAGCCGCTATATAACTCCCTACACAGCAGCCAATGGTATCTACGAAAAATGCACAGAGCAACCAATATGGATTTGGACGACATATATAACTCCCTACACAGAAGGCAATGGTGTCTACGAAAGACACCAGTACTAAGCGCTTGGAACTCATAGTTATTACTGAGCACCCGAATGGAAGTCGCACGCGTAACTACCACCATGCCCATGCTACCTTTTTCTCCACCTATTGAATCTTATTATTTCCTCAAACATCCAACATAAGCATGCCCCTCATCTCACTTCAGGCTAATGTGAGATCACTGTGTGTCCATAGAAAATAGGGGAAATGCTGTTGGTACTGGCCCTTCATCCAAACAATATCTAGTGCGCCCCTTATCCAAATCCCTCATGATTTGGACTTCTATTTGACCAATTACTACCATTCTTAGCATAAGCGTGCCCTCATCTCACTTCAGACTAATGTGAAACACCGTTTTGTCTAATAGGGAATGCTATTTGGTACAGGTCCTACTTTCATCTTTGCTTATTAACTTAGATAAATTATTTAAATAAGCATTTATTATCATTTTTACTTTCTACGCTTATTAATTTATCGCAAGTCTTAAAATAAGCCCCATTCTATTCTTTCTCTTATTATAACCTACGTTATAATCATGCTTATTACTTAACCCAAGGTCTAAGTGTGAAAATAAGCTCTTTCATCTTTTACTCTTTTTTAGTTATAATTCTACGTTATAACTAGGCCAATTAATTAGTCCAATTCTAATCATAATTAGGCATAATTTCAATCCAATTCTATTTATATTACAGTCTTTATATTTTACATCCAATAATTATAAATAGGCCAATCTCTTTAATTCAGTCCAATTAATATCATAATTATGCATGATTTTAGTCTTAATTCCATTTTATTACAGTCTTTATAATTTACATCTTATCTTTCGTTATTTTAGAATTCTTATAATTTAAGCCAATTTTGCGTTAATTCTATTCTGATCCATACGCGAAGAAGAAGGAGAAATAAAAGAAAACTTAAAATAGATGGAAATTCAAGACGTAGGAAGAAGATGTAAATAATGCATAAATAACAGTAAATAAATTAAAATACTATAAATAAACTATAAATAAATGGAAAAGCTATAACTAACAGAAATAACTAAAATGAACTGAAAAGAATAGCTAGAAAGAAATAGACTGAAAATAATTCTAAAAACTGTAAATAAAACTGCTAAAAAGGTTATTCCAAAAATCGTAGTAAAACTACAACTAGTGGAAACTCTATTATTTTAAATTACTTAAAGAAATCTTAAAATGATTACAATCACTCACCTCCGGTCCTAAGCTCTTCCTTTAGTCTTCCCAGATCCACTTGATGTTGTCAAATAATTTAATTTATAACGATTTTCTCCTTTGGAAAATCATTTCGTTTAAGGTCCTTCTTAGAAAGGTGAACCCAATTGGAAAAAACCTAGAATAAGAAAAAGTGTTAGGTCTAGGGGTCTATTTATAGGGGTAGAAGTGGATCTCGGACCGTTGGATTTGGGGATTGAATAGGATGCAACCATGTCATAGGCTGAATAGGAGCCATCAGATGCAAAAATAGATGGACCAGATTGGTCAGAAGAATGAAAAACACATCACCAATAGGCTCTGGAGCGTTCAAATGAATGAACGTTCGTTCTTTCGTAAATAACTGAGGCGGGTCGATCGGGCGGTCGACCACCTTGGTGCCCAGGTCGACCGGTCGGTCGACCTGCCTATATATTATTATTATTATTTTCTTTTTCTGCTTTTTTGTTTATTTTATAACTTGGTCATATTAGCTCGGTTTCTGACGTTATATATATGGAAATCGACCAGAAAATTACCACGGACACAATGGTGCAACTTCCGTGGCTTAATTATGATGATTTCACAAAGTTATTATATCATCCAATTAATTAACGAATTAATTTTATGAGTTAAATTTCGGGTTGTTACATTCTCCCCTCCTTAAGGGATTTCGTCCCCGAAATCTCTGAGGATAGAAGAATGTACTAAATGTTTCCATCCAATTCTACAACCAACTGCTCAATCATCAACCATTCATCCATTGTCCTTAAGTTTTTCTAATGCAATTTATGATACTTATGCAATTAGTGTAGTGTAAATATCCCTAACTAATACAAAAGATTAGGCGGTCCACTAATTCAGTTGACCTCCTTTTATGCAATCATGTCTGTGCCATGTATCCTAATGAATTCAAAATTTTCCTAATGATAACTGATAATTCTATATGTGTGCTACAAACATCATCCAAATGCAACAATCATGTGATAAACATCCATTTATAAAAACCATGGAAATAAAATAAAAATACGCACACATCCATATGCATATGCTCTAGTGTCCTAGTTAGGCCGATCCCTAAGGAATAATAGTGCCTAGTGTACCTATATGCATCCATTAGCATCCACTAGCAAACTCTTGCAACTACTAGCATACATCATTCACAACATGTTCTATTAACATGTTTACATCAAATCCTACCATCAATAAGTTAAATCCAATGTTCTACCCACCCAAAGGATAATAAAGGAAAGAATCTATTCAAATCTAAAGATGGAAAAAGGAATTCTAAAACCTATTATCAAAGAGACATGGATATGAGAACGAATTTTCTCCTAATCAAATTAGTCTTCTCCCATAGACTAGCAACCTTTCCGTAGACTCCAACCAACATGAAGACGTCTTACACGACCTTCCAAAAAAGAGCTTCAAAAGGTGTCATTCCAATACTAGTTTGAAAACTACTACCATATGAATTCCACTAAAGAAAGATGCTTTTCCCAAGTTCTTCCAAAATCAAGAATACTCATTCTCAACCATGCTTGTCTTACTATCCTACTAATTTCATTTTACTATTATTCATGAATTTTTATCAACATTCCTAGGTTCTTACTAGTGTCCTATACACTTTACGAAAACTTCCATTGTTACTTCTAAAAGTAATTATGTAACGACCCATAATTTTCGATAATTGAAATATTAAATTAATTTAGATTTTGCAATTTAATATTGTAAGAAATCAAAAATTATGACTTATATATGGGAAAACTTTTGATTACAATATAATTTAATAATGTAGTTTGAATGTTATTGACAACTATTTTAATGTAATTTCAATTAATGGTAATAATAAAAGTGAACAAGGAATTAAATTGAACGTTGTCTTAAAAAGAGAAATCAATGTTAGTTGATTTGGTTGGTTTTAACATGCAATAGGAAACCAATTATTTAGTACGTAGATTCAGTAACCTTTGTTGTAAGCAATAGATTTATAAATGTGTTTTTTTAAATGTGTTTACATTACTTAAATGTAAATATTATTCTACTTATCATCTTATTATTTAATCCGTTGAAATCAATTTGGAAATCAATAAAATTTAAATGTAATTAAATATTGCAGTTAATATAAGAAAAGATGTTAACTATAGAGTCGAGTGAAATAAAATGAAAACTTATGTTGAATAAATTCATAAGGTAATAGTTGATTTAATATGTGAACATTTAAATCAAAAATAAAAGAATAAAAATGAATAAGTTTAGTAAAGGAGTAAACATAAGTTTATTTGTTTGAAATGTATTTTAGCTTACAGATTATTTACATGAATAAGAAATCAATTTGTTAATAAGAAATTAATAACTTTTGGTTTGTATACAATAATTCCATAAATACATTAAATTATTATGAAAAGAATTGAATTGTCTCATTTCTCTTTTAAAATTTATCGTAGAAATCAATGATAATTAATGTGATTTGAAATTTTAATTAAAAAGAGAGAAGACGTTAATTGTAAACGTACATTGAAATAAATTTAAATTGGGTGATTTATTTCCAATTAATTCAGTTCATGTTTCAA
Organism: Allium fistulosum; assembly: GCA_030737815.1. Taxonomy (NCBI): domain Eukaryota; kingdom Viridiplantae; phylum Streptophyta; class Magnoliopsida; order Asparagales; family Amaryllidaceae; genus Allium; species Allium fistulosum. The sequence goes on from CM060904.1 coordinate 1,071,087,483, forward strand.
ATTTAGTGTTGGTTTACTGCATATATGTTTGTACCTAAATATAAACTAATGTTTTAGATCCAATTATATATAAAAAATGATTATTTAGGTTTGAAATCTCATATGGTTTTAAATTAAATGTTAATAGGATATTGTAAAGGGGTAAAATAGATTTACACTTGACTATTTCCTTTTCACTTAGATTTGATTGGATTTTAATTGAAACATAATTTACCTTTCCATCTTCACTCTTCTAATTTACTCTTACATTCATTGCCTCCTTATGTGGACTAGTAGCATACCTTTTATTTATGAATGTAAACTATAAGTGGAGAAAAAAATGTACATACACACACACATATATATACATACACACACACACACACACACACACACATATATATATATATATATATATATATATTATACACCTGTTTATATTACCTTATTTATGTTGTCGTATTTGTTTAATGTATGTTAATGCATTCCTAGTAAAATGTTTAATCGAAATGTTAACATGTTTGTTTAAATTCCCAATCTAATCACGGGGAGAGAAATGAAAGGTTCTTAATGTTGTATATTGCCTTAATTAAGACAAATTTGTGTAGAGAATTTATTTTCATTTATTGTGTGTTAATGTAAGATTAAATAGGTGTAACTGTGAGTTTATGGGAGGTAAGGAAAGTAATAAAGAGGAGACATAAGTTTGAAATTTGAATTCCAAAGGTTTGTTGGTAGTGTACATCTGGTCCGTGCATTCCTTCATCATTATTTAATACATACCACATTTCTTTTCTCATTTTTGTTGTTTCTTCATTTCGTTTATTTCCTTCCTCTTCTTCCTAAAGCTACATCTTCTCAAACGTGAGTTTCATTTTATATGTATACATATATATTTTTTTATTTAACCTTTCTTCACCTCTTTACACTAGTACAAAACTGGTCATTTGTGTCGGTTGTGTAACCCCTGTTGTGTCGGTTGTACAACCGACTCAAATGAAGACGACACAAAAGACATTTTTCTGTTGTGTCGGTTGTACAACCGACACAAATATCAATTATTTGTGTCGGTTGGTAATAGAGAACCGACACAAATCAGCTTGTATAGTGAAGCAAACCGCCGTTTATTGTGTCGGTCCTTTAAGAAAAACCGACACAACTGTTGCTTGTTTTGTGTCGGTTCCTTATTGACGACCGACACAAATGATTGATATTTGTGTCGGTTATGTTTATTTTTTCAACCGACACAATTGATATGCAGTTGTATCGGTTCCCTTTGAAGTAACAACTGACACAAGTTATATCTGAAACAAAAAATATATTATTACCGTTTAAGATTATAAAAACAGTATGAAACTGAATTTTAATTTTTTATAAACGAACGTTACTATGAACTGATTGAACAAAAAATATAATTATATTATCCATCAACATAATTCTTGTTTACAGAACAAAATAGAATATAATCTATCACAAACATAACGTACATAACAAAATACCAACGTACGTTACAAAAGATCAGCGTACACAACAAAAAACAACAACATCCAATTATACATGATATAACTAGCTAAATTCTCTCGAACATCGTCTATCTCTTGTTGGTTATAAGAACCGTCTCGTACAAAGTCCTGCAATTAAGAGAATTGTTATACAAAAGACAATAATTAAATTAGGAATGCTCTGCATAATTTCATCGTTTCCATCAGAATTCCCCATTCACTTAATTTATTACAACTGTTCTATTCTCGTACTATTTTTTTCTTTGCCCAACTCACAAGAGCACATTTAATCATTTTAAGTTTACTAATGAACACATAATGCGGTCGACCATATATAGATGTGTGCCATCCCAAATTAACATTATCCACCTAATCATCATATAACGGACAGTGGTTCATGAATTTAAAAGGCCTTGCACTGCTAACCTACTTCGATACAATCTCCACTACAATTGGCAAATGGTCACTAACCCCAGATGTAAGATATTGAGCAACCGTACCAGGAAAGTTATGTAACCACAAAGTATTACAAAAACCCCTCAGTTCTAGAACTGACATTTCTAGAAGGTCCAGACCATTATGAAAATCTGTAGCCTTGAATTTTAAGCTCAGAAACTCCCATATTGTACTTCCAAGATTCTATTTCTATTAGATTACGATCATACACCAAATTACCCCTTGATTTTTCATGAGCAAATCTAATACATTTAAAATCACCCAAAATAAGCCAAGCTCTAAAAATACTGATAGCATCTTCAACCAAATAATCCCAAAGCTTCCTCCTTAAAAACTTAAAATTGTGACCGTGCACAAAAGAACAGTTGCATTTAACTCCTCTTTTATCATATATTACATATATTACCATGGAGTTATCTTGATCATCCTTGTTTCTTCCATCGACTTGCCATGATGAAGAGACATGGTGTCGATTATTTTCACACAAGTCATACTAAAAGATATGGTTATAGCTTATATGATAACAAAACAACTATCTATGTTATCATTAAGGAAAATAAATATGCAGTGGAAAACCAATTATATAGAGTAGCTCAAACTAGTTATACTAAAAGATACTTTCTTCACTTCTTATAAAACGGTAAGGTACAGTCATATATTTTTAAATGAATACTGGCTCGTACAGTTCTTTCGCTTGGTTTTCTATATGTCATTACTAATTGAATTCGTCAACAAATTAAATAAACAATTTTCTAGCACTATATGTTAGGATGTACTACTTGTAGATATACTAGATAACACCATTAAATGAATAAAATCAAAGCTATTTAAAGGCTTAGTAAATAAACCACAAAACAATGTAAATCCATGTGTAGAACTTACGAGTCAAAATAGGATAGTTGCTGATTCTTTCCAGATTTCCCTAGGAGCTCATCTGCATTGTCAATTCTTTCTACATTTCTCCAATAATCCAAATCATTGATGCCTGCAAGTAAAGGGAAGGTTAGAGAAATAAAAGCGTATAAACTACACTTAATATTTTATCAACAGCAAAACTAATAATGACCTATAATATATTGATATCAGCCTAGATTGAATCTTCGTCTCCTACCTCGGATTCCCCGTCATTCACGACTTGGACTTCTCAAATTCCTCTTCATCTTTGTTGAGCTCCCCTTTCTCGTATGCATTCATCTTCTTCACATATTCATCCATAAATTTCTCGGCCTTGGCAGCATAAGGAGCCTTATCAGCATCAGACATGGACCTCCACTTTTCTCCACCAGCTTTCCCAACAATAGAGATGAGTTTGTCCTGCTTGAACTGCTTTTTGAATTCGTCCATTAAGAAAGCACTTGGAGGCCTTTTAGGCTTGTTAGGATCCTTGGATTTTTTTATTAATCTTCTTCTTCGTAGATAACTTGCTTTCGGCTTTAGTTGCCTTGGATTGAGATCCCTTCATCACGAAATAAGGAATGTGAAATTAGGGTTAGGGTTTTGCGCGTCCAGGCTGTTTGACTACAGATGTGGTCATGGCTGTTAAGTGAGGCGATTTATAGCGAGATTGTTTGAATTATTTTTGAAATTTTAGCGGGAGTTTGAAATTTTTGGGGGGATTACTTTGTTTTTCTTCGGCGTTTTGAAATGGATTTGGGGGAAAGTTGCGTGCCTATGGTGTCGGTTCTTGGACAACCGATGCTATTGTATTTAATTGTGTCGGTTGTTCATACAACCGACACGAGTAAATCTATTGTTTCCCTTCAATTGTGTCGGTTTTTTAAGAACAACAGATGCAAATTACATTTTTAACATTTTCTTCTTACCCCATAAGTCAATAGTTTCGGTTGTTAATAAACAACCGACACAAATTACACTATTTGTGTCGGTTTTATGGACAACCGACACGAATGAGGCGAAGCAACTGATCTGTTTTGTACTAGTGTTATAGCATGTCCTACCTCCAATTCCTAAAGTAAAAAATGTTATTTCGTTGTTTTCTCCATCTCATTTCATATTTCTACAGCCACTTCATTTCTTTTCATTTTGTTTTCCTGTAGCCTTCTTCCACAACCTCATATTTTTGTTTTTATTTTGGTAGCTTATATTTCCTAAAGCCTTCATTTTAGAAACGTGACATTCATTTTTGTCCCTCCACCTTCATTTCTTTATTATTAAATAACCTGCCACTTTATTTCTTCTTTTACGTTTTTTTTCTCTTGACACCTCATATTCATTTAGTTCAAATTATTCTTTACTGAAGCTATAATCTCATCAGCAAATTGTTCAGTTTTTAAAATTGTTCCTTCATTTTTTTTCTTATCGCTGTTTCATTTCCTATGTTTAGATCTCCATTTCAAATCTTCCTTCCCCCGAATCATTTTAATGTGAACTTGCAAATTCAAAAGCTCTCATTTTTGCTAATTCAAAAGCTTTCTTTTATGAAACAGGAGTTTCATTTTTTTTTCATTTTTCCTACATGCCCTGCCCTCATCTTAGTTTGTTCTTCCATCTTTGCCTGAAGCCTTATCTTGAGAAAAACGTAAGTATTAAACATAGTTTATTTTTTTATTTAAACGTGTCAATTATTATTTTAATAATTTTTCTTATAACATGAATATCTTTTGCATATAAACTTCGATTCACGCACGATATCTTCTATTGGAATTTTGGGCTTTTATTGGATTTAGATTGACTATAAATCAAAGGTGAGTGATTTAACCCACTCACAAATACTAAACCTTCTTATGTTAGTTGAATTAAATTTATGATGTGATGAGAATGTTATTGGTTGCTGTTTGGTAGTTTAATTTGACATCTTAATTTAATTTGAATTCATATTGAATTTAATTGTCATATAAATTAATATTGAATTTAACTTGTTAGTTAAATAACTGATAATGATAACCAGTTATTTGTTGTGATTTATTGGTTGATTTGAATGATGATTGTGATGGATGTTTAACTGTTGATATTTGGATGGCTGGACGTATGTTTATTCATATGTTGTTATCACACTACAAGTTCCCTTAGTTTATTGTTAGTAAATCACTATGGGTTGAAATGATACATACCCGAATGGAATTATAGATTAGGTAAAATCGTTATGGGTTGAAATGATAAACTCGAGCGATTTTATGGATTTTGAATTTTTAACTCGGGATTGCGGGTTGAAATGATATATATCCATAAATTTAAATTTATTGCAGATTGAAATGATATATATCTGTATCACTTGACCATAGGGTTGAAAATTATATACGGACACCGGATTTGTTAAATTAAATGATTTTAAATCCTTAATTTTTGAATCTAGTTAAATGTTATTTTGAAATAAAAATTAGATTTATATAAACTGAATTATTTCCAAAATCCAAGCTTTAAAATGTTGAAATGGAAATTTGTTTAAATGAATTGTTTGAAGAAGTAAATTGGAATTTTAAAGTTGAATTTTGAAATATAAATGGAATTTATCAAAACTGAATTATTGTAAACGTTTGAATATTTAAACTTTGAAATCTATTTAATTTGAAGTGGTTTAAATTAGTGTTGGGTAAATTCTTACCACCGGTCCAAGGCTAGACAAACCCAATCATCTCTGCCGAATCAACTCATCTCCTACCTGTGCCGAACCAACCAGCTTCTCAAGCTCCTACCGAACCACCTAGAACAACCTGCCGAACCATCCCCTATCACCGAACCACCGGACCAACCTACTCACCTCCTTCCACCAAACCACCGGACCAACCTACTCACATCCTTCCACCGAACCACCGGACCAACCTACTCACATCATTCCACCGAACCACCGGACCAACTTACTCCACATACTTCCCACCGAACCAAGCACACCGGTCCACCATGCTTCTACCACCGAACCAAAGTAAGCCAGACCCGCTCCACCAGACCAGATTACATCAGCCCAGGCCCGCCAGCTGCTGTATACCTCCAAGACCCCTACCCCTAGCCTCACTCTATAAATAGAGGGGTAGGGGTACAACAATGGGGGACAAGTTTGAGAGCTCAAGCACGGAGAGAACTTTCAAACAACTTTCTTTTACTTGTATCAAAGCTTTGTACTTGTAATCAAAACAAGAGAAGAGAAATAACATATAAAGTGGACGTAGGCACATTCTGGCTGAACCACTATAAATCTGCGTGTCTTTTTACAGTTTAGCCCCTGCTTTTCATATATTTGCATAAATCACCCAAATCACTAAGAACAACATAAGATCTACTAAATCATACAACTTTGAGGTGTTTGTCCATTTTTTGTGCAAACATTTTTGGTGCTTTCACTGAGAACTAGAAGCTTGAAGCTTCAGCTTCATCCACTTAACGAGTTTTCCTAATAGCATCGTCCGCCACTTGGAAAACATGCCTCCCAAACAGAGAAAAGATGTTAACAAAGGAAAAAACATCGTGAAGTGACCCACTTCTCTTATCATTTATTTATAGTGAATTTTCTGTTAGATTTTTTTTTACAATATATATATATATACTTTTCAATGGATCACTTCTCTTAATTTAATTTCCCAAGATCTTGAATTTTTACTAATATAAATATATCAGTATTTAAATAAATTCTATCATTTATATATATGAAGATATATAAATGGTTCTTTGCTTATCAGAGTGATTTAAAACAGCAAAGCAACTCATTCCCACCTTATTTCTCATATTAGAGATTTGGTGTCACATAGCCATTTCTATTTATCATATATATATATTTCTTTTAGAACTCAAGCTTGATTAACTTTAGGATTAGATATCCTAGTTCTCTTATTTTCTTGTTCTACCTCACAAAGTAATTGACTCCTGAATTTACAAGCCATACCCTTTAATCCTGGGATTTTGTAATCTGATGCTTATTGTTCTATATTAAGTAAAAGGTGTTCAACCTAACTCATGCTTATTAGTTTGGCTTGTGTTACTCATTTTAATTTCGAACAACTTTTATATCAGGTGAAATATCCATGCTTTGATTTATAAAGTTGCATGTTATCCCGCCTTTTGGCAAGGCCGTGACACCAAGGACTTGACTAGAGACCGGTGACAGATCGTCTCGGAAATCAGTTAACACACAAGGATCGCTATGGATATCGATGAAATTTGTCCGAGTCCAGATCGGCCTGCAATCGATAAGGCGCGTCAAACAGAGTAGTAGAAACCAACATTCCAAGTTTCAGGACGATCCGAGTTCGTATGCTCAAGATATCGCCAAAAGGAAATGGATGAAATAGGCTAGGCTCGAATCCATGAGGAAAGGTTGGTTCGAATCGATCAGAAGAGCATTACGTCGAATCCATCATGTTCGACTCCATCTACTTCGTATCCATAAGAGCTGCAGGTCTTCGACTCCATCGAAACAAATTCCTTCGAAATCACAGAGGCAAATCACTTCGAATCCATCCGGTGTCGCTGGTTCGAATCCATCCTTAAAAGGTAACTTCGTATCGATCGCCTATTGTTTTCCAACAATCGATACGAACGAAGCACACTGGAACCATCCTATGCCTGGCATTCGAATCCATACGGTTTGAACGCCTTCGAATCGATCAACAAGTATGTACCATTATCGATTCGAACGCACCTTGCCTCGAATCCATTCCCACCTTCGAATCCAAACATCTCGAATCCACCACAGCTAAAACCAAGGGTTTGACCCATTAAAACTCGGAGAAAAAAGAGGAATTGACCCGAAGCACGCGCACCACGTCAGCACCTTAACGTACAGAAGCCTGGATTCGACCGTATCAATTCGAACCCGTTCGATTCGAACGAATCCATGGGACGAAGGACACAAAAATCTTCAACTTGACTCGATCATAACTCGAGTTCTACAAGTCCAAATTCCATGAAATTTTCACAGAAGCTTAAACACATGATGAAGAATGTTCACACCAAATTTCAGCTCGATTGGATGATTTCTTGATCGATTCGAACCAAGGGTCGAATCGATCCCAAAGTGGGCCCGGATCTCCAGATTTCGGCCATGTGGGCCCTCTGACGTACCAGAATTGGTCTACCCTCATTTTAGGCGAAATATCAGCCTCCTACACCTATAAATAGAGCCCCTGGTCATTCAGAAAAGGGGTCGGATAATTCTAAGACTGAAGAGCGCCCAGATTCTGCCAGATCTACTCCAGAACACCGCCGCTGCTTTAGATTGAGACTTAACTTAGAAATTCAGTTGTATTGCATTATAAACTGCTGTAACCTTCAAATATCGAGCAATAAGATCATCAAACTTCATAGTGGACGTAGGCAAAACGCCGAACCACTCTAAATCGCTTGTCTTTGCAATTTACTTTCTGCTATTTGGAGTTTTTGTTAGATAATCCACAGTTTTAATTTTCATTCTTCACTTTTATCTCTTCAAAAACTTCCGAAGAGTGTTGTGCCCATTTTTGGTACAAACACTTTGGTGCTTTCACTGAGAAAAAACCAGCTTTTTTCTCCTGCTCCTTGGATCTACCATCGATACCGGATTGCACAAATCCAAGAGGAAGATCCAGATCTCTAATTCATCATCCTTCCATTCTATTCAGATTTGCATAAAGTCTAGGAAAAGGATTCATCATTCAAAATGGTTAGCACAAGAACCACTTCTACAGCTGCTGGACAAGAAGGTAGGGATGGACAGAATCCTGCTCAACAGCAGCCATCCAACCAAGACAACGTCGCTCATTCAGAACCGTCTGGACCAGTCACCAAACAAGAATTCCATGTGTTGCTTCAAGAGTTGACTCAGAGTCGGCAACAATTGGCCGAACAGTTGCGTGCTAATATTGAATTGACAAACCAACTGAACCGCCAAGGCCGTAGGAGGTCCAGAAGGGATGATGTTTCCCGCTCATCCACTGAAAGTTCTGCCTCATCTGACTATCATCATAGATCTACCCGTCCCCGATTGGACGGAAGTCATGCTCAAGCTGCTGGATATCAACCCGCCCTGATTGTCGGACAGTTGAGGGTAGGACCATCAACCAGCTTCCAGGCTGGGCCATCAGCACGAGGTGGTCGTACTCCACAATATACTACGGACAATCATGTCACAGCGGCCACAGTAGAAACAAGGGTTGATACCCGACATCTTCCAGATTCAAGTAATCAACAGCAGGGACGTACTTCTGAACCATATGTCCCGGAAGATGCTGAGCCAAGGAGGCGAAACTTGGACCGTCGACAGCGCCCGGTCCAGACTCGCACTGTGGAACCCGACCACACCTTAGCTCAGCATGCTCAAAATGTAGCAATGCCAGACATCTCGACTATGATACGTCAGATGATCCGCGAAAGCCAAGGTCTTACCAACGATGATTGGGGGATTTCTCGAAGTCATACTCCTTTCACGGACGAGATACTATACGCTGAACCTCCTCGGCGATTCAGAATGCCAACTCTCCCTATGTACGAAGGAAATTCTGATCCCAATCAGCACATATTGAAATATGAATGGTCAATGAGCGCCGCAAGGGCCGACGATGCAGTGAAATGTCGAAGTTTCCCCATCTCACTGGGAGGAATTGCAACAATGTGGTTTACAAGATTACCTCCAAGATCTATCTCTTCATTTGACCAATTGGCTAAGAAATTTGTTGAACAATTTCGCATGCATGTCGCTAGACCCAAAGATGTTAACACCCTGTCCAGTGTTACCCAAGCTCGTGGGGAAACACTAAGGCGTTACTTGGAGAGATTCCATGCGGCATGTGTGGAGATTAGTAATCCCAACGATAACTCAATTTTAATGGCATTGACAAAGGGGATTGACCCTGATTCTGAATTTGGAAACTGGTTAGCTGGAAAACCACCCGCATCGTTGGACCGTTTCTACTCCAAAGCCGCACAATTCTTACGGCAAGAGGACGCGAAACAGTCTAGGAAGCAGGATGATGCGGGACCCAGAAGCGAAGGAATACAGAGCAATGTAGCAGTTAAACAGTCCGGTGACAATTCCGAAAAAGTTCAGTTGAACATACAGAACAAGCAAACTCAGCCAAGAGGTAACAATGGTCAGAATAAGAAAAGAGATCCAAATCGAGGTCCACGGCGTGAGGCTCCAATGTTCGATAATTACACACCATTGAATACATCGTTGGAAAATGTGTACCTACAGACTTGCAATACTATGCAATACAAGAAGCCGGATCCGAAGCAATCGTCGGAGAGGCAGATTCAAACAGGGAAGTTCTGTAGATTCCACGAAAGTTATGGCCACAACACCAATGAATGTCGACACTTACAGGACCTCATTGAGAAGTTGATCAGGGAGAGGAAGTTAGACCAGTTTGCGCGGACACCGCAGTCTGAGGGGGCGGGCCCCTCAAATCAAAATCACGTACATAATCCAGAAGGACAGGAAGAACCAGGTCGTGTCGGAGGAAGACTGGTAATTAATGTTGTAAGTGATAATCCTCGTCCAGCGAAGCGAAGCTGGGAAGAAATGAAATCATATAACAACTTAGCTAGACGAACAGACTTTGAGTATGATGATAACTTGGACAATAAACCTTCGACCAAACGAAAGAGAGCGATAATTAGCGACATCACTTTCCGAGACAACGATACTGATTATGTCGGAAGCCCGACTACTGACCCACTCGTGATATCGGCACAAGTAGGTCCAGCTTGGATGAAGAGGATACTAATTGACTGCGGGAGCTCTGTGAATATCCTTTTTATACATGCTTATAATCAAATGAGGTTGAAAGCCAGGGATTTGGAACCTTGACAAACTCACCTCCGTGGATTCAACGGTAGCGCTACCATACCTATTGGGATGGTGAAGTTACCAGTTAAGTTGGGATCCGAGAAACATAGGAGAGTTCGGACATTACAGTTCGCTGTACTGAACATAGTCTCGCCATACAACGCTTTCTTAGGGCGACCTGCCCTTGCTGAATTCAGAGCCGTAATTGCCCCGTGGTGCTTAACCTTAAAGTTCCCTACCGTCAACGGAGTTGGAGTCGTCCAGGGCGACCAGGTTGACTTGAGAATGATCATACGCCGAAATCGAGTCGCCCAATTACGCAATGCCGAGGACCGACTTAAAACTTTTGAAAACAATGAGATTGTCATTAAAAAAGAATACCCAGAATTCCCACACATGAAACTAACATGGAAGGGGTCACACGAGATTAAGCAGGAGCTCGGGGATGGTATATATGAGTTAACGACCGCTGATGGTCTAGCTTCACCAAAGGCCTTGGATAGCGAAAGTCTTCGTCGCTATTGCACATAACAGGCTATGTTTATCTATTTAGTTTAAATTCTGTTTTAAATTTTGTTTCTGCATTTCGAAATTAGAATTTGTAATAAGGCAACTGACTTTGCCATGTTTTCTTATTTCAGCAATAAAATGCCATCTCTTTGAGCCAGAGTTGTGATTCATTAAATACAATGTACAACATCACGATGCATGAAGAGCTAAATTCCATCACACAGTTGGATTTATTCAAGTAGGGAGTGGCTATGAAGCAATCAACCACTCACCAAATGAAACCCGAGCTCGGGGGCAAGCCATCACATCAGGCCAGAAATGGGTTGATACACGACAACCTTTCACTCAACTCCGTACTCCCAGAGTGCGAGGCGGAGTATAAACATTTTCCTAAATCCCAGAGTACTCCGAGAGCGCGAGCTGGGTACAAACTTTTTACTTAACTCCGTACTCCCAGAGTGCGAGGCGGAGTATAAACATTTTCCTAAATCCCAGAGTACTCCGAGAGCGCGAGCTGGGTACAAACTTTTTACTTAACTCCGTACTCCCAGAGTGCGAGGCGGAGTATAAACATTTTCCTAAATCCCAGAGTACTCCGAGAGCGCGAGCTGGGTACAAACTTTTTACTTAACTCCGTACTCCCAGAGTGCGAGGCGGAGTATAAACATTTTCCTAAATCCCAGAGTACTCCGAGAGCGCGAGCTGAGTACAAACTTTTTACTTAACTCCGTACTCCCAGAGTGCGAGGCGGAGTATAAACATTTTCCTAAATCCCAGAGTACTCCGAGAGCGCAAGCTGGGTACAAACTTTTACTTAACTCCGTACTCCCAGAGTGCGAGGCGAAGTATAAACGTTTTCCTAAAACCCCAAAGTACTCCGAGAGCGCGAGCTGGGTATAAATATCGACAAACTCCAAACTCCGAGAGCGCGAGCTGGAGTATAAACATTACTCAACTCCGTACTCCCAGAGTGCAAGGCGGAGTATAAACATACGTCAACTCCACACTTATCCCCAATACTGGGGGCAGAATCATAACACATAACAAGTTGAAGACAAAAAGGGAATAAATTTGCATTTCCACTATCAACCAAAAGAATCTAATTACAAAGTGTTTCAAAAAGTTTCTGCTAGTGGGAGCCGAATCCACATCTATACATGGCTATAAAAAGAATCAAAATCAACAAAATGCTACCCTACGCAACAGAGATTTAAAGAAAGAGTTAAATCTTTCTTCTTCCTTATCTTCTTCTTCGGGGTAGCTCCACTAGATCCGCTGCCTGATTTTCCCCTCGCCCGCTTACTCTTTTCAGACTTGCCCTCCGACAGCGATATAATATCAACGTCTTCCTCAGAACTGGAGGCGACGGAAATTCTTCTAGGAGGTCGAGCTGGAGGCATCGGAGTAGTAGCAGGAGGAGTGACAGGAGCAGTTTCAATCACTACAGTACCGCCCGGTGAAATCACCATTAACGGGGCAGGCCCGGGCGGATTCATACCAGTATTCCCTGCTGCCATCTCGGCATCAATCTCAGCAATAATGTCGTCCTCACGGGAAACTTGGGCCGCATCGGATGTGCCAATAGCTGGCATAGATGAACTAACGGCCGGAGCAGCCCCACTCACAGCATCGGACGGGTTGATGGAGGGATCGATGGGCTCATTAAGAAGCTCCTCAATCATTTGAGCGTTGAAAGAAAACATATTTGCATCTCCCTCTTCGCCGATCAAGGTAGAAGTCGTGATGGCTTCAGTAAAAACAACCCCTTGTGTTTGATGTGAAACTGATAGAGCAAGAGGCGCAGAAACAACGACTTCAGTCACTGAAATGCGACAAAACGAAGATTGTTAGCCAAGTGTGTTGCTTAAGGTTCTTCACAACTAAACTACGAGAAGCGTTCAAATAGCTTCCTTAGTCTGGACGGGAGCACGAGCAGGAACGTCAGTGGAAGATAATTGTGGCTGGTCGGGATTATATGCAGGGATAGGCTGGGGATCAACCGCACCAGTGGTTTCAGGTAATCTTGGAATTACAGCCTCAACATTTTCCTCGTGATGCGCGATCCCCGATCCTTCACCCGTCTCTGAAGGTTGAACACCAAGCCTCACTTTTGCTAAAGAAATCACCGCCTCATGAAGGACTTTCCTCTCCTCCTCGGTAAGCAGACGCATCTCCAGCTCAAAGTCATCAAGCGATTCATCTGGATGCGCTGCCCTCTTCTCGTCCACCAGCCGGGTCCAGGCGTTATATAGAATCATGGAGTCATCTCCCAGCCATGCTAAATTTCTGTGCTCCAGCACATTCGCGTTGTACGTGACCAAGAGATCGTCAAACTCAGCGCCCAGCCTGGACCTCTCCTCCAAAATCTTTTCCTAGATTTCTGCTTCCGCAGACTTAGACTTGACCGCCACTGCAGCAAGTTCGGCTCTGAGAGATACTGCTTGATCGCAAGCTTCTTGTGCAGCGGCGTTTGCATCGTCCTTCTCTTTTACCATTTCAGCAACTTTGGCCTTGAGCACGTTTAGCTCTTTAACGGCTAAGTCTCGCTCAACTGCAATGGTGGTGTTGCGGTGGCCCATCTCCTCTACCGTGGCGCAATGTTCTTGTTGCATCCTAGCCATTTTGGCCACGGCGTCCTCGTGCTTCTGGAGAGCTTGAAGTTCAGAATTCCGGGACGTCTCCATTTCAGATTGAAGAACTTCAATGATGCGTTTCTGTTTAGCAATTTCAGCATCACGTTCAGCGATAATCTTCGCCCGGTCAAAAGCTACTCTAGAAGCCTTCACGGCTGCCTTGTACCACTCCTTATACTGAGCGTAGAAGTCACGGATATAACTATGAGCAGTGGTCTCAGCGTCCGAAGGAATTCTTTTAAAGTTAGGAGGGAAGACATAGCCATCCATGCAAATTTTAGGGTAGTCATTTTTCATTTGGGCGAGTTTAGCAGCTCCCTCACTTGTCAACTCAGCCGGAGCTTGTTCTATTATAGCGGCTACTGTCGGTTCCATTCTTGGCCGCTGAGCATCAGGCCGAGAAGATTGAGAAGGCGGCTGCTGCTGATGAGAAGGCCCTGGGAGGTCTATTGGGGCCCTAGGAGGCGGAGGAGAGCGAGATCGGGGTCGGTACTGGTATCCCCGGTCTCTGTCAGAATAATCATAGCCAGAACGACCACGCGAGTAATCTCTATCTCTATCATAACGTTCTTGACTTGAATAGCCTCGCCCATGATCTCTATCTGTCTCTCTCCTGCGGGAATCGTAAAATGGAGAAGATTGGCGCACGTTCCGGAGCCTATCCAGAGTGGAGCCTCGTCCTGACATCTCATCTGTGATAAGAAAGAATTACGGATTAAGATCCCATAAAGCAATATTTATTATGCAAAAGTCATGAAGTGCTATGGAAGTGTGTGTAAATATGTAAACCCCAAAACCGACCGGAAGTGTTGACCGCACTTAAAGGAAAGGGCTCGTTCATGTTTAGGACATCTTGAAATTCCTCCAACCCAGGATTATGAGAAATCGATATATAATCTGGGATGGGAATATCGTCAAGCCCTTTGAAAATGTCTCTCGAATGAGAAGGGGCGGCCTCAGAAATCATAACTTCGGAAATGGGAGGAGTCACATCCATAGATTTCCACCCCTTAGACTTAAGTTTTTTAGAAACGGCGGCCTTGCCTTTCCGTCTTCCTCCCGACTCCTCCAAGTTTCCCGAGAGGTCAGCCATTGGCTCCGAATCCGTATGGGTTCTTTCTTCGTCACTCGCCTCGATTATTCAGATTCCGAGTGACTTCTTCACCTTTCTCTTCTTGGTTTTCTTCTTATCTTCCTTCCTAGAGGCGGGCTTTGCCAATCCCTCGACAACTATACTTTGATTGATGTCGATCAAACCAAGAATTCTTAAGTTATAATCGTTTAGCACCGAGTCAATATGTCTCAACTCGCTTGGAACTTCTTGAAGACTTCGGATGATACCCTTGAAACGCCCTCAATCGGGTCTAGAGATAATGGCTGTAAAGTGAATGAAGTGTCAATTTTGATACTAAAGAGCTATTGGTCAAGAAAACAGGTTAAGGCACTTACGTCTAGACAATCATCGCCTAGCGAAACCCGGAGGGCACCGAACATAGAACCACTCGTTCTTGAAGTAACTCAGTCGGGTCCAAGCTCCAACTACAACTTGGCAATTCCTAACTGCCTCCAGAAATGTAAAAGACGGGCTATCACCCCTACTCTTGAAGTTAAATATGTGTCTGATCTCGGTGGGCCTTGGCGGGCGAAAGAAACAGTCCATAAATATGACAAAGGCACTGTTCAGCAATGCGTGCCCGTTGGGATGAAGTTGCGAAGGAGAAATTCCTAGGTAGGATAGCATCCCTCTGATATATTGGTTGAAAGGAGGGAGAGTTCCGGCCGCGCAAGCGTGGCGATAGAATGCTGTATATCCTTCAGGCGGATTGTGCGGTCTATCAGTGGCACTGGGCAATAATACGTCACCTAGAGATATGTTATGCTTTAAGCATATTCGTCCCAATAAGGATTCGGAGATGTTAGATTGAACCGAATCAACAGGGTCCTCAATAAATATAGCCTCTGGCAATTCATCTGGAGCTGGATCGATTAGATCGGCAGGAATATCGGGAATCTCAAGCACCGGAGGAGTCGAGCTCTGTACCTCTTGTTGTTGGGAGCTCGAAGATTCCATAATTAGCTAACTCATCATAAAGCAACGTTAAGTTCATAAACAGCCCGTGCATGCCCCAGTGTAGTGTGTATGAACGTGTCGTGCAGTGCAAGTGCTGTACATTACTTAAGCAAATTTAACAGATTGAAGCAAGATGTTCGTACAACATAACTTGGGAATTTGAGAATGAAAATGACCGTCATCGCTGACCGTCACTTCCACACCATCCAAACGCTACGAACCAACTTCAAGTATAAATCAGTTGTATTATTGGTTAAGTCATAGTTCCATCGACGAGCTTCAAAGGAAATTCAAGTTCAAGTCTTTCAGTCAAGTTCGATTATGTAAGGCCGAAGCTCGTCGGAGTCAAGTATGCTAAAATTCATTAAGTTCATCAGAGAATAACTTGAAACTGGTCGTAGTTCATATGATGGAGCAAGTCAAAAAGTAATGGTCTCATAAGACGAAGACGTTCGAATCCATCAGCACGAATCGATGCAGGTCGAATCGATGAAGTTCGGTTCCAGGTGCTTCGAATCCATATGGTTTGACTCGATGCAACATTGGGATATAGGAACACTTCGAATCCATGATCTATACATGACTTCGAATCGATCAAAACTGAGATCCTTCGAATCGATCGGAGTATCGCTACCTCGAATCGATTGCCACGAGCCTTCCTTTTCTCTTAAAACCATCGATTCGAAGCTATGCATTCAAAATCGATTCGAATGACTCGTGCCTGGATCGATGCGAAGCAACGGAAGACGACACTCTGACCGATATCACTCGAAAGGTTTCATTCCTCGATTCCATCGAGTCGACCCACTTCGTTCAGATCTCGTCACTTCTCAAAATTTTCTAAAGGCGAAGATAGTTCTATTTTCCTCATCTCGAATCGATTCCTTGAATACCTGATTTGATTGCGAGTGGAAGCGTGGACGTGTTCGATCGATTCATGGTAAGCACGTCAGTTATAGCTCTGGGAAGTCGATTCGAAGAAACAGCTGAAGCAATCGTAAATAGTAAAAAGTGAGAAGTGAATAGTACCTCGGTATATATAAGAGAAATAAGACGATTCGCCTCCCGGTACAACTGACCGACTTTAACAGGTAAGGGCATCGACTCGATTCGTTACGGCGACTTCGAATCGATTATAACCCACCACTTCGAATCCATCTCCTGCGAATCTTCTTGCATGATCGAATCCATCTCAACAACATCGATGCGAGACAACATCGACTCAAAGCACGAACCCCACGAACCATCGTTTCGAGAGGACATCGGTTCGAGCATTCATGACTTCGACTCCACCAACTCAGAGAACTTCAAATCCACACAGTATCGATTCAAAGAACCATCGATTCGAAGCAGTCGACAGAAGATGAACCTGGGTCACTGTGCCCCATCGATTCGAAGTGTCTACTTCGAAACCATTAACTCGAAGCGGATCCAGAAACATTGCTTCGCATCCATCAAATACCATCGATCAAATGGACGAGTTGTTTCAATATGAAAAATTGCTTGTCCACTCTTTATACCGATTTAGGAGAGGATCAATACAAGAGGATGATCATAGGCAATCATAAAAGCGATGTTTTAACCCGAGTCTCAAACCGGTCCAGGAGAGGACCGATGCAGATTTCGATAGCAAACCGAACTGACAACGACTTGCGATCACGCAACGTTAACCAAAGTCAAGATAATACACGTATGCACGTATTTCTGACTAATGTTTGGTCTTTATCATTTACAGGGATCAAATGTTCATCTCGTCATGAATCAAAAACCTAACAGCCAGTCACAATTATACGACGGTCGATTACTGCGATACAGAATGCGACTTTCGGTAAAGCATGTCGTAGCTGTCCAGTGAGAGATTGCAA
Source organism: Allium fistulosum (assembly GCA_030737815.1). Classification (NCBI taxonomy): domain Eukaryota; kingdom Viridiplantae; phylum Streptophyta; class Magnoliopsida; order Asparagales; family Amaryllidaceae; genus Allium; species Allium fistulosum. The sequence continues at coordinate 1,071,105,212 of CM060904.1, forward strand.
CTCTTCAAAGCACGTCATGTTTACACAAGACGTACTTTGGGGGGCAAATGTTATCCCGCGTTTTGGCAAGGCCGTGACACCAAGGACTTGACTAGAGACCGGTGACAGATCGTCTCGGAAATCAGTTAACACACAAGGATCGCTATGGATATCGATGAAATTTATCCGAGCCCAGATCGGGCTGCAATCGATAAGGCGCGTCAAACAGAGTAGTAGAAACCAACGTTCCATGTTTCAGGACGATCCGAGTTCGTATGCTCAAGATATCGCCAAAAGGAAATGGATGAAATAGGCTAGGCTCGAATCCATGAGGAAAGGTTGGTTCGAATCGATCAGAAGAGCATTGTGTCAAATCCATCATGTTCGACTCCATCTACTTCGTATCCATAAGAGCTGCAGGTCTTCAACTCCATTGAAACAAATTCCTTCGAAATCACAGAGGCAAGTCACTTCGAATCCATCCGGTGTCGCTGGTTCGAATCCATCCTTAAAAGGTAACTTCGTATCGATCGCCTATTGTTTTCCAACAATCGATACGAACGAAGCACACTGGGACCATCCTATGCCTGGCATTCGAATCCATACGGTTTGAACGCCTTTGAATCTATCAACAAGTATGTACCATTATCGATTCGAACGCACCTTGCCTCGAATCCATTCCCACCTTCGAATCCAAACATCTCGAATCCACCACAGCTAAAACCAAGGGTTCGACCCAGTAAAACTCGGAGAAAAAAGAGGAATTGACCCGAAGCACGCGCACCACGTCAGCGCCTTAACGTACAGAAGCCTGGATTCGACCGTATCGATTCTAACCAGTTCGATTCGAACGAATCCATGGGACGAAGGACACGAAAATCTTCAACTTGAATCGATCATAACTCGAGTTCTACAAGTCCAAATGCCATGAAATTTTCACAGAAGCTTAAACACATGATGAAGAATGTTCACATTAAATTTCAGCTTGATTGAATGATTTCTTGATCGATTCGAACCAAGGGTCGAATCGATCCCAAAGTGGGCCCGGATCTCCAGATTTCGGCCATGTGGGCCCCATGACGTACCAGAATTGGTCTCCCCTCATTTTAGGCGAAATATCAGCCTCCTACACCTATAAATAGAGCCCCTGGTCATTCAGAAAAGGGGTCGGATAATTCTAAGACTGAAGAGCGCCCAGATTCTGCCAGATCTACTCTAGAACACCGCCGCTGCTTTAGATTGAGACTTAACTTAGAAATTCAGTTGTATTGCATTATAAACTGCTGTAACCTTCAAATATCGAGCAATAAGATCATCAAACTTCATAGTGGACGTAGGCAAAATGCCGAACCACTCTAAATCGCTTGTCTTTGCAATTTACTTTCTGTTATTTGGAGTTTTTGTTAGATAATCCACAGTTTTAATTTTCATTCTTCACTTTTATCTCTTCAAAAACTTCCGAAGAGTGTTGTGCCCATTTTTGGTACAAACATTGCAATAATCATGTGAATGTTGAAATGATATACTAATTTAGAGGCTAAGCAGAGGAAAACAATACAGTCAGATCAAAGTGCTAACTCAAACTATAATGCTAAACAGAGGCTAAGATCATGTGTGCAGTCAGTATGCTTAAGGCAAAGTAAACAAAAAGGATCAGACAAAATGCAAGACTTCCAGGTGAACTTATGATGAATACATCTGATGTTTTCTATGAAAGAGAACAATGATAGTAGTCACTATTCTATTGAATGATGGAATTGCTCATTACAATCAAGACCATATGCATCTACCATATACCACAGGTTATGATCATGGCCCCATACTATCAGATTTGAATTAAGTATCTAGATAATAGGAATTAGTTAAGTATAATTGCAGTGAAGTCTACAAGTACCATGCATGCGTATGAGCTTATTACACCAAGCAATACAAGTTTTCACTGGGAAAATCAAATGCTCTAACCAGATTACAGGCTATGCCTTCCAGCCTTAGCATAGGCTTATATCAATTATAAGTCATGGTTAAGCCTTACTGGTTAGCCAATTTAGGTTCAACTCAACCTTTACAAAATTCATTGATAATGCTATATTCCTTTCTCCCTATGATTGTTTCAACTCTACCATTTTAAAAGTTCATCTGACTTTACTAAAGGAGACATGAACACATATCAAATTACATGACATGATCTTCTTTATCTTACTTCACCAGAGACTGTGAAGATCAAATTCTTAAAACCCAAATCCACATATGCATATATATAATACTTAAAAATTCCTACAAGTTCTCTTCTCAGAAAAACAAACACATAACAATCCAGAAAATACTTAAACCATAATGATATTTTTGGCTCGGTTTAATTATTACAACAAATCTGCCAAACTCCTTAAACATTATAAATGCAAGTAATTCTTCAATTGTCCATGCATACAAGTTTCCTATGCTTCCTTTCCTGCAGCAATATCTAGAGCTGCCTCCATAAAAATGAGACACCCCAGATGTTACAAAGCAACAAATAGGGTCAGAATATAATTCTGGTATGAGTGAAATCAAATTGTAATATCTTGTCATTTTTAAATTGTAGTGTAGAGTATCAATATGCTTGAAGCAATTTGGAATCATGATGCAACTGGATATATATATGTATGTATCTAAGCTCCTACCACAATCATGCACACAAGCAACCATTCAATCATTCCATATAGTATACATGTACACACACTCTTATGGAATTAACTCATTTTAATTTCCATAGTTCAACTTCAAAACTTGATTTATCAATTTAATTTGGTCATGTCTCTTTTGCCATTGAACACCATGTGTGCATTGCAAGGGACTCAATTCTGTTAACCCCTGCATAAAGGCCTATAGGACTTAAACAAGTCATGCACATACCCATCATACTCCTTATGATGAATAGATCAAGGCTTTTCTCCTAGATTAGTTTTATAATCTAGTGACCAGTCTCATTTCTTATTTCAGAAAGATTTATTGTAACGACCCGACTTTTTTCTCCACAGAAAGTCGTATCATCATGAAGAAAGAAAGGGATAGAAGAAGAAAGGATAGAAAAGAAGAAGAAACAACACAAAAGAATCTCACAGTGGAAACGAATGAAATATAATATATCACATAAGATATTACATAGTATCATATACATCAGAGTACACAATTTATACATCACAGAATAGACAGTTATAAACTTCTGTCTATTATACAACACAAGTACATCAGTACAATACAGACTAATACAATCACGGCGGAAACTCTATATATCTACTCGCTGAAGCCTCCTGCTTCACAGCTCCTCCAGAATTCGTCAAGATTATCCTGAATCCCTTGACTACTCAATACAATATTGAGTACCCAAGAGTTTAATAAAACAGAAAATAAACACTTGGGTCAGACATGGGTCTGGTGTGAGTAAACGGTTAGATTGCTTAACTTTGAAAACCTTTGAAAACAAAAGTATCACGTAAGACTCCCCACAAATAAACATGGGTAAGTTTTTACCTTACGCTAACTAAAACATTTGATAGGAAATCCGATTGTATTATAATAGGGTCTAGGGTTTTCAAATAAATACTCATATAGCTGAAATTGTTACATTATTAAATTCCAGCATACTAGCCACAAAGTGGGTTATACAATCAAAACCGTAAGGGCACGTAGGAAGAATGGGTTTCCATCAATGGCAGGGCTACTGGGGTACCGCCCGTCACAGTACGTGGCCTAGATCACCGTACCGAGGAGTACGCCCGCTCCCCTGCAACACAAAGCCGGAACTATTCCTTACTGGATAATTCCGAACAAGACAATCCCGTAGTTGGCGCGACCAACCACACACTAAGCCGAATAAAAGAAAAGGGACCTCTAGACAGGGATTTATCTTGCTCTCAGTGGGTGCTACCCACGAAACCTTGCTGCACCTCCCCTGTTTTAGCCATTCCCGGTTGATGAGGCTTGAGGTTACGATTACCTTTAATCAGAACATATCACTTAGAATGCTCATCGTCCGCCTCACGATGTGCTGAAAGCATTCAATCCATACAAGTTCGTTCCGGGTTCGAACGAAACCGAAGGCATTATCTCGTTACACTCGTTTTGGAATCACCCTCAGAGTTAACGACAATAACCCTTGCACTCTGAATCTTCATCTTCACTTGAGATTCACGACCTATCGTTAATTTGGATCGATGTGGTATTCGGGTCTCCAGACCTGGAATCCCGGTATACGGAAACCCGATCCCGGTCTCATCGAAATCCAAAACGTATCTTTTAAGGGCCAAGTTGTTTTAAGGTTAAAACAATTCAATTCTTATCTATATACACAAAGATAGATAATTCAATAGATAATCTACATTATCATCCCAAACAGATAATTCACATTATCATTATAATTCAACCAAACATCCATATCATATATCAATCATATCTCATTAGAGATATCAAACAATGAAATACATTCAATCTCATTTCTGAGATTACATCCATTCAAGACAATCAATGTCATCCATTCTTATATAAGCAATGATTTACTTAATCACAACATAATTAATTTAAAATGAATTAAATTAACTATCTCTATCTTTAATTAATTTAAAGTGAATTAAATTAATTACTTCATCTCTTAATTAATTTAAAATAAATTAAATTAATTACTTCATTTTAAATCTTACTTATATAATCATTAATTAATTACAAATAAATTAATTAATCATTCTCTAATTATCCACTTTAATTAATCACCTTGATTAATTATATTTTAATTACATTTAAGTAATTATCTTTAATTAATTTCACAAATTAATTATCCTTAATTAAATACAGTAATTAACCTTTAATTACTTCATTAATTAATTAATTAATTATAATCAATTACTTTAATTCTTAATTAATTACAATTAATCACTTATCATTTGATTAATTAATCTTAATTAATCAATTCTTAATTACATCATTAATTATAAACTAATGATCCCTAATTACACCTTTAATTATTTATTAGTTACATTAAGTAATTAACCTTTAATTAAACCATAATTTTATTAATCACCTTTGATTAATCTAACCCAGTAATTAACTTTCCTTAATTACTTCCATTAATTAATTATCTTTTAATTAATTACCTTAACAAATAATTAATTACTTTATAGTTAATCTTAATCCTTTAATTAACTTAATTAAATAATTTATTGAATTAATAACACTAGGTAATTAACCTTAATCACCTCTTATTTAATTACTTTCATAAAATAATTATCCTCTAATTATTTTATTAAATAACTTCCCTTTTACTTAATTACATTCAGTAATTATTCCTTAATTACTTCATCAAGTAATTATACTTAACTTAATTTATAAGTGATTATCCTAAGTAATCACAAATTAATTAATTTAACTTAATCATTTAAATTTAATTAAATGATTCTTAACTTATTATATTAAAGGTTCTTAATTAAGAAACTACTATCTTAATTAAATCAATTATTTACCAATAACACTTGATAATTAAAATAATTTAATTATCTAAATTTCCTTTTCAAATTAACTATCTTTAATTAAATCAACATTCTAAATACTTAAGAAAATTCCTATTTTAATTGATTACTAAACACATTTTAACTTGAACCTTTAAATCTTTAAAACTTTTCCCAAGTTATTAAATATAATTAAATACAAATTTATTTCAAAATCTACTTATTTTATTTTAAAACTCAATATTATAAAATATATATACTTGTTTAAACTTTTGTTTTAAACTCAGAAAATATTACAAAAACAAAATTTCTTTTGTTTAAAACTTAAAAAAAAACATTTCCTGTTCAATTCTTTTTACCAGCTAAACCCCAAACCCGAGTAAAACCCCAAAAAACTCGAAGCAACTCTCGAGACAACAACACACCTCACCCTACTTCGAGTCGCTTGGTAAAAATCACGAGATCTCCCCGAGTAGTTCCTTTCTTCCCCGAAACTAAATGTCGCCTGCTTCCAAACGTGCACACGAACGAGCTCTTGCACAAACGTGCACGTTAACGTGCACGACTACGTTGATCGGCGATGAATCCTGCTCCAACCTCCGACACGTCGCAAACGACCTCCGCAACACAACGCTATACCCAGAAAACTCGTTCGATCGAGTATTCGAAAAATGATCATCGAACCCAAACAGTTAAAGCAATCACCATCAGACAATCAACTCGCCACGGCAACCCAAGCTTCGAGACCACCCACGATTCCCACCATAGCTGCGCCACAACCTCCAGATCCTACGTTCTAAGTGCGATCAACTCCGGTTGTCCCTCGTTGCCGCAAAATCCATATGAACGTCATCGTCAAAACCAGGGTATTAAACCCTATCTCCTCAAATTCTAACAACCACGATAAAAGATAAATTACCATACAATTTTTCCCAAGTGCCTCTACATCTCAACTACCTCCATCCCAAAAATTAAGTCTTCTCTTGCCTCCGATCGACGACAATCGATCAACTTGCCCAAAACGAACAACTCGAGAAAACTTCCTAAATTTCAAACTAAAAATCTAGTTATATCTATTAAAATTCATGATTTTCTAATTGGAATCTAATCATGCAATCAAAACTTTAAATTGAATTAATCAATTTTTGACCAAATTTATATTTTACTGCTGTTTATAAAATTTCAAGTCAAATATTTTATAAAAGTTTCACAACTTATTTTCAATAATGATATCATATGATTTTAAACATCTTTTATTCACAAATCAAGGGCTAACAGTGATTAAATGATGAACTAATGGTTTGATTAAGAGATCATGTCTACTAACACTAAACAGAGGCTAAATTATATCTATACAAGAAATCAAACTCTCATATACAAGCATGCATACATTTAATTCCAGCAATTCAGATAACAGGATATTTTCATTCAAAATCATCTAACTGAAATCCAATTTAAACTGTTTTTAAAATATGTTTACTCACCAGAAATTATAAAACAGAGAATAGAAGACAGATTTTCTTCCCAGGCTGATGTTCCAGATTTTGAATTTTCTTGCTTTGTTGAATTTAAAACTTTGCTGTTTATCTTCATTATCATTTGCATGATTCCACAGGTTGCATTTGAAGATTTGAAACTGCTTATTGAATTGCCTCCATCTTCTTTTCTCTGATTTGCAATTCCAGATTTTTACTTCTTTCTTTTGATTGAATTTCCAGATTTTACAGATTTACATTTCTCTTTGCAATTTTGAATTACAGATCTTTTATTTAATTTTAGGTTCGAATATATTTTAGTGGAGAAAATTTGAAGAAAGATGAATTCAGCTGAAAAGTGAAAACCAATTTCTTCTTTTTATTTTAATTTACTTATTTTAATTATCAAAAGGAGATGTGGACATTTGTCCTCTTAAGAGTTAATTAACTTACACCTAAACACTCCAAGCTTCCAAATGTTTACAAGTGTTTTAAATGCTTTATTATTGATTTACAAGTGTTAATTTCTTTTTATTTTGATTTATTTAAATCCTACATGTTTATTTATAAAATATCTATATGTATAAAAATGTATTTATCCTTTTATAATTTAAGCTTTAGATTTTAATAAATATACAAATGTGAAAACAATTATTTATAATAGCTTATGCTTTGATAAAATTAAATATAACATATTTTGATATGCTTGAGAAACTTATTTTAACTATATATATATTTTTTACAAACCCATTTTGACTTATATTTGAATTTTTTTTTTTAAAGAGAAAAGAATATTAAAACAAATGAATTTCTTAAATTAAATCTTAAATAAAACTTAAGCTTAAAATTTATCTTTAAAATAAATAAGAAATTATTCTTGTTATTTAAATCTCAAATATCATTTTCAAAAGTATTAAGTCAAATTACAAATTTCCAAATTACAAATTATATAAATATTAAAGTTTGAAAATACTTTATTAATTTCAAATTCAATATTCTTTCCATTTTAATATATACAAATATATATATATTCTAAATGGAAAATATTTTTAACATTAGCTTTTATAATTACTATATTGAATTTTATAACATAATTCCAAATAACAATATATATATACATATATATTATAAATTTGAAAACTTATCCTTTTATTAAATTAAAGACTACATATTTATAATATATATACCAATATATATACATTATAAATATAAACACTTATATAAGTTTTTAGAAAGATAAATCTTCCCAATTTAAAATTGTTAGAAAAGATATTCCCAAATTAAAATGTTATTAGTTTTTCAAAAGAAATAAACTTTCCAATTAAAATGTTATTAACCTTTAAAAGAATTAAACTTGTCAATTTATAAAATAAATCAACAAATCAATTTAATTATTAATAAAGATTATTAAATTGATATTGCCAAATTTCCGGGATATCACATTTATTAACTCCTGGGTTGCTTTTACTTTCTTTCTTTTTCTATGAATCAGAGAGAGAGAGAGTTAATCTTACTCAGGGATTTCAACTGACCCTACATTCATTCATGAAAATCATGTTTTCATTTCATTTTTCTTTCCAGTTGTCTCATTCAAAATTTGTTTTATCACTTGTATACTTCTGTATTCCAGAATGTCATGATCTCTTAACAAATCCAGTAGTGTTCCATTGAAATTTCTTATGCTTAATTCTATTGTGAACATAGGGTAAGGTTTTTAGAGAAAAACCCCTAAAACATTTTTAGCCTTAGATCTGAACAAATCAGCACATAAATAATTTATTGCATTGTTCATTTCTAATTTAAAACAAACTAGACATAAGCATGAACCTCCTTTGTTCACACTGCCTGGTTTATCTTTCAAATTTTTACCCTACTTCATAATAAAATTGTATTTATCTTACAATCATAAATACAAACTGATGGTTTATGGTACTGGATCCATCTCAGAGATCATGGCATTACTATTATCAAACAATCAAATGAAACATATCAAAGCATCAACCAAAGATCTATCAATACACCAACCATGCTCAGCATTCATTAATTCAGAGAAAGAAAAACAAGTTGATCAAGCACAAAAGAAAATAAAATGGCTGCCCTTAACTTGGGTCTTAATGCCTTAGCCTCATGAGATTGATTAATCACTCACCTTTCCCTTCTTTTTCCCCGAGATTGCCTAAGCTTGCAAACAGTGTATGTTCTTCTTCTTCTTTTTAATATGTTTCTGTTTTTCCCTCAGAGAAAAACCTCTGCTTCTTTTCTTGATTTAAATCATTTTCACTAGGGTTTTACTGAAGGGAAAAACCCCTTTTATCCTCACATCACTCAAAGAATTATGTGTGTGCTGTTATGGCTAAATGTGCCATTTTCACCTGGTTTCTATTTCTGGTAAAAGCAGTTATCCACTGCTTTTCCCTGTGTACATGCAATTTGCATGTTTCAGTTGTATATTATTTTCATGTGGCTTATCTTTCAAAATTTTACTTATGTATAACTAATATAAAACTGGTTTTTAAAGCATTTTAATTTATCAAAGAATATACCATTTTCTCCTTACCTAATTGTTGAAAACAATTTTCTCTTTACAGAATTATTTTTATTTTCTTTATGTTAAACTGTAATATATATGTATATCCTCTTTATCAATTAACCTCTGGTTAATATCTCAAACCATCTGTTTTCTCTTGATATGTAAATGTATTCATATTCTTAATTACTCTGGTGTTCTTTCCTTATTTATCTTATGTTTATTCTTTCTGGGTATATATATATATAAATACAACATATGGTAACATATGTCCATATATACACTCAGTTATATATCCTCTTCCCTCTGAAATACTATTTCTTATTACTGTTTATATTCAAGATACATATATGTATATGTATACATGTGAATATAAGACTTACTCAATTTAACTATTATTACTTTTAACTCATTCTCAATATTTATCTTCAGACTACATATATATATATATATATATATATTTGGTTTTGAAAGTTTTCTCTTTTTTTTTAATTATTCTAATCTCAATAATTTGGGTCTTCACACATCGCATCTAGCAGTCTTCCAGATCCAGGTGTCACGAATCAAGTAAATCGTCCTCCTCTAGCAACAGTAACAAATGAAGGACAGGCTAACCCAACCACTCCTGCCACAGAACAGCCTACAGCAATTACTAGGGCAGATTTGGACAGAGTTGTGGTTGAAGTAACTAACCGCTTCACGTCCCAGCAGGAAGCCTTGGTGGACCATCTCATGTCACGCTTAAGGGACGCTGAAGAATCCAACCGCAACACTGAAACATGGGGCGAGTCCCAGTCTGGAGGATCTCAGAGACAACAAAGATCTTCCTTCTTCGAAGGAGCTAACAGCAGAAGTAGCCATGGTAGGAGCCGAGACCGAGCACAGCCCGAAGTTAGGCCTGAGGAAACGTTTGGTACCGAACCCAACGGGGGAGGTATCGGACGAAGGTCAACTGTAGCTGAGCCTGTCATACTGCCTAACCACGAAAACACCGGTGAACGGGGCCGAGCTAGAGTCCAGCCCGAAGTTGGACCCGAGGAAGTGCTTAGATCAGAACCCAGCAGGGGAAGATCAAGGCAAGGGCCAACTGTAGCTGACCCTAGCATGCTCCCAGAAGATCAAAGGCAGCCGCTGGAAAACGTGAGGAATGATAGACGATACCATCCCTACAGGTCATCTGGACGGAATCAATCCCACAGAACAGAACCGAACTCGTTTCTATCTGCTCCAAATTCTGATGAAAGGATGGCATGCTTGTTCAGAGAGTGCGTCCAACGGGATCAAAGAGATCGACGGATAGGTGCTAGGGTAACCAGCCCTTTCGCCCACAATATCGAAATTGCCATCACCCCCCGAGAATGGAAGATGCCAAGAATGGAACCTTACAAAGGAACCTCCGACCCCATCGTACACTTACAAAGATACACACAGCATATGCTCATGAGTGGAGCAACAGAGGGAGTACTGTGCAAATGCTTTCCACTATTCTTAGCAGATCTCGCTACCTCCTGGTTCTGTCATTTACCCCAGGGATCCATCAGCTCGTGGGAAATGTTGAAAGAAAAGTTTATCAGTCAGTTCCGCATTCATGTGGAACAGCCTAAGGACGCTTATTCCTTATCCAGCATCAAACAGAAACTCAGAGAAAAACTGCAACAATACCTAACCCGATTCAATGCCGCAGCGGCCGCAGTCCAAGATGCCGACGAGAAGCTTATCCTAATGGCCCTCTGTAGTGGTGTGCATCCGGACACTAAATTCGCTAGACGGTTGACAAAAGAAAAACCATCCACTTTACCCAATTTCTTCCATGAAGCCGGGAAATATATGAGGCTCAAGGATGCTGCCGTCGAGGGGCAGTTAGGACAGCAAAATAAGGCAACTCACAGCAACGCCCCTGCTGTGGCAAGGGACGTTCGAAGAAATGATTCCCGAGACAATGCTGGGGGCAAGAAGGGAGAAAAGCGCCTATATCGGCCAGGACTGAGATTCGACACTTACACTCCTTTGAACGAGACCGTCGAAAATATCTTCCTTGCCACCCAAGACGAAGTTGAATACAAACGCCCCCCGCACAAGAAGGAATCAGATAACGCAATTAAGTCTGGAAAACTCTGCCGTTTCCACGAATCCCATGTGCATGATACCAATGAATGCCATCATCTTCGGGACTTGATTGAAGAACAAATCAGAAGAAGGAGACTGGAACACTATGTAAATGGTGCATTGAACTAAGTCGATATGATATTACCTACCATCCTCGCACGGCCATCAAGGGGCAGGCCATGGCCGATTTCATCACCGAATTCACTACCAACAACTGAGATTACTCAAATGACCAGCCCGTGGCTCTTTGCTGTATGGGGAATTGACTTAATCGGCGAACCACCAATGGGCCGAGGCAGCTCATTACGGCGTTAGGCTCGCCGGCAACTGTGAACCGACTATAAGCCCCAACATAAGGTGTGGCCAGCCAGGGGCAGTTCACAGTTGACGATCGGCACCCACGCTAGCCGGCCACAGTAAATCGAATAATACCCACGATTACGGGCCATAATGGCCCGGGTAGTTACTGTGCGCGATCTCGGCTCCGATGTGTCTTAAGTGCGGCTGTGGTAAAAAAGAATTAACTCCCCGCGGAGGCGTAAGATGGGTGACAAATGTCTCCAAGACCCACAGCTAGGGAAAGTGACTACAAAGCCCGTTTGCCACGAACTTAAGCACATCGAAGGCCTTCCGTGATTGGAAGTTTTACTTTTTCACATATTTCAATTTTACTTAAGCAACTTTTCCCCTATCCTCTGTAACAATCCTTGAAGTACAGGACACAGGACAAGAAACATTTACTAATGGAAGCAGATGCTCACGACAAGATACCAAACCGCATCCTTTACTCAGTCACGCATGATATTCAAAGCTGCCATCTACAAGCAAAATAAAAAGGGCAGTATTTCCTCCTTTCATATGTAAATACATGACTATAATTCATTCACGCCTCACGTTAACATTGCAAATCATAAAATTATGTTTTAAACAAGAACCTGACATCAAACGCAATTTGATTACAAGAATATGCATAGCTATATCTCTCATACAGACATGTCAAAATAACAACAAACATTCAGAAGACGACAAAATCAGCTTAAGTTAAAGAATTACACATCAAGAATAGAGCTATTTATTACAAGTAGCAAGAATTACAACCTAAAAGTTACTCTATTGTTTTAAGACTAACATATACAGCCATGTCAAGTCCACAAAAAGAATTTTCCAGGTCTAATCAGGGAGCCGGCTGCGTCGGAGTCTTGTCCTTGCCCTGTTGCCCACCTGTCCGGTCAGAAAAAGAATTCATTAGTGATAAGCAACCAAGTTAATGGAAATAATAGAAAGGAAGACTTACCAGCACCTGCTTCTTGACCATCCTGGTCGTCATCCTCTACCTGCACACCTGCCTCCTCAGCAGCAAGCAACCGCATACCCTCCTTTACCGCCACTTTCTCCTCCTTGGTAAACTGGGCAGTGACCACATTTATGCTGAAGACCGTTCCACCCTCTTTATCCGCATCAGCCTTAGCCTCCTCCAGAGCCCGGAGATAAATCCTAGCCATGACCCTGAGATAATCATCCATCCAGGATAGGTTGCCCTGCTTCCAGGTACGAAAGTACATGTCCTGGAGCATCTCGTCCATCATCCCCTCATTCTCCTCATATTCCCTCATCCGGGCCTCGGAAGCTGGCAGACTTTCGACGGCAGCTTCTCTCTCCAATCGGTATCTCAAGCAGTCAGCCTGAAGGGATTCCCGCACCGCCTCCATCTCCTCCTTCAGCTTAGCCTGAGCAAGCTCTACGACCTCAAGCTTCCCAGATAACTCCTCTATATGCTCAAGATCCGCCTTCCGAACCTCATCCACCGTAGCAATAGCCATATCGATCCATTCCTTGCAGGTAGCCTCCATTTTCTGCAATTCGGCTCGGCTGGCCTCTTCCATAGTTTTCTTTAGACGTCCGGAGGCGGCCTCATGCTGAGAGATCTGGATAGCCTGATCAGCAAGTTGCTTGGCCTGGTCGGAAACCACTAACCACAGTCTTATGTTGGCGCTCCCAATTTCCTCCCCAGCCTTGACCAATCGGACGTGATGCCCCATCAACTTCCTGGTCTCCTCAGCAACCCGGTCGATATTTGCCTTAGCTTCGTTCCCCATAGCAACAACCCGAGTAGTAAGCAAATCAAGGTCCAGGGACTTGGCCTCATCAAGCACCCTTACCATAGGATTGCGAGGAAGAAGGTGCTCACCAGTAACCTCATCAAAAGAGATATCATGAGACGCCGGGTCTAGATCCGGATGACCCGCAAACGGATTGCGTGCTAAGCCCGGATGATCTATTGGGATGACGGTTGGGTTCTCAGACGGATGAGGAGAGGGCATAAGCTCGGTATCCTCCTCTGTAATGTCGTGAATAGGCTGGAGTGGGGCCGGGGGTTCAAGAAGAGGTTCAGACGAAGATCGACTCCTCTTCCTCTTCTGTATATCTTCTTCAATAACTCCGAGAAGAGGACGATAGCCGACTACGCCTCCCGGGAGGTTAGTAGAGGGTTTCGGCTTGGCTGAAGCTTTCGAGAGCTTGTATTGTTCAAGCCTGTGCCGAAGATCCGAGGTCTTGGCCGTTTTACCCGCTCCTGATATTAAAACCAAAGTGTCACCGGTATGTTTTAAGCCATCATTCAAAGATTAAAAGAGTAAAGAGAAATTCACCTTGAACCATCGAAGTTGCTTCAGTAGAGGCGCTCCCGGAAGATAAATCAACGTCGGTCCCCACTTTATCGGCTCCCTTGGACTTCTCCGTCCCCTCCGAGCCTTCGAAGGCTTGACGGAAAGCGTCATCCGTCCACTCTTGCATTTCGCCTACTTGCCCAGAAGACAAAGCCCTGGGGCCATCACCACCCTGTCCATCGCCACCATCATCACCATGACGATCACCGTCACTTCCGCCCTCAGCCTCACCTCCTTCGTCCTCACCTTTCTCCTCCTCCTGAACATCCAGGTGTGTGCTGGGAGAGGGACCGTCAGACCTTTTGAGCTTCTTCCCCCCAGCAACCGGATGTTTCGAAAAGGGCCTCCTTTTACTGCTCTTCGACGCGGCCCCTTCTTTAGCTTGGGCAGCCTTCTCTCCAGCCGTGTCCCTCTGCTTGACCACGGATTGCTGTGGAAGGATCAAGTTGTACTCCAAGAGTGTGGCGTCCCTGATCAGATAAGCAGCCGACCTATCTCTCCCACTAATAGCTTCTATCTCTGCTGCCGTCTGAACCAGGCGATCATTCTCCACAACCGCAAAACCACCTGTCACTAGCAAGAAATAAAAGCACGTAAGATAAAGCACTGTAGTTATAATGGAAATTATAAATAAAGCTTCACACTTACAGCCGGAGGTGAAGCGAAGAATGGAAACAGAGTCATCCCTGATGAAGAACCATTCTTTCTTAAACATACTGAACTTCGAGTATAAGTCCAGGACGGGCTTAAAGGATATGGAAGATTCCAAGCTGATGTAGGGAGACCCCTTCTTATAGCCTCTCAAGTTGTACAAATACCGGATCTCCCGGTTGGAAGGAGGACGCCCATATCTCCTCTGAAAGATGACGAAGAGACTCACCAGAATGGCATAAGAGTTGGGCTGAAGCTGGAATGGAGCCACCTTTAGATATGTAAGAAAGCTGACTACCCAAGCATTGAGAGGCGGGATGGCACCACACATACAATGGTATCTGCTGTAGGCAAAATATCCTTCAGGAGGATCATACGGCATCACTCCCGCAGCCGGCAATAGCATGCACGCTCGATCGATCCCGAAAGAGCGAGATATAACATCAAGTTGCTCGCCCTTGAGTGAGCTAGGGAAGCAATCAGGAGGCAAGTTGAGAAGCTCCTGAGGACCGTACCCGTCCACTAATGATCTCGGAGTGGGCCCACGTCGTTCTGGATTCGGCTGAGCTGGGGGCATGGCGGAGGACCCTCCTTCGCCCTTGGATTTCTTTTTATCTGACCGAGTTTCTGCTTTTCGAGACATTTATCTGCAAACACAAAGAAGAACGTCGTTAGAATAGAGGAAGTAAAGGAGCAAGTGTGTGCAGTCTGAAATTTCGCTCGCGATATAAAAAGTGAAAAAATCAAGTGTATCAAGTCCATTCGGCATTCTCATTCACAAAGGCCCATTCGGCATTCTCACTCTCAAAGGTCCATTCGGCATTCTCACCCTCAAAGGTCCATTCGGCATTCTCACTCTCAAAGGTCCATTCGGTATTCTCATTCACAAATGGCTCATTCAGCATTCTCACTCTCAAAGGTCCATTCGGTATTCTCATTCACAAATGGCTCATTCGGCATTCTCACTCTCAAAGGTCCATTCGGTATTCTCATTCACAAATGGCTCATTCAGCATTCACAGCTAAAGTTCATTCGGTGCAACATACGAGTTTCATTCGGTGAAGGGAAGTCAAGTACCTGATTCGGTGTTTCTGAAGCAATTCTGCAGAGAGCTTGATTCGGCAGGGATGTTTGGTTCGGCTATCTTGGATTGGAAAGGAATAACGAAAGTATACAGGCCCTACTTATAGGCAAATATAGGATACCGGACCAGTTGGATCGGCACTCAGCGATCGAATGAAAGGAAACAAAGTAGGCCATACGCCAGCATATACCCCACTTTGGGGGGCAAATGTTGGGTTAATTCTTACCACCGATCCAAGGCTAGACAAACCCAATCACCTCTGCCGAATCAACTCATCTCCTACCTTTGCCGAACCAACCAGCTTCTCAAGCTCCTACCGAACCACCTAGAACAACCTGCCGAACCATCCCCTATCACCGAACCACCGGACCAACCTACTCACCTCCTTCCACCAAACCACCGGACCAACCTACTCACATCCTTCCACCGAACCACCGGACCAACTTACTCAACATACTTCCCATCGAACCAAGCACACCAGTCCACCATGCTTCTACCACCGAACCAAAGTAAGCCAGACCCGCTCCACCAGACCAGATTACATCAGCCCAGGCCCGCCAGCTGCTGTATACCTCCAAGACCCCTACCCCTAGCCTCACTCTATAAATAGAGGGGTAGGAGTACAACAATGGGGGACAAGTTTGAGAGCTCAAGCACGGAGAGAACTTTCAAACAACTTTCTTTTACTTGTATCAAAGCTTTGTACTTGTAATCAAAACAAGAGAAGAGAAATAACATATAAAGTGGACGTAGGCACATTCTGGCTGAACCACTATAAATCTGCGTGTCTTTTTACAGTTTAGCCCCTGCTTTTCATATATTTGCATAAATCACCCAAATCACTAAGAACAACATAAGATCTACTAAATCATACAACTTTGAGGTGTTTATCCATTTTTTGTGCAAACAATTAGAGTTCAAACTTATATTTGAAATCGATATAAATTGAAATGATTTTTATGAGAATTTGAATTGAAAGATTAAAAATTGAGTTTTGTTGATTTGAAATCTAGATATGGTCCAGATTTGTTGAAATGAAAGAAACAGTTTGATTTGATACTATTTTCAAAATAAATTATTTAATATAAACTGTTTAAAAATCTATTATTTTAACATTTAGATTATTTAGAATTTCAAACTACTTACTATATAAACCATTTCCAATTATCAAACCATTTTATATAAAAACTATTTTAATTATTTTAAAATCATTAAACTATTAAACTATTAAAAACTAATTTAACTATTAAAGCTATTTTAAATCTATTTTAATTCTATTTTAAACTATTAAAATTATTTTAAACTATTAAACTTATTTTAAACTATTAAATTCTATTTTAAAACTATTAAAACTATTTTAAAAAATTAAAACTATTTTAAACTATTAAACTATTTCTAAACTATTTTAAACTATTTAAATTGTTCATGACTATCCAAACTATTTTAAAAAATTCAAATGGTGCAAGGCTGAATTATTTAAATTGTTGATTGAAATGTGAATATTTGATATGATGGTTTAACCTATTTCATGGTTATGATTTTGAAATCGGATATGAAATACAGTGAATATGATTTTGAAACGATTATGATTTGGAAGTGAATATGATTTGAAGTAAAGAATGATTTTGAAAGTGATATGATTTTTGAAGTGAATATGATACTTTGATATGAAGTATGAACTATTTGAAATGTGAAAAACCAACCGGTGTGAAATAAGCGTTTGGTTGTTAAAGAGACCGGGATCGGATATTTTCATACTCTATGCCAATACCGAAAACCACTTTAACAACTGTGTACGTGGTGGAGATTCCAGAATGAAGTAGGATGGTTTGGTGAACGATTCTGTATGAGGTATTTACATAACCCTGACTTCCGTGAGTCAGCTTGATGTGGCTAAAACAGGAGCCATGCCGGGCCAAGTGAGGTCGCACCTCCGATCAGACACATTTCTTCGATACCATATTATGACTTTGCGATTGATTTGGTGGCCACCCCTCGATTTGATTATGGGAGTATGTTCCGAGGTGGGCGGTAGTAGCTGCTATGCGTTACCACCAGTTCGGATCCGCAAAATGGTAGTATCCTACCCTAGGAATTGCCTCGCGTGCCTTGTCACATGCCTTATCACTTCTTCTACGAGTTTGGTTTGTGTCGTACCTATGTAGTGCTCCCTAATAGCCCATCAGTTTACGGTGGAGTTTACAGTATCTGTATAGACTACGACATTATATATAATGTGTTAAGGGGGATATGGGTAACGCCTTAACGCTATTTTAATACTTTACTTTACTGTAGACACTATTATAATAGCGTATTGTACTATGTATGTAGATAGTTTAACGGATCCTTAGGAGATGGGCATCCCAAACATATCTTAAGTTATTGCACTCACGTTGACACTGGATATTAGATGTCGAACCCCATAAATATCTCTGACGCCGTTACACACATATTTCTTTACTGTTAATCTAACTTATATAAGATCTTTTAGTTCTCACTCAAGTGTTGTTTCTTTTCAATTTGCTCAGGTCAGTCTGAGCTTTTCAGTGTATCGAAGACTGGTTTGGAGGACGAAGACAGAGGTTCATATATTATTATTATTATTATTTATTATATTTATCCCACTGCATCATGTTGCTCCGCTGCATTTTTATTTTTTTCTATTGTATGTAACTCTGATCTGTATTGTAAAGTGCAATCAAATGTTATTTGTAAAACAGCTTCATGAACTGTTTATTTGATTATTATATTTTGTCATTTCGCTGTGAGATTCGATGTTTTGTTTTTCTTTTTTTCTCTGTCTTTTTCTTATTTACCCCATAACAATCCTCCTTTTTTAATGGTTTGAGTCTGACATGTGTGGTTTATTGTCGATTTAAACCGTCCAAAAAGGCGGGTCGTTACAAATTTCATCTATCTCCTTACAACTTTTCCGTTACTCCTAGGAAATGTTTCTTATCTACTCCGCATTTAAGAGGTTGGTTTGGTATTTATCACCTTGTTTTAAAAACTAAGGTTTCTAAAAATTTTAAAACATCAAATCCCAAAATCTTTGTCTTTAAAAGTGTTATCTTTTTAGTTAACTTATATCTCTCTTTCTATTAAAGACTTTTACAGCTTTCTATAAAAATTTGAATTTTCAAATTTTACTTTTATTAAGTTTTTCATTTCAAAAACTTATTTACTTTTTCACCAAACCATTTTCTTTTAAAATATATTTAAAATATCCTTTAGGAACAGTTTGGTATAGGTCCCTAATAAGTTTCAAAATACATAAAAACCCCAGTAAAAAAAGTTTGTAAATTAGATCCCTAGAATTAAGTTATCGAAAAATGGCATACACTTATGAATTATTCAATGAATAATTGCAAACATTTATGCAATTATATCAAAAAATTGCAGACATTTCCATAATTGTTCACTGAAAAATTGCGGAAAATTCTGCAATTCAGCAAAAAATTGCGAAAATTTTCGCAATTTTTTCAAAAATTTGCAGAAATATCCGCAATTATTCACCAAAAAAATTACGGAAATTTCCGCAATTATTTACCGAAAAAATTGCATAAATTTATGCAACTTTTGGATATAATTGCAAAAATGTCCGCAATTATTCAGTGAATAATTGCATAACTATATGTAATTACTTAGTAACTTAATTCTAGGGACGTAATTAACATACTTTTTTTTACTGGAGTTTTTGTTTATTTTAAAACTTATTATGGACCTGAGCCTAATATTCACTATCCTTTATGTGTTTTCAAAACAGCTTCTTATTACACCTAATAGTCTCATATCTTAATGTATTGGAACTACCTTCTCTTATGAGACGTTATTAACGCTAAAACCTTCTATGAACCTTTTAAAAGAGAGTTTCATGTTTATGTGAAATTACAAGGAACTTAATTTATATTTTTTGAAATAGGCTATACAAAATATGGTGCTTTTCATACCTTGTATATCTCTTTTGTGTATTCCTTGTAACTTTCACAAAACACTTTTTTTATTGGTTTCATAGAAAATCATACCATTATTCTTTTCATTCCAATAGAATACAATATGTTTAAATTATATTCTTCCATGCTAATTATTTTCAAATATCTAACTTACACATTTTCCTTTCAGAAAAACTCATCTTCAAAACTATTTTTATATTTCCATAACTGCAAAAACACTTCCTTATACTTATTAATAATAAGTGTACTTTACAAACCATTTTGTTTCTATACTTAGAAATTACCTTTTAAAATACATCTTTATTTGGGTTAAAACGGATGTTGCGTAAAACACCGTTACTACACCCGAAAAAAATACTACTGTATGGATTTAATTAAATAAATACCAAAAATCTCATATACCTATGTAAAAATATTTCTCTTGAGAGTCACTTACTATAACTATAGTGTTATAGCCTATTGTTTCCTGGAGATTTGACCAGGCAACTGAGTACTCGGCGTACAGGACGACTCGGTGTCAACTAGTGATCGGCATCTCATAGTACTCGGCGTAGTACTCAGCATCTCATAGTACTCGGCGTAGTACTCAGCGTCTCATAGTACTCGGCGTAGTGCTCGGCATCCATGGTACTCGGCATCCATGGTACCCGTCATCAAGGAGTACTCGGCGTAGTACTCGGCATCCAGTGGTACTCGGCGTTAGAAGACGTTCGGCGTATATAACTACTCTACATGGCAGCATCGTTCGGCCAAAGGATCGTTCGGCTAAGAAGCATCGTTCGGCCAAAGGATCGTTCGGCTAAGAAGCATCGTTCAGCCAGAAGGCACGTTCGGCTTCGACTGACAACTGTTCTGCACTTCCCACCCATCAAACGTATCGTTCGGCATTGAGAAGGTGGTTCGGCATCAACGTGTTCGGTCTACTTGGTTCGGCATACAACGACCACTACACTTGGGCTAGAGTGTTCGGCCACCAAGCCCACTTGGGAAGTCCAGCCCATATTTGTCTATAAATAGAGGGGCATGGTCACAGTGAAAAAGGATCCTTTTTGGAGAACACTGGGGAGACTCTGCCATTTTTTATACTCTCCTCTTTTTAATTCAAACTTGTATTCAAGTCATCAATATATGGATTGTATCTGTATTCAACTACTTGTGAAAGAAATAAAGATCAAAACTCAAAGTGGACGTAGGCAATTACGCTGAACCACTATAAATCCGGTGTTCTTACTTTCTGCATTTAAATTAGCATATTCTTCCTTGTTTAATTTAACTTCATCACTTACATCTCTACACAATCTTTCTCAACGAGGTTAGTGACCAATTTTGGTGCTAAAACCTATGCTCCACTTATTTTCCAAGAAAACATTTATTACAACAATAAAGTTGTAATCTATGTTTTCGGTACTTGATACACTCTAGGTATTTATGTTTAAAATTGTAATGACCCGTAATTTTCGATAATTAAAAATTGTAAATTTAATAAGTTTTTGTGACTTAATGTTGGAAGAAATAAAAATTTGTGATTTAATAATAAGAATATAACTGGAATAAAATGAAATATTATTAATTTAAGGTAATTGATAACTGCTTCAAATCAAATTCCAATTAATTGAAATGGTTAATAAGTTATAATAGGTTATAGATTTTAAATTAATTATAATAATGTGTGTATTAATTGATAATTGGATTTAAAGAATAATTGATAATTTAAATGTTGATTAATTAATGAAATGATGTGTAATAAATTGTAATTGGATAAAATGAGTATGGTGTAAGTTGTTATAACATTTGTTTGTAAATAATAAACTTACAAATGTTATTAAATGTAGAAATGGTAACAATTGTTATTTGCTACCAATTTAATTAATCAATTACAAATAAATATAAATAGTGTTACATTAATATGAGTTAATACAATAACTACAAATTGGGAATGTAATAAAATGGACGGAAATGTCAATTACATTCATAAGGAAATAAATTGATTTAATAATAAAAAATGAAACAAAGATAAATAAAGTTATTAGGATTTTAAATTATAATTAATGTCAAAATCAATAGAGGTTCAATATTATTGGAATACTACAACTAATATGGCAAAAGATGATAATTGTAGAATATTTGTGTAGTAAGATATAAACAAATGTTAACTATGTTTATAGAGTAATAATTGATTGAATAAAGGATTGAAATCAAAATTTAATCAATTTATTGGAATTAAATTTTTATTAATTGGATTTAATTACAGTTGAAATTGAACACTGTAACTGGTGAAATATTTAACAATGAATTGACATGTAAAATTGATTTAAATTATTATAAATGTCTAAGTAATTAAAAATGAAAAAATCTGTTAATTATAAGATTTGAAATTAAAAAGCGATTTAATTAATTTAATAATAATTTATTTATTTAATGTAAAAATAGCCATTTTGGCCACGGTCTCGGATTTCGATGAAACCAGTTTCATCGGATCCGTAACGGTGAATTATTGTAGGATTTCAAGTTTCGTAGCGATCGGACTTGTCATTTGATCGTACGGACTCGAAACGCGTAGGAATCAATTTAATTGAAATCAATTTGAAATAAGCTGATTTTAAGCGAACTTCTTCATACGATGGAATTAGGACTTGAAACCTATTCCATTGAGTTTAAAATTATCGAAAACATCTATTTTGATATATGGTATGACCAATTTCCGTTCCGGAGACAGAATGGGCTTTTCGAGTCGTTTATCGTTCAACTTTCAAATCGATCTAGTCCATTCGTTTCTATTTCTGATCTGCCTATTTATAACCTGTTATAAACCATAGCTATTTCTTATTCCATTTGTCTGTACGTAAAATTCTATCTGCTTCTCTCTTTCCAATGGCAGACAAACCAAAACCAATTCCCCATTTCCAAATTCAATTGCAAATCAAAACCAAATCAAAAATCAAACTCCTCCAAACCCTGACAAATTATATACCGATTTGAAGCTCTCGATGAGCTTAATTCACTGGTGTAATTCGTTTCTTGATTTGAACCACCGTTTGTCCAAAAATTGTCGAATAGTTTCGGCCGTCCATATGAAGTTTTGACGATCCAACGGTGGATCGTTGCCCGATCGACGATCGGGAGGCATCGTTGGAAAGAGGGGGTGGAGCAGCTCCTGTTCATTGCCTTCGTTCGTGTCGAAGTGGAGGGAGTTCGCTGTGATTAGAGAATGAATGGGAGGAGGCCTCATGCGTTCGAGATGGCCAGGAGGTGTCGCACGTCACGGCTAGGGCATGGGGGAGCTCGGCATGAGGAGCAGAGGTTGGTGACGTCGTCTGATCTAGGTGGTGATGGGTGAAGCGGTGGCGGTGGAAGCTTGGTCATGGCGTTGTGAACGAGATGGACGGGATCAATGCGCGTGTTAGGGTTTTGCTTTAGCATAAGCAGGTGATGACGTGTAATAACTATATTATTATTTTATTTTTTTTAAAATTTAAATCTTATAACTTCTTATATGGATAACTTTTGCATACGAGCTCGGATTCATGCGTGGTTTGTTCCGCTGTGATCGTATTGAAATTTCGGATATTATGAAACTTGTTTGGATGAATTACGAGACTATTGAATTTTGGGCCTTATTTTGAATTTCAAACCGATTTGAATTCAAAGGTGAGTGTTTAAACCCACTCACAATTACTAAACTATCTTATGTTAGTTAAATTAAATTTATGATGTGATTAGAAATTAATTGATCGATGTTTGGTATGTTTAAATTTGTCATTCTAGTCAAATTTGACTTTCATTACATTTAATCATCGTCTAATTTAATATTGAATTTATATTGTCAATTTAATACCTGTTATTAATTATCAGTTATCTATTGATCGATTTGGATGATGATTGTGATGGATGTTTGATTGTTGATATCGGATGATTGGATGTTGTATTTTATATTGTTATAACACTGCTAGTTCCCTATGGGTTGAAATGATACATACCCGAATGATCTATAGATTAAGGAAAAATCGTTATGGATTGAAATGATACACTCGAGCGATTTAATGGATTTATATTTAATTTGGGATTGTGGTTTGAAATGATATATAACCGTAAAATTTTAAATTGCGGATTGAAATGATAAATATCCGTATCACTTGACCCTATGGTAGAAAATTATATGCGGACACCGGATTGGTTAAATTAAATGATTTTAGTTCTTTAAATTTTTAATTTAGTTAGCTGGCATTTTGAAATAGAGATGTATTTATATAAACTAAACTATTTCGATAATCCAAAACGTTAATGCTGAAATTGGAATTGATTTATTGAATTGTTCAAAGGATTTAAATTGGAATTTCAAAGTTGAAGTGGCAAAAATAAATGAATTTATTGAAATTGAGTTATTGAAAATGTTTGGATATAACTTTGAAATTTATTTTAATCAATTTAAACTATTTTAACTTATTTTAATCCATTATAACTTATTTAATCCAATTTAATCTAATTTAACTATTTTAAACTAATTAAATTTATTTAATCTATTTTAAATCTATTTAATATAATTTAAATCTATTTAATCTATTTTAAATTTAGTTAATATATTTAAAACCTATTTAATATAATTTAAATCTATTTAACCTATATTTAATTTATTAAATTATTTTACATGTAATAAAATCTATTTAATCTATATTTGATCTATTTAAATCTATTTAAAATATTTGTTTTTTCTATTTAAACTATTTTAATCCATTTAAACTAATTTTAAACTACTAAAACTATGTATGACTATCTAAACTATTTCCGAAACTTCAGATGATATAAAGTTGAAGTATTTATATTTAAAATCATTGATGATGATACAACCTAAGTTGGAATTTGGAATTGATACCTTTTTGTGAAATAACATATTTAAGTAAATATGATGATTCTGGAACTAGGATTTAATTAACCTATCTTATCGATAAATTCAAAAGTGAATATGATTTTGAAAGTGAATATAGTTTGAAAGTGAATATGATTTTGGAAGAAATATGATTTGAAATCGAATATGATATTTTGATATCAATTGTGAGTTGACTTTTTGAAATATAAAAGAACCATCCAGTGTGTAATAAGCGTTTGGTTGTTAAAAAGACCGGGATCATATATTGTCATACTCTCTGCCAATACCGAAAACCACTTTAACAACTGTGTACGTGGAGGAGATTCCAGAAATGAAGTAGGATGGTTTGGCAAACGATTCTGTATGAGGTATTGACGTGACCCTGACTCCCGTGAGTCAGCTTAGATGTGACTAAAACAGGAGCTATACCTGGGCCAAGTGAGGTCATTCCCCCGATCGGACATGCTTCTTCGATACCGTATTATGAATTTGTGATTATTTGGTGGCCACCCCTTGATTTTGATTTGGGAGTGTGTTCCGAGGTAGGCGGTAGTAGCTGATATGCGTTACAACCAGCCCAGTTCTGCATTTGGTAAATCTACCCTGGCATTACCTCGAGTGCCGTGTTCACATTCCCTAGAGCGCCTTCTACGAGTTTGTTTTGTACCGTACCTATGGGGTGTCCTCTGGATAAACCACTGGTTTGGTGGAGCCTATGGCATTGTATAGACCACGGGAATATATAAAATGTGTTAAGGGGGATATGGGTAAGGCCTTAATGCTATTTTAATACTTTACTTTATTGTAGACACTATTATAATAGCATATTGTACTACATAGTAGATAGTTTAACGGATCCTTAGGAGATGGAAATCCCAAACATCTCTTAAGTTATTGCGCTCACGTTAGACACTGGATAGGAGATGCCACACCCCGTAAACATCTCTGACGTCGTTACACTGATATTTATTTACTGTTGATTTAACTTACATAAGATCTTTTAGTTCTGACTCGAGTGTTTTGTCTTTTCATTACGCTCGGGTCAGTCTGAGCTTTTTAGTTTATCAAAGACTGCTTTTTGAAGGATGAAGACGAAGATTTTGTACTATTATTATGTATTATATTTATTCCGCTGCATCATGTTGTTCCGCTGCATTTATTTATTATTTATTCTTGTTGTATGTAACTCTGATGTGTATTATAAAGGTTTAATCAATGATTATTTGTAAACAGCTTCATGAACTGTTTATTTGATTATTATATTTTGTCATTCCACAGCGAGATTCTGTATTTGTTTTCCTTCTTTCTCTGCTTTTTCTTATTTACCCCATAACAATTTGTCCTTTTGAATGGTTTGAGTCTGACGTGTGTGTCTGCTTAAAACGTCCAAAAAGGTAGGTCGTTACAAAAATCTTTGTTTACTTATAATAAAACTAGTGAGTTATATATATACTCCATAATTCTCCAAAAAGAATTCCAATTTTTCATTATATAAAAACCAACTTAAATTTCATACCATTCTTCAAAAACCTCATGTTTCTTTTCTGAAAGAAATATTAACAATGAAAATTTTAAATTCCAACAAACCTTTTTTTTCAACTTTCAAAATTTCAAAAATTTCATTTTGTTGGGCTTAGCATAAAGTGGGTCTTCCTACTAACTACCCATGGAGTACTTTTCCTAAACTAAAGTCTTTAACTCATATTCCTCTTATATACTCATATTTATTCTAAGGCATCACCGCCAAATCCACTTGTCTAAGACAATTATAATTTCTGCAATTACCTACACATGGACTTTCTTCTCTGCTTATCTACTGAATTTTATTGTACATCTCTAACCTTTTCCTGCCTCTCTTTGGATTTCCATGATCCCAATCCTAAATGTTCAAAACCGTTTCTTAAATCCCTACCATGTATAGACATTCTCTATGCCCCAACAAACACACTGCAAAAGTGATACTTCAAGAACTCTGCTCTCAACTGATGAACATGAAGCGTACAAAGAACCTCCTTTAGATGAATAACATGCTCTTCCATACTTCTTGGAAAACACCAAAATGTCGACCACGAATAGCACCATGAACTTTATTTTAGGAAATCTCTAAAAACATGGTTCATCAAATCTATAGAATAGGCTGGCACATTGGTTAGCCCAAAAGTCATGACTAACCACTCAACGAATTTGTATAGTGTCCTAAATGCGGTCTTATCAATGTTATCATCAGCGACCCTAAGCTGATGAAATCCAGTGGGTAAATCAAGTTGGGAGAATACTAAAGAGCCAACTAACTGGTTGAAAAGATCATCTATCCTGGAGAGTAGATAATGGTTCTTCTTTGTGAGCTTATTCGATTCTCTATAGGAAATGCAAAGTCAAATAGAACCACCTGCTTTGGTAGCGAAGATGTCTGGCGCTCCCTGTTCCGATATGTTTCTTCTTATGAAACCATTCTCCAAAGATCACGGATCTGCTTGCTCAATCCCTTTCTTTCCCTAGGCACCATATGCCCTACGAGTAATGCTACTGGCTAGCCAAATAAATCCTGAAGTCAATCTCTCTCTTAGAGGGGTAGTCCCCTAACCTTCTCAAAGATGTCTGGAAAAAAATCTCCGACGACAGGAACCGAATCTAACTTTGATAATGATGAATCAAGGGAATAAAGGAAGCTTAACCTAACTGATCCTTGCGGGTCGCAAGAAATCTCGAGAGTCCTACTGATGCATGTCTCTAGTCTATCGACTCTCCTTTTGCAATTTAATATATCTCCATATGTGGATAGGCAATATATTCCCAAAATCATCCCATACCCCGAAAATCCCAAAATATAGGCGTCATAGTCAAGGATATAAATTTTCAAACCCCTACAAACCATAGACAAGAGTGTCGATCCTCCCATGGGGTTTGAAACAACAATGGGGTCTAGTACTAAAGAGATGTCTAAGTGCAAACAATCTAACAAAGAACTAGAGATGAAAGAGTGTGATGCTCTAGGATCGAAAAGAGTCTGAATGGGAAAATCAGAAATAGAAACCAAATGTTCCTACCTCGATCTGGTCCGCTGCTAGAAGGTGTTGCATCCAAAGCCTGAATCTGCGCTGCAGATGCACTCACTCCTTGCCTTATCTTCTGAGGACAAAACTTACTAAAGTGACCATGTTGTCCATAATTGAAACACGTTCCCTCCATTCTTGCCTTCTTATAGTCTTTTCGTAATGACCATTCATTCTACAGCGCTTACATTTCCCATTTTTTCTTGATTCGCTTCTACGGGCCTTCCCTTTTTTCCTCTTATCCTTCTTTCCCTTCCACCATGGTTTCTTAGAGATTATAGGAACCACCTTAAGCTCTTCTTCCAACTACTAAGATATTGGTTGACCACTCTGTCGGTCCTCCAAACCTAACTGCCTAAACTTTTGCTCCATATCTTCCAACCTAGCTTGTGTCTCCTTGAAATCCTTCGTGCCAAAAAATGTTCCGCCCCTTATACTAGTGAAGTCCTTGCATAGCTTAGAAAAATCAGCTGGTGTAGGTGGATTAAAGGGATTTTCACCTACTGGTGTTGTATTGGGCGCTTGCCCTTGCACCTCTAGTACCGTAGCTCTACGGAACCAATCAGCCATACTATGCAAAGAAAAGGAAACTTAGGCTCGAAAGAATCGAAAGGTTGAACTGGACTTTGAGGGGATTTTTTATAAAAACTCTTTTATACTTAAAAACTATTTCTAAGAGTTCTTTTCTGAAAAATAATTTTAAAAAAAGTTATTTTGGAAAATACTTTAGTTTTAAAATAAATTTTTAGGAATCCTATAACCTTAGGCTCTGATACCAAATGAAACACCCCACACCTCTTAATATACCCAAAAGAACACATTAAAAGGCATGGTGCGTTGTAGGTATAAATAAAACTAACAGAGACTAAGATTCACAAGACAAAAATAGGTAAAAACAGCGGAAACTAAAATAATAACTTATTTAAAATAAAATTTTCATAATTGCTTCATAAATAAGTTAAATACCAAATACAACATCCATATCTCAAATCCCATCAGATCTTTTGAAATAAAAATTCAGAGTCTCAAAAACCGGAGTACATAATATCCCTCATAATAAGCCAGTACATAGAAAGAACAAAAGCTGAAAGAAAGGAAATACATGGTAGCAAACTCCTCCAAGAAATCTCCAAGCAACTGCAATCTACTGTCCTCTCCCTTGATTGCCAAGGGGGGGAGGGAAGGGGAAAATAGAGGAGTGGGTTGGACTAAAAGTCTGGTGAATGATAGTAATTACTAGAGTCTTTAAGCAAGATAAAAGTAATAGACTCTACAACAGTTCTAGCATAAATAAGGATAACAAAGGAAATAGGAAAGAGATAAACTGGAAATAAATACGATTAACTATAAGATAGGTTAATTTCGATTGTTTGCACTTGTCCTTGATTTCTGCTTTGATTAGGCTGAATTCCTAATCCTGTAATTAGGATGTAACCCTAATTCTACCCTTTTTGATTGGCCTGCTACTCCATAGACCTTACTACGGACCAGCCGCTATATAACTCCCTACACAGAAGCCAATGGTATCTACGAAAGATGCACAGAACAACAACTGTGGATCCGGATGACATATATAGCTCCCTATATAGAAGGCAATGGTGTCTACGAAAGACACCCATACTAAGCGCTTGGAACTCATAGCTATTATTGAGCACCCGAATGGAAGTCGCACGCGTAACTGCCACCATGCACATGCTACCTTTTGCTCCACCTATTGGGTCTTCTTATTACCTCAAACTTCCAGCATAAGCGTGCCCCTCATCTCACTTCAGGTTAATGTGAGATCACCGTGTGTCCATAGAAAATAGGGAAAATGCTGTTGGTACTGGCCCTTCATCCAAACAATATCTAGTGCGCCCCTTATCCAAATCCCTCGTGATTTGGATATCTATTTGACCAATTACTACCATTCTTAGGATAAGTGTGCCCTCATCTCACCTCAGACTAATGCGAGACACCGTTTTGTCTAATAGGGAATGCTATTTGTACAGGTCCTACTTTCATCTTTGCTTATTAACTTAGATAAATTATTTAAATAACCCTTTATTATCATTTTTACTTTCTAAACTTATTAATTTATCCCAAGTCTTAAAATAAGCCCCATTCTATTCTTTCTCTTATTATAACCTACGTTACAATCATGCTTATTACTTAACCCAAGGTCTAAGTGTGAAAATAAGCTCTTTCATCTTTTACCTTTTTTAGTTATAATTCTACATTATAACTAAGCTAATTAATTAGTCCAATTCTAATCATAATTAGGAATAATTTCAGTCCAATTCCATTTATATTAAATCTTTATATTTTACATCTCATAATTATAAATAAACCAATCTCTTTAATTCAGTCCAATTAATATCATAATTAGGCATGATTTCAGTCTTAATTCTATTTTATTACAGTCTTTATAATTTACATCTTATCTTTTGTTATTTCAGAATTTTTACAATTTAATCCAATTTCACGTTAATTCTATTCTAATCCATACGCGAAGAAGAGGGAGAAATAAAAGAAAACTGAAAATAGAAGAAAATCCAAGGCATAGGAAGAAAATGTAAATAACGCATAAATAACAGTAAATAAATTAAAATACTGTAAATAAACTATAAATAAATGGAAAAGCTATAATTAAGAAAAATAACTAAAATTAACTGAAAAGAATAGTTGGAAAGAAATAGACTGAAAATAATTCTAAAAACTGTAAATAAAACTCCTAAAAAGGTTATTCCAAAGATCGTAGTAAAACTACAACTATTGGAAACCCTATTATTTTAAATTACTTAAAGAAATCTTAAAATGATTGCAATCACTCACCTACAGTCCTAAGCTATTCCTTTGGTCTTTCCGGATCCACTTGGTGTTGTAAAATAATTTTATTTATAACGATTTTCTCCTTTGGAAAAATTATTCCGTTTAGGGTCCTCCCTAGAAAGGTGAACCCCATTGGAGAAAACCTAGAATGAGAAAAAGTGTTAGGTCTTGGGGTCTATTTATTGGGGTAGAAGTGGATCTCAGACCGTTGGATTTGGAGATTGAATAGGATGCAACCACGTCATAGGCTGAATAGGATTCATCGGATGCAAAAATAGATCGACCAGATTGGTCAGAAGAATGCAAAACATGTCACCAATAGGCTCTAGAACGTGCGAACGAATGAACGTTAGTTCGTTCGTAAATAACAGAGGCGGGTCGACCGAACGGTCGACCGCCTTGGTGCCCAGGTCCACCGGTCAGTCGACCTGCCTATATATATATATATATATATATATTCTTTTTATGCTTATTTTGTTTATTTTATAACATTGTCATATTAGCTTGGTTTCTAACGTTCTTGAAATGACCCTTCTATTTTTACCTTAATTTCATAAGAATTTTTTTTTTCTTACTTGCTTGCTAAATACTTGTTCAATTGAACTTTGTTTAAATTTCTCAGGGTCATTTTTTTTCTTTTTCAAACAATGCTCTGAATTTAAATTTTCTACCAATATAAACATATCAGTTCAGCCATAGAAATATACACATTTATATGATGATATATGTGCTCCCCTTGTTTAAAATCAGAGTTTTTTTTAAACAAGAGCCAGTCTGTCTGATTTGTATTTGAAATGGATCTACTCATAATTTGAATTCCCATGTTCTTGGATATTTACATTACATAATTATTCATACTTGGATCTGATTATGTTAACCATGTTTCAGAATATCTTAGAACACAAGAGTTCATTTATTTGTTTATTCTTGCATAGCTCAAATGATTATTATTTGCCTAAGTATCAGAAAATGATATCTACATTTATCATTTTCTATTTTATGTATTTTCTTTGAAGCCTCTCTTATTCTCTATGAAACATTTTGACATATCATGAGCAATTCATTTATATTACTGATTTCTAAGTTTCCTGTAATTAAGGTGCTGGACTTTAAAAATGTTTATATACATTTTTTTTGAACAACCACTTTGATTCAAGTGAACCAGATTTTGGATTCAAAATTCCTCTTGAAATAATAATACCAATCAGTTTCAATATATATTTTCCACTTTACATTTTAAAGAGATTTTTAACCTACTTTTAACAAAAAGATGTAAAATGCTTTTTAATCTCAAATTGCAGACCAACGTGCTCAACCAAAACCCCATTCTTTTGAAGCTGGTTGAACCATATGGCTGTGCTAACCAAGCACTTGTCCATGGTAATTGAAATGCTATTCAGTTTCCAAATGCTATAAGCTTCCCTCAGAAAAATTCCTTTCTTAAGGCATCACACAAGATTAACTTGAGTTCTTTTGCAAAATACATTACTAAAACAGCTAAATGTCTAAGATATATTTCTAATTTTGAATTCAAGTTTTCACTTCATAGCTCAGTGATTTTTAAATGATTCAAACCTGACAACATCAGGATATAAATTTTGTATAAAAATTATTTAACTATAAATGCACTTCTTCTTCAGATTTTCAAACTTTACCACATAACAAAAGTTAACTGACAACAACTGATTTAATCAAACAAGGTAATTCATTACATATTCAAACATAATTTCTCTCATGAATACATGCAATTAAAATCATCATAGGCTCTTATTATAACTAGCTAGCATGTTCATTCACTTCTTCTCCTTAGCCATAACTTCATTTTCTACTTAATCCCAGCATTACCTGAAAGAGCATTAGTGACTGCCTCATTTTTAAAATGAGACACCGCCATATGCCATGAGCAAACAAGAGTTAGATCTATGATCTGGTATGAATAACTTCATCATATTCACGATATTAAGCAATTGGATGATGCATATGTTTTAGCCAGTTACTTGAGTAACTTATCAAAACATCTACATTCTATGTTACAGGTTAGACTATCATGCAAGAGCAATAACTTCATAAGTCAACTAATTACACAATCATAATCATACAATCATCCACATCAATCTCCAGTACTTAGATGCTCTGGAGTAACCATGTTTCCATTTCAACAAATCTGAGTAACACTCATATCTTTTGCTTCCTGGTTTAGGGGTTACCTATGAGTATATACATGTCAATTTATGTTTCAGCCTCATCTGCTATTAAGGAATCACTGGGGCACATTGCAATAAATTAATTCACATTATTGCACAAATATCTCAGGGCTTAAACAAACCATGTGCCAACTTGCATACTTCAAATATAACAAGCATTCCAGCAACCTTCTTGGCTCATTATTCCTAGTTTATTTACTAGAAGCGTATGTTTGATTTTATCATTAGATATCTAGATGAAAAATACCACTGCATACATGAAAGCACCCCATACATCTTGTAAGCATGTTTTTCGGAAACAAATAAATAATTATTATTATTATTTTTTTTTGATGTTGTCAAGAGATATCTGGGTCTTAAATCCATACAAGAATCTTTACAACTATAAACAGAGGTATGGCATGTTAGGATTATTTTGATCTGCAAGTAACTATGGTTGAACCAGATTCACAGTCTAGCTTAACCATAATTTTTACTTGTGGGTTTTATTATCCTTTTTTTATCAGGGGTTCAGCACTCAAGTACACCCCTAATACACTGTT
This sequence comes from Allium fistulosum, assembly GCA_030737815.1. Taxonomy (NCBI): domain Eukaryota; kingdom Viridiplantae; phylum Streptophyta; class Magnoliopsida; order Asparagales; family Amaryllidaceae; genus Allium; species Allium fistulosum. Next base: position 1,071,138,604 of record CM060904.1, read on the forward strand.
CCAAGCCTCAGTACTTATACATAGTATAATGCAGCTCATAATGTTTTCTTCTATTTAAAATTTTCATACCACAGATCCTGATTAGTTGTGAATATTCTTACCTAGATTTTAAGGTTTTATGCTTTAACTTTTCTGGGTGTAATGAAACAGTGAGTTGCACATCCAAAAACAAACATCACAATAGATCAAAGATCACCCAAAAACATCCATAATAAAATCATGACAGATCCAAAAACATCCAAAGAACATTGATAAAACCATATAATACAAAAACTAAAACAAGCAATTAACTAAATTAGAATTGGTCGCCTCATTTCAGGTCTTAATGCCATGAATTTGGTGAGGTTACTCACCTAAGTATCTCCTTCTAGTTAATCCAGAAAATCCCTGAGCAATATTTTTCTCCTTTCCCTCTAAATGTTTTCTTTCTTATTTTAAGTGTTTCGGGTAAACTGATTCCCCTGGCCATCACTACTCATTTATAAGCATTTTACTAGGGTTTTATCAAACAGAATCCCATTTTTGTCCTGACCAATATCATGCATTTTGCATTCATATTTTAACATTTCCATTTTCAGTTACCCCGGCCATATTTCTTTTATTAGAGGCAACTTTTTCTTTTCCTACTTTTTCAGAAAATGTCCAGTCTACCTAAATCATGTTAAAGGTTTGACCAAGTATATTTGTTTATTTATGGGAATCCCCAATTCCCTATTTTTGCCCATACATAATATACTTACTTATTTTACATTTCATGCTATTTTAATGTTATCATTATTTTCCTGCTTAATTTCAATATTTTTCTTCTCACAGAAAATATACATGTGTATAGGTATATAATTATTTGTTTTATTTAATTCCCCCCCTGTTTCACAGAAAATATGTTTAAGCACATATTTCATTTTTTTAATTTGGGTTATGCTTCAATTACATTCCAATGTTTTAAATAAAGAATTTTACTCCTTTATTTTAAATAGGATTTTTTTTCTTCAGAAAATCTTTAATTTCAATGTATACAGAAAACATATTTAATTTGATCAATGATTCATATTCCAAGATCATATCTGGAATGCTTCCTTACTTTTTTTATTTATTTTATTATCATCATTGTATATTATTATTTCTCAGAAATTTTTTAAATCTCTTCCTTGTGCCATTTCCAGTGTGCATGTGCACACATATCCCTGCACAACATTCAATTCAGAAATTCCATCAACATTTGATCCAATATATATATATATATATTTATTTATTTATTTTTCAGAATTGTTTTAATTTTTCCTTCAAAATTTTTGGGGTATTTCATTCACCCCTCCTTTTAGGAATTGTGTCCTCACAATTTTTTTTCTTAGCACTTGTAACAAACATTTACTGACTTCAGAAACATTTATTAAGCATATGCATAAACAAACATACTCAATCATATCAACCATGCATATTAAATTTTCCAGAAATTAAAAATTACCTTTAATTTGCAAAAAGCTTAGGGTAATCCATCCTAATCTTATCTTCTAGCTCCCATGTACAATCATTAGGATCAACACTCCATTGGACCTTCACTAGTTTCAAAGTTTTGCTCCTCAATGTCTTTTCTTCTTTAGCTAAAATCCCCACTGGTTCCTTTTCATAAACCATATTAGGATTTATTTGAATCTGGGTAGGCTTTTCCAGAATTTCTTCTTTATCATGTACCCACCTTCTAAGTTGTGACACATGAAAAACATTATGCATTGCTTTCATTTCCTCTAGTAATTCCAATTTGTATGCTAAAGAACCTATTCTTTCCAGAATTTTATAGGGTCCAACATACCTTGGTGTGAGTTTACCTTGTTTCCCAAATCTCAAGACTTTCTTCATAGGTGAAATCTTGATGAAAACAAAGTCTCCAACTTCATATTCCACTTGCTTTCTCTTCCTGTCTGCAAATTTCTTTTGTCTATCTTGAGCTGCTACTATTCTTTTTCTTATTAACCCAATATTCTCTGTAATTTCTTTTACATAATCAGGTCATAGAACAGCTCTTTCTCCAATCTCTACCCAGCATATAGGTGATAAACATGGCTTGCCATATAAGGCTTCAAATGGTGCCATCCCTATAGTGCTTTGGTAACTGTTATTGTATGTGAATTCAGCTAAATGGAGGTGGTCTTCCCAGTTGCCTCCAAAGTCCAATGCACATGCCCTCAACAAGTCCTCTAAGACTTTGTTCACCACTTTAGTTTGTCCATCTGATTGTGGATGGTAGGCAATTCTTAAGCACAATTCACTCCCCATGGTCTCTTGAAAACTTTTCCAAAACCTTGAGGTGAAGATGGTATCCCTATCACTCATAATTGTTTTGGGAATGCCATGCAATCTTACACCTCTTTCATGAATATTTGAGCCAATTTTGGAGCATTTCTTTCTAATTTAACTGGGATAAAATGTGCTACTTTAGTTAGCCTATCCACTATTACCCATATACTTGTGTTTCCCCTCTTAGATCTAGGCAGTCCATCTATGAAATCCATAGATATATCCTCCCACATCCATTGTGGTATACTAAGAGGTTGCAACAGTCCTGATGGCCTTTGTGTCTCTGCCTTGACTTGTTGGCAAGTCATGCACTTTGCAACATGTCTGGCCACATCTGACTTCATTCCCTTCCACCAAAGATTTCTTTTCAAATTTTGATACATCTTGGTGCTGCCTGGGTGTATGGAGTACTTACTCCAATGGTATTCATTTAGTATTTCCTCCTTCAATTCTATGTTTTCTGGAACTCATATCCTATTCTTGTTCCTTAAATAACCATCCTTATCAATTTGATAATTTATTACTTCTTCCCCTTTTAATAAGAGCATTTTCTTCTCTAATAGGTTTAAGTCTTGTTCCGGCATTTTCCCAACCTTTAGAAGTAAATTTGATTGTAGAGATACCATACTCAATTTCCCTTTACTTCCATCTTCTTCAATAGGTATCATTTGTACCTCACTGTTTGCCTCAATTTCCAAATCAGTAAGTATAGACAGATCCTTAAACTCTTCCATCATCAACATGGCTACCTTAGCATGTTGTCTACTCAAGGCATCTGCAACTTTATTTGCCTTGCCTGGTGTATAAAGTATATCTAGATCATAGGCAGCTAGGAACTCCACCCATCTATGTTGCCTCATGTTCAAATCTTTTTGTGAGGATAAATATTTCAGTGCTTTATGATCAGTGTACAAGATAAATTTAGCACTTAACAAATAATGTCTCCAAAGTTTCAAAGCATACACAACTGCTGCTAGTTCAAGATCATGGGTTGCATATCTTGTTTCATGTGGCTTTAATTGCCTAGATGCATAGGCTACTACCTGGTCTTGCTGCATCAACACAGCCCCTAACCCAGAGCCACTTGCATCAGTGTACACAATTAAGTTTTCATTTCCCTCTGGCACCCTCAATACTGGTGCATTAATCAGAGCTTCTTTTATTTTGATAAAAGCTTGCTCACATTTTTTTGTCCATACAAAGGCTTGGTTCTTTCTAGTTAAATTGGTAAGTGGTGATGATATTTTTGAAAAATCTTTTATAAACCTCCTATAATATCCTGCCATCCCCATAAATGATCTAATCTCACTGATTGTGCTAGGCCTTTTCCATGCTTGGATAGCTACTACCTTATTGGGGTTTACTGATATTCCTTTGGCAGAGATAACATGCCCAAGAAAATGTACTTCTTCTTTCCAAAATGCACATTTTAAAAATTTTTCCTTTAAATCATTCTCCCTTAATCTTGACAAAACTAAATGTAAATGATTTTTATGCTCTTCCACTGTTTTGGAATAAATCAAAATGTCATCAATAAAAATCAGTACAAACTTGTCTAAATAATCTCTGAATATTCTATTCATTAAATCAACAAAATATGAGGGAGAATTTGTCAAGCCAAATGGCAAAACCATAAATTCATACAAGCCATATCTAGTGTTAAATGTAGTGTACTTAACACTTGAGTCTTCAACCTTCATTTGATGAAATCCTGATGCTAAGTCTAGTCTAGAAAATATTTTAGCTTCACTGAGTTGATCAAAGAGATCATCTATTCTAGGCAATGGGTATTTGTTTTTGATGGTTACTTTATTTAGTTCTCTGTAATCTATGCACATTCTCAAAGTACCATCATGCTTTCTTACAAACACTACTGGAGCACCCCAGCATGAATTGCTTGGCCTTATAAATCCTTTGCCTTCTAATTCTTCCAACTGATTTTTCTATTCTTTCAGTTCACTTCGCCCCATTCTATAAGGTTTCTTGATTATTGGACTTGCCCCTAGAATGAGATTAATTTGAAACTCAACTGGTCTATGGTGTGGAACACCCTTAACTTCTCCAAACACATCCAAGTATTCATAGACTATGGGAATTTCTTCAATAATTAGTTCACCGAGATCTTTTTCTGAGTCAACTAAATGATATAATTTCCCTTCCTTAGCTACTTCACATAGAACTGTGATCCTCTGGCCTCTATAATTTTGCAATGATATGGTGGATGAGTCTAAATTAATTATGGCTTTAAATTGCCTTAACCAGTCTACCCCCAATATAACACCTATATTTGGGTAATTCAAAACATATAAATTAGAAATAAAAATATTTCCTCCTATGTTTAACTCCACATCCACACAATTCATGTTTAAGAGACTAGAACTCCCTAGGGGACTTTGTACAAGCAATGGGGTTTCAACTAGTATGCAGTTTAATTTTAACATTTTAACTATTTCATAAGAAATTAAAGAGTGAGTTGCTCCAGTATCATATACTACTGCTATGCGTATGGCACAAATGAGTAGTGTACCTTCCACTTGACCATGATTTTCAGCATCAACTTTCACTGCAGATTTGCCTTTTCCTTCCAAAGTTTCCAATTTCCCCTGCTGTTTATTCTCAGGACAGTTCCTCTTCATATGCCCCTTTTTCCCACATAGGTAGCATTTGAAGGCTCCTCCTTTTAATTCTGGGCACCTTGGTTTGATGTGTCCTTCTTTACCACAATGATGGCAAACCAATTTCTTCTTAGCATCATTAGCTTTAATGTCTTTGTCCTTCTTGTTATTTGTCTCCTCCTTCTTTTTATCATAAGGGTGATATCTTCCCTTATTCTTCTTGTTGTTGTTGCTCTTAAAATTCCTATGCTTCTCTCTTTCCTTGTCATGTTGTTCCAATTTCAATGCCAGATCTATTACTTGATCAAAAGTTCTATCTGCATATGGTAGCATAGCTCTGCTAAGTCCTGGGTTCAGACCCTTTATATACCTATCATTTTTGGATGCTTCATCTGCCACTAGCATTGCTCCATAATTAGATAGCCCCTCAAACTTTTGAGTATACTCAGTGACATTCAAAGTTCCCTGCCTAAGTCTGATAAATTCTTCAAGCAAAGTGGTCTTGGCTGATGCTGGTACAAATCTTGCCTCCAACATCTCCTTGAACTGATTCCAAGTGATTTTATTTTCATTCCTTCCAGCTATGATCACCTCCTACCAGCTTAAAGCTACTCCTTTCAGTTGTCTTGAAGCTACTTGCCTCTTCCTCTGATCATCTAGCTGCATGTCATTGAAAATCCTATCAAGTGTTCTCAACACTGCTTGAATTTCCATCACATTCTCAGTTCCTTCAAAACTTCTGCCTCCCAAATTGGTGTAAGTCTTCAGTAGTTTTGAAAGCTCTTCATGTGGATTCTCAGGCCTATGCCCAATTCCATCTCTTAAACTCTCACAAATTCTTGCATATCAAGCATTTGTGGTGCACTGGGTCCTGCATTGGGATGAGATCCTCTTCCTACCATGGTCTGGTCACTATGTATTGGGCAGAGGGTATTAGTACACTCTGAATATTTTCTATAGCTAATATTTTCTTATCTAAATTATTTCATCCAAAACAAATAGACATAATACATTTCTATGATACTTAGTAATTAATACATACATTAGCTCTGATACCAAAATGAAATGACCCTTCTATTTTTACCTTAATTTCATAAGAATTTTTTTTTCTTACTTGCTTGCTAAATACTTGTTCAATTGAATTTTGTTTAAATTTCTCAGGGTCATTTATTTTCTTTTTCAAACAATGCTCTGAATTTAAATTTTCTACCAATATAAACATATCAGTTCAGCCATAGAAATATACACATTTATATGATGATATATGTGTTCCCCTTGTTTAAAATCAGAGTTTTTTTTAAACAAGAGCCAGTCTGTCTGATTTGTATTTGAAATGGATCTAATCATAATTTGAATTCCCATGTTCTTGGATATTTACATTACATAATTATTCATACTTGGATCTGATTATGTTAACCATGTTTCAGAATATCTTAGAACACAAGAGTTCATTTATTTGTTTATTCTTGCATAGCTCAAATGATTATTATTTGCCTAAGTATCAGAAAATGATATCTACATCTATCATTTTCTATTTTATGTATTTTCTTTGAAGCCTCTCTTGTGCTCTATGAAACATTTTGACATATCATGAGCAATTCATTTGTATTACTGATTTCTAAGTTTCCTGTAATTAAGGTGCTGGACTTTAAAAATGTTTATATACCTTTTTTTTGAACAACCACTTTGATTCAAGTGAACCAGATTTTGGATTCAAAATTACTCTTGAAATAATAATACCAATCAGTTTCAATATATATTTTCCACTTTACATTTTAAAGAGATTTTTAACCTACTTTTAACAAAAAGATGTAAAATGCTTTTTAATCTCAAATTGCAGACCAACATGCTCAACCAAAACCCTATTCTTTTGAAGCTGGTTGAACCATATGGCTGTGCTAACCAAGCACTTGTCCATGGTAATTGAAATGCTATTCAGTTTCCAAATGCTATAAGCTTCCCTCAGAAAAATTCCTTTCTTAAGGCATCACACAAGATTAACTTGAGTTCTTTTGCAAAATACTTTACTAAAACAGCTAAATGTCTGAGATATATTTCTAATTTTGAAGTCAAGTTTTCACTTCATAGCTCAGTGATTTTTAAATGATTCAAACCTGACTAAATCAGGATAGAAATTTTGTATAAAAATTATTTAACTATAAATGCACTTCTTCTTCAGATTTTCAAACTTTACCACATAACAAAAGTTAACTGACAACAACTGATTTAATCAAACAAGGTAATTCATTACATATTCAAACATAATTTCTCTCATGAATACATGCAATTAAAATCATCATAGGCTCTTATTATAACTAGCTAGCATGTTCATTCACTCCTTCTCCTTAGCCATAACTTCATTTTCTACTTAATCCTAGCATTACCTGAAAGAGCATTAGTGACTGCCTCATTTTTAAAATGAGACACCCCCATATGCCATGAGCAAACAAGGGTTAGATCTATGATCTGGTATGAATAACTTCATCATATTCATGATATTAAGCAATTGGATGATGCATATGTTTTAGCCAGTTACTTGAGTAACTTATCAAAACATCTACATTCTATGTTACAGGTTAGACTATCATGCAAGAGCAATAACTTCATAAGTCAACTAATTACACAATCATAATCATACAATCATCCACATCAATCTCCAGTACTTAGATGCTCTGGAGTAACCATGTTTCCATTTCAACAAATCTAAGTAACACTCATATCTTTTGCTTCCTGGTTTAGGCGTTACCTATGAGTATATACATGTCTATTTTTTTTTCAGCCTCATCTGCTATTAAGGAATCACTGGGGCACATTGCAATAAATTAATTCACATTATTGCACAAAGATCTCAGGGTTTAAACAAACCATGTGCCAACTTGCATACTTCAAATATAACAAGCATTCCAGCAGCCTTCTTGGCTCATTATTCCAAGTTTATTTACTAGAAGCATATGTTTGATTTTATCATCAGATATCATGATGAAAAAGGCCACTGCATACATGAAAGCACCCCATACATCTTGTAAGCATGTTTTCCAGAAACAAATAAATAATTATTATTATATTTTTTTTGATGTTGTCAAGAGATATCCGGGTCTTAAATCCATACAAGAATCATTACAATTATAAACAGAGGTATGGCATGTTAGGATTATTTTGATCTACAAGTAACTATGGTTGAACCAGATTCACAGTCTAGCTTAACCATAATTTTAACTTGTGGGTTTTATTATCCTTTTTTTTTATCAAGGGTTTAGCACTCAAGTACACCCCTAATACACTATTCTAAGCCTCAGCACTTATACATAGTATAATGCAGCTCATAATGTTTTCTTCTATTTAAAATTTTCATACCACAGATCCAGATTAGTTCTGAATATTCTTGCCTAGATTTTAAGGTTTTATGCTTAAATTTTCTAGGTGTAATGAAACAGTGAGTTGCACATCCCAAAACAAACATCACAATAGATCAAAGATCACCCAAAAACATCCATAATAAAATCATAATAGATCCAAAAACATCCAAAGAACATTGATAAAACCATATTCAACAAAAACTAAAAAAAGCAATTAACTAAATTAGAATTGGCCGCCTCATTTCAGGTCTTAATGCCATGAATTTGGTGAGGTTACTCACCTAAGTATCTCCTTCTAGTTAATCCAAAAAATCCCTAAGCAATATTTTTCTACTTTCCCTCTAAATGTTTTCTTTCTTATTTTAAGTGTTTCGGGTAAACTGATTCCCCTGGCCATCACTACTCATTTATAAGCATTTTACTAGGGTTTTATCAAACAGAATCCCATTTTTGTCCTGACCAATATCATGCATTTTGCATTCATATTTTAACATTTCCATTTTCAGTTACCCCGGCCATATTTCTTTTATTAGGGGCAACTTTTTATTTTCCTACTTTTTCAGAAAATGTCCAATCTACCTAAATCATGTTAAAGGTGTGACCAAGTATATTTGTTTATTTATGGGAATCCCCATTTTCCTATTTTTGCCCATACATAATATACTTACTTATTTTACATTTCATGCTATTTTAATGTTATCATTATTTTCCAGCTTAATTTCAATATTTTTCTTCTCATAGAAAATATACATGTGTATAGTTATATAATTATTTGTTTTATTTAATTCCCCCTCCCCCCTTGTTTCAAAGAAAATATGTTTAAGCACATATTTCATTTTTTTGTTTGGGTTATGCTTCAATTACATTCCAATGTTTTAAATAAAGAATTTTACTCCTTTATTTTAAATAGGATTTTTTTTCTTCAGAAAATCTTTAATTTCAATGTATACAGAAAACATATTTAATTTGATCAATGATTCATATTCCAAGATCATATCTGGAATGCTTCCTTACTTTGTTTATTTATTTTATTATCATCATTGTATATTATTATTTCTCATAAATTTTTTAAATCTCTTCCTTGTGCCATTTCCAGTGTGCATGTGCACACATATCCCTGCACAACATTCAATTAAGAAATTCCATCAACATTTGATCCAATATATATATATATATATATATATATATATATATTTCAGAATTGTTTTAATTTTTCCTTTAAATTTTTTGGGGCATTTCAGTTCTATATATGGAAATCGACCAGAAAATTACCGCGGACATAATGGTGCAACTTCCATGGCTTCATTATAATGATTTCACAAAGTTATTTTATTATTTAATTAATTAACGAATTAATTATTGCAGGTTAAATTTCGGGTTGCTATAGATACCAACTGTGACGACCTACATTTCGGAAGGTTTAAATCGACAATAATCCGCACATGTCAAACTTAAACAATCTGGAATGTAGTTAATCAATGGGGTTAATTAAGAAAAATAAGAAAAGAAGAAGAAACAAACACGGAATCTCACATCGGAACGATAAAATATAATAATCAAATAAACAATTCATGAAGCTGTTTACTAAACATTTAATTATAATCTATACACATTTATTAGAGTTATATATATACATCAGGGATAAATAATCAATACGGCAGAATAGTATGATGCAGGGGATAATAATAATAGTACTAATATACCAACTTCGTCTTCGTCCTCCAGAAAATAATCTTCAATACGCTGAAAAAACTCAGGACTGACCCGAGCGTAATGGAAAACAAAACACTCGAGTCAGGACTAAAATACTCTTATGTAAGTCAAATCAATATCATGAAATATGAGTGCAATAACTTAAGAGATGTTACGAGTTTTTCCATCTCCTACGGACCCGTCAAACTATCTATATATAATAGTGTACGCTATTATAGATAATGTCTATCAGTAAAATAAATATCAAAATAGCGTTAAGGCTTTACATTATCCGCCTTAACACATTTTTATAGCATGTAGTCTATGCAGGTCCTGTAACACAACCAATAACATCGGTAGATAGTGAGTCCCCTTTAGGTACAGTACTAAACCAAAGTCATAATTGGCTCGTATAAGGATAAATATGACAAGGCACGTGAGGCAATGCCCAAGGTAGGATTCTACAAGTTTACCCTTTCTGGCTGGTCGTAACCCATCCGTGGCCAACCGCGACAATCAATCCAAAGAAAAACGGTGCACCCATCGAATACGAAATCATAATATTAATACGAGGGATCAACGTCGCTAGAGATAGCTAACCTCAGTGGCCAGACATAGGCTCATGTTTTAGTCATTTTAACTATGACACGAGTGTCAAAGCTATCCATCATCGTTCTCTTACAACATTCCAGTAAACGTCGCCAATTCAACCACTACATTATGGATATTATCCACCGCATACAAAATTGTTAAAGTGGTTCCAATATCGACAGAGAGTATGCCGGTAAGAGGCCCCGGTCTCTTTAACAAACAAACGTCGTTTTACACACCGGTTGGTTCTTTTATATTTCGAAAACAATTCATACTTGATATCAAAATATCATATTCGCTTCAAAATTAAATCCATTTCGAAATCATCATATTCACTTCAAGAATCAAATCCATTTTGAAATTATCATATTTTACTTCAAAATGTTAATTCAATTCGATATATCGATTTCACTTCAAAACTTGATTCGAATTACAATTTTGGTTATAATTTACTTTAACCCAATTCGCATTTAAATCCAAGATTTAAATATAAATATTCCACCCTTTTAACCAATTTGAATTTTTAGAAAATAGTTTAAATAGTTTGAAAATAATTAAATAGTTAGAATAGTTTAATAGAAAACAGTTTGAGTATTAAAAATGGTTTATATAGTAAAATAGTTTGGAAAGTCAAAATAAATTGAATATTTAAAGAATATAGATTTTAAACCATTTATACTAAAATAATTCATTTGAAAATAGTTTCAAAGTCAAACCGATTCAATTCCAAATTTCCCAATTCAAATCAATTCAAATTTCCATTTCAGTTTAATCGATTCAATTCCGATTTCAAGTCGAATTCAATTTCAATTCCAAATAAATTTCAATTACAATTCCGAATTTATTTCATTTCCAATTCCAAATTAATTTCCATTCCAATTCCAAATTAATTTAAATTCCAATTCCAAATTGATTTAAATTCCAATTCCAAATTAATTTAAATTCCAATTCCAAATTAAAACCATTTCGATTTATATCTATTTCGTGTTTGATTTTCAAAATATCGATACAAACTTAATCAAATTTTCCTTCAATATCCAATTTAAAAATCCAAACCTTCAAATATTATTAAATTCCGAGCTCAATTTCGAAATATCATTTTATATCACTTTTACTTAGCAATATGTAAAGTTCGAATAAAAGTCCAATTCTTTTAAAACAAATCAATTTCTAAAATTCACATCATATTTATAACTTAAAACTCTCAACTTTGATTAATTAAACAATTTCGTTTACCAAATTCAAATTTCAACATTTCGAGCTCCAATTCGAATATAATTCAATTTCCATAAATTCAATTTTTTTTTTCTTATAATCAAATCATTTAAATAATTTCCAAACAAAATTTCAAAAAAATCATTTAATTTAACCAATCCGGTGTCCGTATATAATTCTCTATCCTATGGCCAAGTGAATCAGTTTATTTCTATTTAATTCAGGGATGGATATATATAATTTCAATCCAAAATAAATGTCATAGGTATATATCATTTCAACCTATTTCTTAATTTATTCAAAATAATTCAATTTACAATTTTATATACTGTAAATAATATACATGATGATAACATGATATATCAAAATAAATAAACATCCAAAATATCAACCAATAGCATCCATCACAACCAATCATCCAAACAGTCAATAAAATCCACAACTATTTCATAATTATCAATATCGGGTATTTTACGAAAAATTAAATTTTAATTCAATTTAACTGTTAATTCAAATTCTATCAATTAATTCAGATGTCAATTAAACTTATTAAACAACAAACAAAAAATTTCAATCACCTCACGATATAAATTTAACTACATAAAAATTATTTCAGTCAATTGTGAGCGTATAAACACTCACATTTTATTTATCGACGATTTAAAATCCAAATAAAGGCCCAAATTTGAACAGTCCCATAATGCAGCCAAACCAGTTCCATAACGTAGCCTTCGTCGATACGATTCCAATGCCTCTTGTTTCGTCTGAAACGGACCTTGTATGTAAAGGTTATGATTTTTATAAATATATGATTATAATTTATACTAAAATTAGGAAAGAAAAAAATAAAAACAAAATAACTAAAAGAACAAAAGCGTTACCAGGCTTCTCTCCCTCAAGCATGGATTATCTACACATGAAACCCATGAATGTGAAACCTAGCTACACATGCATGCCAATATACATGACCGGACCATGATCAGGACGTCCCCACGCGAGCGCCTCCTGTGTCGCCTCCGTCTGCCCGAAAATCGAGGAAGAACGTCGGCCCTTCAAACTCAGATTTCGGCGAATCCGAGATGCTTCGGCACGAATCAACCGTTGGATGTGTAGATCTCATCGAGATCTACAACTTTGTTTTGGAAGTTTTTGATTTCGTTGAACGGATTGAGAGATATCGAGGGGAGAAAATCGATAAATTTCGGCCATTGAACGATGTCAGCCATGTTTTCTAGGGTTTTCAGAATAATAAAATAATAATTTATCTCGATACACGTGCCGTATTTATATAGTTAGGTTGTTGACCCCCATTCCAAACGCAATGGAATAGGTTTCGAGGCCTAATTCGATCGTATGTGGAAGATAGCTTTTCAAAGTCAATTTATTTGATCGAATTTCTTAAATTGATTTCTATGCGTTTCAAGCATGCACGGCCAAACGACAAGTCTGATTGCTACAAAACTTGAAATCCTACAATAACTCGCTATTACGGATCCGATGAAACTGGTTTCGTCAAAATCAGATATAGTGACCAAAATAGCTATTTTTACTCGTCAATTTAAAATATAAAATTTCAAATTCGAATTATTCACATTTAAATCCAATTTTAAATGTTAACCATCTTCATTCATATTTAAATAAAATTTAAATCAAATTTCGATGCCATTTTCATTCTCATTCTCAGAATTCAATTATTCAAATAATTCAATATTAAATTTAAACAATTTAATTATCCATTAAATCAATAAAATTCATCATTACATTCCAAAGAAATTTTAGTTATCAACATTATTTTATTTCTATCCAAATAATTCACATTTATTATTCAACTCCAGTTATTGATCATAAATACTATCGATACATATAATTTATTTCAATATAAATAATTCCCAAATTTCCGAAACTGTTCATTTCAAGATTTTTATCTAAGTTCATATTCAATAAGTACAATAATAAGTCATTATATTTTATTTTAACCACTTTTATTCCATAATTATATTAAATTTAACAATTAAAAATAGTTAAAAATACGGGTCGTTACATCAACCATCAAGTCAAACGCCTCTAGTCTCCGAGATTCTACCATATGTCGTACTCATGCTCTTCAACAATAGCGCCTTACGCATTGCCAGCACTCCGTGGAGTACTTCGGAGTCGGCGTGAAAATCTTAACTCGAAGATATTTCCAATCCATAGTTGCTTTGCCCATTCCTTCGAAGTGGAACTACAACTACTTCTATGGTCGAAATTCTTAGAACCTAGCATAAATATATAATCATATATATAGGAAAGTACGAATACGTTCTCTCAATTTATCCTAATTCCTCTGGTCTACTAACCTAAGCTCTGATACTAAACGTAACAACCCGTAAATTAATGGACCTAAATTTAAACAAAAATTGAAACCTAAGTCTATCAAAGCATAGATCGTTGGATTTGGTACCTACAAATAAGCATGAGCATTATCAGAGATTGATAGAAATCTAAACTCACAATGGAAACAATAATAGGATAAGAATACCAATTATGACTACTACCTTGGAATTAACGGTATTCCTTGGAAAACAAATTATCACATCAGCATCGAGCATGAGAGAAAAGAAGACTTCTCCAACAACTAAACACATCTGCTCCACTGACATGTTCCTCTAAATCTACGCTATGGGTTATAATGAGGAGGGGATCAGAATACCTTTTTGGTGATTGGAAAGTCTATAAATTGTCCATGACATAAATTTATACCGATTAGTTTCCATTTAATTGTTATGTCTATTAAGGTTAGCAATTCTAATCTAACCTTGCATTGGACACATGATTACTTACCTATCCATTCCCGAGGTACGAAATACTAACGAAGTATTATCAACCACCCAATACTTCCAATTCCATTACCACTTGATACCTCTTGATATGAAGTGGGCTTCTAATATCGCCACAAAATACCATAGGCAGACTTTTCGATTTAAGACCTCAATCGAGGTAGACTCTATTATTTAAGACCTATTCCCAAGGTGGACTGCTAGTGTCATCATTATTGGTCTATTGGTCCTAACTACAGAGACCTTTGACCATTATATACGGCTTTATAATTCATAATAGTCGTACCACTAATGCATCTACCGTTATTAAAGTCTTAGCAATATGAGAGACAGTATCCAAGCCACTTAATACCTCATTAATAAGGACAAGGCAGGCCTCTGACCATTTAACACCTATTTATAGATAGGCCTTTGCCATTTAATACCTAACCCTAAGGCGGAGTTCTCACTGGTACTATTGTCACGTATGGAAATTTTCGACTTTCGAAAATTCGACATCGATACTCACTTTATCGACTGCCGAGCAATCGAGTGCCGGAAACTTCAATAGTGAGGGTTTAAGAAAAAGAAAAAGTAGAAGAAGAAGAAAACAGAAGAAGAAAGGAGAGAAGAACAACAGAACAACATCAGAAACAGAGACAATATCAGAATCTCACATATCGCAATGGAACAACATATAATAGATAAATGAATAATCTTTAAACAAAGAACGATATCGTTTTATACATACATCAATCAGAGTCATATACAACAATGGACAGTTATATAACTTGTCCTCATACAGAATACACAGCGGAATAAATACTATCAGATACAAATACTACGTCTCGTCATCCAGCTCATCTCCAAAGCTCCAGAATATCCAGAGTATCCTGATAATCTAACTCTAGACTGCCCGTGTGGAAATTGGTGGGCACCCAGAGTTTAGAAGGAAAACAATAAACTCCGAGTCAGTCATGGTGACTGGTGTGAGATCGTAAAACAGTTATTCTTTAAAACAACGACAAGATAATTTTAAAATAAATTTCGCAATGCTTTTGGAAAATGAAACTACCATAAGACCTCCCACCACACACACAATGCAAACGCAGAATTGGAGGAGATTTCTTCTTATGATAGTCAAAGATGCTTACTACGCAAAATCAAATCATTTTGATATTATTATTAGTGCATAGTGTAGAAAACTTTTCGAAAGTATAATATTAATCTTAGCCAACATACGACCAGTATCGTATGCCTACTATAGCTACCATCTAAACAGTGGTGACCACCGTACGTAAATGGCAGGTTCTACAACTAATACCGTACAAGTCATGTATTGGAGTTTGGATTTCCAACAAATGGTCAGGCTAAGGAACTTCCTATCCACGATGGGTACGTCCCTGGAATAGACGACCCGAGAACCTAACCGGATCTCTGCCAACACAAGGCCGGGTTACCTCTGCAAAAATAGGTAACTACTGACACGTGTATGCCATCTCCCGATCGTAACCGATCTTCCCGAGGATCCCCGATTTCCAACAAACCACATAGATAATAATGCAGCAACCACATAGGTTAAGTATCTGGGCTCCATACCATGATACCACCTCTATCCAGAAGGAATGACATACACTAAGGGGCGCTACTCCCTAGAACCTCGCTGCATCCTTCCTGTTTCGACCATTTTCGGGGTGTGAGGCTCGACGAAGTCTCGTCCACAAAGCTACGCTTTCTACAAAGCTACGCTTTCTACAAAGCCCTGCTTCGGGTCAAACAAAAATGATCAACCTATGATCATAAAGATATAAGATCAATCAAATGATCATATCACAAATGATCAAACACTGATCATTTCACAGCAACACTCAGTATGCCACGTTACCAAATTGGGATATATCGCTGATAAATTTCAACTACATAACCTCTGAGCTCGTACATCTCAGAGAAGGGTGTTAAGCTAAGAGAATAAATTCTCCGCCACCAACAGAAATGTATTTGAAAGAAATCAGCTTTATATCTCAAATTGTAACGTCAGACACACAATCCATACAAGTCTGTTCCGGGATCGAACAGAACCGAAGGCACTTCTCACGAAGCCCTTGCATATCCGGATAATTTTCAATCACGTCAGGACTTCCCGTCACTAAGGGTGATAAAACCTCTAAACCGGAGATCAACCGATGTAGAGTAACTCGACGGTAATCCTTCCGTTTTCAAAAATATCCGGTCTTCAACACCGGTCTTCAAATGCAATTCATAACGACGTATCACATATTCGGAATGGGTTATACGACCCCATGGTCCTTTCCCGGCTAACCCGAATAGTGAGCGATTATTTAAAAATAAGTGTGGCATTCAAATTCATCCAATTCACAACAAATACCATTCAGGGTAATTATTGATAGTCGGTTATTTAACTATCAATAAAGATGCGCAACATCATCAGATTCCAAATAAATTTCCACATTATTTATTTTCCAAAATATCTTTTACTAGATATAAAATTTCCACACTTAATCATTTGAAAACAATTTCAAATCAATTTCCACATTTCATTTTATCTTTGAAGATAAAATTTCAAAACAGTTCATTTCATATTGGAAAAGCATTTCAATACTTATTTAAAAATAAGTATTCCACAAATCTATTTATTTTCAACATTTGAAAATATTCAATATACTTAAATCAATATTAAGTATACATTTCATTCTTTAAGGAAATCATAAATTTTAACATCTATTTGAGTCAAAACGAATGTTGCGTAAAACATCGTTACGACGACTCAAAATCACTAGTATAGGGATTCGGATTTAGATAGATATATAAATCCCAATACTACATTAAAACATTTCCTTTTGGAAATCATTTACTATAACAACAGTGTTATAGTCCATCATTTCCTTCTTCCTCGAAAACGTCTATTTCAACAATAAATGTTGAAATCTATGATTTCGATATTCAATATATTTTAAAACATCTTTAAAAAATGTTTAACTTCATTTTTTATATCACTTCTTCAAAAATAAATCCATTTTACTTAACAATATATTCACTGTCCAAAATCGTGAATATAATTCACTTAACCCAATTTCAATCATTTCTACATATTTTAATTTCAACAGGGATTCGCTATCCAAAATCGCGAATATATCTTCTTTAAAAATCTTCTATATTAAATTTATCAAATTCAATCTATTTCGAATTTATAAACACGTTTATAAATTCTATTTCCATTTTTATAACAACTTCGACTTATAAATCTTCTTTTATCAACTTCTATATTTTTTACTTATCAAAATAAGTGATTTCGGATTTATAAACAACTTTTATACATTCCAATTCTATTTATAAAACTTCAATCCCAAATCAATTTCGATATTGATTTCTAAATTTATTTTCAACTTTAAATAAAATTCCCATACTGATTTCTCAAAATTTCATTTCCAAATATTAAATCAATTATAGATTGATTTCTAATTTTAATTCATCCCTACTAAAATAAATTCCTTATTTTCCTTCAAATTATTCAATATCCTGTTTTTAAATGGATTCTTTAAATTGAAATCATTTTACATTGATTTCCCAGATCATTTCAATTTACCAAGTAAATTTCTAATTGGATTTCCAACTTATCTCTTTCTAAATAAATTCCTTTTAAAGGAAACAAATTTCAATCGTTTCTTTCAATCTATTTAAAAATCCAAATTCTTAAATTAAATTCTTCAAATTATAATCACTATTTTTCGAAATCCATTTATTTAACATTTTCACTTGATTCTGTAATTAATTCGATAAGATTATAAAAATTAACTTTTTATACTTTAAAATTCCTTTCTTCAAAATTTATTCAATTACTAAAATTAATTCAATTAGAAATTTCTATTTTGATTTCAAAAATTCAATTTCGTTTATTTTTGGAATCCAATGATATCAAACATCCATTCAGCTAAATTTTAGCTTTCAAACAATTTCCAGGCATCAATATGATCAATATAATCATTCACAGATTCATATCACAGTATAAATAAATTCAATCAATGTGAGGGGTCCAGTTGGATCCCTCCAACCTGTTTCCCTACATCCAAAGATGTTAGCACAATACCAATTCCGCTCCAGTACGGAATTATCGCGGTATATGGGTTTTATAAAAATCCGCTTACTAACGGCGCAATAGGGTCTCATCCGCTATACGAGGCGGGAAATCATCAATCCAATATATACATATGCCAATATGTATATATTGCTATATATATAATAGATATATCCTACTATATCTAATAGCACATCCAATATAGCAATCATCAATAACTGCAAAAATTCCACATTCAATTTTCGAGTGAGAAGATCTCACCTTAGCTTTAATTTGCAATCCCTTTTCCATTTTTGATCATTTCTTCACGGTTTAACCTTGTATAACAATTTACACAATATATCAATATTCGAATTAAATTATTGTTCTATTTATTTATTTAACCAATTTCTCCTTTGATAATTTAACTAAAATTTTACTTTTCAAAACTCAATTTAATATACCAAACTTTGGTAAAAATAATTAAATAAGTTTTATTAAATAAAACTCCCTCTATAATGTATATATTTTCTATTTAATTTTCACAAAAATCTTATATATGTATATACACTGTTTTGGTAAAAATCGAAACTGGGTTTAAATTGCTGT
The DNA here is from genome assembly GCA_030737815.1 of Allium fistulosum. Taxonomy (NCBI): domain Eukaryota; kingdom Viridiplantae; phylum Streptophyta; class Magnoliopsida; order Asparagales; family Amaryllidaceae; genus Allium; species Allium fistulosum. Next base: position 1,071,157,847 of record CM060904.1, read on the forward strand.
TTAAAATATATTATGACTTTATAAATCTAGATTCCTATATATGTATAAAATTTTCCGTTTAACTGCATAAATTCATATACCTATATAACTTTACTGTAAAATTCTATTAATATCCGAATCAAATCGAATAACAAATTTTCATTTGATAATTTTATTTAATTACAATTAAATTTAAAACTAAATTTTCCTTAAAAAAAATATAAATTCTATTGAAACTATATATACACATATATACCTTACTGTATAATATATTTTTTTTCTGTTTCAACCTTACAGCAAAATTTTTTTTCTACAAACATTCATTTTTGTTTTACTAATTTATCCTCATAATCTATTATTTTTATACCATTTCCTTTACTGGTATATAAAATTGAAACTGCATTTTTCTTTTCCAGATTTAAATCAAATAAAAAAAATAATCGAAAAACTGAATACCTTACAGGGAGACGCCACGGCAATCGAGCCCTAGGTCACGGCACCCACGCGAGCCATCCACCATCATCGCCATCACCGAACCCTAGCTTCGCCACTTAACCCCTCTCGACTTCGAACACTCTCACTCAACGCGCCGCAACTCCATTTCAGCTGCTCCATTGCACGCGACTTCGCCTTCTCCTCGCGAACGTGGCCGCCCCATCGAACTCGAGAGCGTTGGTCGCCGTGAAACCCAATCGCGACGAACCCACGCGCGCCCTAGCCTCGCGCGATCGATTCCCTAGGTCGCGATTTCGATAGTGTTTGAACGGAGGGGGGAAAAAATTTGTCGCAGCCATTAATTTGTATTGATTTCATGTTGGAACGAATGGTTTGAAGTGGGCAGCATTATTTAATTTATGAAGAGAGATAGGATTTGAATTTGATTATTGTTTTGTAGAGAGGACTCGACTGCCATTATTTTGTTTTTCTCTGAATAAAATTTGAACGAGATGCTGAAGTGTTCTGTTGTGAAACGAAATAAAAGGGGAGGAAAGGGTACGCGATGCAGCAGAGAATAGGTACGAAGGAAACAATCTGGGTGCGTGATGTACGTATTGTCGGTTTAAAAGAGTGAATATATTTTATTTAAATTCAATTGGTCCCAGTATAAATTTCTACGCGTTTATATATCGTACGCTCACACAACAACTCCAAAAATTACGAAAATTGGAATCCGGTAATAATTCAATATTACGGACCCAATGGAACCGGTTTCGTCGAATTCCGAGACTGTGCCTCGGACGACTATTTTTAAATATCGATTCAACCAATAAAATTCAAAACTAAGCAAAACAGTTTCAAATTCAATTCTGAAAGTTTCTATTATCTTCAGTGTTATCAATATAAATTTTTCAAGCATTTGAAATATTTTTCTTTAGCTTTAAATTGAAGATTTAAATTTTATTCAGCATTCAATAGATTAAATTTTATAATTTAATCGTCAAATTCAAAGTTATATTCGGGATTCAAATTAAATCATCGTTCAAATATTTAAAATCAATTAAATATTCTCAATTTAATTTGTTCAAAATTCTGGGTCGTTACAGACTTCCCCCCTTAAAAGAATTTCGTCCTCGAAATTACAAGTTAGGAAAAATGGTCCTTAGCTCGTCTATCATTTTTCACAATCCAATAGTTTTGTCAAATTTTCAAAACAAATCTCTCTATTAGAGATTCGTTATCATTCAACTAAATTTCTAAACCTTCTATAGTTTTCAAACATCATTGTTTACTTCAAAATTTAAATTCAAATTCAAATTTTAACTTTCAAAATTTCTCAAAAAATTTCTAACGCCCTAAATTTCCGAAAAATTTCACCAGCGTCTCCTTTGCGCGGCTAATACGGCACTACTACAAAACGTCCCTACGGACTCTCAGATTTCAAAAAGAAAAAGAAAAAACCAAGCGGCTAGACAAGAAATCATCAAAAACTCATATTATAATTCAAATACGTACCTTTTGTCGAGCAATTCAAATTATCTGTGAAATCAAATTCAATTTCCTTTATACCTGTATATCTACTAGCCATAATATCTAGTTACAACATTCAAACCATTTTGCAAATCTTTTATTACAAACTTCTAATATCAACTCCTTATACCATTTCTAGTTTACTATTGAAGTTATATCCATTATCATTCAATTTCACATTTCACATTTATTTGAATTTAATTTACACTTTCAATCTAATTTAGATTCAGTTGACTTCTGAATATTGAATTTCATCAATTATCTTTAGTTCACTTCAAACTAATCTTAAAGCTTCATTTTATTTCACACAATTCAAATTTGTTTCAACATTCAGTTTCAATTTTTTTTTTCACTTACAATTGTAAATTCCATTCATTTGAAATTTATTTCTTCTTACTTGAATTTATTTGCAATTCCGAACCATTCTTTTATTTAGTTCACAATTCAAGTCTCAATTTATCTAATTCAACTTCATAATATTTCATAGATATTTTCATATGGTATTCCAGAATCTTACCAACATTTCAAAATCATTTGAAAAAAATTCAAATTATCCTTTGAATTTCCAAAACAAAACCCAAATTTTCCATTTAAAACAATATGGCAGCAATTCCTCCTTTGGAAACCCGAAAATGAACATCGATGATGCTGCAGTCATTACCGAAGTTATTTTCCAGCGACCGAAAAGAGTTTAGAGCTTTCATCTCTCCAAAATACTTTTCAAAACCTTTGTAATTCATTTTCAAATCAAAAAGAAATTAAACTTTCCAAATCTCCAAAATTTTCAAATTCTTTTCAAAACATTTCCAAATACTTCTCTGGAATTCCGTTTCAAATTACAAATCACATTTATAATTTACATTCTTAAATTTCATTTGTATGTGAATTTATTTCTTAACTTTGGAGTTATGATTTCAATTTATTATTCAATTTCAGTGATGATAATTCACTATTATTACTTCCTAACATCCATGCAACCATATACTGTAAAAATTTACAGAAAATTATTTCCTTTATATACGAAAATAGTTTTGGGCAAAATTATTTCATTTACCCCATTTAAAACAATACTGTGTCGGTTTATCTTGTTTAAGAGTTTAGAAACCCCTATCGATTACAGTTAGCTAGACTGCACCGACCAGAATCCATAAACAATCAACCGATAAGTCAACACAGTACAAAACAATCTTATATTCAAATAACAAATACGCGCTCATATCTATTATTACACTCAAACTCATTCTAGAGTACTACTGACTCTATCTCTAATGAGTAACACCCAACAGAGCAGGGTTGTCGCTTAACCATATGCTCTGATACCACGCTGTCACGTACGGAAATTTTCGACTTTCGAAAATTCGACATCGATACTCACTTTATCGACTGCCGAGCAATCGAGTGCCGGAAACTTCAGTAGTGAGGGTTTAAGAAAAAGAAAAAGTAGAAGAAGAAGAAAACAGAAGAAGAAAGGAGAGAAGAACAACAGAACAACATCAGAAACAGAGACAATATCAGAATCTCACATATCGCAGCGGAACAACATATAATAGATAAATGAATAATCTTTAAACAAAGAACGATATCGTTTTATACATACATCAATCAGAGTCATATACAACAATGGACAGTTATATAACTTGTCCTCATACAGAATACACAGCGGAATAAATACTATCAGATACAAATACTACGTCTCGTCATCCAGCTCATCTCCAAAGCTCCAGAATATCCAGAGTATCCTGATAATCTAACTCTAGACTGCCCGTGTGGAAATTGGTGGGCACCCAGAGTTTAGAAGGGAAACAATAAACTCCGAGTCAGTCATGGTGACTGGTGTGAGATCGTAAAACAGTTATTCTTTAAAACAACGACAAGATAATTTTAAAATAAATTTCGCAATGCTTTTGGAAAATGAAACTACCATAAGACCTCCCACCACACACACAATGCAAACGCAGAATTGGAGGAGATTTCTTCTTATGATAGTCAAAGATGCTTACTACGCAAAATCAAATCATTTTGATATTATTATTAGTGCATAGTGTAGAAAACTTTTCGAAAGTATAATATTAATCTTAGCCAACATACGACCAGTATCGTATGCCTACTATAGCTACCATCTAAACAGTGGTGACCACCGTACATAAATGGCAGGTTCTACAACTAATACCGTACAAGTCACGTATTGGAGTTTGGATTTCCAACAAATGGTCAGGCTAAGGAACTTCCTATCCACGATGGGTACGTCCCTGGAATAGACGACCCGAGAACCTAACCGGATCTCTGCCAACACAAGGCCGGGTTACCTCTGCAAAAATAGGTAACTACTGACACGCGTATGCCATCTCCCGATCGTAACCGATCTTCCCGAGGATCCCCGATTTCCAACAAACCACATAGATAATAATGCAGCAACCACATAGGTTAAGTATCTGGGCTCCATACCATGATACCACCTCTATCCAGAAGGAATGACATACACTAAGGGGCGCTACTCCCTAGAACCTTGCTGCATCCTTCCTGTTTCGACCATTTCCGGGGTGTGAGGCTCGACGAAGTCTCGTCCACAAAGCTACGCTTTCTACAAAGCCCTGCTCCGGGTCAAACAAAAATGATCAACCTATGATCATAAAGATATAAGATCAATCAAATGATCATATCACAAATGATCAAACACTGATCATTTCACAGCAACACTCAGTATGCCACGTTACCAAATTGGGATATATCGCTGATAAATTTCAACTACATAACCTCTGAGCTCGTACGTCTCAGAGAAGGGTGTTAAGCTAAGAGAATAAATTCTCCGCCACCAACAGAAATGTATTTGAAAGAAATCAGCTTTATATCTCAAATTGTAACGTCAGACACACAATCCATACAAGTCTGTTCCGGGATCGAACAGAACCGAAGGCACTTCTCACGAAGCCCTTGCATATCCGGATAATTTTCAATCACGTCAGGACTTCCCGTCACTAAGGGTGATAAAACCTCTAAACCGGAGATCAGCCGATGTAGAGTAACTCGACGGTAATCCTTCCGTTTTCAAAAATATCCGGTCTTCAACACCGGTCTTCAAATGCAATTCATAACGACATATCACATATTCGGAATGGGTTATACGACCCCATGGTCCTTTCCCGGCTAACCCGAATGGTGAGCGATTATTTAAAAATAAGTGTGGCATTCAAATTCATCCAATTCACAACAAATACCATTCAGGGTAATTATTGATAGTCGGTTATTTAACTATCAATAAAGATGCGCAACATCATCAGATTCCAAATAAATTTCCACATTATTTATTTTCCAAAATATCTTTTACTAGATATAAAATTTCCACACTTAATCATTTGAAAACAATTTCAAATCAATTTCCACATTTCATTTTATCTTTGAAGATAAAATTTCAAAACAGTTCATTTCATATTGGAAAAGCATTTCAATACTTATTTAAAAATAAGTATTCCACAAATCTATTTATTTTCAACATTTGAAAATATTCAATATACTTAAATCAATATTAAGTATACATTTCATTCTTTAAGGAAATCATAAATTTTAACATCTATTTGAGTCAAAACGAATGTTGCGTAAAACATCGTTACGACGACTCAAAATCACTAGTATAGGGATTCGGATTTAGATAGATATATAAATCCCAATACTACATTAAAACATTTCCTTTTGGAAATCATTTACTATAACAACAGTGTTATAGTCCATCATTTCCTTCTTCCTCGAAAACGTCTATTTCAACAATAAATGTTGAAATCTATGATTTCGATATTCAATATATTTTAAAACATCTTTAAAAAATGTTTAACTTCATTTTTTATATCACTTCTTCAAAAATAAATCCATTTTACTTAACAATATATTCACTGTCCAAAATCGTGAATATAATTCACTTAACCCAATTTCAATCATTTCTACATATTTTAATTTCAACAGGGATTCGCTATCCAAAATCGCGAATATATCTTCTTTAAAAATCTTCTATATTAAATTTATCAAATTCAATCTAATTCGAATTTATAAACACGTTTATAAATTCTATTTCCATTTTTATAACAACTTCGACTTATAAATCTTCTTTTATCAACTTCTATATTTTTTACTTATCAAAATAAGTGATTTCGGATTTATAAACAACTTTTATACATTCCAATTCTATTTATAAAACTTCAATCCCAAATCAATTTCGATATTGATTTCTAAATTTATTTTCAACTTTAAATAAAATTCCCATACTGATTTCTCAAAATTTCATTTCCAAATATTAAATCAATTATAGATTGATTTCTAATTTTAATTCATCCCTACTAAAATAAATTCCTTATTTTCCTTCAAATTATTCAATATCCTGTTTTTAAATGGATTCTTTAAATTGAAATCATTTTACATTGATTTCCCAGATCATTTCAATTTACCAAGTAAATTTCTAATTGGATTTCCAACTTATCTCTTTCTAAATAAATTCCTTTTAAAGGAAACAAATTTCAATCGTTTCTTTCAATCTATTTAAAAATCCAAATTCTTAAATTAAATTCTTCAAATTATAATCACTATTTTTCGAAATCCATTTATTTAACATTTTCACTTGATTCTGTAATTAATTCGATATGATTATAAAAATTAACTTTTTATACTTTAAAATTCCTTTCTTCAAAATTTATTCAATTACTAAAATTAATTCAATTAGAAATTTCTATTTTGATTTCAAAAATTCAATTTCGTTTATTTTTGGAATCCAATGATATCAAACATCCATTCAGCTAAATTTTAGCTTTCAAACAATTTCCAGGCATCAATATGATCAATATAATCATTCACAGATTCATATCACAGTATAAATAAATTCAATCAATGTGAGGGGTCCAGTTGGATCCCTCTAACCTGTTTCCCTGCATCCAAAGATGTTAGCACAATACCAATTCCGCTCCAGTACGGAATTATCGCGGTATATGGGTTTTATAAAAATCCGCTTACTAACGGCGCAATAGGGTCTCATCCGCTATACGAGGCGGGAAATCATCAATCCAATATATACATATGCCAATATGTATATATTGCTATATATATAATAGATATATCCTACTATATCTAATAGCACATCCAATATAGCAATCATCAATAACTGCAAAAATTCCACATTCAATTTTCGAGTGAGAAGATCTCACCTTAGCTTTAATTTGCAATCCCTTTTCCATTTTTGATCATTTCTTCACGGTTTAACCTTGTATAACAATTTACACAATATATCAATATTCGAATTAAATTATTGTTCTATTTATTTATTTAACCAATTTCTCCTTTGATAATTTAACTAAAATTTTACTTTTCAAAACTCAATTTAATATACCAAACTTTGGTAAAAATAATTAAATAAGTTTTATTAAATAAAACTCCCTCTATAATGTATATATTTTCTATTTAATTTTCACAAAAATCTTATATATGTATATACACTGGTTTGGTAAAAATCGAAACTGGGTTTAAATTGCTGTTTAAAATATATTATGACTTTATAAATCTAGATTCCTATATATGTATAAAATTTTCCGTTTAACTGCATAAATTCATATACCTATATAACTTTACTGTAAAATTCTATTAATATCCGAATCAAATCGAATAACAAATTTTCATTTGATAATTTTATTTAATTACAATTAAATTTAAAACTAAATTTTCCTTTAAAAAAATATAAATTCTATTGAAACTATATATACACATATATACCTTACTGTATAATATTTTTTTTTCTGTTTCAACCTTACAGCAAATTTTTTTTTCTGCAAACATTCATTTTTGTTTTACTAATTTATCCTCATAATCTATTATTTTAATACCATTTCCTTTATTGGTATATAAAATTGAAACTGCATTTTTCTTTTCCAGATTTAAATCAAATAAAAAAAAATTTGAAAAACTGAATACCTTACAGGGAGACGCCACGGCAATCGAGCCCTAGGTCACGACACCCACGCGAGCCATCCACCATCATCGCCATCACCGAACCCTAGCTTCGCCACTTAACCCCTCTCGACTTCGAACACTCTCACTCAACGCGCCGCAACTCCATCTCAGCTGCTCCATTGCACGCGACTTCGCCTTCTCCTCGCGAACGTGGCCGCCCCATCGAACTCGAGAGCGTTGGTCGCCGTGAAACCCAATCGCGACGAACCCACGCGCGCCCTAGCCTCGCGCGATCGATTCCCTAGGTCGCGATTTCGATAGTGTTTGAACGGAGGGGGGAAAAAATTTGTCGCAGCCATTAATTTGTATTGATTTCATGTTGGAACGAATGGTTTGAAGTGGGCAGCATTATTTAATTTATGAAGAGAGATAGGATTTGAATTTGATTATTGTTTTGTAGAGAGGACTCGGCTGCCATTATTTTGTTTTTCTCTGAATAAAATTTGAACGAGATGTTGAAGTGTTCTGTTGTGAAACGAAATAAAAGGGGAGGAAAGGGTACGCGATGCAGCAGAGAATAGGTACGAAGGAAACAATCTGGGTGCGTGATGTACGTATTGTCGGTTTAAAAGAGTGAATATATTTTATTTAAATTCAATTGGTCCCAGTATAAATTTCTACGCGTTTATATATCGTACGCTCACACAACAACTCCAAAAATTACGAAAATTGGAATCCGGTAATAATTCAATATTACGGACCCAATGGAACAGGTTTCGTCGAATTCCGAGACTGTGCCTCGGACGACTATTTTTAAATATCGATTCAACCAATAAAATTCAAAACTGAGCAAAACAGTTTCAAATTCAATTCTGAAAGTTTCTATTATCTTCAGTGTTATCAATATAAATTTTTCAAGCGTTTGAAATATTTTTCTTTAGCTTTAAATTGAAGATTTAAATTTTATTCAGCATTCAATAGATTAAATTTTATAATTTAATCGTCAAATTCAAAGTTATATTCGGGATTCAAATTAAATCATCATTCAAATATTTAAAATCAATTAAATATTCTCAATTTAATTTGTTCAAAATTCTGGGTCGTTACAACTATCTAGCTGACATTGCTTGGAAATCTCAATGGTGCTACGTAACACTTCTTTTATAGGAAAGAGGCGGACCTTACAGCCGCTTAATACCTCAAAACTGAAGCAATCTCTCCCGAGATATCTAGTATCACTCTTATAAATACAAAATCTCATTAGATTACTTCTTTCAGTAGGGAGGCGGGACCTAAGATAGCCACTTAATACCTCAACACTGAAGTAAACCTTTTTAGAGATACCCTCACCGCTACTAATTCCAAATTTGGACCATTTAATACTTTCCAATTAAGAAAGCATGTCCAATCTCTCAGATCATCATGGGTCCTAGGATTAGTGATATCGCACATCAGTTTTAAGTGCACTCGACTATTGGTAGCCTCAAAGTGAAGGGCAGTCTTCCGTCGAGTGACTCTACTGACCTCGCATCACTAACCAACTAAGTATAATTGATTATCCTAATTCTTTACTTATACTATCTTAAGTTGACATTAGACTTAGCTTACTAATTCCCTTTTTATTTAAGGCAATAAGATTACCTTTAATACTTTTCTACCCACAAATCTTTTTTTAATGCTCACAAATGTCAAATTGTCCATAAAATCCTAACAAAAATTCCTAAGCAATTTATGTATGATTACTAATTTCAAATTAGTAACTTTTTTATATCTATTCCATTTTTATCAGTTCCTTTAATCCATTTGTCTCTATTTGTTGTAACCCTTAATTTTAATTCTATCCATTATTTCTCAGTAATCGCTCATAGATTACAATCTTTCATTTCCTATTAATTAATTAATTAATAAAATTTCCTAATTATTTTCCATAACATTAATTACTCCCTTTTCTAATTCTAACTATTCGCTTCCCTAAATATAATAATAACTAACAAATGTTACACATAAATAACGCACAAATAATCGACGTTCTTCTTTATTAACACAATATATATGTATAAATTGCCTAATTAAACTACCTATTCTTAGTCAAATATATTCTAGTCATAGATATGTAACTAGAATATGCTTTGCAAATTTAATTTGCTAGAATTAAATTCCATAGGAAGACTTTCCACTATGATTTCCATAAATTGGTTTAAAACAAAGGAAAGATTGACTCCATTTGGAATTACAAGGATTGGATTGTAACGACCCGGAATTTTCGACGTTTAAGTTTGAATATTTAAAAGGTTTTAAATATTGAATTTGGAATTTTAATTTAGTTAGTAAGATTTAAAACTGAAAATTTCAAGCGATTTCGAAATTTTTGAAATCGTCAATTTAATCGACGCGTTAAAATAGCGATCCGAGGCACAGTCTCAAAATTTGACGAAACCTGTTCTATTAGATCTGTAATAGTGTACTATTATTGGATTTCAAATTTCGTAGCTTTTGGAGTTATCGTTTGACCGTACGGGATAGAAACGCGCGGAATTTAATATCGAGAACTCAATATAATAATTGGGTTCAAAAAGCTATCTTTTCCATACGATCGAATTTGGAATCAAAACATTTTCCATTATGTTTTGAATAGGGTTATAACATTATGAATGCCTAGCAGAATGCCTCGATAGGGGTTCGAGATTTTGAGTTGCGTAAATCAAGGCGTTTTGAAATTTTAATAAATAAATTGTTTAGTCAATTTTTTCCTCTCATTTCCAAATCACTTTACTATTACCTATTCAAACACACTTCCCTCTCTACTTTTAATTCACGTCCATCTCTTCTTCTCAGTTCCAAATTCATGAAAATATTTCGTTCTCCTTCTCAAATGAAAACTTATGGCATACAAAAAAGAAAGAAAGAAAAGATAATCTCGTATTCCCCTTTATCTTCCTTCTTCATGAAATCGAAAATCAATTTGGCGAATACAAGAAAAGAAAAGGAGACAATCGCGTGTTGGAATCACGAAGGCAGAGGGGCTCGAGCATGATTGAAGCAGGCGCACGAGGGTGGAAAGGCGTGATCGCGTTCGATGTGGGTAGCAGTTGGAAGTTTTCGAAGACTGGCAGCGTTCGAGCGTGGGGATGGTAGCAATCGTCTCCGATAATGGAGAAGTGAGGGAGGGTTGTCGATAGGTTTTGGTGGCATGAAAGAGGGGGCGTGCAAAATCCTAGCATTGATGAAGTGCGACGCGACTGGATGGAAGAAGGAAGGCGCGCAGGCGGGCAGTGGGTTTGTTTTTGATGAGTTCTTCGTGGTCGCGGTGGCGTTTGGAAAAGGGGCAGTCACGGTTCAAGGAGGTGGTTTGGGTTCGTTCAGGTGGTGGTGGCTGATTCACTAATGAGGTCAAAGGGGTCGGATAAAAGATCAGAGCAGTGGTTTGGGATCATTCGATTGTGGCAGAGGAGGAGTGGATCGCGGCGATGGTGAGTTGCGGCATTTGATGGTGCGGCAATGTTAGGGTAGGTCATTCTGTGAGGAATAAGATGTCTGGGAGGTAATTATACTATATAATGTAATTAGTCAATTTAACTTTTAATTGAAGGGAATATTTATTTTATAAAATCGAATGATTACAAAATATATATCCCATTCGTACGAGGTTGAAAAATCAAAAAATCAGGGCCGTTGGATTCGAAAAGACGTAGGATACGAAATAAAATTGGAACAGATTGCAACTAAAAATCAAGGTGAGAAAAATTTCACTCATTTGGATTGCTAGTATAATTTAAAAATGTTGAATTTAAATTATCGGTTGTTTGGATGAATTTATAAATTATTATCAGTTTGGATGTTATATATATAGTAGTATATATATTAGTAGTTGGATATATACCCACCGATTGGAGCGAATGAGACCCTATGCGCCCCGCATAATAGCGGATGACCCTTTATACCGCGATATCCCCCTCGAAGTGGGATTGATATATTTATCGTTGTCAAACATCTGTGGATGCAGGGAAACAAGTTGATAAAAATGTTTTGGTTATCGTAAGGTATAAACCCGTCGTGTTTATGTGTGACGTGGTCTTACGAGATACCTTTTTTTTCAAAGGATTTTGAAATAATAATAATTCAAATTGATTGTGTTTTCTCACGTTGGTTTTCCAAACTGACTCGGGTGTTATTTTATTATAATGCTCGGGTCAGACCGAGTATTACGGATTCATGATAGGATGCTATGGAGCTCAGGAGATAAGCTGGATGACAAAGACGTATTTCCGTACTTGATTTGTATTTCCGCTGTGTGAGGAAAAGTTGTTATAACTGTCCAGATTGATGTAGTGATTATTGTACTCTGATGATTGTAAGTATAAAACAGTTACATATTCTTTTGTATAAAAATTTGTTATTATATATTATATTTTGTTCTACTGCGTTTGTGAGATTCTGTGTTGTCGTTGTTCCATTTTCTTCTACCTTTTCTTCTTCACCCCTAATGATCTGGTATTTCTGGCACTCGATTGCTCGGCATGCTATACAACGAACGTATTGATGTCGATTTTTGAGGTTCGAAAATCCCGGGCCATTACATTTGGTATCAAAGCTAAAGGTTAAGTGAGAACCTTGGCTTTGGTGGGGATTACTCATTAGAGATAGGGTCAGTAGTACCCTAGAATGAGTCTGAGTGTATTAATAGATATGAGCATATATTTGTTAGTGAATATAAATTGTTTTATATTGTGTTGACTTATCGGTTGAGTGTTTATAAATTTTGGTCGGTACAACTTGGACAACTTTATCGATAGGGATTTCTAAACTCTTAAACTGGGCAAACCGACACAATATTGTTTTAAAAAGTGGGTAATTGAAATAATTTTACCCAAACTATATTTTGATATAAATGGAATATTTTTCTAAAATTATTATAGTATATTGGAGTGTTTGGTTGATAATATTATAATCTAACAAGATATTAAAATTTGAAATAGTTTATAAAAGCCAAAATTAGATTGTATAAGAATGAATTATACAAATGAATTATAATTGGAATGGATTCGAAATCGAATTCAGGAATTTAAACCCCGGAAGGTTTAGAGAATATTTTCAAAAGATCGTGGAAATGAATTTGGGGTTATTTCAGAAACATATTTGGAATAAATAATGGAGTATTATTTGGAGATATTTTTGAATAGAAAATGCTTTAAGTTAATTTAAAAATGGATTTTGGAAAGAGATATAGCACCGAACTCACTATAGTCGCTGGAAAATAATTCTGATGATGATCGCGACATCATCGGTGTTCATTTTCGAGTTTCTAAGTGATGGGTTGCTATCGTAGTAATTTGATATGAGGATTTTGTTGAAAATGTTTTGGAAAGGAAATTTGTGTTGGATAAAACCAAATTGGTTTTGGAAATTCCAAAGAATGGTTTGTTAAAAACCAAGGAAGAGCTATATATTTGATTTCAAAATGATTTGAAATAAAATCGGGTGTTTGTATTCTGAATTCCTAGCTAAATGTTCTAGAAAATATCAGAAATAAGTTTTTAAAACTTAATGGTGGAGGATGATATTTATAAGGAAAGAAGTGTGAAAATTGAATTTTGGAATTTAAATTTAAATTGAGAAAGTTAAAATGGAATGTAACTTAAGTTGAGTTAAAGGAATTGAATTTTTGAAATTTAATTGATTATGATTTGAATGGAATAAATTGGTGAAGTGTACTAATTAAATGAATTAAATTAGGATGTGAATAAATTGAATGAAAATAAATTGGATGCATATAAGTGAAAAGAACTAATAATGTGAATTGAAATAAATATAAGTAAGGAGGTGGAAAAAATTTGAATTTGAAATTGAATTCTTACTTGATTAAATTCAAATGAATTTTGTGAAATAAAAATTTAACTTATGCAAGTTAAATGAAAATTGAATGGAATATATAAACTTGGATTGTAAAGTGGCTAAATAACTATAAGTTATAAAATTTTGATTGGAATAAAAACTTAAGTGGATATTTACAGAACTGTGAATAAATAAATAAATAGTTTACAAAATTTGAATTTATGGAATATATATATATATAAACTATGAAATGATGTAAATCTTGAGTTAAAAGTAAAATGTGAATATACTCGAGTAAAGAAGTGATGAAAATGAGAAAAATAAGTTGGAAATTTATTAAACATAGAAATGAAATGGTAAATGAAGACGAAATAGTTAAATATTTGGATTAATAGAAAGGAAAATCCAAACTTGAATAATAAAGGTGAAGTTGAACTCGAGTGAAATTAAATGAAGTGATTTTTGAAATAAAAATTAGATATTGAATTATAAAATAAAAGGGAGCTAATTAGATAAATTATTTAGTAGAACTTGAGTTAAATGTGACTGGATTTGATTGATAGTGAATTAGAAAAAGTGGATATGAACCCAAAAATAAAAAGGATTCGACTTAAGCGTAAATGAAAGAAAATGTGTTTGCAATATTGGCTAAAAAAAATAAAACCTGGACTTAAGTCATAAATAGAAATAAATCATAAGTTAAATGCTTATACTAAATCTCAAGAGATGAGATGAAATGGTTAAATCGAATCGGATTTGAATTCTAATGGGACGATGAAGGAATATGGAAATTAATTTATAAATAAATTCAATGTAAGTGTAAATAAATTAAATATGACTTGGGATATTAATTAAATGAAATTGAGTATGAAGTTAAGTTTTGAAGTAGATTAAATGAATGAACTAATTGAATAATTAGTGAATGGAACGGAATTTGATTGAATGAGAATCAATCTAAAATTTGAATTGAAAACTTGATGGCAAGGGAAACAAACTTAAGTTTTAGAGTTGAATTAATTGGAAATAAATGAATTAAATTAAGTCTATATTGTTGGATGAAAGCTTGGCTCAAAATAAATTTGTGAAATGGCTATTTAATAAATTAGCATAGAATGATTCCGAGCTTAATAAAAGAGATTTGAATATAGTAAATGTGGGCATGGATGGAATGTAAATGAATTGATTGAGAATCAATTTGAAATGGAATATAATTGAATATAAATTGATTTGGAATCAATTTAAAATAGAAATAAACTGAAATGGTTATTTTATTAAATTAATATCGTCGAATTTGTATAGGAAAATTGTCGTTTGACGTAAACGGAAGTAAATAAAATTCTATGAATTAATAGAAAGTGAGTAAATTGATTTTAAATCAATTTGAAATGGATATGTGTTTGTTTGGTATAAATATGAATTGAATGCAATAAATTTGGTTGTAAATCATTTTGAATCGAATGAAATGATATATGGATCGATTGAAAGTAATTAAATTAGTATCGGGGCCTTAAATTGCTTATAAATCTTTGTTTGGCATGTTGTTTATGAAATTCATGTGTTAAATTAGTTGAATGAATGAAATGTTAGTAAATTTCGTATTTTGGTGCTTACGTGGTTTAATTGAGTAAGTACAGGTACTTTGAGGCTATTAGGCTTGAGTTGGGTTGCGTAATTGCATATAAAATAAGCCGCTTGCTTAAAAACGCTAATATAAGATACGTTTTCGGATTAGATACAACAAAAATATAAAATATTGATATATATTTTGTTTTCTGACCATGTGGGTCGATGTATACATTTTTATCTCTCTTGTCATATTGCAAAAGGCTCTCCGTACAAGGGAGACTCTGCCATAAATTTTCGGAAATTTAGAGAGTTAGAAAATTTTTGAAAATTTTGAAATTTTTTTGTTAACTAAAGAAGTTGATTTTTGAATTGAAATTGAAATAAGGAGTTTTGAATTAGAAATGAAACTAAATGTTTGGATGAAACTAAAGGGTTAGGAAAGTGAATGTCGAATTTAACTAAGTGTGTTTTATTAAGTATTGGGTTTGGAGCATTTTTCCTACCTTAGCAATTTCGGGGAGAAATTCTTTTAAGGGGGAAGGAATGTAACGACCCGGACTTTTCGGCGTTTAAGTTTGAATATTTAAATGGTTTTAAATATTGGATTTGGAATATTAATTTAGTTAGCATGATTTTAAAACTGAAAATTTCAAGCGATTTCGAAATTTTTGAAATCTTCAATTTAATAGACGCGTTAAAATAGCAATCCGAGGCACATTCTTGGAATTTGATGAAACTAGTTCCATTGGATCCGTAATAGTGTATTATTATCGGATTTCAAATTTCGTAACTTTTGGAGTTATCGTTTGGTCGTACGGGATAGAAACCCGCTGAATTTAATATCAAGAATTCAATATAATAATTGGGTTCAAAATGCTATCTTCTCCATAGGATTGAATTTGGAGTCGAAACATTTTCCATTGCGTTCGGAATAGGGGTATAACATTATAAATGCCTAGTGGCATGCCTCGATAGGGGTTCGAGATTTTAAGTTGCATAAATCGAGACGTTTTGAAATTTTAATAAATAAATTGTCTAGTCAAATATTCACATTAGTTTTTTTCTCCCCTTTTCAAATCACTGGACTACCAATTCAAACACGCTTCCCTTCCTACTTTCAAATCACGTCCATCTCTTCTTCTCAATTCCAAATTCACGAAAATATTTCGTTCTCCTTCTCAAATGAAAACCGATGGCATACAAAAAAGAAAAAGAAAAAGATAATCTCGTATTCCCTTTTACCTTCCTTCTTCATGAAATTGAAAATCAATTCGGCGAATAAAAATAAAGAAGAAGATAGAATTGCGTGATGGAATCGCGATGGTAGAGGGATTCGAGCGCGATTGAAGAAGGCGCGCGAGGGTGGAAAGGCGTGGTCACGTTCGATGTGGGTGGCGGTTGGAATTTTTCGAAGACTGGTAGCGTTCAAGCGTGGTGATGGTTGCGATCGTCTCCGATAATGGAAAAGTGAGGGAGGGTTGTCGATGGGTTTTGGTGGCATGAAAGAGGGGGCGTGCAAAATCCGAGCATTGACAAAGTGCGAGCGACTGGTTGGAAGAAGGAAGGCGCGTAGGCGGGCAGTGGGTTCGTTTTTGGTGAATTCGTCGTGGTCACAGTGGCATTTGGAGAAGGGGCAACCGCGTTTCAAGGAGGTGGTTCGGGTTCGTTCAGGTGGTGGAGGTTGATTCACCGATGAGGTCAAAGGGGTCAGATATAAGATTAGAGCAGTGGTTTGGGATCATTCGAGCATGGCAGAGGAGGAGTGGATCGCGGCGATGGTGAGTTGTGGCAGTTGATGGTGCGACAATGTCAGGGTAGGTCGTTCTATGAGGAAGAAGATGTCTGGGAGGTAATTATACTATATAATGTAATTAGTCAATTTAACTTGAAATTGAAGGGAATATTTATTTTATAAAATCGAATGCTTATGAAATATATATCTCATTCGTATGAGGTTCAAAAATCACAAAATCAGGGTCGTCGAATTCGAAAAGACGTAGGATACGAAATAAAATTGGAACGGATTGCAACTAAAAATCAAGGTGAGTAAAATGACTCATTTGGATTGCTAGTATAATTTAAAATTGTTGAATTTAAATTATTGGTTGTTTGGATGAATTTATAAATTATTATCAGTTTGGATGTTATATATATATAGTAGTGTATATATTAGTAGTTAGATATATACTCGTCGATTGGAGCGGATGAGACCCAATGCGCCTCGCATAATAGCGGATGACCCTATATACCGCGATATCCCCTCGAAGTGGGATTGATATTTTTATCGTTGTCTAACATCTGTGGAAGCAGGGAAACAAGTTGGAGGGATCCAACTGGATTCCTCAAAAAATTTATTGATTGTTTTTCATATATAATAATATATGATGTGTTAGAATAATCTGTTATAGATTATTGTTGTGCTGTGAATTATTGGATGCTACAGTAGTGTTGGCCTTAATTTTGGTATTTTAAATACCATAAATATTATTTTGAATTTTTAAGAAATTAAAGTAGATTTTTAATATGAAAATATTTATATCGGAATTCAGATTATTTAAAAGAAAATGTTTTGGATAAGCAATAATTGATTTTGATCGTACTTAACAATTCGAAAAAAAAAATTATCGAGATTTTAAAATAATTCATATAGAAGATTTTAAACAATGGATTTTAAAAAAACGATAGCTTGAAAAATATGGAAAGGCTTTGAAATCGATATTAAAATAGATTTGAAAAATAAATGGAATTTATAAAGAAGTGGACTTATAAAATGGAATTTTATAAGTGAGGATAGTTTTATAAAAAAGGTAAACTCAAAGGAGTTATAAAATTTATAAACAATGTTTATAAATAAGGGAAAACGTAGCAGTCGCTAAATTGGGTATATAAAATTCATAGGGTGAATTTATATTAGAATATGGAAACAGGGTTGAGGAAAATAGTGGATACTATTTTTGAAAAGTGGAAATGGTTAGGAGAATCAGAATGAGATCGATAGGTTGTGAATCGAGAAGAATTTATAAATTATTTGGTTATTGAGATTTTAAAAACATATTTTATTACTAAGAAATTAAGTTGTTTTTAAAAAGGAAGTTTTATTTACCTAACTATGCAATTTTGAACTAGTAGAATTGAAATACATCGAAAAGTGAATTTTTCAAATACTTAATATTTATTTTAATAAATACTAAATTTTAAAACCAACTTTGAAAAGTGATGTTATAAAAAGTGTTTCAATATTTTAAATAAATTAATTAAATACGTTTTGAAATAAATTACTATTCTTTAAAAATATTTATTTGATATATATTAAGATTTGGAAAGTGATTGGAATTGATTTATAAATGCTCTCGAGATCTGTAAAATGGAGTGTGTTAAATGGTTATGACTTTTAAAATAGAAACCTTATAGTGGATTTCTAGAAATTTTAAGGAAATTTCCGAATCATTGAATGAATATAACTTCAAAAAAATGATTAGAATTCATAAAGGAAGTTAGAAATGGGTGGTTGGAATTATAGACTAGTGTAAACGATTTTAATGGAAATTAATTAATGGATTCTAGAACTTATAGAATTTGTTAAAAGTGAGATAAGGAATTTACAAGTTGCAAAGGATTTGAGCAAATAGGAAATAAATGAAACATTTTCTAAGTATTGGAAAATAAATGATTTTGGGAAGTTATACTTAAGGATATTTTCTAAGTATTGGACCGGATGGATTTGAAATATTTTAACTGCGAGGTTATTATTATAGAAATAATTTCAAAGTATTTAATTATAAATGGAATTGGAAGAAAATATTTCTAAGTATTGAGATGGTTTGAAATTATCTTGTTATGGATATAAATATTTTAAATTATTTTCGAATATTGAAATATTGAAAGAAATGAATGTATGTCTTTGTAAAGATATTTTGAAATTAATATTTTGGAAGAAAATTATAAATAATGGCCTAGTAATTGCTTATGGATGTTATATTGATAGTTAAATAACGGACTATCATTATTGGCCAATTTCGTTCATCATTTCGAAGAGACCGGGATCGGATTTAATTATCCAAAAACCACTTCGATCCGATTTGAGCATTACAAATGGATACTGTGAAGATAGTAAAGACGGTGATTCGGTTTGTCCAGACCCAGGACAACTTGTATGGACGAATGCTATCAGAACATCGTCATTGGAGGACGATGAGCATTCTAAGTGGAATTGTTCTTGAAAGGTATTCGTAGCCTCAAGCCTCATCGACCGGAATGACTGAAAATTAGGTGATATATAGCAAGGCTAAGTGGGTCGCACCTAATTAGTGTATGTTATCACCTTTCTAAATACCCTGGATATATTATAAATTATGGATATGGTGGTGCATGCAAAGAGCCCTTGATAAGGTTGGGAACACCCGGGGTGATAACATATTCGGTTCTATCCAAGTTAGGGATATGGTCGGTCTTGTGTTGTAGAGGATCCCAGCGAGGTCATCGCTACATTATTCTAGAAGTGTACCGTGATAGGTGGTACCCCAGTGCCTATTCATTGTATGGAATCCATTCTCCAATAAGTGTCGTACGGTTTTGATTGTGCCCAACTATGCTGAAATGTGAGATGCAAGCATTTCAGCTATTTTCTATTTACTTCGTTTAGACACTATTATAATATCAGATGGTTTTGATAAAACTGTTTTGGTTATCGTAAGGTAAGAACCTGTCGTGTTTATATGTGACGTAGTCTTACGAGATACCTTTTTTCCAAAGGATTTTGAAATAATAATAATTCAAATTGAGTGTGTTTCTCACGTTGGTTTTCCAGACTGACTCGGGTATTATTTTATTATAATGCTCGGGCCAGATCAAGTATTACAGATTCAGGATAGGATGCTATGTAGCTCAGGAAACGAGCTGGATGACAAAGACCTATTTCTGTACTTGATTTGTATTTCCTATGTGTGAGGACAAGTTGTTATAACTATCCAGATTGATGTAGTGATTATTGTACTCTGATGATTGTAAGTATAAAACAGTTACAGATTCTTTTGTATAAAAACCTGTTATTATATATTATATTTTGTTATGCTACGTTTGTGAGATTCTATGTTGTCGTTGTTCTATTTTCTTCTATCTTTTCTTCTTCACCCCTAATGTTCTGGTATTTCCGGCACTTGATTGCTCGGCATGCTTTACAGCGAACGTATTGATGTCTATTTTTGAGGGTCGAAAATCCCCGGCCATTACATGGATAATTTCTCTTTAATTGGAATAGACAGTGTAAACTATGGAGAATGTATCTGTAACAACCCGCATATTTTTACGATAATATATTTAAACGATTTATTTAAATATAGCATCGTTAGTTGAATTTAAACGTCCAAAATCCTACTTTTTGTAAACAGTCGAATTAGGACTCGAGACTACTTCCATTGTGTCCAAAATGGCATTTGCGACCTTTTTGAGTATAAACATCGATATGTTTGGAGTTGAGTAGAATTTTGCTATTTTTCTGTTGGACTTTGGGTTTGGGTTTCAGCCCACTAACCCAACATAATACCCTAACTCCTCTACTCTTCATCCATTCTACTCTTCATTTCCTAACAATCTCAAGCTAAAAGAAAAATGGGGGAAAGATGAGGAAATTAAAATTCCTAAACCCTAGTTTTATTAGGAAATTCAAATTCAAGTCCAAAATCAAAGAGAAGCTTAGGTAAGCATCCTCTTCATCTTCTCCATCTCAATCTCTCTTCAATTTTTAGAACTTCCTAAACCCTAACTTAGGAAATATTTGATTATGAGCTTAGATTTGGAGCTTCTTGAGTTGAAGTTGAAGAGTGGTTGATCTTGCCTTGTTTAAAATCTTCTCATTCATTGTTTTTGGGTTTAAAGGTGAGTTTTTGAACTCACATCTATGTCTATACCTTTGATAGTTGTTAGGTATGAATTCCTAACACCTATTTCATGTTCATTTGCTTTTGAATTGAATTGGATTGGTGAATTTTCCAACTTTTGGTATTTTGAAGTCAAAATCTATGAAAATCCTTATATGGATGTTTGTACATGTTATTTGGAGTGTATTAATGTGTTTAGAGGGTTGGGTTGTCGCTTGACATCGATCTCTAGCCATCATCGCTCATTCGTTGTTTCGAATTTGATTTGGCCATCAATGGCCTTGGCAAAAATTTCCCTGAGCTTCAGCTCAAACGTCTGGTAATTAGCTCAGACGTCTGATGCTACGAAATAAAAATTCCAGTCTTTCAGCTCAGACGTCTGAGCTTACTTCCCAGACCTCTGGGCGATCCGAAATTAAATTTCCAGTCTTTCAGCTTAGACGTCTGGGATAACCACCAGACGTCTGGAGCTGCTTATTTCATCCAATTTTCCTATTTTATGTGGGTTTCCAATTTATATCGATTTTTGGTTGATCTGATTAGTTGTTATCACTTTTATCGACTTTGAAGACTTCTTTTTCTGGATTTTTGGAGTATCCATTTGATGGATTTGATATCGATTTCTATGGTTTTGATTCACGTCATCGAATGTGAATTTTTGGTGATTGATTGTTTTTACAATCATTTCTGTGATTTGTCACTTTAAAATACAACGGTTTCTATACTAGTAGTAAATACTCAAACTCTTCCACAAAAATGATTTGAACCCTAGTTTTAAATACAAAGCTCGTTTTTAAGACCGTTTTCCAATCTATTAGTATATACAAATCTTTAACTCATTCGTACGAGAAATCCAATTAAACGACTTAGCAAAACAAGTGGTAAGAAACGCTTGCGTTTACTTCGTCGGTTAATTCTTAGACTTGTTCGATTGAAATCTTGTGACAATTTTCGAGTGGAAATCTACAATTTGTTCGTAAATACTTAAGTTAAGCCATTGGTTATGGGACATGAAGCTAAACTCATTTATTTACTAGCTTAGTGTAATCTACACTTTTGGTTGATCAATGGTGATCATTTTATGGTTTAGACTAGCGATATGCGATGTCTCTTTGTCCACGTGGGGGACTATACCTCGTTTTATGGAACTTCGTCTCATTTTTATGGGCTAACGACCCATGGTCTTTTGACCGTTTGTGGAGCTCCGGCTCAAATTGGTGGGGTAGCGACCGATGGCCTTCAGGCCTTTTGTGGAGCCTCAGCTCAATCTTGACGGTTAGCAACCATGGAATAGCGTTCCGTTGTGATACACATGTTGGTGAGTTTTCATGCTCCAGTTTGTGATTGGCCTCCCCCTTTGTGTTTTGATTTCTGGATTTCTGATTGATGATTTCTAGAATTTTTGTTTCACCAATTTTTGCGATTGGCATTGATATGTTTTGTCATTATTTGGGGTTTGGTGAATAAGTTAAAGAATATGACATTCTTTTTGGGTGTTTGAGTAGATTTGAGATATTGTATGATTTTCGTTGTTATCAAATATATACTAGTCACAGTATAACCTTATTATTATCATACATTTTTGTTATATCTCTTATCTTATCTCATTTTATATGGTACTTATACCTAGACTGTTCCATTTATTATTATTTTCTTAAATAATACTCGGGTCAGACCGAGGTGTTACAGGTGCTTCCACTTGACTTCTTAGCAGGGGCTAGCTTCTGACTTTTGGCTAACTACTTTAGCTTAGTAGTTTTTGCTTTTATACATTTGAGTTAGAGACTCTTGGATGTATACATATTCTTTTGCTTAGCACTTGTACCTATTGTTTTGTGATGTAGTGGATCTTGTATGACCACTATTTTGATGTACACTTTTATGTGTTATATTCATATCTGTTTCCGCCTTTGTGATATGAATCTCTGTGACTAATTTGTGTTATGCTTATTTCTATATTTGTTTCCGAGGTCCACATAGCCACTGTGTAGTAGCTTTGAGTTCGTATTTGATATGTCGGATTTCCTCTTGAAATGAAATGCAAGTCATTCTATCTGACATATCGTTACTCGCACAAAGAAATTACATGGATGGTCACTCCTCAACAGCCTTATTCTTCGTGCTAGTCGACGGCATTACCCAGTAGTGTCCTTGGCTAGTGTGAGTATAGAGGTGGGGCGTCACAGCTTGGTATCAGAGCCAAACTTCGGAATAATGTAGAATAATCTAGCAAGGATCATTGTCCTAAGTCTTTCTTAGGAATCGTGCCTTAGGATTTAATTCAAGTCATTGGAACCGATCTATCATATTTTCTTTTGTGATGCCTTGTTTTATCAATCAAGTTTGTTTGAAATTTATTCTGAGAATAACCTTTTTCCTCTTCCTTCTTTCTTTCTTAGAGAAGAGAAATGGTTAGACATGGTCATCCCAGCGCCGGTCAATCCAGTTCTACTCCTCAGGATGGAGTATTCATTCTGCTCAACAACTTTTAGATCTTGTAAAGAATGCCCAAGCTGCCGGACCCATTCCTTAGCCTACTCATCCTAAATCTGGGTTTGCACTTTTGTGCAGTGATTACACCAATTTGGGTGGAAGGCCATTCAAGGGTTTCGAAAGCATTATTGAAGTCCAAGCTTGGCTTAGAACATGCGTTCGCATCTTTTCTCGCATGAATCCTGTGGATCTATATCGAGTCCAAGTGGCTTCTAGCATGGTCCAAGAAAGAGCATTAGATTGGTATGAGCTTCTTATCTCAGAAATTATTGAAGCGGATCTTACTTGGGAGCAATTCCAGGAAAGGTTCGAGTTAAAGTTTGTGCCGGAAACTGAAAAAGTATCTTTAGCTCGACGCTTTATCGACCTTGTACAAGGTGAATCTTCTTTGACCGACTATGTCACATCTAAATATAGGGTCGAGTATATTAATACCCCATTGAAGAAAAATCAGAGGTTTGTCTATGGGTTGAATAAGAATCTCAAAAAGCCATTACTTCTGAAACTAGAATTTTCTTTCGACCAGCTTGTGATATCGCTCTTCGACTCGTAGAGGCCGATAAAGAAAGTGATGTTGAAGTTGTGGGTGTCAAACAAAACATCAATAAGAAGAGGCCTTTTAAGTTCAAGCCTTATCCCAACAAGAAAGGGAAGCAAGCAACTTCGGTAGCAAAGACTCCTACCTCTTGTCACGGAGAATGTTACAATTGTGGTTCTAAGGACCATTATGCAAACAAGTGTATGAGGCCCCTTACTTGTTCCTATTGCAAAAGTTCGGGTCATACTATATCTTCATGTCCCAAACTTCAAAGCAATAAGGAAGGGAAGCTAAATGTTATGCAAGCACCTAGTAACACTTCTCTTGGTCAAGGTATTTCTCATTCTATCCTTGATGGCATTATTATATTTCGTGATCTTCCTATTCGAGTTCTTTTTGATATGGGTGCATCCCACTCTTTTATATCAAAGGAACTTGTTGATGCTTTGTCTTTAAATGTTATGGGCTTGATGACTTCATTGAGAATTGCGAATCCGGTTGGTGGATCCGCAACACTCAGTTTACTTTGTAAAGATGTCGAGATTATTTTATGTGATTATTCTTTCCAAGCCGATTTGCATGTTATGCGTTACCTAGGTTTCGGAATGATTTTAGGGATGGATTGGCTTAACCGTTATGAAGCCCATATCCTATGTTCTGAGCGGACTATATATCTTCGACATCCTCAATCTGTTAAGCAGATTTCTATTGTTCTTAAAGATTTCAGATTTCAATTCGGGAGCATCCTTGTATTCTCTAAATCCTCATGATGACGATAATGATGATGAGGAAGATGTCATTTCCCTTATTCACATTGTTCGTGAATTTCCCAACATATTTGAGCATGTTTTAGGATTACCACCTAAACAAGCAATTGAGTTCAGAATTAATCTAATCCCTGGAGCTCTACCTAATACTTGTCCTCCTTATCGTATGTCCAATAAGGAAAATGAGGAGATGCGTAAACAATTATCCGAATTGGAAGGAAAAAAGTTTAGTCGTTTTAGTTCCTCTCCATGGGGAGCTTCGGCTATTTTTGTGAAGAAATCCGATGGAACACTTAGGCTTTGCGTTGACTACCGCAAGCTTAATGATCTCACCATCAAGAATAAATATCCCTTACCTCGGATTGATGATCTATTCGATCAACTTAGTGGTGCTAGAGTCTTTTCACAGTTAGACTTAGCAACCAGTTTTCATCAACTTCGTATTGAGGACGATAACATTCCTTTGACATCGTTCCGTACTCGTTATGGATCTTATGAATGGCTTGTTATGCCACTTGGTTTAATGAATGTTCCAACTTATTTCGTTGACCTTATGAATCGAGTATTCAAAGACTTCCTCGATCAATGTGTTCTCATCTTTATAGATGATATTCTTGTTTATTCTAAAATCGAGGAAGAGCATGAAAAACATCTTCGGATTGTGTTGGAAACTCTTAGGAACAATCAATTGAAAGCAAAATTTTCTAAGTGCCACTTTTGGCAATCTCGTGTGAAATTTTTAGGGCATATTATTTCTGAATCCGGAATTTCCATAGATCCTTCAAAGATTGAAGCGATTCAAAATTGGAAGAGACCGGAGAGTGTGACGGAAATCTGTAGTTTTCTTGGATTGGCGGGAAATTACCGTCCTTTCATAAAAGATTTTTCTAAAATTTCCTTGCCTCTTACTAGTTTGACGAAGAAGGGAGTTAAATACATTTGGTCAGACAAATGTGAAGCTGGTTTTCAGAAATTAAAAGAACTCTTTTCCGATGCTCCTATTCTTGTGATTCCCGAAGGGAACCAAGACTTGATTGTTTATACCGATGCTAGTCGTGTTGGTTTGGGAGCCGTTCTTATGCAAAGGGAACGTGTTATCGCTTATGCTTCTAGGCAATTAAAGCCTGCTAAGACTAGATATGCCACTCATGATTTAGAGCTCACAGCTATTGCTTTCGCCCATAGAATTTGGCGTCGTTATCTTTTGGGAGAGAAATTTGTTCTCTACAACGATCATAAATCTTTGAAGTATTTATTTTCTCAAAAGGAACTTAATTTGCGTCAACAACGTTGGTTCGAGTTCCTTGCATCTTATGATCTTGATATTCTCTATACTCCTGAAAAGGGCAATCGTGTTGCCGATGCCCTTAGTCGTAAGCAACAAGCAGTTGTTTGCATGATGATATCCGAATGGAATGATCTCGAGACTTTATCCACTTGTGAGATTCGAGATCGTGAATCCGATTCATGTTCATCTCTTGTTTTTTGTAGCCTTGAGGCTCAACCATCTCTTTTAGACCGCATCCTTGAAGCTCAAAAGCAAGATCCCGAATTGGCTCTTCTTAGCCAAAGTTGTAGGGATCAAAATAAGGTTGATGGTTTGAAAGACTTTGATATTGATGCTCGTGGCGGCATTCGAAAATTTGGTAGACTTATTGTGCCAAATATTATTGATCTTCGTAAAGATATTTTAGAAGATTCTCATCATTCTAAATTTACCATTCATCCCGGTAGTACTCAAATGTATGCGGACATGAAGCGACTTTATTATTGGGATGGAATGAAATCTGATATTGCTAACTTTATTAAGCGTTGCATGACTTGCCAACTCGTGAAGGCCGAGCATGAAAGGCCCGGTGGGTTATTGCAACCTTTAGACATTCCCGTTTGGAAGTGGGATCAAGTCTCTATGGACTTTATTGACGGTCTTCCCCGTTCTCGTTCGGGTCATGATAGCATATGGGTGATTGTAGATACACTTACAAAATCCGCCCATTTTATTCCCGTTCGGTCCAATCGGACCGTACCTCTTTTGGCTAAACTCTATGTCAAAGAAATTGTTAAATTGCATGGAGTACCAACTTCTATTGTTAGGGATCGTGATCCATTATTTACTAGTTGATTTCGGAAGGATCTTCAAAAAGATTTGGGAGCGAAGCTTAATTTTAGCACCGCTTGTCATCCTCAGCCCGATGGACAAACAGAGCGTGTGAATCAAACTCTTGAAGATCTTCTTCGTGCATGTGTTCTTGATTTTGGTGGAAGTTGGGAAGATCATATTTCTCTTGTTGAGTTTCTTATAATAATAGCTTGCAATCTAGTATTGGTATGGCACCTTTCGAGGCACTCTACAGAAGGCCATGCCGATCTCCTTCGTGTTGGCTTGAAGCCGGTGAGAAGCTGGTTTTAGGTCAAGATTTTATTCGTGATGCCTCAGAAAAGATTGACCTTATTCGTCATAGGATGAAAGAAGCTCAAAGTAGACAAAAATCCTATGTCGATAACCGAAGAAGGAAATAGGAATTTTCTGTGGCAGATTTAGTGTTTATTCGTGTTTCACCTATGAAGGGTGTTGTGCGTTTCAGTCGATCAGGAAAGTTAACACCTAGATATATTGGCCTGTTTCCCATCACCAAATGCATTGGTTCCATGGCTTATCGCCTTTTATTACCGGCTCAATTTTCCGCTATTCATGACGTATTTCACGTTTCTCAACTACGAAAATGCCTTAGAGATTCTGATTCTATTCTTCAGCCCGGTGTTATTGAAGAAATTGAAGTTTCACCTAATTTGACTTATGAGCAACATCCTATTCGTATCATTGCTATGGAGGTTAAACGCCTTCGAAATAAAGATGTTCCTCTTGTGAAAGTTTAATAGTCCTCAAATCCTAAGGATTGCTCTTGGGAATTCAGAGAATTCATGGAGCGAACACATCCGAACTTACTCTCTCTTGCTCCTTAAGGTGAACTTCCCATTTCAAAATTTCTTCTTTTGTGTTGTTATGCCTTAGTATGGTTGGTACTTTTTATTTTCTTCTTAAGTATTGCGAGGATGCAATTTCTTTAAGGAGGGGAGTCTGTAACAACCCGCATATTTTTACGATAATATATTTAAACGATTTATTTAAATATAGCATCATTAGTTGAATTTAAAAGTCCGAAATCCTACTTTTTGTAAACAGTCGAATTAGGAATCGAGACTACTTCCATTGTGTCCAAAATGGCGTTTGCGACCTTTTTGAGTATAAACATCAATACGTTTGGAGTTGAGTAGAATATTGCTATTTTTCTATTGGACTTTGGGTTTGGGTTTCAGCCCACTAACCCAACATAATACCCTAACTCCTCTACTCTTCATCCATTCTACTCTTCATTTCCTAACACTCTCAAGCTAAAAGAAAAATGGGGGAAAGAAGAGGAAATTAAAATTCCTAAACTCTAGTTTTATTAGGAAATTCAAATTCAAGTCCAAAATCAAAGAGAAGCTTAGGTAAGCATCCTCTTCATCTTCTCCATCTTAATCTCTCTTCAATTTTCAGAAATTCCTAAACCCTAACTTAGGAAATATTTGATTATAAGCTTTGATTTGGAGCTTCTTGAGTTGAAGTTGAAGAGTGGTTGATCTTGCCTTGTTTAAAATCTTCTCATTCATTGTTTTTGGGTTTAAATGTGAGTTTTTGAACTCACATCTATGTCTATACCTTTGATAGTTGTTAGGTATGAATTCCTAACTCCTATTTCAAGTTCATTTGCTTTTGAATTGAATTGGATTGGTGAATTTTCCAACTTTTGGTATTTTGAAGTCAAAATCTATGAAAATCCTTATATGGATGTTTAGACATGTTATTTGGAGTGTATTGATGTGTTTAGAGGGTTGGCTTGTCGCTTGACATCGATCTCTAGCCATCGCCGCTATTTCGTTGTTTCGAATTTGATTTAGCCATCAATGGCCTTGGCAAAAATTGCCCTGAGATTCAGCTCAGACGTCTGGTAATAAACTCAGATGTCTGATGCTACGGAATAAAAATTCCAGTCTTTCAGCTCAGACGTCTGAGCTTACTTCCCAGACGTCTGGGCGATCTGGAATTAAATTTCCAGTCTTTCAACTCAGAAGTCTGGGATAACCACCAGACGTCTAGAGCTGCTTATTTCAGCCAATTTGCCTATTTTACGTGGGTTCCAATTTATATCGATTTTTGGTTGATCCGATTAGTTGTTATCACTTTTATCGACTTTGATGACTTCTTTTTCTGGATTTTTGGAGTATCCATTTGATGGATTTGATATCGATTTCTATGGTTTTGATTCACGTCATCGAATGTGAATTTTTTGCGATTGATTGTTTTTACAATCATTTCTATGATTTGTCACTTTAAAATACAAAGGTTTATATACTAGTAGTAAATACTCAAACTCTTCCACAAAAATGACTTCAACACTACTTTTAAATACAAAGCTCATTTTTAAAACCGTTTTCCAATCTATTAGTATATACAAACCTTTACCTCATTCGTACGAGAAATCCAATTAAACGACTTAGCAAAACAAGTGGTATGAAATGCTTGCGTTTACTTCGTCGGTTAATTCTTAGACTTGTTCGTTTTATGGAGCTTCGTCTCATTTTTATAGGCTAACGACCCATGGTCTTTTGACCATTTGTGGAGCACCGGCTCAAATTGGTGGGGTAGCGACCCATGGTCTTCAGGCCGTTTGTGGAGCCTCGGCTCAAACTTGATGGTTAGCGACCATGGAATAGCGTTCCGTTTGTGATACACGTGTTGGTGAGTTTTCATGCTCCTGTTTGTGATAGGCCTCCACCTTTGTGTTTTGATTTCTGGATTTCTGATTGATGATTTCTAGAATTTGTGTTTCACCAATTTTTGCGATTGGCATTGATATGTTTTGTCAATATTTGGAGTTTGGTGAATAATTTAAAGAATATGACATTCTTTTTGGGTGTTTGAGTAGATTTGAGATATTTTATGATTTTCGTTGTTATCAAATATATACTTGTCATAGTTTAACCTTATTATAATCATACATTTCTGTTATATCTCTTTTTCTATCTCATTTTATATGATATTTATAGCTAGGCTGATCCGTTTATTATTTTCTTCTTAAATAATACTCGGGCCAGACCGTGGTGTTATATGTGCTTCCACTTGACTTCTTAGCAGGGGCTAGCTTCTGACTTTTGGCTAACTACTTTTGCTTAGTAGTTTTTGCTTTTATACATTTGAGTTAGAGACTCCTGGATGTATACATATTCTTTTGCTTAGCACTTGTACCTACTATTTTGTGATGTAGTGGATCTTGTATGACCACTATTTTGATGTACACTTTTATGTGTTATATTCATATCTGTTTTCGCCTTTGTGATATGAATATCTTTGACTGATTTGTGTTATGCTTATTTCTATATTTGTTTCCGAGGTCCACATAGCCACTGTGTAGTAGCTTTGAGTTTGTATTTGATATGTCGGATTTCCTCTTGAAATGAAATGCAAGTCATTCTATCTGACATATCGGTACTCGCACAAAGCAATTACACGGATGGTCGCTCCTCAACAGCCTTATTCTTCGTAATAGTCGACGGCATTACCCAGTAGTGTCCTTGGCTAGTGTGAGTATAGAGGTGGTGCGTCACAGTATCTGTACTTTACGCATCTCTTCCCTTTTTGTTTGTGGGTATTCCTTGTTAAATCAAACGTCGCCTTTTGAAAAGTAAATAAATTTATAAAAATCAAATGGATATTCTTCCCACAAATTAAACTATGGAAATTCTACAACATAGCACAAATTGCATAATAATCCAAGAATCCTATTTTACACCCAAGTAAAGATCTGGAATAAATATATACAACATTCAATTTTTAAAATCTTTGGGACTGATTTCCAGATCTAGGTGTAAACATATTTCAAATTAGATCTAAAACAAGAATATGTAGGCAATAGTTTTCTACACTGATTTAAGCCTACGATTCACAAATTAAATGTATTTAGGCATAAAAATCGAACGTATGCCAACGGAATAGATTTAAGATCATAAACAATACATAAAATTTCCCACTCATCTTTTAAAAGTGATCCAAATCTCCAGATCTGAAGTAGACTTTGATTCATCTCCAAATTCTTTTTAATATAAGAAATATGTATAGAAAGGGTATAGACATATATTAGAATTACAGATCCAATAAGAGGTTTGGGATTCGGTGAGAAAATCGATTCAAATATATGAATATATATATATATATATATATATATATTTCCTCGAATGCATGTATTGTTGATTCTCTTCTTCTTTTTTATTTGATTTCTATTCTTCTCCGATTTGTATGAATATAGATACAAATATCTTATTTTTATAATTTAGAAAGAAAGCGGAGAAGATGAAATGGTAGAGCTTCGCTGCTTCCTCTAGAAAAATATGAGAGAAAAGGGAGGGTTAGGCTAGAATTTATAGGCGCAAGAATCAACCTCAACCATCAGATCAAAATATATTAAATCGGGGCCGTTGGGCCTAGGCTAACCCAAGTCGCCCCACAGGGAGCGGTCGACCACCTCCTATCTAAGGGTCAACCACTGATATTGGCAGGTCGACCTGTGGGCCCAGGTTAATGAATATAAAACGTTAATTAAATTTAATCGAATTATTTTCATTTCGAATTCGTTTTTCGTCCGTAGCTTCTTCGTTTGGACTCTGATCGCAAAAGCCCAAATATGAAAGTTGCTCAGAATGTCAACACGAATACAATGGTAAATATTTTATGGTCAAATTCCATTGTTTTCACAAATTCTATTTTTGGAGCTAAATTAATTATCTAATTAACTAATTAAATAACTAACGCCAAATTACAGGGTATTAAATTCCTCCCCCTTAAAAGAATTTCATCATCAAAATTATTCCGATGACAAATCATGGTTATAGCTCGCAATTGTCCCAAATCACACAACCAGTTAGTGTACAACAAAATTTGCAACCAACGTGCACAAGTGCATAGTGTATCACGGCATAGAAAACGTGTATGCAAGATGATTCTAAATTGATCCTCCTATATGAATGCATTTCTTTGAAAACATAATATAAGCAACCTATATATATATACTACCAGTTCTATATGTATGTAGTTTTTGAAAAAACTGATCAAAAATCCCCATACTCCTACGAATAGAAGTATGAAACAACTAATTTTGCATCCAATTCCTACCATCCAAACGTCTAACGCATCTAAAAATATCTACTTAAACTTCACTCCTATGTTAGAAAAAAGGAATTTAGATGGAAAATTCAGCATTATTACCACAATATGAGCTTTAAATTCTGGCAGTACAGTGGAAACTTCCTCACTATCTCGGATTTACTCCAAATTATGCACGCACAAAATGCATAAAAAGGCTTATTTTCAGGCTCTAAATTGGAATTGACTCAAAAAGTAGACTCGCGCGCCTCGTCAACAAAGTGTGGAATAGAAATTCCAAGGCTAAAACACCTTCTCCCTTGTTACCGCACTACGCCATAGATGGCCTATTGCAACGAAATTACAAGGTATTGCTAGGTACAATGTAATGATAGCTATGCTGATTTTTGTCTATTGCAACATTCACTTCAATGTGTTAGCATAGATATCAGCAAAATGTTGTAGTAGCTATAAATATATTCAAATTAAAAAAATTAATAAAATTTTACACCTCAGTGATCCACACCATCATTTAAAACAAAATCTCAACCATCAATCCACACCATCAATCCACACCTTAGCAATTTCCATTTCCCGCTTTACTTTTCTTTCTCGTTCCTCTCTGTGTGAAAATTAGGGCACGCGATTTTTCTTTCTCGTTCCTCTCTGTGAAAACTAGGGCACGCGATTCCAGTTGCTTTGATGCTCTGATTGATCGAATCTAGAGTGAGAAACGTTCCTGGTAGCTTGCTCCTTCGTTCTCCTTGATTGATTGCTCGAATTGCTTTGACTTCGTCGTCGGGTGCGATGTGATATTATTTGGTATGTTTTCTGCCTTCTGGTTTACTTGATTATTCTCGATTTTGGTTACACTCGCACGCTTTTGCCGATGATGAATTGGGATTTATTTATAGGCTTTATTTCCTATAATCTCGAGTTTAATCTTTCTGTTGGACTTTGAGAAATCTGGTATGTTCGATTGCGATGATGTATTGGTATGTTGGATTTTGGTTCACTGGCTTGATTTTGCTTTGCCGATGATGAATTGCGATGTGATATTATTTGGTATGTTGGATTTTGGTTCACTGGCTTGTTTTTGAGTTCTGGTCTGAGCTTGTTAGCTACTTTCTGCTGCATTTGTTAAACCAGAACTTGAACCTTTGTTAAACTTGTTCACATACCTTTGTACCTTGCTGCATTTGTTAAACCAGAACTTGAAGTATTTGTATTCTGTTGTCCTCTTGAAAACTGCTTCACTTGAAAACTTCTGCATTTTTGAAAATCAGAACTTTGAAAGTGATCTTTGGTTTTCTAAAACTATTGACTAATCTGAACATTGAGTTTTGATTATTTCCACGATATATACAAACATATGTGTGTTGAGCTTTGTTGGTTTTGCTTGGTCTGGACTGAACTGGTACCATGCTAACCTTGTTCTTTAACATGAACTAATGCTCCAAGTCCTCTGTATATCATATTACTGCCTATGTTTCTCTTGTACATGCCTGATGCATTCACTGTTTTTGCTTGATGGGCTGCCTATGTGTACTACTGTGTTTCTTGCATTGGCTTGTCTAAATTTTGCTGAACCTGGTTCTTGTTTGTTTTGTTGGTTGCTTGGCCCTGAGTTGAATCCAGTCGATGATTCGGGTTTGACCTTGTGCCGTGTCCATTTTTTTTGGCTTGTCTACATATCTGGCTGCACTTGAGTATGAACTTGCACTTGAGTAGTTGCACTTGAGTAGTTTCTTGTACCAAGCCTTATGATGCATGTATGTTCATCCATGTACATGCATTTCTTGGTCATGTTATGTTGCTTGCTATGTTGAGTACTACTTTGTGCACTTGGCTTCTCCTTTGTGCATTTTTGTCTGAACTGTTGCTTGCTGTCTTCCATACTGTCTTGTATCCATGTGTTGCATTCATGTTTGGCTTATGCACTTGTGAACAGCTGACTTGTGCACTGTTTTTCATTTTCTATTCGAGTTAAATATTATTTTCCAGATTACTGCTTTTGAATTATATGTGACAGGTATTGAAGACTGGACAGCTGGATACAAGCTTGAAGACAGAGTCAAATCAAATGTGCATTAGTGTATGAGTGCATGAGCTTGAAGACAGGTCGATCCCCGCCGGGACTGCGGGGCCCCGGACCCCCACCGGCGCTGCGCCCGGACCTGCTACTCGGCTCACCTTCGGCTCGGCACTCGGCTCGTCATATATTTGTCAGTGTCGGTGTCTGTATAAATTGAAACTGCATATGTAATGAGTGAACTGAGTGATGTAGTGAGGAATATCTGTATATGTGAATATCAGTGTTATATATCATTGAATTGTAAAATAGTGGAGTCAGCAATTTGTACTATTTCAAATGTTGAAATAAAATATTTATTTAAATAAATTACTGTTTGAATATCAAATTCTGTGCAATAGCATTTTATTAAATAAATATTTATTTTTATTAAAAAATCAAATATGCTCTACATTGTGGGCCCTACAAATTCAGAAAGTTAATATCTATAACAACATTTTGGAATGTTGCTACAGACACATATGGATGTTGCTATAGACCCAAATAGGGTTCTATTGCAACAATATTTCTTATGTTGCCTTAGATAGTCAAAATGTTGCCTTTGAGGTCTGCGGCAACGTGGCAAAATGCATCATCGAGAAAGTATTGCATTTGCCCTTTTTTAGCCTACATCAACATTTTTTGGCACTTCCTACATCACTTCTTAGGTGTTGCAGTATGCAATCTATGGCGTAGTGCTGCTTGCATTAATCGCATCGACGATCCTAATGCACCGCTAAATCTGCAAACTCTAACCCTATTTGCCTTGCCAACGCTTAACATATGGCCTTCAAAATCAAATATTTCATAAAAATCTTTCTCACTTTTCAAATTTGTACGTCACTTGAAAAATAAAATCCTAAAATATTTAGGCGCACATTTTCCCTTGAAATTAAACTTTTTAACAAAAATTCTTAAAATAATTTAAGTGCCAAAAATAACAAAACCCTAAGAAACTTTTTTTGGACTTCATCGATGGATTGCCAACTGTCTTTGTGAAAAGGTATGCCAACTGTCGACAGGTAAAAGGAAGTCATCGGAAGATGGCTGGACTGCTTTAGCCACTCAAGATTCCTAAGTGGAAATGGGAGCAGATTTCTTTGGACTTCATCCATGGATTGCCTATATCGAAGAGCGTAACGAAGATGTGTGGTTTATTATGGATCAATTGACCAAGAGTGCACACCTCTTATTTGTTAAGACTACGAGAACGGCTTCTAGTTTAGCTAAGTTATATGTTAAGGAGATCGTTAGATTGCACGGTATTCCTTGTGAAATCGTGAGAGGTAGAGATCTGGTATTCATTAGCCAGTTCTGGAATGGTTTGCATGAGACATTAGGGACTGAGCTTAGTTTGAGTACCGCTTACTATCTGCAGACTGATGGGCAAACGAAATGGGTGAACCGACGATTGGAGGACTTCTTCAAGCATGCATATTAGTTTTTGGGGGTTCGTAGGAAGAGCACTTACCACTTGTTGAGTTTTCATACAACAACAGTTATCAGGCCAGTATCCAAATGAAAATATTTGAAGTATTATATGGGAGGCCTTGCAAATCTCCATCGTGATGGATAGAACCTGGAGATCGTCTTGTGCTTAGGCCGGATATGATTCGAGACGCGTTGAATAAGGTCACAGAGATTCGAAAGCGAATCAAGGAAGCATAGAATCGACAAAAAAGCTATGTAGATGAGAGGTGTGGAGACATGGAATTCTCGGCTAGAGACTTTGTATTTTAAAGGTTTCACCAATAAGAAGTGTAGTTCGGTTTGCTAGGGCTAGGAAGTTGGTTCCTCGTTATATAGGACCATTCTCGATTCTGGAGAGGATTGGTACACTCGTGTATAGAGTTAAATTACCAATTAGGTTATCAGGTGTGCACAATGTATTTCATGTATTGCATTTGTGTAAGTTTTTGCATGATCCTTCGATGATAGTGGAAGCATCGCAGTAGGAGGACTTTGAGATTAAGCAAAATTTGACTGTATTGAGACAGCCTGTTTGTATCGTTTATAGAGATACGAAGTGATTGAGGACTAAGGTTGTAAAGTTAGTCAAGGTACAATGAAGTGATTATTCTCAGGATTGTACATGGGAAATAGAGGATAGTTTGAAAGAATCCTATCCAAATTTGTTCTTGGACTAGAAATTGTGTAACAACCCATAATTTTTAACAAATATTTTAAAATTTATTTATTTGAAAACGTTGATTTTTAAATCATTTTAAATTGAAATATTGGAATTTTCCAATGTATTTTGGATTTTGTTTATATTTTGTTTTCCAAATATAATTAAATAATGATTTCCTGGAAATTTATATTTTGGTCAAACTTTGACTTTTATTTGAAATTTTTAATTTTGAATTTTTATTTTCTAATCTTTTCTTTGAAATAGTATTTGTTTCTGATATTCTTCCTGTTTTTCGTTTCGTCAAATTCTGTTTTATACCTTTTAAATTTGATAAAATTCAGCGTTTTACATGCAATTATTTTCAGTATTTTGGTTTTTTTTCTATTTTTTTTCTATTTCATTTCTATTTTCTATATTTTCATTTTATTATTTTTCATTCTCTACTTTCTATTTTTATTTTATTTTATTTGATTTTGGCTTGGAAATTCAAAAGGACTTTGGTTTCTTTTTCTTTAATATATGCCTTTTTGTTTTCTAGCCTTTTCATTTTGCTTCTAGCCGTTCACTACTTCTTGGCCGTTCTTTGTACATTCTAATTCACGTACAAAACATCTCATTCACATCTCTTTCTCATTTCTATTTCCTAAAAGAAAATTGGCAATAAGTCATGGCTTCTTCCTCTCTTTATTTTTGCTTTTCCTTTTGTTCTTCTCTACTATGATCGGCCTCTACCATAACCATCACCTATTGCCGCCCATCTCACCACCACCACCACCTCCATGACCGGCCTCCATCTCCTCACCACCATAACCAAGCCTTGCCGTGAACCCTATATCCAAACAACCTTACCATCCCTTGAAAACCCTAACAAAACTCCACTTATACATCACCTTCTTTTGCTTGCCTTGGCCTCCACCACCACTAGTTCCTCCTCTAGCCCCTTGTCGTGCCTGACCTGACCCTAGCCGCACCCAGACCTGACCCCTTGCCTGAACCCATGGGCCGAACCATACTTTCCTAGGCCAAACCCACTTGAACCAATAACCTTCAATTGCTTGACCTTTTGCCATCCATGCTTTGTAGCTTGCCTCTATTCACATTCCATTGCCCATGGTCGTGCCTTGTGACCCACAGCCGAGCCTACATGCCACAAATCCAACCATGGCCGAGCAAAAAAGATGATGGTCGAGCCTATAGGTGATGTGGCCGAGCCCACTTGTGTGGTTAAACCCATTTATTCCATTGTTGATTCATAATTTACATTGTTTTAATTTATTTTTGTGTTGAATATATATGCTTATATATGTTGTATATTATGTTGTTACAAGATTTGGATCTTGGCTCTCCATCCATTCATATTTGATTCGTGCTTTGTCGTGCTTTTCGGAGTTGTTTGTTTTGTGTTTCAATTGATCTCTAGCTTGAAAAAGGTGAGTTTATCACTCTCGACAAAATCGTACTTATATAAATGTGAAACAATGTAACTTGAATTGTAGTAGTTGATATGCTATGTTATATGCTCATATCTGCATGTTATATGTCATTATATGATGATATTACCTGATTTTATACCTGTTGCATCACCTGACATCATATGATATGTTTTACTGTTTATTTATTTTCTATTTCTCATACTGCAAGTTCCCTGTTAGTATAGAATCACTATGGGTTGAAATGATACATACCCGAACGGACTTTAGAATAGGGAAAAATCGTTAAGAGCTGAAATGATAGGCTCAAGCGATTTTTATTTCATTTGACTTGGGATTGCGAGTTTGAAATGATAAAACCCGGGATTTTAATTCATTACAGATAGAAATGATATATTATCCGTATCACTTAACCTAGGTTAGAAAATATTATACAGACCTGTGGTTAATTTTAAACATAAAGATTTTCTGAAAAATGTAAGTATTTGGAATTTAAATTATAGGAGATTTTAACTTAAACTAGATTTAAAAGATTTAAAGAAATTTTATAGTGATTTTCTGTAAGTTGAAATTGTATGAGTTAATAAATGATTGGAAATGTAAATAAAAATGTGATCTAACTTAATATATGAAATTTTGATTAAAATGGAGATTTTGGCTTAACTTGGTAATAAAATATTTTATTTATGAAGTGGATATTTTTAAAAGTAAAAAAAATATCTAGTTGTTTGTTAAATTTAAAGCTAAGCAATTTATAATGAATTTTGACTTAATAAATGAATTATAAATTAACTGGATATTTATTAATAAAATGTTATTTTATTAATATTATAAGTTAAGTAATATCCAAATACATAATTTTTAAAAGTGGAATAAGTTTGATAAGTTAAAATGAGAAAATTTGAAAATATATTGTTTTAAATAGTTATAATAAACTTATAATAGTAATTGTAGCATTTCAGAAATGCTGCGGTTTTAATGTAGTGTTTTCCAAATTTCCACTATACTTACTGTAACAGTTTATAAATGCTTCTGTTTCTGAAATGAACTGTATTTCTGAATTACTACTATACTTACTGTAACAGTTTATAAGTGATGTTGTTTCTGAAATGAACTGTTTTCCAAAATACTATTATATCTACAGTAGCAGTTTCTAAGTGTTGCTGTTTCTGGAAAACAATACTTATGAAATACTATTATATCTACAGTAGCGTTTTCTAAGTGCTGCTGTTTCTGAAAAATAACTTTTCTAAAATGCTACTATAAGAATTATAACATTTTCTAAGTGTTACGAATGATAAAATACAATGTTTTTGAAATTGTTATAATCGAATGAATGAACTAAGAAATGCTACGACTTTGGAAATGAATATTATTTTTGAAGGATATTAACATTGAATTTAAATGGTTTAAATGAATATGTTTTGATTTGAAATAAAAACCATTTTGAATTTATAACCTGGGTTATAATAACGATTGGTTGTTAAAGAGACCGGGATCAGATATGGACATACTCTCTGCCGATACCAAAACCTCTTTAACAACTGTGTACGCGGTGGAGATTCCAGAATGAAGTAGGATGGTGGCGACGATCCTATTGAGGTATATACGTGGACCCGACTCCCGTGAGTTGGCATAAGGTGGCTAAAACAGGAGCGATTGATGGGCCAATGAGGTAGCTCCTCTGATCGGACCCACTTCTCCAATACCATTCTATTACTTTGTGATTGATTGGGTGCACCCTATGATTTTTGGGAGTTGGCTCGAGGTGGGCGGTAGTGGCTGCTATGCGTTACCACCAGTCCGGATGTGTAATTGGTATATCTACCCTGGCATTGCCTAGTTGTGCCGTGTCACCTACCTTAGCGCGCCTTACTATGAGTTTGATTTATGTCGTACCTATGGAGTATCCTTTGGTAGCCTCCCGATCTGGAGGTATTACGGTACTGTATTGACTATTGGCACTATATATGTGTTAAGGTGGAAAATGTAAAGCGTTAACGCTATTTTTAAGTAAGTTAACTTTACTTTAGACATTATTATAATAGCGTATATTACTATATAGTAAATAGTTTAACGGATCCTTAAAGGATGGGTGATCCAAGCATCTTTTAAGTTACTTGTGCATTTCTATTACAGTTCACTTGAGTTGGTTTACATTGTATAAGTATGTATGTCCTGACTCGAGTGTTTGTATTTTTATTTACGCTCGGATCAGCCTGAGTATCACAGCTTTGGATTCACCTTCTGGAGCTAGAGATATTTGGAGTTTATCTGTCTATCTAGTTGTCTTTCCTTTTCAGTTATTTCATTCAGATTTGCTTATGTATTTTTGAACTTATGTATTCAGACTTCTGTTGTATCTGTTTTTCAGACTATGGTATTTTGTATCTGTTTTGAGACTATGTATTGTAGTGGCTTCATCAACCACTATGTATTTTATTTCCGCTGCGAGTTATTCTGATATTCTGTGTCTGTGATTCTGTGATTGGTTTTATTTGCTCCAAATTTATTTACAATTTATTGTTTTGAATTATTCAAGTCTGACATGTGTGGATTTATTGTCGATTTGAATGGTCCAAAATAGTGGGTCGTTAAATTTGGTACCAGAGCTTAGGTTTTAGGCTAACCTTAGCCTATGGAGCAAAAACTCATTAGAGATAAAGTAGAAATACCCTAGAATGAGTGAAATCAATCTTAGAATCATTTCTTTGTGAGAGAACGTATTTTTTAGTATAAAATGATTTTCAAATGATTTTAAAGGATTTTAAAGATTATTTTGGATATAAAAAAATTCTTGTTTTAAAAATCTAATTTTCTTAACTTCATTCCTTTTCGAATCCACTTTGTTTATTTGAATTCTTTGATTAGGATTTCCATTCTAGTTGAATCTTATCTTTGCCTTACTGTTTTACCTTTTTCCTAAAATTCATTCTTGATTTTTCAGGATGAATCGTAGGAATGCTAGAGGTTGGGGTCGTGGTATTGCCCCAGTTCCCGAGCCTGTTGCACCCATCAGGTTCACTACTCTTTGCAAGGAATTCACTCAGCTTGGTGGTACCAAGTTTACTGGATCTGAGAGCATCATAGAGACTCAGCAGTGGTTGAGGAGTCTTGAGAGGATTATTACTGGTTTGGAGATTACTGATGCTCAGAAGCGTCAGTTGCAGCTTGGCAGCTTCATGAGGCAGCCCAGGATTGGTGGGAGTCTTTCACAGCTCAGACCATGGAGGCAGATATTTCTTGGGATTAGTTTAGGTATCCTTTTGTGTTAGTCTTGTGTTTGTTTCAGCTTTCTCTCTTTGAAATCTATGTTAAGCTTATCTATCTCTTTTCCAGGGAGGCTTTTGTGGCCAAATGGATGCCCGAAGTCGGAAAATCTCAGCTTTATCGTGAGTTTATGGATCTTAAGCAGGGTAGCATGTTCTTTTTTGAGTATGAGCGGAAGTTCAATGAACTTTCCAAGTTCGGTCCCAGCCTGATTGACACCCAACTTAAGAAGAATGAGAAGTTCATAGCTGGTGCTCGTCCGGAGTATTACGATCGTCTCATTTCTCATGTTCATGGCACATTTACCAAGCTTATGGATATGGCTATCAGTTATGAGAATCCTACTTCTAAGGGTCCTGATGTTGCTAGTGCTCCTTCATCTCAGTCTTCCTCTGCTAACTCTAAGAAGAGAAAGCCTCATTTCCTTCACCAGAAGAAGAATTGGCCCAAGAATCCAGGATTGGGATCTTCATCCTCTCCTTCTCAAAGGCAGCCTATCGACCTATCTTCTATTACCTGTTTCAAGTGTGATCAGAAGGGACGCTATGCAAATAGTTGCCCTACTTCAGTTGGTGTTGTTGTTCCTCCACCTCAGAATACCAGGAACAACCTCTGTCATGTCTGCCTGCAGCCTGGTCATTTCAAGAAAGATTGTCCTTTGTATCAGAAGGGCAAGCCGTCTAGTATTTTTGTTGTTACCTCTGCTTCTTCACCTGCTCTACCTGCACCTGCTCCTGCTCCTACTGATAACCAAGGTACTCTTCAGGGCACCTTTTCTCTGTTTAATTTTCCCGTTTGTGTTTTATTTGATACTGGAGCTTCGCATAGTTTTATTTCTATGGATCTTTGTGATAAGTTTGAGCATCTTCTTTCTCCTATGTATGTTGTTGAATCTTTGTGTGTTAAAAATCCTATTGGTTGTCCCGCAAACCTTAATAGGATTTATAAGCAAGTGAAACTTTTCTATTCTGGCCATAAATTTTCTGGTGATTTCTATGTTCTTGGTTTCGATGCTTTTGATTTGTTACTTGGAGGTGATTGGCTTAAGAGGTATGATGTCGTTATCTCTTGTAAAACCCTAACTGTTTCTCTTGTTGATGATAGGGGTAACCCTTTGGTGATTCAGTGCTGTATGCCTCAGGATTTTACTGGCAGTTTTATTTTCTCTTTGGATTCTTCTCCTGGTGATCTTGATTCCACCCCGGTGGTTAAGCTCTATCCCGATGTATTTGGTGAAGTTTCTTCTTTACCTCCTAAGCGGGAAATTGATTTCCGCATTGATCTTATTCCTGGAGCTCGACCTGTAGTTCTTCCTCCCAGAAGAATGGCACCCCGTGAGAAGGTTGAGTTATGGAAGCAAATTAATGACTTGTTCTCCAAGGGTCTGATCAGACCTAGCCATTCCGAATGGGGAGCAGCAGTGGTTTTCATCACTAAGTCTGATGGTTCTTTGAGGATGTGTGTTGATTATAGGGAGTTGAACAAGCTCACTATGAGGAACATATATCCTATGCCCCGTATCAATGATATGTTCGATCAGTTTTGTGGTGCTACTGTTTTCTCTTAGCTTGATCTTGCCACAGGTTTCCACCAGCTCAGATTTGTTGAGGAAAGTATTCCCAAGACTGATTTCCGTACTAAGAATGGTTTCTATGAATGGTTATTTATGCCTTTTGGTTTGACTAATGCCCCTGCTTTCTTTGTTGATTTGATGAATCGTGTTTTCGTGATGTTCTTAATAAGTTTGTGCTTGTCTTTGTTGATGATATTATTGTCTTCTCTAAATCTGAGAAGGAGCATGAATCCCATTTGAGATTTGTTCTTGAGACTCTTAGGAGTCACCAATTGAAAGCTAAATTCTCTAAATGCCATTTCTGGAAGGATGAAGTCCGATTTCTCGGGCATATTGTTTCTAGTAATAGAGTTTCTGTTGATCCAGTTAAGATCGCTGCGATCAATGTAAGTCTTTCTTCTCCTTCTTTTCCTCTTTATCATTCAATTATTCTATCTTTTCTGTGGTCCTTATTTCTCCCTATTCTGTGCAGGATTGGGAAACTCCTAGGACTCCATCTGATATCCGTAGTTTTCTGGGCCTTGCCGGTTATTATCGGAGATTCATTAAGAATTTTGCTCGGATTGCTACACTTTTCCTTGCTTTGACTCGTAAGAATGTTAAGTTTTTACGAGAGTATTTGGGTTATTATGAATAGATTGACCAAGTCAACTCATTTCATTCCGGTCAAGTCTACCTGTTCTGCTTCTAGTTTGGCTGAGATCTATATGAGGGAGATTGTTCGTCTCCATGGTATTCCTGTCAGTATTGTTTATGATCATGATCCCATCTTTACCAGTCAGTTTTGGAATGCTTTTTAGGAATCTTTGGGTACTCATTTGAATCTGAGCACTGCTTACCATCCACAGACCGATGGTCAAACAGAAAGAGTGAATCAGATTCTAGAGGATCTTCTTTGTGCTTGTGTTCTTGATTATGGAGGATCTTGGGAAGATCATCTCCATCCTGTCGAATTCACCTATAACAATAGTTAACATGTATAATCTCAATCTTTTATTTGAATCTTGCCTTAATATTTTATCTATCTCATTTCATCTTTTGAATTCAGGCTAGTATTGAAATGTCTCTGTTTGCTGCTCTTTACGGACGACCTTGTAGATCTAAATCTTGCTGGATTGAATCTGGTAATCATTTGGTTCTTGGTCCTGAGATGATTTTGGAGGCTTCTGAGAGAGTTGAGGAGATTAGGAGGAAGATGAGGAGTGCTCAGGATAGGCAGAAGAAGTACGCTGATAGGCGTAGAAGGAGTTTGGAGTTTTCTGTTGGTGATTTGGTTTTCCTTAAGGTCTCTCCCTTATGGAATGGGATTCGGTTTGGTCGTAGAGGGAAGCTTGCTCCTAGGTTCATTGGTCCTTTCCGCACCTTGGAGAGGATTGGTCCTTTAGATTATCGTTTGGACCTGACTGAGAAGTTTTCTGGAGTGCATAATGTATTCCATGTCTCGCATCTTCGTCGGTATCTTCATGATCCATCCCTTATTGTTCAGCCTTCTACTCTCGAGAGTTTGGATATTCAGCCTAATCTGACGGTCGAGAGGAAGCCACTTCGTATTGTCGATCGAGGTACGAAGCAGCTAAGAAGGAAATCTGTTAATCTGTTCAAAGTGCAGTGGAGTACTGATGACCGGGATTGTACCTGGGAGACGGAGGAGAGCATGCATGCTTCGAATGCGGAATTGTTTGTTTCAGGTACTATTCGTTATCCTATCTTATTCTCTCTTTCTTTGTCTTTCTGTGTTTCGTTCCTTTTCGAGGACGAAAAGTTTTGAGTGGAGGAGAGTCTAACAACCCGTAATTTTTAACAAATATTTTAAAATTTGTTTATTTGAAAACATTGATTTTTAAATCATTTTAAATTGAAATATTGAAATTTTCCAATGTATTTTGGATTTTGTTTATATTTTGTTTTCCAAATATAATTAAATAATAATTTTCTGGCAATTTATATTT
Organism: Allium fistulosum; assembly: GCA_030737815.1. Classification (NCBI taxonomy): domain Eukaryota; kingdom Viridiplantae; phylum Streptophyta; class Magnoliopsida; order Asparagales; family Amaryllidaceae; genus Allium; species Allium fistulosum. Next base: position 1,071,202,392 of record CM060904.1, read on the forward strand.
TGGTCAAACTTTGACTTTTATTTGAAAATTTTAAATTTTTATTTTTATTTCCTAATCTTTTCTTTGAAACAGTATTTGTTTCTGATATTCGTCTCGTTTTTCGTTTCGTCAAATTCTGTTTTATACTTTTTAAATTTGATAAAATTCAACGTTTTACACGCAATTATTTTCAGTATTTTGATTTATTTTCTATTTTTTTTCTATTTCATTTTTATTTTCTATATTTTCATTTTATTATTTTTCATTCTCTACTTTCTATTTTTTTTATTTTGGCTTGGAAATTCAAAAAGACTTTGGTTTCTTTTTCTTTAATATATGCCTTTTTGTTTTCTAGCCTTTTCATTTTGCTTTTAGCCATTCACTACTTCTTGGCCGTTCTTTTTACATTCTAATTCACGTACAAAACATCTCATTCCCATCTCTTTCTCATTTCTATTTCCTAAAAGAAAATGGGCAGTAAGTCATGGCTTCTTCCTCTTCTTTTTTTGCTTTTCCTTTTGTTCTTCTCTACTATGCTCGGCCTCTACCATAACCATCACCTATTGCCGCCCATCTCACCACCAGCACCACCTCCATGATCGGCCTCCATCTCCTCACCATCATCACCAAGCCTTGCCGTGAACCCTAGATCCAAACAACCTCACCATCCCTTGAAAACCCTAACCAAACTCCACTTATACATCACCTTCTTTTGCTTGCCTCGACCACCACCACCACTAGTTCCTCCTCCAGCCCCTTGTTGTGCCTGACCTGACCTTGGCTGCACCCAGACCTGACCTGACCCCTTGCCTGAACCCATGGGCCGAGCCAAACTTGCCTATGCCGAACCCACTTGAACCAATAACCTTCAATTGCTTGACCTTTTGCCTTTCATGCTTTGTAACTTTCCTCTATTCACATTCCATTGCCCATAGCCGTGCCTTGTGACCCATAGTCGAGCCTACCTGCCACAAATCCAACCTTGGCCGAGCATAAAAGATGATGGCCGAGCCTATAGGTGATGTGGTCGAGCCCACTTGTGTGGTTAAACCTATTTATTCCATTGTTGATTCATAATTTACATTTTTTTAATTTATTTTTGTGTTGAATATATATGCTTTTATATGTTGTATATTTTACTGTTACAAGATTTGGATCTTGGCTCTCCATCCACTCATATTTGATTCGTGCTTTGTCGTGCTTTTAGTAGTTGTTTGTTTTGTGTTTGAATTGACCTCTAGCTTGAAAACGGGGAGTTTATCACTCTCGACAAAATCGTACTTATATAAATGTGAAATAATATCACTTTAATTGTAGTAGTTGATATGCTATGTTATATGCTCACATCTGCCTGTTATATGACATTATATAATGATATTACCTGATTTTATACCTGTTGCATCACCTAACATCATATGATATGCTTTACTGTTTATTTATTTTCTATTTCTCACACTGCAAGTTCCCTATTAGTATAGAATCACTATGGGTTGAAATGATACATACCCGAACGGACTTTAGAATAGGGAAAAATCGTTAAGAGCTGAAATGATAAGCTCAAGCGATTTTTATTTCATTTGACTTGGGATTGCGGGATTGAAATGATAAAACCCGGGATTTTAATTCATTACGGATAGAAATGGTATATTATCTGTATCACTTGACCTAGGTTAGAAAATATTATACAGACCCGTGGTTAATTTTAAATATAAAGATTTTCTGAAAAATGTAAGTATTTGGAATTTAAATTATAGGAGATTTTAACTTAAACTGTATTTAAAATATTTAAATAAATTTTGTAGTGATTTTCTGTAAGTTGAAATTGTATGAGTTAATAAATGATTGGAAATGTAAATAAAAATGTGATCTAACTTAATAATTGAAATTTTGATAAAAATGGAGATTTTGGCTTAACTTGGTAATAAAATATTTTATTTATAAAGTGGATATTTTTAGAAGTAAATAAAATATTCGTAAATAAAATATCTAGTTGTTTGTTAAATTTAAAGCTAAGCAATTTATAATGAATTTTGACTTAATAAACGAATTATAAATTAACTGGATATTTATTAATAAAATGTTAGTTTATTAAAATTATATGTTAAGTAATATCCAAATAAATAATTTTTAAAAGTGGAATAAGTTTGATAAGTTAAAAATGAGAAAAGTTGAAAATATATTATTTTAAATTGTTATAATAAACTTATAACAGTAATTGTAGCATTTCAGAAATGCTGCGGTTTTAGTGTAGTGTTTTGCAAATTTCCACTATGCTTACTGTAACAGTTTATAAATGCTGTTGTTTCTGAAATGAACTGTATTTTTGAATTACTACTATACTTACCATAACAGTTTATAAGTGCTGTTGATTCTGAAATGAACTGTTTTCGGAAATATTGTTATATCTACAGTAGTAGTTTCTAAGTGCTGCTGTGTCTGGAAAACAATACTTCTGAAATACTATTATATCTACAGTAGTGTTTTCTAAATGCTCCTGTTTCTGAAAAATAACTTTTCTGAAAAATAACTTTTCTGAAATGCTACTATAAGAATTATAACATTTTCTAAGTGTTACGAATGTTAAAATACAATGTTTTTGAAATTGTTATAATCGAATGAATGAACTTAGAAATGCTACAACTTTGGAAATGAATATTATTTTTGAAGGATATTAACATTGAATTTAAATGGTTTAAATGAATATGTTTTGATTTGAAATATAAACCATTTTGAAATTTATAACCACGGGTTATAATAACGATTGGTTGTTAAAGAGACCGGGATCGGATATGGACATACTCTCTGTCGATACTGAAAACCACTTTAACAACTGTGTATGGGGGGAGATTCCAGAATGAAGTAGGATGGTGGCGACGATCCTATTGAGGTATATACGTGGACACGACTCCCATGAGTTGGCATAAGGTTGCTAAAACAAGAGCAATTGACGGGCCAATAAGGTAGCTCCTCTGATCGGACACACTTCTTCGATACCATTCTATTACTTTGTGATTGATTGGGTGCACCCTTTGATTTTTGGGAGTGTGGCTCGAGGTGGGCGGTAGTGGCTGTTATGCATTACCATCAGTCCGGATGCGTAATTGGTATATCTACCCTGGCATTGTCTAGTTGTGCCGTGTCACCTACCCTAGCGCGCCTTACTATGAGTTTGATTTGTGTCGTACCTATGGAGTATCCTCTGGTAGCCTCCCGATCTAGAGGTATTACGGTACTGTATAGACTATTGGCACTATATATGTGTTAAGGTGGAAAATGTAAAGCCTTAACGCTATTTTTAAGTAAGTTTACTTTACTTTAGACATTATTACAATAGCGTATATTACTACATAGTAAATAGTTTAACGGATCCTTAAAGGATGGGCGATCCCAAGCATCTTTTAAGTTACTTGTGCATTTCTAATACAGTTCACTTGAGTTGGTTTACATTGTATAAGTATGTATGTCCTGACTCGAGTGTTTGTATTTTTATTTATGCTCGGGTCAGCCTGAGTATCACAGCTTTGGATTCACCTTCTAGAGCTAGAGATTGCTGGAGTTTATCTGTGTATCTAGTTGTCTTTCCTTTTCAGTTATTTCGTTCAGCTTTGCTTATGTATTTGTGAACTTATGTATTCAGAATTCTGTTGTATCTGTTTTTCAGACTATGGTATTTTGTATCTGTTTTGAGAATATGTATTGTAGTGGCTTCATGAACCACTATGTATTTTATTTCCGCTGCGAGTTATTCTGATATTCTGTGTCTATGATTCTGTGATTGATTTTATTTGCTCCAAATTTATTTACAATCTATTGTTTTGAATTATTCAAGTCCGACATGTGTGGATTTATTGTCGATTTGAATGGTCCAAAATAGTAGGTCGTTACAAATTTCTTATCTTAGTATCGTATTGTTAACCCTTAAGTTTCTACGACTCATGGTCTTACGAGATAAGGAGTATACGACTCATGGTCTTACGAGATAAGGAGTATACGACTCATGGCCTTACGAGATAAGGAGTATACGACTCATGGTCTTACGAGATAAGCTTGCTACGACTCATGGTCCAGACGGTTTAGCGAGTCAAGGTCTTACGACTCATTGGATCTATGACTCATCAGGTTTACGACTCACGAAGACTTACGACTCATGAGGACTTACGACTCATGAGGTACTACGACTCATGAGGACTTACGACTCATGGGGTTTACGAATCACAAGGTCTTACGACTCATTGGATCTATGACTCATCAGGTTTACGACTCATGAGGACTTACGACTCATGAGGTGTTACGACTCATCAGGCTTATGACTTAAAGGCTATCAAGCTAAAATCCAAAGCCCGTGCCTGAGCCACTTTGATCTGATGAGTCGGTTACGAGTTAGCACTTGGTCTTCCAACTGAGCCACAAGATGAACCAAATATGGCGCCCGCGAGACATCATAAGTCGAATACGAGTCACGACTTACCATGAGTCGGTCACGACTCATGACTTGGCCAAATTGAAAGCTCAGAAATCTGCTCCTATAAATACCCCATCACTTCCAACAATTGGGGGACTTTTGGCAAATCATTTCTACAGCGCTGTTACTCCATCGAAATCTTCATTCATTCAGTAATCAAGGATCCTTCAAGCATTCGCGACACTACAACAAGCTTCGAGAGAAATTCCTCACATCCGACATGGATTTATCGAGTTTCACCGTCGAAGATTGAGCTAGTAGTCTAGATTGTTTTCTTGTGATCGAATTGTATTGTATCCTGAAGAGATTTGTATCAAATTGTAACCGAATCAGCAATAAGAGATTATAAAGTGGACGTAGGCTCAATTACGGGCCGAACCACTATAAATCTGTTGTTCATTTACTGCATTTCTGCTATTTTCCTGCTTAATTTATGTTCCCGTCACACGGGTGGTGCTTTCACGATCTTATTACACACACCGGGTGTTATCGTTCGTATTTTAACGTTAACATTTTGGTGCTTTCACTGAGAATTGAACTCAGGCAATCATCCTCCATTGCTTCGCAAAGATTCACAAAAAGAACCTCTCTTAAGAACCAGATCCGAAATAATGGCTCCTGGAAGAAGAGGTAGACCTATCAGATCCGGAAGTGCTCACGAAGGAACTCCCGCTTCCCCAACAACAGACCAAGCAACTCCAACCGTTGGAGTCACCAGGGCTGAATTGGATAACGCAGTTTCTGGATCATACCAACAAATTGAAACTCAAAATGCTTTGATGATGGATAGAATAACTGCCCTGCTCGGGGCAAATCGTCAACCAGAAAACCATCAAACCACCCTTCCTGAAATGCCACCTTTCCAAGCTGATGGTTCTATACCGCAACCAACTTATCATGAACATATGCCCGGGCAAACTTCCGAGGGAAGAACTGGTGCTTGCCCGGAGGTGTCTTTGAACAATAAAGAGTACCTGTCTGAGATGGTTGGCCGCATCATGAAAGAGAGCATGCAAAGGGAAGAGGATGAGGCTGACTGGGGATTTGCGCCAAGCAGAACTCCGTTTACTGAAAGGATCCTGAGAGCGGAATTCCCAAGGAAATTTGCACCTCCTACTATCCAAGCCTATAGGGGAACCACTGACCCTAATCATTTCCTATACAAATACGATTGGCATATGACCGGTGCAAGAGCATCAGACGAGATCAAGTGTCGATACTTTCCGGTATACCTCGAAGGCGTGGCTTTACTTTGGTTTACAAAGCTTCCAGTTCGGTCTGTAGATAAGTTCTCCGACTTAACGCAAAAGTTTAAAGAACAGTTCAGATTGTATGCTTCAAAAGCTAAGGATATAATGTCATTGTCTAACCTTGAACAAGCGCTCGGAGAATCAATCAAATCTTTCTTGAGCCGTTTCAATATAGCTTTGGCCGAGGTAGATAATGCAGAACCACGCATGCTCCTGACTTATTTGATGCGAGCCATTGATAAATCGAGTAAATTTGGGATATGGCTAAAGATGAAGGAACCAAACTCACTTGATAAATTTTATAAAAAGGCCGACGAGTTCATTCGCCTTGAAAGCCTTTCTACGACGTCGAAGGTGGTTGCTGCCCAAACTAATGACAACAGTGTCCCGTCTAAGAAAAGAGGATCTGAAAGTCATAAAAGGGAGAATGAAGGAGGAAAGAACCAGGGAAATGAAAAGAAACCTCGCCGCTTTAATTCTTCGGATTATACTCCTTTAACTGATACACCAAGAAATATCTATTTTGCAACAAAAGACGTTGTCCGGTATCCTAAGCCACCTGAGATGACGAAAGGTGCAAAGAGTAATGGAAAATTCCTCCAATTTCACAATCAACCTGGCCATGATACTGACCAATGTCGCCAGTTAAAGAAAGTGATTGAAGAATTGCTGGAACAAGGAAAACTCCAACAATACGTTAAGAGAAGCGGAGTCGATCCAACCTCATCCACTCGGGATCAACAACACCCTACCCATCAATCCGATTCTCACAACAACACTGCAGTGCAAGATTCAGAAAAGCTTGCCATTAATGCTATCACAGGGGGACCATACCCAGCAAGCGGATGTTGGGATGACTATTAATTACCCACAAAACTGCGACTGGGGCATCTCTCACTTTCTCTGGCATAAAAATCCAAAAGCTGTGAATCAAGCACAAATGGAAATCCAGCTTGGAGATTCTGAAACAACAATAACTAGCATTCATTTTTACTTAACAGCATTGCTTGAATTGGTAAAAATAATGATGGATGTGTAACTTCTGCATTGTAAACCGCTGAGAAATCAGCGTGACTCAATAATGAAAAACTATGCATTCTGTTTTTTCTATTATAAAATGCCTGTTATATTTCGATGTGTAAATACTCTAAATGTATTGCTAAAGTGTCGATCTAATACTGCAGGTCATTAAAGCAAAGCTCACCCATCGCAAAGCTAAGCGAGCCTTACAAATCATTTATTAAAGCAAATTTCAAGCAACAAAAATTCCAAACTCAAATCCTACGCAAGGAAAACTTCACATAAAAAGTTGGCGACTTCACTGGGACAAACCTTTGTTCACTAGTTGAGATTGTCGTTATGAACGGGCATCCAACTAGATAACTCGCGTTTATCTCGTGAAGTCATTCAACGGTGAAGTACACTCCTTCGGATGAAGCAATTTACTCGTAAAAGGAAAAAAGATGTGCTTGGAAATGATGATAAGAGATCGCTAATGGGCAGATGATGAGAGAAAATTGCCAAGCAAACAAAGAAGCAGACAAAGGGAGGTATGCCTCTCAACAGGAAGGCCGGGAGATCCACTAAAGGGACACCTTCCCAATCGGAAGGAACAAGACCCTCGCTAACTGGTCGTGATGCATCCAACCGGATAGCGTATGTCCGCCCCGTGGATCCACTCGCCCCTGAGACGCAACCCACCTGGCCCACCAACCAACCAAAGCCCTCTAAAGAGCACGCCAATGAATGGGAGTGCTTTACTCAATCAAAAAGATCGGTGGGACTACCAAAAGGGCACCTTGTTAGTTAATTGCGATCGTTTGTGCAAGCAAACATCCAATCAAGCAACTTGCGTTCGCCCCGTAGACCTCTGACCATGAGAAAGTAACTTCCAGGTAATCACAAGCACAAGCCCTCTTCGGAGGCACAAGCCATCTTCGGAGGCAAAAGCCCTTTTCGGAGGCACAAGCCCTCTTCGGAGGCACAAGCCCTCTTCGGAGGCACAAGCCATCTTCGGAGGCAAAAGCCCTTTTCGGAGGCACAAGCCCTCTTCGGAGGCACAAGCCCTCTTCGGAGGCACAAGCCCTTTTCGGAGGCACATTTCACCAGGGTAAAAGTGCAAAATGCTTCTCTTCGGAGACCCACTTCACCCGAGTAGAAATACAAAAATTGCTTCTCTTCGGAGACCAAAATCAAGACTTCTTTGGAAGCACAAGACCTCTCCGGAGGCACACCAATACTCCACAAAGCATAATGCTACTCTTCGAAGTCCACATGCTACTCCTCAAAAATACCAAAATAAAGCCCTCCTTAGAGGCACACTTCGGTTCTTAAGGAAGACCTACTTGTTCATCTTAAAAAACTCTTCCCCAGAAATCGAAGTGCTAAGTAATATCTTCTTCTGAGATTCGCTTTACCGCGTAGGAGAATTCACTTCTCAAAAACATGAAGTAAACATCTCCGAAGGTTGAAGCGTGAAAACTTATCCGAAAATGAGACACGCTCCGTTTAAGTAGAATAATCATTCCCTCAAAGACGGAATAGTTAATTCTATGGAAAGTAAGAGTACAGGTCTCGCTAAAAGCGAAAGATATTGTAATGCACTTGTGGTATAGGGGCAGTATCATATGATACGGCTACAACAATAAGAAGCAGTATTCAAGCGACATACCACAAGCACATAACAATATCACGCGAAAAAGCTGTGGGATAAATGCATTCTTAAACACAAACAAAAAAGTTTGTACAAGTGAAAAGAATCGTCTATTCTACACTACACAAGAGTTTGTACAAGTAAAATAATTGTTTTATTTAGTACTACAAAAATTCTTTACTTGTGCAGATATCTCGAACAAGCAAAAGCGGGGACCGGTACCCGCACAATCCCCGGTCAATACATGCAAAGAGCAAAAATAATAAGTAGAAAATCCAGCTTGATTATTCCTTATTCTCAACACCTTTGGAGCCCTTTCCCGGCCTAATGATTAGCTTTTGAAGTCGTTGTGAACGGGTAGGGGCAGAAGGAGAAAGCGGTACGGCCAGATCAACTACTGCTTCCTCTTCAGTGGAAGTCTTCTTCTTTTTCCTTACAGCACGCTTCCCCTTCCTCTTTGAAGAAAACTCGCTCCCCGGAGTAGCAAGCAATGTTGAAAGCTTCGTATCGTCATCAAGAGACCGCTCCGGGGTCTTCTCAATGTCTTCAAAATCCTCCGCCTTCTGCTCCTGAGAAGCAGCCGGATCATCCAAGCCTTGAAGAGCTTCGATTTTCTCTGCCTGTGATCCCGGTTGGGAAGCGGAAGGAGGAGTAATTTGGGAAGACGGAGGAACAGCAACCGAAGGAGTGAAAGCTTGTGCAGTGCTTGGTGCCTCCGCTGTAGAAGAAAAGAAGTTAAAATCAACATCCCCCGAAAATAAAGAAGGCATCGGTTCACCAAAGTTTAAGTAACAAATAAGAAGGTCATCAAACTCGGTTAAATCAAGTAGCTGGTCCATTAGACCCGGAACTTCGCCAAAGTTACCTGGAGGAGTAGGAGTTGGTTTCGCAAGCTCGATTTCATATTTATCAGCTTCAGTTTCTTCCTGGCTCTTCTCTTCAATTTGGGAAAGAGGAGTCTTGGAAGTATCGAGTTTAGCTTCAGCATCTTTTGCAGCAAGTGGAGATTGAGAGCTAGAACCGATGACATCAACATCAGTCAAAGTTGAAGTATGGACAGGGGCAGGTAGTGATGTTGTCTTTTCTGAGTATTCTTCTACCGCTGCCCCGGCTCTAGCTCCGGCAAGCTGTTCTTTGCCTCTAATAAGCGCATCACGTGCTTCATCGTCTAGATAAAGCGCTGCAAGGTCTGCTTCCGCATAGCTGGAAAATGTGTCAAGTATAGTCTCCCAGACTTCAGCAAGTGTAATCTCATATTTGGGACCCAAGAAGGAAAGGCTGCCACGGCCCAAAATGCTGTGCATATAGAAGTCAAATAAAGTAGAATCGATGCTAGCTCTAGTGGCATCGTGAGACTCTTCGGCCGCAACTTGACCGGCGACCGCGTCATCACGCTCCTTCTCAACTTTAAGAAGCTTAGCTTTCAGCATCTCAATCTCTGCATTTTGGGCCACAATTGTTCCCCGTAGCTCAGCATTTTCTGTGCGATATTTCTCAGTAATGTGCTGCTCAGCTGCAAGTTTCATTTCGGCGTCTCTTTGTGCAGCATGTGCATCCCGTACCTGCTTCTGAAAGACTTCTTCCTTTTGGGAGTGCGATGCGGAAGACAAGGCGAGATCTTCCTTAAGTTGCTTGACTTCAGATGCAAGCTTTGCGTTGTCATCTGCGATACTCGTCATCTCCGCATCATGCTGCCTTCGCCATTTGTCCCATTCTGATTTATCGTTCTCCATGGTCATCATTGCCTCAAGATTCAAGTGATTAACCCTTTGGAGTTCGTCGACAAGTTTCTGCCATTGCGACATCCTCTCGATATTGAGCCTGACTGCGTCGAGACCTTTAAGCATGTCTTGCTTGTCAATCGGAACCAAATCCAAATCGAAGCGCACTCCTTTTAGGCACCAATTTGGAAAGCGGCTCTGAAGCATTGGAGGGCCATCTTTAACTTGATATTGTGGCCTGTTAATAATTGTTTGAATGTCAGACTTCTTTAGAGGAGGAGAGCCAGCCAGAATATCAGAAGGGATAGGAGCGTCAGCCTTTTCAGAAATTTCAGACGCATTCTTCTCATCAAGTTTAACCCGTTTACTTGGGTCATCAGTAGCATGCTTCTTCCTTTTGTCATCGTGATATCTTCTTTTATGAGAGTCATCGTCTCTCCTTCTTTGCTGCTCTTCATAAGCACGCCTTTCTTGAGCTTTTCTAGCTGCACGCTCTTCATCAGATTCTTTGCGGGAGGGAAGATAACGTCCATAATCGTAAGAATCGCGCCCTCCGTAGCGCCGGAAGTTGTCAAAGTATGAGCCGGAGCGTCCCATCGGAGAATCTGAAAAACGGAAAAGAAGTAAAGTTTAGAGATTTCCAGAAAAAGAGGATAAATGCTTATAAGTGCTGAAAACTCCTAAGTGTGTGTGGCGTGCAAGCTACATGCGTCAAACTACAGACCACGCTTTAGTGTAGAAACAGAAACGACTGGCGTAGTAGGCGTCAGGGTTTGTTTTAGGGTGGAAGTCGCTTCAACAGCAGGAGAAGTCACTTTCGGATTATTATCCCCGAAAAGCTCTTGAGAAGTTATCATGATATCGCTCAAGCCATCGAAAGTGCCATCACCCAGGAACTCAGCAAACTTCTCTTTTCCAACTTCCGTATCGATTGATTTCTCAAAAACTCGGGGATTCTCTTCCTCCTCAATAATTGGGGCAAGTGCCGACTTACTGGCTGACCCTACAACATCAGTAAATGTAGAACATTTTATCAAGGCAACTTCAGCAACGGGTGCTTCCGATGCAACTTCTTCTACAGAAGCTGGGGCATTCGAGGTCTCTGCTCGAGAATCTGAGGCAGCTAACGTTTCCGCATCAGAACTCGAGATTTCATGAATTTGAGTCGATCTAGAAGGATGTAAAAGTCCAAACTGGTGGAGAAACTCATCTTTCAACAGAAAATTCACATCCCGTTCTTCAATCGGAACAGCCATGAGCTTCTCCAGAGCTTGCTTATGACTGGGATCCCTAGAGGGATAGAGGAGCGCTGAAATGAGAAAGCAAAGTTAAACACTTAGTGATTCGGACTGTAAGATACTCAGAGAACAAGGAGAAGAAAGGATAGGCATTCTTACTTCTTTCTCTCCACACGGCATAAAAACCAGGGGGACAGCGAACATAAAAATACTGAGTCAAAAACCCATGAGCAGTATCTGGGAGGCCGACAACCAGTTTGCGATTCCTGGCACTTCTTATAACGATGATTGAAGGATGATCTTTGATTTTGACAAAAGAGCACAGAACAACATAACCATTGGGATGTAATTGGAATGGAGCGATTGCCAATTGGCGGAGAAGATGTTGAAGAAAATTGTTGAAAGGAGGAATGGCTCCGCTCGAGCACATTTGTCGGTTGACCGCTTCAAAGCCAGGAGGTGCTACATCGGCAGTGTTGTTCTTTTCAGGAAGGATAGCGTCATCCTCAGCAATGCCAAATTGAGTACACAATTGCCGAAAAGTTTTGTACAATAAAGTGGAAGGGGCTCTTTCTGGGGGGTTGACTAAAGGAGCCGGAATGAAAATGGACTCTCCGGTCTGAACTGTTACATCTCCTTGTTGAGAAGCCATTCTACACAAGCAACTGGATATTCAAATATGAAGGTGCACGTTTCCTAAATAGTGTGAAGTGTGTGCAAAATTAACAAAGACAACAAATAAATGCAAACTGGAATTAAGCTAGTCGGTAACTGATCGATTATCAAATTTCAGGACTTGTTAATTTAAAAGTTCAGGTACAGTATTAAATGCAAACCGGACATTTTCAGTTGACTATTTCAATGTTGTTTTAATACTTTGCTTGAACTTGTTGGTTTAAAGCACTTCGTACACACAATCTGTTTATGTTGATTATCTGTTATTAACTAATCTGTCATTTGATATGGGCAGTCGGTGACAGTATATTCGTCCCAATTTCTTTGTGGATATTTTATTAGACAGGTTATTAGTCTGCAAGTTAGAGTGATCTGTGGGGAAATGCAGCAGTTCATAGTTCAGCAGTTCAAAATGCAGCAGTTCAAAGTTCGTTCAAAGCCCAAGTCATGAGTCGCCAACGACTTATGTATTGACTTGTCCACGACTGATGTTCTGACTCGTCCACGACTTAAGGGTTACAAGGCAAGTCGGTCGTACTTCAGGTCTTAAGTCGTGAAAATAAGAGACTCCAGTCCTAAGTCGTCTACGACTCAAGAACTATGTCGTCTACGACTCAAGAACTATGTCGTCTACGACTCAAGAACTATGTCGTAAAAAACTAAGTCATCTACGACTCAAAAGGAGGCTACAGTCCAAAGCGGCATGAAATCCTAAGTCCGGAGTCGTCTACGACTCAAGAATTGTGTCATAAGAGACTTGACTCGTGAGTCATACAAAGCTGCTGAACCATGGCCCTGCTAGCATCTCACTCGATTTGAACCCATTGACTTTTCTTCTAACCCGTTATCTTCCAAACCCAATAACCTCTCAATCAAATTACGATCCCCATCCTAATTCCACGACACCATTGAACCATCCAAAGAGTTAAGTTCAGATCACCAAAGCCTCGTCAGCCTAATCAATTAAAGCCTGAAGCGCAGTAACCCTGCATCTCCATCGCCCCATTCATCCAAAGATGAAATCGAGCAAAATCGGGCTCACGAACTACCGGTACAGTGGAATTCACAGCAAAGCGTTGCATGAGGGGATGGATTAAGTATGGGGGGAAGAATTCACGAATCAATGATGATTAAAAGTCGAGGATGGATCAGAAACACTTACGCAATAAAGAATGGAGAATCGAATTGGTAGATTGTTAGAAAAGGAAGGTATTGCCTCGAGAAAGCTTGAGGAATAGTAATGGCGGATACGACTCAGGAGATAGGTAATGGGTAGAAGTGACGACTCAAGCATTTTATACCTTTGGGCAGTGGAACACAAAAAGGCATACACGGGATAAGATGAGTCGAAGCACACGACCTACGACTTAGGCGTGTACTTCGAGGGGCAAATGTTAACCCTTAAGTTTCTACGACTCATGGTCTTACGAGATAAGGAGTATACGACTCATGGTCTTACGAGATAAGGAGTATACGACTCATGGCCTTACGAGATAAGGAGTATACGACTCATGGTCTTACGAGATAAGCTTGCTACGACTCATGGTCCAGACGGTTTAGCGAGTCAAGGTCTTACGACTCATTGGATCTATGACTCATCAGGTTTACGACTCACGAAGACTTACGACTCATGAGGACTTACGACTCATGAGGTACTACGACTCATGAGGACTTACGACTCATGGGGTTTACGAATCACAAGGTCTTACGACTCATTGGATCTATGACTCATCAGGTTTACGACTCATGAGGACTTACGACTCATGAGGTGTTACGACTCATCAGGCTTACGACTTAAAGGCTATCAAGCTAAAATCCAAAGCCCGTGCCTGAGCCACTTTGATCTGATGAGTCGGTTACGAGTTAGCACTTGGTCTTCCAACTGAGCCACAAGATGAACCAAATATGGCGCCCGCGAGACATCATAAGTCGAATACGAGTCACGACTTACCATGAGTCGGTCACGACTCATGACTTGGCCAAATTGAAAGCTCAGAAATCTGCTCCTATAAATACCCCATCACTTCCAACAATTGGGGGACTTTTGGCAAATCATTTCTACAGCGCTGTTACTCCGTCGAACTCTTCATTCATTCAGTAATCAAGGATCCTTCAAGCATTCGCGACACTACAACAAACTTCGAGAGAAATTCCTCACATCCGACATGGATTTATCGAGTTTCACCGTCGAAGATTGAGCTAGTAGTCTAGATTGTTTTCTTGTGATCGAATTGTATTGTATCCTGAAGAGATTTGTATCAAATTGTAACCGAATCAGCAATAAGAGATTATAAAGTGGACGTAGGCTCAATTACGGGCCGAACCACTATAAATCTGTTGTTCATTTACTGCATTTCTGCTATTTTCCTGCTTAATTTCTGTTCCCGTCACACGGGTGGTGCTTTCACGATCTTATTACACACACCGGGTGTTATCGTTCGTATTTTAACGTTAACACGTATACCTGTTTTAGTGTGTTCAGCGCTAAAGATGGAGTCACATAGTATGCATTTGATTTGCAGTTTAGTTTGTATATAGTTTCAATGGTACTAAATATATATACCTAGTTCTTCGGTCTCCTTTGATTATTGTTCCTATCTGAATTTCGAGGACGAAATGTTCTAAGTGGTGGAGAATGTAGCGACCTTGAAATTCGAATACTTCGTCTTCGAATATCGAAACGTTTTGAAATATAGTTAAGTGTTATAAATCGGATTTTGTGACCGTATTAGACATCATTTAATTAATGAATAATGAAAAGAAACTTGTTTATGAAAATGGTTTGCAAAAATATATTCTTCGAAAATATATCGATAATGTGGCCGAAAATCAGTTTATTGGAAAACAACTTTTTAATCGATATACGTTATTCAAAATCTTTTGCACTTGTTTAATGATCAAATGAACACATTAGCAATTAATTAACAAACATCTCTTCATAAAGAAATGGAAGGTTGTAGAGGCTTCCAAGTGGATAAGAGATATTATCATGTTAAGGGTATAAGTGTAATTTGCTAAAAGAAGTGATGTAAAGGAGAAGCGACAGTGGTGAGCCTTCCATGACTTGAAAGGAGGGCGAGAACAAGGCTAAAGAGCACCATTCTTGAGACTGTATGAGGAGAGGCATAACCTTGATAATAATTCATAAATTCACAAAGCAAAATCAAGCTCTTTTAATGTCTTCCTCTTCATAATTTCCTACAGCAAAATAATTGCAAAACTCATCCAAATCAAATCAAACTTGGACTGGAGACTTGAGATAACATTACAATACCTTCTAACTAGTTTGTTTTGGAAAAAGTGAAGCTATAACGACCCGTAAATTAATCACTTTAAACAAACATATTTTAAATATTAATCAATGATATTAAAATCATTTTTTAATTTTGTTAACCATAATAATTAGTTCAAATAAAAATAGAAAATGTGACCGAAATCTTTTTTTCAAAATTTCCGCTTTTCGATATCAGAAAGTCAGTCAAAAACGTCGTGCACAATTTATATAACTCATGTACACATGCACACACATGCACATATGTCATGTGATAAGTTAATGATAGTGTTAACATAAATAAATTGTGCTTAGATTAAAATAAAACAAGATTTGACTTAAAAATATATAAAAAACCTAAATAACCTAAGGAAGTACAACCCTTAACCTAAATTACCTGGGTAAGTACCTAAATCATAGAGGGATAGGACCTAGGTGGCCAACGTGTATGCCTAGGGTAGGGGAGTCATGGGCTTCCATGTTTCATGTTAAAGAAACCATTTTTTTAATGCCTTAATTCATTTACTAAAATGCACTTCTCATTTTTCTATATATACCCTCATTCCTACACCATTCTTTACTTTAAAATCTTCATTTCTTTATCTCCACCCTCTTCGTTTCTTCATACTTTCATCCATGGTTTCCCATAATTTTTCCTAAGTCAAAAGTTTGCTTTCATACTTCAAAACCATATTCTAAACTCGCTACGTCCATTTAAAACCACTCCACTATCAAAATAAAGCTCCACCACCCCCCATAAGACCATGGCCTGGCCTAAATAAGTCCTAGGCCAAGCCCATTCATGACTCAAGATTCCACAAAACTTTGTTTTTCCAAAGCTATGAGCTAGAGTTAGGTCAAGAGCAAAATCGGAGAAGAATTGCTTAGGTTTAGTTGAGTTAAAGTGAGTAAAGCTTTCACCTTCAAACCAAATGTTTTCAAACTATATATGTGTTCATGCTATAACAATTGAATGCTTGTTGTATTGGTGAAGTTATAGTTTGGATGTGGGATTGGTTTGTTGCTTGAAAGTTTGTCGCTTTAGGAAGTTAGTAAGCGGATCATTTGTTATATGAAAATCTAGTAGTAAAACTAATTCCGTTGTTAATAAATGCTTGATATATGTTGTATTATTGTGAATCGCCATGTATATATGCTTATACCCTTGTTATGTGATATGTGATGTTATTGCAAATGTCATAAACTTGAATCTCGAACTGCCAGTATAGGGATAATCGCTATATAGGCACTTTCGAAAAATCACCTTTTATCGAAACCGTTGGGTTTCATTATCGTGCTTGGAATTATTTTACAAGTTGAGCTAGTTATGATTAACGATGTTTTCAAAAATAATTAATTATTTTAATAATGATTATTTTAATAATTATTATTTAATTTAATTAATTATTTAATTAATTAATTAATTAATTAATTAATTATTTAATTAATAAGGATTAAAGTTAACTAATTAATGTATTAACGATGTGTTTAAAATTATCTAATCACACGGTTAATGATGTTTAGAAATTAATTAATGATTTTAACTAATGATGTTTAAGGATAATTAATCTTTTAATAATGATGCATTAAGTTAAATAATCAATTTACTAATGATGTTTTTAGATTAATTAATCTTTTTAATTAAATGAGTTTAAGAATTTAATAAATCTTTTTAACTTTAATTAATCTTCCGTTAAAGATTTTTAAAATTAACGAATCATTTTCAAATATTGTGATTTAATTATTTATAAATTAATTTAATTAATTGTATTTAAATGTTATTAATTAATTGAATTAATGATGTTTAAAGGTAGTTTACTTTAAAGGTTATTGAATTTAATTAATTAACTTAGTTAACGAAGTTTTAAAGTTAATTAATCAATGTAATATGGATGTTTTAAGTTGTTAAATCTTTTTTATAATGATGTTTCAAAGTAATAAAATCTTTTAACAAAGTGTTTGAAAGCTAATACTTGTGATGTGAATCCAAGTACGAATTCGGGTTTTTAAAAGAAAATGTTTGATTCGTTTATGAAAATGAATTAATTTTCATAAAGCGATTCCCTTATATGGGAATGATTTATCTGTATGCTTAGGACTAAACATCGAAGAAGTATACTTGTCGCTATTTCGAATGTTAAGAATAATCGTGAGGCATGACTTTGAGGTAACACTACCTTGACTTGTCTGGTATTATTGTTAACCAAGAAATAGTACAAGTTTCAATTCGATGAGTGGTGATAAGTATACAAGACTTAATTTTCATATACGATTGTTTTATATCCACGATAGTTGGTTTCTAAACTATCGGTTACTTCAGCATCTTTCTTATCATCATGCTAAGATGATGTGTTGCTCTGTTGAGCTTGATATCCATTGTTGGAAAAGAATAAAACCAAAGCGCGAGAGGGGACCAAGCTATGTGGGTTTCTTCCATTAGGATACTTTCACATCTCATCTAGATTGGATTCGGTAGCGCTATTAGGTGTGAATTATTCAAATTCTCGGTAAGGATTGGCGGGGTCTGGCTTGGAGGTTTTCGAGAAGTGTCATAGAGTAAACGAGTTTCTCAAAAGTATATTACTAGAGGTATACTTCAAGGGGGTGCACCGTCCTAGTCATTTGTTGGAGATTTTCCTTTTCTTATTTGGTTCGAACCTTCAAATTTATTTCCTTATTTGCATCGGGAAGGGTCAACAACTCTTCGTGGTGTTTAATTAACTGTCCATTCTTTACGTTTGGATGTTGATTTATATGGGAGTAAACCCTTTCCGTGTACATCGGTATGGTCTGACATGTTTGTGTTTAGTTATTTAAAAAGTTTTACTAATACCAAACGTATTGTCTGACCCGAGTTGTTTGTTTTCCCTAAACTCTCAGGTAATTATTTTATTTGAGTAGTCAGAGAGTAGCAGGTATTTTGTAGGGCCTTGAAGACGGCATCCGAGCAGGAGGCTTTCATCTTCTTGGTTATCTATTACGCTGTATTATCTAGTTTGTGTATGTATTTTGTTTCGGCATATCTAAAGGCAGAATGTTATATCTGCCTAAGCTATTTGTAGTACTTTTGTGTTACTCTAATAACTCCCCATTAAGGAGTAACCTGATGTACTATTGACCGTTATTTTTTATTTAGCAGTTTCATTGTGATATTTTATATTTTGTTCTTTGTTTCCTCTAATGATGATTCATCTTTATGATGCTTGGGCAACGACACACGAATACCAAGGTTGTGTTAAGTGTCGTTTCTAAAGGTCGGAAATGTGGGTTGTCACAGTTGGTATTGGAGCTTCGGTTGAGCGAACACCTTAGCCTGGTTGGGGTACAACTTATTAGAGATAGGTGTTTAGAGCCTTAGAATTAGCTAATCTTGAGAGTGCATTTCCTTTTCTCCCCTTAAAGTCTGATTTTAGATCATTTGTTGCATTTTTCCTTTTATGATCTTTGACCCCATCTTTGTATTCTAATGATACCTGTCACTTATCCAGGTTATTGAAAATGAGTACAAGAGGAAGAAGAGGGAGGCAATCTATAACATGCACGGCTACAAATAGCAGAGCTCCTAGAAATAAGCCAGTAGTAGAAACAGTGATGTAAGTTCAGCCGCCTTAGAACTTTGTGACCTTGTGCAAGAATTACACTGCTTTAGGTGGTAAGCCTTTCTTTGGAACTAAAGATATTTTGGGAGTAAAGACATGGCTCTGCTCTTATAAAATATATTCGAGGATCTTCAGTTAGGAGATGCTAGAAAGAGATTGTAGGCATCTTGTCTGTAACGACTCGAATTTTTCAACCATTTAAAAATATTAGATTTAATATAATTTTTGAATAAAAATGGTTAGAAACAAAAATTTAAGATGGTGCAAAAACAAATAAAAGTGAGCAAATGTGTAATAGGATAAGAGATGATGGTAATAGAAATAGGATAATAAACGTTTACATTTAATACGAAATTTATCGCGCGTTTTTGTTGAAGTGAAATAATTTTTTTTAATGAAAATAAAAGAATATTTTGAGAAAAATGAAATGTACATTTCCATCCTAAAGGTGAGTAGAATTTTAAAAAAACAAATTTTGGGTTTGGCGATAATATTTCACGGTCGTTGAAAACAGTCGTAATTCGATATAGAATTTATTTTAAGACGTAAACTCAAAATTTCAATAAATTGAAGCTGTATAATTAAAACATGTTTTTCGTAAGTCTAATCTATGAATTCAGATTTCAAATTTTATGAAAATTTATGTCGTTTAAATTTAAGTAGAACTCTATTAATAAATTTAAGGGCAAAATATCATTTTTCGACATGTAAATATTTTTACATAGAAAAGATCTAAAAAATTCTATGGTTTGAATGGCGAAGTTTGTTCCATCCAATTCTGATCTTTTTAGCTTCATTTATCAAGAATTGTGGTTGTTGTCCAATTTCGAAGCGGTAACAGCGGCGACAGATGAAATTTTGCTACGAACGTCATAGTACGGATTTAAATACATCGTTGGATTCGTCTCGTCGCGCTGATCTTCACGGTATATTTGTTTTCGTATTTTGTCTTTTGTTGCAAAATGCTAAATGGTCAAGATGGTGGTCCGTGACCGTGCCCGGAGTCATAATTACATACATTCTTTCACAGTCTTCAGTTCATTCTTTTCGCATCCAAACTTGCGTGCGCAACCAAAAATAATAAATGCTGCATTTATTGACCTACCGTGCATTCTCCTTCTTTCTTTTATACGTGCGTGCCATTCCTCTTCCCTTCTAATTTCCTTTGTCTCAGAGCATTTGCTTGAGAAGTAAAAATATACTAAGTATACATATATTAAACCAAACACACGTAACTCCCTCCCCTCCACCCTTTATCTCTCACCACCAACCCAGTTTTCCCCTTAGCTTCACCGCCTCACCAACCACCTCTTCTGCACCCGCCTGCTTCAACTCCGCCCGCCGCTCCCACTCCAGCACCGCTCCCCTAACCTACCCAGTCCGAGCAACCACTGCCTCCTCATCTTGGCAGCAACCTCGGCCTCACCATCCGCCACCCAGCTCACCACCGGTCTCCACCTCCATCGCTTGAAGCCCAGCACCCCCTCCTTCCTCTAGCCCGATCTGCTCCGCCCACCTTCCCGCAGTGACCCAGCCTCCCAAGCTCAACAAACCCGCCTGAGCCACCTCGGCCTCACCCTCCATCACCTAGCTCCGCCTGCTCCCACCCCGCTCACCACCAACCAGTAGCTCGCGCCCCATCCGCCGAGCCGCACCCCACGACTTGCTCTGCAACCGGTCCACCACCCGAACCCAGCCGACCCGCACACAGACACCCAACCCTGCAACCACCAAACACCCGACCTGCCTTGGCCGCAGCTCTACGCCTTCCTACCCGAAACCAACCAGTCGAGCCTGCATCCCACTCGTGTCCGAACCACCTCCTCTCCTTCCACCTTACCGAGTTGCATGGGTTTATAAAAAAAATGAAGAAGAATACAAACGTGCATTAGAAAGGAGAACAACATGTTGCAGTGAGGAGTAGGAGGCCACGCGTGAGAGGGAAAAAAAGAAAAGAAAAAATGCAACGTGAGAAAAAAAAGGAAAAAAAAAAGAAGAAATGTTGTGCGTTGCATAGAGGAGAAGAGAGGTGAGAAACCATTTAGCTTAGTTTCCAACCCGGTACTCTGTCAAGTAGCGGTGGAAAAATTCCAACGGTGTTCGTCGTGCATGTCTGTATCGCCGTGCCCGTATTAGTCTGTCAGATACGCGAAGGTGAGCGTTCTAAGCTCACGATTAGATTTTCATATGCAAGTATCCTGCGAAATTTTAAATACCTGGCTGATATTTATAAATAGTTGGTTGATAATTATAAATATTTGGTTGATGATTATGGTCAATATTGAAATTGTGAACCATTGGTATTTGACACTGTGATATATGATTTAGCTGAAATAGTTTAAATGTCTGATTGGAATCCCAATTGCATGTGAAACCCGTTAACTAGGGAAAAGTTTGAATATTGGATGTTGATTGATTTATTGATATATGTCACTATTATATCGTTGTTTTATGCATTGATTTGGACATTGAAATTCAAACCGGGATATTGGATGAAATGATAAATACCCAAATTAAATCACTTGGCCTAGGATAGAAGTTCAATAATAAACACCGATTGGTCAGTTGAAATTTAAGTTGGATATTTAATATTTAAATTTGAAATTAAGAAATGATTTGGAAATTTAATGTGAATTTATAATTTAAATTTTCGTTAAAGTTAATATTTAATTTTGGAAATCTATTAAGTGAATTTAGATTTTAAAATGAAATTTCTTGAACTATTTTAAAGTTATGAAATCAAATTGAATGGTTATATTGAAGATTAATGATATTTAAACTCGTTAAGTTAATTATTTAAAATAGAATGAAATTTGTTAATATTGTATAGGTAATTAAATTTTAATTAAATATTTGATTTAATTAAAGAGAGAACTTTAATTGATTTTATTGAATTAAAATACAATGATTAAATAGAATTGTTTTGAATTAAAGTTAAATTAAAAGATCTAAATTAAGAAATTAAGTAAATTAATTCCAAAGTTAATTAAATTGAATATTTAATAATAAAACTTTTGTATTTAAAGAGTTAATTAACTTTGTCAATTTGAATGGTAATGAAATTTGGAAAATGTGTAATGGTGAAATAGGATTTTCACAAGAATATATTTTGAAAGATGGTATTTACAAATGAAATGTTGGAATAAAAGATATTTTATCTTTTGAATAAAATGGTTCTATGAAATGAAATCGATAATTTGGTCGAAGAGATTATTTCTGAGAATGAGTGTATTACTAATAAGTGTAAGATGAATTCGTAAATCGAAGTGTGAAAATTGAATTCAAACTTGAATATTGATTGCTCGTACGAAGTCAATGCAATTGTTTAGTCTCTTAAACTACCATACCTATATTGTTTGATTTGAATTTACTTGCATAAGAAAATATAGTCCTGATTCGAGTGTATTGTCTTTTCATTATGCTCGGGTCAGACCGAGCTTTTCAGTTATCAAAGACAGTTATTCTTGAAGACGAAGAAAAATATTGAAAGACCGTACTTACTACTATTATTCGCTGCACTATTTTATCTTGTCTGTATAAATATTGTATAACTCTGATAATATTGAAATGGAATCAAATGTATATTGATAGACAGCTTTGTAATTATATTATTATTATTATATTTTATCCTTCCGCTGTGAGATTCTATTTATTGTTTTCTTTCTGTTCTCCTTTTCTTTTAAACCCCTTGATAATTCTTCTTTTCGAACGATTCAGGTCAGACATATGTGGTTAAATGTCGACTTGAATTGACCAAAAAGGTGGGTCGTCACATGTGGTATCAGAGCTGAAGGTTAAGCGAGAACCTTGGCTTTGGTAGGGATTACTCATTAGAGATAGGGTCAGTAGTACCCTAGAATGAGTCTGAGTGTATATACGTATAAGAGAGAGCGTATTTGTTAGTGATATAAAAAATATTTTGATATTAATAAATGAAATGAGTTAACTTGGATTTTTATACAGAATATCAAAGAATGAATTCTATAAACTGATAAAATCAATCGTCATTATTGATGGTGAATTCGATGTTATCTCTTGTTGATTGATTGTTTGATTAATATGGATGTGCATACTATCGCTTATTGACTGATGAGTTATGCTCGGCCAGTTTATGAGAATCGGCTATTGATTATTGATTTGAGCGATTGATTATGATTGGAAAATCTTGGCTTTTTGAAAAATATTTAATCAATTGAGAAACTGCATGTTTAACTTGGATTTTGAAGTAAATACATATTCGAATTTTCCCTTATATCATTTTAACGAGTAATGGATACCATTTGAAAGTGATATATGAAATATGGTTCATCTAGATATGGTTAATAAATAAACAAAAAGTTATTCAAACTGGTAATTTGACAATTTGAGTTCTGGATTCTTGAAATTGATTTCAGATTTTGAAAAAAATATATTATATACTATTTGAAAGGTATTTCTCCAAATAAGAAATGTTTCCAAAACGATTTTCAAAATGATTTCAAAGAAAATAAAACTTTACGTAGCTTTGCTACTCGATTGTTTAATGAAATAGATTTGATTCAAATCTCTGAAGTAGGATTTAATATTTGAAAGATATACGTATATAACTATTTGAAATGAATCCGATGTTCAATTCTCGAGTTTTCAGATTGAATGATATTATGAACACTTGTACCCAATGCATTGGGATTGATTAATTGATTGATTGATCGTGCATCTTGTTGAGATGATTGATTGCTAATTTCCCATTTTTGAATTGGAATTTGATTTTTCCGACTGTTCTAAATAGTTGAACACTTCCAAATTGAGAATAAATGTTCAAAACTAAGAGTTTTTGGAAAGTATATAAAGTTAGTTTTATTTTAAATGTTAAATATTTTGTTAAGTAAAATAAATAAGATTGTTTTGTATTACTTAAGTATGAAATTTGTTTTGGAATGTTTTAAATGAAATTTTATTTTAAGAAATATTCCTAAAAAAAACTTATTTATTTTACAAATTTATTTTTAAAAGTAATTTTGATTCATAAACTCTTATCTATTTGCAAAATGATTTTTAAAGCAAATTTTAATTATGGACAAACATAAAATCTAGTTTTGAAAAGTTTTATAATGAATTTGTTTGAAAAATGTTTATGAAGAAAAATATAATTTACAATAATAATAAAGTAATAATTTATAATAATAATAAAATAAAATAAATTTTTTATAATAATAATAAAATAAAATAATAAAATAATAATTTATAAGGTCAGTTATGTATAAAGAATTTTTGTAAAGTATTTGATTTTGAAAAGAAATTATGGATTTAAAACTTAGTTACTTACAAAGTGATTTAGAAAGAAAGTTGATTTTATATAGATATTTCTTTATGTAAATATGAAACTGAAGTAAATTTTGAGAACCGATGATTGGAATTTTAAAATATATGAATATTGAATAATATTTAATTTGAAAAATGATTGTTGAAATCATATATGAATTTGAAGCTGGACCGATATTTGAAAGTGACTGATTTCGAGAACCTTTGACTATATAAAAATATTGATTTAATAGTTTTCGATTCTTATATAAAACTGGTTTGTATAAGTATGAAGTTAGTTCGAAGACTATTGATTTTGAAATGTACTGGATTTGAAAAGTGATGATCTTATATATAATGGAATTATATAAGATGATATATTCGAAATTGATGATTTGAAAAGGTACTATGTATAGTATGATATACATTTTGAAATTGAAGATATGGGAAGTACCTTCTGCTTGATTATTCGCTTTGTGGCCACATTATGGATACATTCTATTGATTCTATTGACTGATTCGGGTCGTTCGGACATAAACTCATGAGTTCCTTCGAATTCCATAGCGTAACCTATGGTCTTACGACTCGGTTGCATAGCGAAATTCGCAGGGCTGTGAAGGCTTACGGTTATGGATGCTACCTGGGGGAACCAGACGAAACCATTGTGTAACTGTGATCTATGGTCGATTTTGGCATAATCCGCCTGGGTAGAGCGATTGCCCTGAGGTACGGATGTTTCCTGAGGGAACCAGGCGTAACCATTGTGTATCTGCGGTCCACATGGCGTAATTCGAGGGGTAGATGATTGCCTTGAGTCTATGGGTGATAGCGACGTAACCACCAGTGTTACTATTAAGTAGATTACGATCCATGCGAGTGTTTTGCATAGCGTAATTCGTAGAGCAGTGATTGCTCACGGGTACGGATGTTTCCTGGGGGACCCAAGCGAAACCATTGTGTATCTGCGATCTATGGTTGTTTTGGATATGATGGCGTAAGACGTGGGGCAGTGACTGCCTAAAGTCACCTGATTCTATTTTTGGAATGTCAACACGAATACAATGGTAAATATTTTATGGTCAAATTCCATTTTTTTCACAAATTCTATTTTTGGAGCTAAATTAATTATCTAATTAACTAATTAAATAACTAACGCCAAATTACAGGGTATTAAATTCCTCCCCCTTAAAAGAATTTCATCATCAAAATTATTCCGATGACAAATCATGGTTATAGCTTGCAATTGTCCCAAACCACACAACCAATTAGTGTACAACAAAATTTGCAACCAACGTGCACAAGTGCATAGTGTATCACGGCATAGAAAACGTGTATGCAAGATGATTCTAAATTGATCCTCCTATATGAATGCATTTCTTTGAAAACATAATATAAGCAACCTATATATATATACTACCAGTTCTATATGTATGTAGTTTTTGAAAAAACTGATCAAAAACCCCCATACTCCTACGAATAGAAGTATGAAACAACTAATTTTGCATCCAATTCCTACCATCCAAACGTCTAACGCATCTAAAAATATCTACTTAAACTTCACTCCTATGTTAGAAAAAAGGAATTTAGATGGAAAATTCAGCATTATTACCACAATATGAGCTTTAAATTCTGGCAGTACAGTGGAAACTTCCTCACTATCTCGGATTTACTCCAAATTATGCACGCACAAAATGCATAAAAAGGCTTATTTTCAGGCTCTAAATTGGAATTGACTCAAAAAGTAGACTCGCGCGCCTCGTCAACAAAGTGTGGAATAGAAATTCCAAGGCTAAAACACCTTCTCCCTTGTTACCGCACTACGCCATAGATGGCCTATTGCAACGAAATTACAAGGTGTTGCTAGCTACAATGTAATGATAGCTATGCTGATTTTTGTCTATTGCAATATTCACTTCAATGTGTTAGCATAGATATCAGCAAAATGTTGTAGTAGCTATAAATATATTCAAATTAAAAAAATTAATAAAATTTTACACCTCAGTGATCCACACCATCATTTAAAACAAAATCTCAACCATCAATCCACACCATCAATCCACACCTTAGCAATTTCCATTTCCCGCTTTACTTTTCTTTCTCGTTCCTCTCTGTGTGAAAATTAGGGCACGCGATTTTTCTTTCTCGTTCCTCTCTGTGAAAACTAGGGCACGCGATTCCAGTTGCTTTGATGCTCTAATTGATCGAATCTAGAGTGAGAAACGTTCCTGGTAGCTTGCTCCTTCGTTCTCCTTGATTGATTGCTCGAATTGCTTTGACTTCGTCGTCGGGTGCGATGTGATATTATTTGGTATGTTTTCTGCCTTCTGGTTTACTTGATTATTCTCGATTTTGGTTACACTCGCACGCTTTTGCCGATGATGAATTGGGATTTATTTATAGGCTTTATTTCCTATAATCTCGAGTTTAATCTTTCTGTTGGACTTTGAGAAATCTGGTATGTTCGATTGCGATGATGTATTGGTATGTTGGATTTTGGTTCACTGGCTTGATTTTGCTTTGCCGATGATGAATTGCGATGTGATATTATTTGGTATGTTGGATTTTGGTTCACTGGCTTGTTTTTGAGTTCTGGTCTGAGCTTGTTAGCTCCTTTCTGCTGCATTTGTTAAACCAGAACTTGAACCTTTGTTAAACTTGTTCACATACCTTTGTACCTTGCTGCATTTGTTAAACCAGAACTTGAAGTATTTGTATTCTGTTGTCCTCTTGAAAACTGCTTCACTTGAAAACTTCTGCATTTTTGAAAATCAGAACTTTGAAAGTGATCTTTGGTTTTCTAAAACTATTGACTAATCTGAACATTGAGTTTTGATTATTTCCACGATATATACAAACATATGTGTGTTGAGCTTTGTTGGTTTTGCTTGGTCTGGACTGAACTGGTACCATGCTAACCTTGTTCTTTAACATGAACTAATGCTCCAAGTCCTCTGTATATCATATTATTGCCTATGTTTCTCTTGTACATGCCTGATGCATTCACTGTTTTTGCTTGATGGGCTGCCTATGTGTACTATTGTGTTTCTTGCATTGGCTTGTCTACATTTTGCTGAACCTGGTTCTTGTTTGTTTTGTTGGTTGCTTGGCCCTGAGTTGAATCCAGTCGATGATTCGGGTTTGACCTTGTGCCATGTCCATTTTTTTTGGCTTGTCTACATATCTGGCTGCACTTGAGTATGAACTTGCACTTGAGTAGTTGCACTTGAGTAGTTTCTTGTACCAAGCCTTATGATGCATGTATGTTCATCCATGTACATGCATTTCTTGGTCATGTTATGTTGCTTGCTGTGTTGAGTACTACTTTGTGCACTTGGCTTCTCCTTTGTGCATTTTTGTCTGAACTGTTGCTTGCTGTCTTCCATACTGTCTTGTATCCATGTGTTGCATTCATGTTTGGCTTATGCACTTGTGAACAGCTGACTTGTGCACTGTTTTTCATTTTCTGTTCGAGTTAAATATTATTTTCCAGATTACTGCTTTTGAATTATATGTGACAGGTATTGAAGACTGGACAGCTGGATACAAGCTTGAAGACAGAGTCAAATCAAATGTGCATTAGTGTATGAGTGCATGAGCTTGAAGACAGGTCGATCCCCGCCGGGACTGCGGGGCCCCGGACCCCCACCGGCGCTGCGCCCGGACCCGCTACTCGGCTCACCTTCGGCTCGGCACTCGGCTCGTCATATATTTGTCAGTGTCGGTGTCTGTATAAATTGAAACTGCATATGTAATGAGTGAACTGAGTGATGTAGTGAGGAATATCTGTATATGTGAATATCAGTGTTATATATCATTGAATTGTAAAATAGTGGAGTCAGCAATTTGTACTATTTCAAATGTTGAAATAAAATATTTATTTAAATAAATTACTGTTTGAATATCAAATTCTGTGCAATAGCATTTTATTAAATAAATATTTATTTTTATTAAAAAATCAAATATGCTCTACATTGTGGGCCCTACAAATTCAGAAAGTTAATATCTATAGCAACATTTTGGAATGTTGCTACAGACACATATGGATGTTGCTATAGACCCAAATAGGGTTCTATTGCAACAATATTTCTTATGTTGCCTTAGATAGTCAAAATGTTGCCTTTGAGGTCTGCGGCAACGTGGCAAAATGCATCATCGAGAAAGTATTGCATTTTCCCTTTTTTAGCCTACAGCAACATTTTTTGGCACTTCCTACATCACTTCTTGGGTGTTGCAGTATGCAATCTATGGCGTAGTGCCGCTTGCATTAATCGCATCGACGATCCTAATGCACCGCTAAATCTGCAAACTCTAACCCTATTTGCCTTGCCAACGCTTAACATATGGCCTTCAAAATCAAATATTTCATAAAAATCTTTCTCACTTTTCAAATTTGTACGTCACTTGAAAAATAAAATCCTAAAAAATTTAGGCGCACATTTTCCCTTGAAATTAAACTTTTTAACAAAAATTCTTAAAATAATTTTAGTGCCAAAAATAACAAAACCCTAAGAAACTTTTTTTGGACTTCATCGATGGATTGCCAACTGTCTTTGTGAAAAGGTATGCCAACTGTCGACGGGTAAAAGGAAGTCATCGGAAGATGGCTGGACTGCTTTAGCCACTCAAGATTCCTAAGTGGAAATGGGAGCAGATTTCTTTGGACTTCATCCATGGATTGCCTATATCGAAGAGCGTAACGAAGATGTGTGGTTTATTATGGATCAATTGACCAAGAGTGCACACCTCTTATTTGTTAAGACTACGAGAACGGCTTCTAGTTTAGCTAAGTTATATGTTAAGGAGATCGTTAGATTGCACGGTATTCCTTGTGAAATCGTGAGAGGTAGAGATCTGGTATTCATTAGCCAGTTCTGCAATGGTTTGCATGAGACATTAGGGACTGAGCTTAGTTTGAGTACCGCTTACTATTCGCAGACTGATGGGCAAACGAAATGGGTGAACCGACGATTGGAGGACTTCTTCAAGCATGCATATTAGTTTTTGGGGGTTCGTAGGAAGAGCACTTACCACTTGTTGAGTTTTCATACAACAACAGTTATCAGGCCAGTATCCAAATGAAAATATTTGAAGTATTATATGGGAGGCCTTGCAAATCTCCATCGTGGTGGATAGAACCGGGAGATCGTCTTGTGCTTAGGCCGGATATGATTCGAGATGCGTTGAATAAGGTCATAGAGATTCAAAAGCGAATCAAGGAAGCATAGAATCGACAAAAAAGCTATGCAGATGAGAGGTGTGGAGACATGGAATTCTCGGCTAGAGACTTTGTATTTTAAAGGTTTCACCAATAAGAAGTGTAGTTCGGTTTGCTAGGGCTAGGAAGTTGGTTCCTCGTTATATAGGACCATTCTCGATTCTGGAGAGTATTGGTACACTCGTGTATAGAGTTAAATTACCAATTAGGTTATCAGGTGTGCACAATGTATTTCATGTATCGCATTTGTGTAAGTTTTTGCATGATCCTTCGATGATAGTGGAAGCATCGCAGTAGGAGGACTTTGAGATTAAGCAAAATTTGACTGTATTGAGACAGCCTGTTTGTATCGTTTATAGAGATACGAAGTGATTGAGGACTAAGGTTGTAAAGT
The DNA here is from genome assembly GCA_030737815.1 of Allium fistulosum. Taxonomy (NCBI): domain Eukaryota; kingdom Viridiplantae; phylum Streptophyta; class Magnoliopsida; order Asparagales; family Amaryllidaceae; genus Allium; species Allium fistulosum. The sequence continues at coordinate 1,071,232,130 of CM060904.1, forward strand.
TAGTCAAGGTACAATGAAGTGATTATTCTCAGGATTGTACATGGGAAATAGAGGATAGTTTGAAAGAATCCTATCCAAATTTGTTCTTGGACTAGAAATTGTGTAACAACCCGTAATTTTTAACAAATATTTTAAAATTTATTTATTTGAAAACATTGATTTTTAAATCATTTTAAATTGAAATATTGGAATTTTCCAATGTATTTTGGATTTTTTTTATATTTTGTTTTCCAAATATAATTAAATAATGATTTCCTGGAAATTTATATTTTGGTCAAACTTTGACTTTTATTTGAAAATTTTAATTTTGAATTTTTATTTTCTAATCTTTTCTTTGAAATAGTATTTGTTTCTGATATTCGTCCTGTTTTTCGTTTCGTCAAATTCTGTTTTATACCTTTTAAATTTGATAAAATTCAGCGTTTTACATGCAATTATTTTCAGTATTTTGGTTTATTTTCTATTTTTTTTCTATTTCATTTCTATTTTCTATATTTTCATTTTATTATTTTTCATTCTCTACTTTCTATTTTTATTTTATTTTATTTGATTTTGGCTTGGAAATTCAAAAGGACTTTGGTTTCTTTTTCTTTAATATATGCCTTTTTGTTTTCTAGCCTTTTCATTTTGCTTCTAGCCATTCACTACTTCTTGGCCATTCTTTGTACATTTTAATTCACGTACAAAACATCTCATTCACATCTCTTTCTCATTTCTATTTCCTGAAAGAAAATTGGCAATAAGTCATGGCTTCTTCCTCTCTTTTTTTTTGCTTTTCCTTTTGTTCTTCTCTACTATGCTCGGCCTCTACCATAACCATCACCTATTGCCGCCCATCTCACCACCACCACCACCTCCATGACCGGCCTCCATCTCCTCACCATCATAACCAAGCCTTGCCGTGAACCCTATATCCAAACAACCTCACCATCCCTTGAAAACCCTAACCAAACTCCACTTATACATCACCTTCTTTTGCTTGCCTCGGCCTCCACCACCACTAGTTCCTCCTCTAGCCCCTTGCCGTGCCTGACCTGACCCTAGCCGCACCCAGACCTGACCCCTTGCCTGAACCCATGGGCCGAACCATACTTTCCTAGGCCAAACCCACTTGAACCAATAACCTTCAATTGCTTGACCTTTTTCCATCCATGCTTTGTAGCTTGCCTCTATTCACATTCCATTGCCCATGGTCGTGCCTTGTGACCCACAACCGAGCCTACATGCCACAAATCCAATCATGGCCGAGCAAAAAAGATGATGGTCGAGCCTATATGTGATGTGGCAGAGCCCACTTGTGTGGTTAAACCCATTTATTCCATTGTTGATTCATAATTTACATTGTTTTAATTTATTTTTGTGTTGAATATATATGCTTATATATGTTGTATATTATGTTGTTACAAGATTTGGATCTTGGCTCTCCATCCATTCATATTTGATTTGTGCTTTGTCGTGCTTTTCGGAGTTGTTTGTTTTGTGTTTCAATTGATCTCTAGCTTGAAAAAGGTGAGTTTATCACTCTCGACAAAATCGTACTTATATAAATTTGAAACAATGTAACTTGAATTGTAGTAGTTGATATGCTATGTTATATGCTCACATCTGCATGTTATATGTCATTATATGATGATATTACCTGATTTTATACCTGTTGCATCACCTGACATCATATGATATGTTTTACTGTTTATTTATTTTCTATTTCTCATACTGCAAGTTCCCTGTTAGTATAGAATCACTATGGGTTGAAATGATACATACCCGAACGGACTTTAGAATAGGGAAAAATCGTTAAGAGCTGAAATGATAGGCTCAAGCGATTTTTATTTCATTTGACTTGGGATTGCGGGTTTGAAATGATAAAACCCGGGATTTTAATTCATTACGGATAGAAATGATATATTATCCGTATCACTTAACCTAGGTTAGAAAATATTATACAGACCTGTGGTTAATTTTAAATATAAAGATTTTCTGAAAAATGTAAGTATTTGGAATTTAAATTATAGGAGATTTTAACTTAAACTAGATTTAAAAGATTTAAAGAAATTTTATAGTGATTTTCTGTAAGTTGAAATTGTATGAGTTAATAAATGATTGGAAATGTAAATAAAAATGTGATCTAACTTAATAATTGAAATTTTGATTAAAATGGAGATTTTGGCTTAACTTGGTAATAAAATATTTTATTTATGAAGTGGATATTTTTAAAAGTAAATAAAATATCTAGTTGTTTGTTAAATTTAAAGCTAAGCAATTTATAATGAATTTTGACTTAATAAATGAATTATAAATTAACTGGATATTTATTAATAAAATGTTATTTTATTAATATTATAAGTTAAGTAATATCCAAATACATAATTTTTAAAAGTGGAATAAGTTTGATAAGTTAAAATGAGAAAATTTGAAAATATATTGTTTTAAATAGTTATAATAAACTTATAACAGTAATTGTAGCATTTCAGAAATGCTGCGGTTTTAATGTAGTGTTTTCCAAATTTCCACTATACTTACTGTAACAGTTTATAAATGCTTCTGTTTCTGAAATGAACTGTATTTCTGAATTACTACTATACTTACTGTAACAGTTTATAAGTGATGTTGTTTCTGAAATGAACTGTTTTCCAAAATACTATTATATCTACAGTAGCAGTTTCTAAGTGTTGCTGTTTCTGGAAAACAATACTTATGAAATACTATTATATCTACAGTAGCGTTTTCTAAGTGCTGCTGTTTCTGAAAAATAACTTTTTTGAAATGCTACTATAAGAATTATAACATTTTCTAAGTGTTACGAATGTTAAAATACAATGTTTTTGAAATTGTTATAATCGAATGAATGAACTAAGAAATGCTACGACTTTGGAAATAATATTATTTTTGAAGGATATTAACATTGAATTTAAATGGTTTAAATGAATATGTTTTGATTTGAAATAAAAACCATTTTGAAATTTATAACCTGGGTTATAATAACGATTGGTTGTTAAAGAGACCGGGATCAGATATGGACATACTCTCTGCCGATACCGAAAACCTCTTTAACAACTGTGTACGCGGTGGAGATTCCAGAATGAAGTAGGATGGTGGCGACGATCCTATTGAGGTATATACGTGGACCCGACTCCCGTGAGTTGACATAAGGTGGCTAAAACAGGAGCGATTGACGGGCCAATGAGGTAGCTCCTCTGATCGGACACACTTCTCCGATACCATTCTATTACTTTGTGATTGATTGGGTGCACCCTATGATTTTTGGGAGTTGGCTCGAGGTGGGCGGTAGTGGCTACTATGCGTTACCACCAGTCCGGATGCGTAATTGGTATATCTACCCTGGCATTGCCTAGTTGTGCCGTGTCACCTACCTTAGCGCGCCTTACTATGAGTTTGATTTATGTCGTACCTATGGAGTATCCTTTGGTAGCCTCCCGATCTGGAGGTATTACGGTACTGTATTGACTATTGGCACTATATATGTGTTAAGGTGGAAAATGTAAAGCGTTAACGCTATTTTTAAGTAAGTTAACTTTACTTTAGACATTATTATAATAGCGTATATTACTACATAGTAAATAGTTTAACGGATCCTTAAAGGATGGGTGATCCAAGCATCTTTTAAGTTACTTGTGCATTTCTATTACAGTTCACTTGAGTTGGTTTACATTGTATAAGTATGTATGTCCTGACTCGAGTGTTTGTATTTTTATTTACGCTCGGATCAGCCTGAGTATCACAGCTTTGGATTCACCTTCTGGAGCTAGAGATATTTGGAGTTTATCTGTCTATCTAGTTGTCTTTCCTTTTCAGTTATTTCATTCAGATTTGCTTATGTATTTTTGAACTTATGTATTCAGACTTCTGTTGTATCTGTTTTTCAGACTATGGTATTTTGTATCTGTTTTGAGACTATTTATTGTAGTGGCTTCATGAACCACTATGTATTTTATTTCCGCTGCGAGTTATTCTGATATTCTATGTCTGTGATTCTGTGATTGGTTTTATTTGCTCCAAATTTATTTACAATTTATTGTTTTGAATTATTCAAGTCTGACATGTGTGGATTTATTGTCGATTTGAATGGTCCAAAATAGTGGGTCGTTAAATTTGGTACCAGAGCTTTGGTTTTAGGCTAACCTTAGCCTATGGAGCAAAAACTCATTAGAGATAAAGTAGAAATACCCTAGAATGAGTGAAATCAATCTTAGAATCATTTCTTCGTGAGAGAACGTATTTTTTAGTATAAAATGATTTTCAAATGATTTTAAAGGATTTTAAAGATTATTTTGGATATAAAAAAAATTCTTGTTTTAAAAATCTAATTTTCTTAACTTCATTCCTTTTCGAATCCACTTTGTTTATTTGAATTCTTTGATTAGGATTTCCATTCTAGTTGAATCTTATCTTTGCCTTACTGTTTTACCTTTTTCCTAAAATTCATTCTTGATTTTTCAGGATGAATCGTAGGAATGCTAGAGGTTGGGGTCGTGGTATTGCCCCAGTTCCCGAGCCTGTTGCACCCATCAGGTTCACTACTCTTTGCAAGGAATTCACTCAGCTTGGTGGTACCAAGTTTACTGGATCTGAGAGCATCATAGAGACTCAGCAGTGGTTGAGGAGTCTTGAGAGGATTATTACTGGTTTGGAGATTACTGATGCTCAGAAGCGTCAGTTGCAGCTTGGCAGCTTCATGAGGCAGCCCAGGATTGGTGGGAGTCTTTCACAGCTCAGACCATGGAGGCAGATATTTCTTGGGATTAGTTTAGGTATCCTTTTGTGTTAGTCTTGTGTTTGTTTCAGCTTTCTCTCTTTGAAATCTATGTTAAGCTTATCTATCTCTTTTCCAGGGAGGCTTTTGTGGCCAAATGGATGCCCGAAGTCGGAAAATCTCAGCTTTATCGTGAGTTTATGGATCTTAAGCAGGGTAGCATGTTCTTTTCTGAGTATGAGCGGAAGTTCAATGAACTTTCCAAGTTCGGTCCCAGCCTGATTGACACCCAACTTAAGAAGAATGAGAAGTTCATAGCTGGTGCTCGTCCGGAGTATTACGATCGTCTCATTTCTCATGTTCATGGCACATTTACCAAGCTTATGGATATGGCTATCAGTTATGAGAATCCTACTTCTAAGGGTCCTGATGTTGCTAGTGCTCCTTCATCTCAGTCTTCCTCTGCTAACTCTAAGAAGAGAAAGCCTCATTTCCTTCACCAGAAGAAGAATTGGCCCAAGAATCCAGGATTGGGATCTTCATCCTCTCCTTCTCAAAGGCAGCCTATCGACCTATCTTCTATTAACTGTTTCAAGTGTGATCAGAAGGGACGCTATGCAAATAGTTGCCCTACTTCAGTTGGTGTTGCTGTTCCTCCACCTCAGAATACCAGGAACAACCTCTGTCATGTCTGCCTGCAGCCTGGTCATTTCAAGAAAGATTGTCCTTTGTATCAGAAGGGCAAGCCGTCTAGTATTTTTGTTGTTACCTCTGCTTCTTCACCTGCTCTACCTGCACCTGCTCCTGCTCCTACTGATAACCAAGGTACTCTTCAGGGCACCTTTTCTCTATTTAATTTTCCTGTTCGTGTTTTATTTGATACTGGAGCTTCGCATAGTTTTATTTCTATGGATCTTTGTGATAAGTTTGAGCATCTTCTTTCTCCTATGTATGTTGTTGAATCTTTGTGTGTTAAAAATCCTATTGGTTGTCCCGCGAACCTTAATAGGATTTATAAGCAAGTGAAACTTTTCTATTCTGGCCATAAATTTTCTGGTGATTTCTATGTTCTTGGTTTTGATGCTTTTGATTTGTTACTTGGAGGTGATTGGCTTAAGAGGTATGATGTCGTTATCTCTTGTAAAACCCGAACTGTTTCTCTTGTTGATGATAGGGGTAACCCTTTGGTGATTCAGTGTTGTATGCCTCAGGATTTTACTGGCAGTTTTATTTTCTCTTTGGATTCTTCTCCTGGTGATCTTGATTCCACCCCGGTGGTTAAGCTCTATCCCGATGTATTTGGTGAAGTTTCTTCTTTACCTCCTAAGCGGGAAATTGATTTCCGCATTGATCTTATTCCTGGAGCTCGACCTGTAGTTCTTCCTCCCAGAAGAATGGCACCCCGTGAGAAGGTTGAGTTATGGAAGCAAATTAATGACTTGTTCTCCAAGGGTCTGATCAGACCTAGCCATTCCGAATGGGGAGCAGCAGTGGTTTTCGTCACTAAGTCTGATGGTTCTTTGAGGATGTGTGTTGATTATAGGGAGTTGAACAAGCTCACTATGAGGAACATATATCCTATGCCCCATATCAATGATATGTTCGATCAGTTTTGTGGTGCTACTGTTTTCTCTCAGCTTGATCTTGCCACAGGTTTCCACCAGCTCAGAGTTGTTGAGGAAAGTATTCCCAAGACTGATTTCCATACTAAGAATGGTTTCGATGAATGGTTATTTATGCCTTTTGGTTTGACTAATGCCCATGCTTTCTTTGTTGATTTGATGAATCGTGTTTTCGTGATGTTCTTAATAAGTTTGTGCTTGTCTTTGTTGATGATATTATTGTCTTCTCTAAATCTGAGAAGGAGCATGAATCCCATTTGAGATTTGTTCTTGAGACTCTTAGGAGTCACCAATTGAAAGCTAAATTCTCTAAATGCCATTTCTGGAAGGATGAAGTCCGATTTCTCGGGCATATTGTTTCTAGTAATGGAGTTTCTGTTGATCTAGTTAAGATCGCTGCGATCAATGTAAGTCTTTCTTCTCCTTCTTTTCCTCTTTATCATTCAATTATTCTATCTTTTCTGTGGTCCTTATTTCTCCCTATTCTGTGCAGGATTGGGAAACTCCTAGGACTCCATCTGATATCCGTAGTTTTCTGGGCCTTGCCGGTTATTATCGGAGATTCATTAAGAATTTTGCTCGGATTGCTACACTTTTCCTTGCTTTGACTCGTAAGAATGTTAAGTTTTTACGAGAGTATTTGGGTTATTATGGATAGATTGACCAAGTCAACTCATTTCATTTCGGTCAAGTCTACCTGTTCTGCTTCTAGTTTGGCTGAGATCTATATGAGGGAGATTGTTCGTCTCCATGGTATTCCTGTCAGTATTGTTTATGATCGTGATCCCATCTTTACCAGTCAGTTTTGGAATGCTTTTCAGGAATCTTTGGGTACTCATTTGAATCTGAGCACTGCTTACCATCCACAGACCGATGGTCAAACAGAAAGAGTGAATCAGATTCTAGAGGATCTTTTTTGTGCTTGTGTTCTTGATTATGGAGGATCTTGGGAAGATCATCTCCATCCTGTCGAATTCACCTATAACAATAGTTAACATGTATAATCTCAATCTTTTATTTGAATCTTGTCTTAATATTTTATCTATCTCATTTCATCTTTTGAATTCAGGCTAGTATTGAAATGTCTCCGTTTGCTGCTCTTTACGGACGACCTTGTAGATCTAAATCTTGCTGGATTGAATCTGGTAATCATTTGGTTCTTGGTCCTGAGATGATTTTGGAGGCTTCTGAGAGAGTTGAGGAGATTAGGAGGAAGATGAGGAGTGCTCAGGATAGGCAGAAGGAGTACGCTGATAGGCGTAGAAGGAGTTTGGAGTTTTCTGTTGGTGATTTGGTTTTCCTTAAGGTCTCTCCCTTATGGAATGGAATTCGGTTTGGTCGTAGAGGGAAGCTTGCTCCTAGGTTCATTGGTCCTTTCCGCACCTTGGAGAGGATTGGTCCTTTAGATTATCGTTTGGACCTGACTGAGAAGTTTTCTGGAGTGCATAATGTATTCCATGTCTCGCATCTTCGTCGGTATCTTCATGATCCATCCCTTATTGTTCAGCCTTCTACTCTCGAGAGTTTGGATATTCAGCCTAATCTGACGGTCAAGAGGAAGCCACTTCGTATTGTCGATCGAGGTACGAAGCAGCTAAGAAGGAAATCTATTAATCTGTTCAAAGTGCAGTGGAGTACTGATGACCGGGATTGTACCTGGGAGACGGAGGAGAGCATGCATGCTTCGAATGCGGAATTGTTTGTTTCAGGTACTATTCGTTATCCTATCTTATTCTCTCTTTCTTTGTCTTTCTGTGTTTCGTTCCTTTTCGAGGACGAAAAGTTTTGAGTGGAGGAGAGTGTAACAACCCGTAATTTTTAACAAATATTTTAAAATTTGTTTATTTGAAAACATTGATTTTTAAATCATTTTAAATTGAAATATTGAAATTTTCCAATGTATTTTGGATTTTGTTTATATTTTGTTTTCCAAATATAATTAAATAATAATTTTCTGGCAATTTATATTTTGGTCAAACTTTGACTTTTATTTGAAAATTTAAAATTTTTATTTTTATTTCCTAATCTTTTCTTTGAAACAGTATTTTTTCTGATATTCGTCTCGTTTTTCGTTTCGTCAAATTCTGTTTTATACTTTTTAAATTTGATAAAATTCAACGTTTTACACGCAATTATTTTCAGTATTTTGGTTTATTTTCTATTTTTTTTCTATTTCATTTTTATTTTCTATATTATCATTTTATTATTTTTCATTCTCTACTTTCTATTTTTTTTATTTTGGCTTGGAAATTCAAAAAGACTTTGGTTTCTTTTTCTTTAATATATGCCTTTTTGTTTTCTAGCCTTTTCATTTTGCTTTTAGCCGTTCACTACTTCTTGGCCGTTCTTTTTACATTCTAATTCACGTACAAAATATCTCATTCCCATCTCTTTCTCATTTCTATTTCCTGAAAGAAAATGGGCAGTAAGTCATGGCTTCTTCCTCTTCTTTTTTTGCTTTTCCTTTTGTTCTTCTCTACTATGCTCGGCCTCTACCATAACCATCACCTATTGCCGCCCATCTCACCACCAGCACCACCTCCATGATCAGCCTCCATCTCCTCACCATCATCACCAAGCCTTACCGTGAACCCTAGATCCAAACAACCTCACCATCCCTTGAAAACCCTAACCAAACTCCACTTATACATCACCTTCTTTTGCTTGCCTCGACCACCACCACCACTAGTTCCTCCTCCAGCCCCTTGTTGTGCCTGTCCTGACCTTGGCTGCACCCAGACCTGACCTGACCCCTTGCCTGAACCCATGGGCCGAGCCAAACTTGCCTATGCCGAACCCACTTGAACCAATAACCTTCCATTGCTTGACCTTTTGCCTTTCATGCTTTGTAACTTTCCTCTATTCACATTCCATTGCCCATAGCCGTGCCTTGTGACCCATAGTCGAGCCTACCTACCACAAATCCAACCTTGGCCGAGCATAAAAGATGATGGCCGAGCCTATAGGTGATGTGGTCGAGCCCACTTGTGTGGTTAAACCTATTTATTCCATTATTGATTCATAATTTACATTTTTTTAATTTATTTTTGTGTTGAATATATATGCTTTTATATGTTGTATATTTTACCGTTATAAGATTTGGATCTTGGCTCTCCATCCACTCATATTTGATTCGTGCTTTGTCGTGCTTTTCGTAGTTGTTTGTTTTGTGTTTGAATTGACCTCTAGCTTGAAAACGGGGAGTTTATCACTCTCGACAAAATCGTACTTATATAAATGTGAAATAATATCACTTTAATTGTAGTAGTTGATATGCTATGTGATATGCTCACATCTGCCTGTTATATGACATTATATAATGATATTACCTGATTTTATACCTGTTGCATCACCTGACATCATATGATATGCTTTACTGTTTATTTATTTTCTATTTCTCACACTGCAAGTTCCCTGTTAGTATAGAATCACTATGGGTTGAAATGATACATACCCGAACGGACTTTAGAATAGGGAAAAATCGTTAAGAGCTGAAATGATAAGCTCAAGCGATTTTTATTTCATTTGACTTGGGATTGCGGGATTGAAATGATAAAACCCGGGATTTTAATTCATTACGGATAGAAATGATATATTATCTATATCACTTGACCTAGGTTAGAAAATATTATACAGACCCGTGGTTAATTTTAAATATAAAGATTATCTAAAAAATGTAAGTATTTGGAATTTAAATTATAGGAGATTTTAACTTAAACTGGATTTAAAATATTTAAATAAATTTTGTAGTGATTTTCTGTAAGTTGAAATTGTATGAGTTAATAAATGATTGGAAATGTAAATAAAAATGTGATCTAACTTAATAATTGAAATTTTGATAAAAATGGAGATTTTGGCTTAACTTGGTAATAAAATATTTTATTTATAAAGTGGATATTTTTAGAAGTAAATAAAATATTCGTAAATAAAATATCTAGTTGTTTGTTAAATTTAAAGCTAAGCAATTTATAATGGATTTTGACTTAATAAACGAATTATAAATTAACTGGATATTTATTAATAAAATGTTAGTTTATTAAAATTATATGTTAAGTAATATCCAAATAAATAATTTTTAAAAGTGGAATAAGTTTGATAAGTTAAAAATGAGAAAAGTTGAAAATATATTGTTTTAAATTGTTATAATAAACTTATAACAGTAATTGTAGCATTTCAGAAATGCTGCGGTTTTAGTGTAGTGTTTTGTAAATTTCCACTATACTTACTATAACAGTTTATAAATGCTGTTGTTTCTGAAATGAACTGTATTTCTGAATTACTACTATACTTACCATAACAGTTTATAAGTGCTGTTGATTCTGAAATGAACTGTTTTCGGAAATATTATTATATCTACAGTAGTAGTTTCTAAGTGCTGCTGTGTTTGGAAAACAATACTTCTGAAATACTATTATATCTACAGTAGTGTTTTCTAAATGCTCCTGTTTCTGAAAAATAACTTTTCTGAAAATTAACTTTTCTGAAATGCTACTATAAGAATTATAACATTTTCTAAGTGTTACGAATGTTAAAATACAATGTTTTTGAAATTGTTATAATCGAATGAATGAACTTAGAAATGCTACAACTTTGGAAATGAATATTATTTTTGAAGGATATTAACATTGAATTTAAATGGTTTAAATGAATATGTTTTGATTTGAAATATAAACCATTTTGAAATTTATAACCACGGGTTATAATAACGATTGGTTGTTAAAGAGACCGGGATCGGATATGGACATACTCTCTATCGATACCCAAAACCACTTTAACAACTGTGTATGGGGGGAGATTCCAGAATGAAGTAGGATGGTGGCGACGATCCTATTGAGGTATATACGTGGACACGACTCCCATAAGTTGGCATAAGGTGGCTAAAACAAGAGCAATTGACGGGCCAATAAGGTAGCTCCTCTGATCGGACACACTTCTTCGATACCATTCTATTACTTTGTGATTGATTGGGTGCACCCTTTGATTTTTGGGAGTGTGGCTCGAGGTGGGCGGTAATGGCTGCTATGCATTACCATCAGTCCGGATGCGTAATTGGTATATCTACCCTGGCATTGTCTAGTTGTGCCGTGTCACCTACCCTAGCGCGCCTTACTACGAGTTTGATTTGTGTCGTACCTATGGAGTATCCTCTGGTAGCCTCCCGATCTGGAGGTATTACGGTACTGTATAGACTATTGGCACTATATATGTGTTAAGGTGGAAAATGTAAAGCCTTAATGCTAATTTTAAGTAAGTTTACTTTACTTTAGACATTATTACAATAGCGTATATTACTACATAGTAAATAGTTTAACGGATCCTTAAAGGATGGGCGATCCCAAGCATCTTTTAAGTTACTTGTGCATTTCTAATACAGTTCACTTGAGTTGGTTTACATTGTATAAGTATGTATGTCCTGACTCGAGTGTTTGTATTTTTATTTACGCTCGGGTCAGCCTGAGTATCACAGCTTTGGATTCACCTTCTAGAGCTAGAGATTGCTGGAGTTTATCTGTGTATCTAGTTGTCTTTCCTTTTCAGTTATTTCGTTCAGCTTTGCTTATGTATTTGTGAACTTATGTATTCAGAATTCTATTGTATCTGTTTTTCAGACTATGGTATTTTGTATCTGTTTTGAGAATATGTATTGTAGTGGCTTCATGAACCACTATGTATTTTATTTCCGCTGCGAGTTATTCTGATATTCTTTGTCTATGATTCTGTGATTGATTTTATTTGCTCCAAATTTATTTACAATCTATTGTTTTGAATTATTCAAGTCTGACATGTGTGGATTTATTGTCGATTTGAATGGTCCAAAATAGTAGGTCGTTACAAATTTCTTATCTTAGTATCGTATACCTGTTTTAGTGTGTTCAGCGCTAAAGATGGAGTCACATAGTATGCATTTGATTTGCAGTTTAGTTTGTATATAGTTTCAATGGTACTAAATATATATACCTAGTTCTTCGGTCTCCTTTGATTATTGTTCCTATCTGAATTTCGAGGACGAAATGTTCTAAGTGGTGGAGAATGTAGCGACCTTGAAATTCGAATACTTCGTCTTCGAATATCGAAACGTTTTGAAATATAGTTAAGTGTTATAAATCGGATTTTGTGACCGTATTAGACATCATTTAATTAATGAATAATGAAAAGAAACTTGTTTATGAAAATTGTTTGCAAAAATATATTCTTCGAAAATATATCGATAATGTGGCCGAAAATCAGTTTATTGGAAAACAACTTTTTAATCGATATACGTTATTCAAAATCTTTTGCACTTGTTTAATGATCAAATGAACACATTAGCAATTAATTTACAAACATCTCTTCATAAGGAAATGGAAGGTTGTAGAGGCTTCCAAGTGGATAAGAGATATTATCATGTTAAGGGTATAAGTGTAATTTGCTAAAAGAAGTGATGTAAAGGAGAAGCGACGGTGGTGAGCCTTCCATGACTTGAAAGGAGGGCGAGAACAAGGCTAAAGAGCACCATTCTTGAGACTGTATGAGGAGAGGCATAACCTTGATAATAATTCATAAATTCACAAAGCAAAATCAAGCTCTTTTAATGTCTTCCTCTTCATAATTTCCTACAGCAAAATAATTGCAAAACTCATCCAAATCAAATCAAACTTGGACTGGAGACTTGAGATAACATTACAATACCTTCTAACTAGTTTGTTTTGGAAAAAGTGAAGCTATAACGACCCGTAAATTAATCACTTTAAACAAACATATTTTAAATATTAATCAATGATATTAAAATCATTTTTTAATTTTGTTAACCATAATAATTAGTTCAAATAAAAATAGAAAATGTGACCGAAATCTTTTTTTCAAAATTTCCGCTTTTCGATATCAGAAAGTCAGTCAAAAACGTCGTGCACAATTTATATAACTCATGTACACATGCACACACATGCACATATGTCATGTGATAATTTAATGATAGTGTTAACATAAATAAATTGTGCTTAGATTAAAATAAAACAAGATTTGACTTAAAAATATATAAAAAACCTAAATAACCTAAGGAAGTACAACCCTTAACCTAAATTACCTGGGTAAGTACCTAAAGCATAGAGGGATAGGACCTAGGTGGCCAACGTGTATGCCTAGGGTAGGGGAGTCATGGGCTTCCATGTTTCATGTTAAAGAAACCATTTTTTTAATGCCTTAATTCATTTACTAAAATGCACTTCTCATTTTTCTATATATACCCTCATTCCTACACCATTCTTTACTTTAAAATCTTCATTTCTTTATCTCCACCCTCTTCGTTTCTTCATACTTTCATCCATGGCTTCCCATAATTTTTCCTAAGTCAAAAGTTTGCTTTCATACTTCAAAACCATATTCTAAACTCGCTACGTCCATTTAAAACCACTCCACTATCAAAATAAAGCTCCACCACCCCCCATAAGACCATGGCCTGGCCTAAATAAGTCCTAGGCCAAGCCCATTCATGACTCAAGATTCCACAAAACTTTGTTTTTCCAAAGCTATGAGCTAGTGTTAGGTCAAGAGCAAAATCGGAGAAGAATTGCTTAGGTTTAGTTGAGTTAAAGTGAGTAAAGCTTTCACCTTCAAACCAAATGTTTTCAAACTATATATGTGTTCATGCTATAACAATTGAATGCTTGTTGTATTGGTGAAGTTATAGTTTGGATGTGGGATTGGTTTGTTGCTTGAAAGTTTGTCGCTTTAGGAAGTTAGTAAGCGGATCATTTGTTATATGAAAATCAAGTAGTAAAACTAATTCCGTTGTTAATAAATGCTTGATATATGTTGTATTATTGTGAATCGCCATGTATATATGCTTATACCCTTGTTATGTGATATGTGATGTTATTGCAAATGTCATAAACTTGAATCTCGAACTGCCAGTATAGGGATAATCGCTATATAGGCACTTTCGAAAAATCACCTTTTATCGAAACCGTTGGGTTTCATTATCGTGCTTGGAATTATTTTACAAGTTGAGCTAGTTATGATTAACGATGTTTTCAAAAATAATTAATTATTTTAATAATGATTATTTTAATAATGATTATTTAATTTAATTAATTATTTAATTTAATTAATTATTTAATTAATAAGGGTTAAAGTTAACTAATTAATGTATTAACGATGTGTTTAAAATTATCTAATCACACGGTTAATGATGTTTAGAAATTAATTAAAGATTTTAACTAATGATGTTTAAGGATAATTAATCTTTTAATAATGATGCATTAAGTTAAATAATCAATTTACTAATGATGTTTTTAGATTAATTAATCTTTTTAATTAAATGAGTTTAAGAATTTAATAAATCTTTTTAACTTTAATTAATCTTCCGTTAAAGATTTTTAAAATTAACGAATCATTTTCAAATATTGTGATTTAATTATTTATAAATTAATTTAATTAATTGTATTTAAATGTTATTAATTAATTGAATTAATGATGTTTAAAGGTAGTTTACTTTAAAGGTTATTGAATTTAATTAATTAACTTAGTTAACGAAGTTTTAAAGTTAATTAATCAATGTAATATGGATGTTTTAAGTTGTTAAATCTTTTTTATAATGATGTTTCAAAGTAATAAAATCTTTTAACAAAGTGTTTGAAAGCTAATACTTGTGATGTGAATCCAAGTACGAATTCGGGTTTTTAAAAGAAATTGTTTGATTCGTTTATGAAAATGAATTAATTTTCATAAAGCAATTCCCTTATATGGGAATGATTTATCTGTATGCTTAGGACTAAACATCGAAGAAGTATACTTGTCGCTATTTCGAATGTTAAGAATAATCGTGAGGCATGACTTTGAGGTAACACTACCTTGACTTGTCTGGTATTATTGTTAACCAAGAAATAGTACAAGTTTCAATTCGATGAGTGGTGATAAGTATACAAGACTTAATTTTCATATACGATCGTTTTATATCCACGATAGTTGGTTTCTAAACTATCGGTTACTTCAGCATCTTTCTTATCATCTTGCTAAGATGATGTGTTGCTCTGTTGAGCTTGATATCCATTGTTGGAAAAGAATAAAACCAAAGCGCGAGAGGGGACCAAGCTATGTGGGTTTCTTCCATTAGGATACTTTCACATCTCATCTAGATTGGATTCGGTAGCGCTATTAGGTGTGAATTATTCAAATTCTCGGTAAGGATTGGTGGGGTTTGGCTTGGAGGTTTTCGAGAAGTGTCACAGAGTAAACGAGTTTCTCAAAAGTATATTACTAGAGGTATACTTCAAGGGGGTGCACCGTCCTAGTCATTTGTTGGAGATTTTCCTTTTCTTATTTGGTTCGAACCTTCAAATTTATTTCCTTATTTGCATCGGGAAGAGTCAACAACTCTTCATGGTGTTTAATTAACTGTCCATTCTTTACGTTTGGATGTTGATTTATATGGGAGTAAACCCTTTCCGTGTACATCGGTATGGTCTGACATGTTTGTGTTTAGTTATTTAAAAAGTTTTACTAATACCAGACGTATTGTCTGACCTGAGTTGTTTGTTTTCCCTAAACTCTCAGGTAATTATTTTATTTGAGTAGTCAGAGAGTAGCAGGTATTTTGTAGGGCTTTGAAGATGGCATCCGAGCAGGAGGCTTTCATCTTCTTGGTTATCTATTACGCTGTATTATCTAGTTTGTGTATGTATTTTGTTTCGGCATATCTAAAGGCATAATGTTATATCTGCCTAAGCTATTTGTAGTAATTTTGTGTTACTCTAATAACTCCCCATTAAGGAGTAACCTGATGTACTATTGACCGTTATTTTTTATTTAGCAGTTTCATTGTGATATTTTATATTTTGTTCTTTGTTTCCTCTAATGATGATTCATCTTTATGATGCTTGGGCAACGACACACGAATACCAAGGATGTGTTAAGTGTCGTTTCTAAAGGTCGGAAATGTGGGTTGTCACAGTTGGTATTGGAGCTTCGGTTGAGCGAACACCTTAGCCTGGTTGGGGTACAACTTATTAGAGATAGGTGTTTAGAGCCTTAGAATTAGCTAATCTTGAGAGTGCATTTCCTTTTCTCCCCTTAAAGTCTGATTTTAGATCATTTGTTGCATTTTTCCTTTTATGATCTTTGACCCCATCTTTGTATTCTAATGATACCTGTCACTTATCCAGGTTATTGAAAATGAGTACAAGAGGAAGAAGAGGGAGGCAATCTAGAACATGCACGGCTACAAATAGCAGAGCTCCTAGAAATAAGCCAGTAGTAGAAACAGTGATGTAAGTTCAGCCGCCTTAGAACTTTGTGACCTTGTGCAAGAATTACACTGCTTTAGGTGGTAAGCCTTTCTTTGGAACTAAAGATATTTTGGGAGTTCAGACATGGCTCTGCTCTTATGAAAAGATATTCGGGGATCTTCAGTTAGGAGATGCTAGAAAGAGATTGTAGGCATCTTGTCTGTAACGACTCGAATTTTTCAACCATTTAAAAATATTAGATTTAATATAATTTTTGAATAAAAATGGTTAGAAACAAAAATTTAAGATGGTGCAAAAACAAATAAAAGTGAGCAAATGTGTAATAGGATAAGAGATGATGGTAATAGAAATAGGATAATAAACGTTTACATTTAATACGAAATTTATCGCGTGTTTTTGTTGAAGTGAAATAATTTTTTTTAATGAAAATAAAAGAATATTTTGAGAAAAATGAAATGTACATTTCCATCCTAAAGGTGAGTAGAATTTTAAAAAAAGAAATTTTGGGTTTGGCGATAATATTTCAAGGTCGTTGAAAACAGTCGTAATTCGATATAGAATTTATTTTAAGACGTAAACTCAAAATTTCAATAAATTGAAGCTGTATAATTAAAACATGTTTTTCGTAAGTCTAATCTATGAATTCAGATTTCAAATTTTATGAAAATTTATGTCGTTTAAATTTAAGTAGAACTCTATTAATAAATTTAAGGGCAAAATATCATTTTTCGACATGTAAATATTTTTACATAGAAAAGATCTAAAAAATTCTATGGTTTGAATGGCGAAGTTTGTTCCATCCAATTCTGATCTTTTTAGCTTCATTTATCAAGAATTGTGGTTGTTGTCCAATTTCGAAGCGGTAACAGCGGCGACAGATGAAATTTTGCTACGAACGTCATAGTACGGATTTAAATACATCGTTGGATTCGACTCGTCGCGCTGATCTTCACGGTATATTTGTTTTCGTATTTTGTCTTTTGTTGCAAAATGCTAAATGGTCAAGATGGTGGTCCGTGACCGTGCCCGGAGTCATAATTACATACATTCTTTCACAGTCTTCAGTTCATTCTTTTCGCATCCAAACTTGCGTGCGCAACCAAAAATAATAAATGCTGCATTTATTGACCTACCGTGCATTCTCCTTCTTTCTTTTATACGTGCGTGCCATTCCTCTTCCCCTTCTAATTTCCTTTGTCTCAGAGCATTTGCTTGAGAAGTAAAAATATACTAAGTATACATATATTAAACCAAACACACGTAACTCCCTCCCCTCCACCCTTTATCTCTCACCACCAACCCAGTTTTCCCCTTAGCTTCACCGCCTCACCAACCACCTCTTCTGCACCCGCCTGCTTCAACTCCGCCCGCCGCTCCCACTCCAGCACCGCTCCCCTAACCTACCCAGTCCGAGCAACCACTTCCTCCTCATCTTGGCAGCAACCTCGGCCTCACCATCCGCCACCCAGCTCACCACCGGTCTCCACCTCCATCGCTTGAAGCCCAGCACCCCCTCCTTCCTCTAGCCCGATCTGCTCCGCCCACCTTCCCGCAGTGACCCAGCCTCCCTAGCTCAACAAACCCGCCCGAGCCACCTCGGCCTCACCCTCCGTCACCTAGCTCCGCCTGCTCCCACCCCGCTCACCACCAACCAGTAGCTCGCGCCCCATCCGCCGAGCCGCACCCCACGACTTGCTCTGCAACCGGTCCACCACCCGAACCCAGCCGACCCGCACCCAGACACCCAACCCTGCAACCACCAAACACCCGACCTGCCTTGGCCGCAGCTCTACGCCTTCCTACCCGAAACCAACCAGTCGAGCCTGCATCCCACCCGTGTCCGAACCACCTCCTCTCCTTCCACCTTACCGAGTTGCATGGGTTTATAAAAAAAATGAAGAAGAATACAAACATGCATGAGAAAGGAGAACAACATGTTGCAGTAAGGAGTAGGAGGCCACGCGTGAGAGGGAAAAAAAGAAAAGAAAAAAATGCAACGTGAGAAAAAAAAGGAAAAAAAGAAGAAATGTTGTGCGTTGCATAGAGGAGAAGAGAGGTGAGAAACCATTTAGCTTAGTTTCCAACCCGGTACTCTGTCAAGTAGCGGTGGAAAAATTCCAACGGTGTTCGTCGTGCATGTCTGTATCGCCGTGCCCGTATTAGTCTGTCAGATACGCGAAGGTGAGCGTTCTAAGCTCACGATTAGATTTTCATATGCAAGTATCCTGCGAAATTTTAAATACCTGGCTGATATTAATAAATAGTTGGTTGATAATTATAAATATTTGGTTGATGATTATGGTCAATATTGAAATTGTGAACCATTGGTATTTGACACTGTGATATATGATTTAGCTGAAATAGTTTAAATGTCTGATTGGAATCCCAATTGCATGTGAAACCCGTTAACTAGGGAAAAGTTTGAATATTGGATGTTGATTGATTTATTGATATCTGTCACTATTATATCGTTGTTGTATGCATTGATTTGGACATTGAAATTCAAACCGGGATATTGGATGAAATGATAAATACCCAAATTAAATCACTTGGCCTAGGATAGAAGTTCATTAATAAACACCGATTGGTCAGTTGAAATTTAAGTTGGATATTTAATATTTTAATTTGAAATTAAGAAATGATTTGGAAATTTAATGTGAATTTATAATTTAAATTTTCGTTAAAGTTAATATTTAATTTTGGAAATCTATTAAGTGAATTTAGATTTTAAAATGAAATTTCTTGAACTATTTTAAAGTTATGAAATCAAATTGAATGGTTATATTGAAGATTAATGATATTTAAACTCGTTAAGTTGATTATTTAAAATAGAATGAAATTTGTTAATATTGTATAGGTAATTAAATTTTAATTAAATATTTGATTTAATTAAAGAGAGAACTTTAATTGATTTTATTGAATTAAAATACAATGATTAAATAGAATTGTTTTGAATTAAAGTTCAATTAAAAGATCTAAATTAAGAAATTAAGTAAATTAATTCCAAAGTTAATTAAATTGAATATTTAATAATAAAACTTTTGTATTTAAAGAGTTAATTAACTTTGTCAATTTGAATGGTAATGAAATTTGGAAAATGTGTAATGGTGAAATAGGATTTTCACAAGAATATATTTTGAAAGATGGTATTTACAAATGAAATGTTGGAATAAAAGATATTTTATCTTTTGAATAAAATGGTTCTATGAAATGAAATCGAGAATTTGGTCGAAGAGATTATTTCCGAGAATGAGTGTATTACTAATAAGTGTAAGATGAATTCGTAAATCGAAGTGTGAAAATTGAATTCAAACTTGAATATTGATTGCTCGTACGAAGTCAATGCAATTGTTTAGTCTCTTAAACTACCATACCTATATTGTTTGATTTGAATTTACTTGCATAAGAAAATATAGTCCTGACTCGAGTGTATTGTCTTTTCATTATGCTCGGGTCAGACCGAGCTTTTCAGTTATCAAAGACAGTTATTCTTGAAGACGAAGAAAAATATTGAAAGACCGTACTTACTACTATTATTCGCTGCACTATTTTATCTTGTCTGTATAAATATTGTATAACTCTGATAATATTGAAATGGAATCAAATGTATATTGATAGACAGCTTTGTAATTATATTATTATTATTATATTTTATCCTTCCGCTGTGAGATTCTATTTATTGTTTTCTTTCTCTTCTCCTTTTCTTTTAAACCCCTTGATAATTCTTCTTTTCGAAAGATTCAGGTCAGACATATGTGGTTAAATGTCGACTTGAATTGACCAAAAAGGTGGGTCGTCACATGTGGTATCAGAGCTGAAGGTTAAGCGAGAACCTTGGCTTTGGTAGGGATTACTCATTAGAGATAGGGTCAGTAGTACCCTAGAATGAGTCTGAGTGTATATACGTATAAGAGAGAGCGTATTTGTTAGTGATATAAAAAATATTTTGATATTAATAAATGAAATGAGTTAACTTGGATTTTTATACAGAATATCAAAGAATGAATTCTATAAACTGATAAAATCAATCGTCATTATTGATGGTGAATTCGATGTTATCTCTTGTTGATTGATTGTTTGATTAATATGGATGTGCATACTATCGCTTATTGACTGATGAGTTGTGCTTGGCCAGTTTATGAGAATCGACTATTGATTATTGATTTGAGCGATTGATTATGATTGGAAAATCTTGGCTTTTTGAAAAATATTTAATCAATTAAGAAACTGCATGTTTAACTTGGATTTTGAAGTAAATACATATTCGAATTTTCCCTTATATCATTTTAACGAGTAATGGATACCATTTGAAAGTGATATATGAAATATGGTTCATCTAGATATGGTTAATAAATAAACAAAAAGTTATTCAAACTGGTAATTTGACAATTTGAGTTCTGGATTCTTGAAATTGATTTCAGGTTTTGAAAAAAAAATATTATATACTATTTGAAAGGTATTTCTCCAAATAAGAAATGTTTCCAAAACGATTTTCAAAATGATTTCAAAGAAAATAAAACTTTACGTAGCTTTGCTACTCGATTGTTTAATGAAATAGATTTGATTCAAATCTCTGAAGTAGGATTTAATATTTGAAAGATATACGTATATAACTATTTGAAATGAATCCGATGTTCAATTCTCGAGTTTTCAGATTGAATGATATTATGAACACTTGTACCCAATGCATTGGGATTGATTAATTGATTGATTGATCGTGCATCTTGTTGAGATGATTGATTGCTAATTTCCCATTTTTGAATTGGAATTTGATTTTTCCGACTGTTCTAAATAGTTGAACACTTCCAAATTGAGAATAAATGTTCAAAACTAAGAGTTTTTGGAAAGTATATAAAGTTAGTTTTATTTTAAATGTTAAATATTTTGTTAAGTAAAATAAATAAGATTGTTTTGTATTACTTAAGTATGAAATTTGTTTTGGAATGTTTTAAATGAAATTTTATTTTAAGAAATATTCCTAAAAAAACTTATTTATTTTACAAATTTATTTTTAAAAGTAATTTTGATTCATAAACTCTTATCTATTTGCAAAATGATTTTTAAAGCAAATTTTAATTATGGACAAACATAAAATCTAGTTTTGAAAAGTTTTATAATGAATTTGTTTGAAAAATGTTTATGAAGAAAAATATAATTTACAATAATAATAAAGTAATACCCGCCGTTCGTAGCTCGGTTGGTTTGGGAGATGGGAGATGGGAACCAAAGGACTGTGTCCGGGCAGGTTCGAATCCCAGCGCCAAACCATCAGTGGGAGTTTCAACGTTACGCATCCGTGTGCGACGAATAAGTAAAAGCGGGGTAGACACACGGCGTGGGGTTTACTTAAGTGAGTATCAATGAATACCATGATCTTAAGGTTCTCCATGATCTCAAAAAAAATAATAATAATAAAGTAATAATTTATAATAATAATAAAATAAAATAATAAAATAATAATTTATAAGGTCAGTTATGTATAAAGAATTTTTGTAAAGTATTTGATTTTGAAAAGAAATTATGGATTTAAAACTTAGTTACTTACAAAGTGATTTAGAAAGAAAGTTGATTTTATATAGATATTTCTTTATGTAAATATGAAACTGAAGTAAATTTTGAGAACCGATGATTGGAATTTTAAAATATATGAATATTGAATAATATTTAATTTGAAAAATGATTGTTGAAATCATATATGAATTTGAAGCTGGACCGATATTTGAAAGTGACTGATTTCGAGAACCTTTGACTATATAAAAATATTGATTTAATAGTTTTCGATTCTTATATAAAACTGGTTTGTATAAGTATGAAGTTAGTTCGAAGACTATTGATTTTGAAATGTACTCGATTTGAAAAGTGATGATCTTATATATAATGGAATTATATAAGATGATATATTCGAAATTGATGATTTGAAAAGGTACTATGTATAGTATGATATACATTTTGAAATTGAAGATATGGGAAGTACCTTCTGCTTGATTATTCGCTTTGTGGCCACATTATGGATACATTCTATTGATTCTATTGACTGATTCGGGTCGTTCGGACATAAACTCATGAGTTCCTTCGAATTCCATAGCGTAACCTATGGTCTTACGACTCGGTTGCATAGCGAAATTCGCAGGGCTGTGAAGGCTTACGGTTACGGATGTTACCTGGTGGAACCAGACGAAACCATTGTGTAACTGTGATCTATGGTTGATTTTGGCATAATCCGCCTGGGTAGAGCGATTGCCCTGAGGTACGGGCGTTTCCTGAGGGAACCAGGCGTAACCATTGTGCATCTGCGGTCCACATGGCGTAATTCGAGAGGCAGATGATTGCCTTGAGTCTATGGGTGATAGCGACGTAACCACCAGTGTTACTATTAAGTAGACTACGATCCATGCGAGTGTTTTGCATAGCGTAATTCATAGAGCAGTGATTGCTCACGGGTACGGATGTTTCCTGGGGGACCCAAGCGAAACCATTGTGTATCTGCGATCTATGGTTGTTTTGGATATGATGGCGTAAGACGTGGGGCAGTGACTGCCTAAAGTCACCTGAGCCTGCGTCGCTCTGTCCTCTCGACTTAGTGAGAGAGCGACCTTAGGGACTGCGTTCCATGACGATCCCGTTCGTTTGATTTCGATGATTGGATTGTACTTTCCATATATGTTTTTAAAAGTTTTCCAAGTATTTTCACTGGGTGTTGAAATGAGTTTACTAAGTACTTAGAGATTTCTAGTCTTGCGCCTGATCAACATACTACTAGATTCTGTAAGAACGAGGATACACTTGTTGAAACATCGAGTTATCGAAAATATTTTCGATATAAATGAATTTTGTTATAAAAGAATTTTTAACAAAGAATTTTTCAGACATTTAAAATTTGAACATAAAAATGACTCGAATTATCCATTGGTGTAATTAATAAATCATTAGAATAAATACGTGAGCTGTATATAGACCATTCTAATTGCATTTACAGTTTTGATTCAGATTTGAACACACGATTTTAAGGTAATTCACACCTGTCCGATTTAGGACTGTTCACTCGATTCTCGACGACGAACACTGATATGGAATTTTGATACGAATCTGAAGTTCTCTATCATAGTTTATTACTATGTAAGGAGGATGGAAGTTTCTAATCATGAAGTCGGATTTGAGTCCGCACTAGAGTAGTCGGGGTACCAATACTAGTTCGGAAAATAGAATTGCATATTCAAATAAGGGATCGAAATTGTTATAGTTACGAATGGTATATATATCGTACAGATTCTAATAAAATGATTATATGCTATGGTTGCAAGCTATGATTGTTTCTTGCTTAGGATTGCTATGTTGTTTGGTTGCATGTAGTTTGACATCATCCCTATTAATTGCATTACATTTATATGTTGCACATAGTTGTTTTAATGATTCTTATGTTTTATAAGTTGATTATTGTGAGTAAAATATCTCGTATGTTAAATTTCTTACTTCATTTTTTTCGAGGATGAAAAGTTCTGAGTGAGGGAGATTGTAACGACTCGAATTTTTCAACCATTTAAAAATATTAGATTTAATATAATTTTTGAATAAAAATGGTTAGAAACAAAAATATAAGATGTTGTAAAAAAAATAAAAGTGAGCAAATGTGTAATAGGATAAGAGATGATGGTAATAGAAATAGAATAATAAACGTTTACATCTAATACGAAATTTATCGCGCGTTTTTGTTGAAGTGAAATAATTTTTTTTAATGCAAATAAAAGAATATTTTGAGAAAAATGAAATGTATGTTTCCATCCTAAAGGTAAGTAGAATTAAAAAAAAAAAGAAATTTTGGGTTTGGCGACAATATTTTACGGTCGTTGAAAACAGTCGTAATTCAATATATAATTTATTTTAACACGTAAACTCAAAATTTCAATAAATTGAAGTTGTATAATTAAAACGTGTTTTTAGTAAGTCTAATCTATGAATTGAGATTTCAAATTTTATGAAAATTTATGTCGTTCAAATTTAAGTAGAACTCTGTTAATAAATTTAAGGGCAAAATATCATTTTTCGACATGTAAATATATTTACATAGAAAAGATCTAAAAAATTCTATGGTTTGAATGGTGAAGTTTGTTCCGTCCAATTATGATCTTTTTAGCTTCATTTATCAAGAATTGCCATTGTTGTCCAATTTTGAAGCAGTAACAGCGGTGACCGATGAGATTTTGCTATGAACGTCGTAGTACATATTTGCATACATCGTTTGATTTGTCTCGTCGCGCTGATCTCTGCGGTATATTTGTTTTCTTATTTTGGCTTTTGTTGCAAAACGCTAAATGGTCAAGATGGTGGTCCGTGACCGTGCTCTCGGAGTCATAATTACATACATTCTTTCGCAGTCTTCTTTTCATTCTTTTCACAGCCAAACTTGCGTGCGCAACCAAAAATAATAATTGCTGCATTTATTGACCTACCGTGCATTCTCCTTCTTTCTTTTATACGTGTGTGCCATTCCTTTTCCCCTTCTCATTTCCTTTGTCTCAGAGCATTTGCTTGAGAAGTAAAAATATACTAAGTATACATATATTAAATCAAACACACGTAACTCCCTCCCCTCCTCCCTTTATCTCTCACCACCAACCCAGTTTTCCCCTTAGCTTCACCGCCTCACCAACCACCTCTTCTACAACCGCCTGCTTCACCTCCACCCGCCGCTCCTGCTCCAGCACCGCTCCCCTAACTTACCCAGTCCAAGCAACCACTGCCTCCTCATCTTGGCAGCAACCTCGGCCTCACCATCCGCCACCCAGCTCACCACCGGTCTCCACCTCCACCGCTTGAAGCCCAGCACCCACTCCTTCCTCTAGCCCGATCCGCTCCGCCCACCTTCCCGCAGTGACCCAGCGTCCCTAGCCCAGCAAACCCGCATGAGCCACCTCGGCCTCACCCTCCATCACCTAGCTCCGCCCGCTCCCCACCCCGCTCACCACCAACCAGTAGCTCGCACCCCATCCGTCGAGCCGCACCCCACGACTTGCTCCACAACTGGTCCATCACCCAAACCCAGCCGACCCGCACCTAGACACCCAACCCTGCAACCAACGAACACCCGACCTGCCTTGGCAGCAGCCCTCCGCCTTCCTACCCGAAATCTACCAGTCGAGCCCGCATCCCACCCGTGTCTGAACCAACTCCTCTCCTTCCACCTTACCGAGTTGCATGGGTATATATAAAAAAAAGAATACAAACATGCATGAGAAAGGAGAACAACATGTTGTAGTGAGGAGTAGGAGGCCACGCGTGAGAGGGAAAAAAAAGCAACATGAGAAGAAAAAAGGAAAAAAAGAAGAAATGTTGTGCGTTGCATAGAGGAGAAGAGAGGTGAGCAGCCATTTAGCTTAGTTCCAACTCGGTACTCTGTCAAGTAGCAGCGGAAAAATTGCGACGGTGTTCGTGCGCGCGTGTCCGTATCGCCGTGCCTGTATCAGTCTGTCAAATATGCAAAGGTGAGCGATTCTAAGCTCACGATTAGATTTTCATATGCAAGTATCCTGCGAAAATTTAAATACTTGGCTGATATTTATAAATAGTTGGTTGATAATTATAAATAGTTGGTTGATGATTATGGTTGATATTGAAATTGGGAACCATTGGTATTTAACACTGTGATATATGATTTAGCTGAAATAGTTTAAATGTCTAATTGGAATCCCAATTGCATGTGAAACCCGTTAACTAGGGAAAAGTTTGAATATTGGATGTTGATTGATTTATTGATATCTGTCACTGTTATATCGTTGTTGTATGCATTGATTTGGACATTGAAATTCGAACCGGGATATGGGTTGAAATGATAAATACCCAAATTAAATCACTTGGCCTAGGATAGAAGTTAAATAATAAACACCGATTGGTCAATTGAAATTTATGTTGGATATTTAATGTTTAAATTTGAAATTAAGAAATGATTTGGAAATTTAATGTGAATTTATAATTTAAATTTTCGTTAAAGTTAATATTTAATTTTGGAAATCTATTAAGTGAATTTAGATTTTAAAATGAAATTTCAATTGAACTATTTTAAAGTTATGAAATCTAATTGAATGGTTATATTGAAGATTAATGATATTTAAACTCGCTAAGTTGATTATTTAAAATAGAATGAAATTTGTTAATATTGTATAGGTAATTAAATTTTAATTAAATATTTGATTTAATTAAAGAGAGAACTTTGTAACAACCCTGTATTTTGTAATTATTTTAAATTGAATTTCCTGATTTAAAAACTTTATTTTATTTATTAAAATGAATAATTTTGTTATTCTAAATATAAATTGTGATTTGAATGTGAATTATAATTCCAAACATGAATAAATAGAGTATTTTCCAGAACAGTGAATTTTGGTCAATATGGTCAAACTTTTACTTTTAATTTAAATTTTAAAAGTTTGAAATTTTTAATTTTATCTTTTATTATGAAAGTAAATAAAATTTTAAGAATACTGCTTTTCGTTTCGTTGAAATCTGATTTATAATGTGAAAGTTATGCCCTTTTTAAATATTGTGTGTAATTTGCTGTATTTAACAAAATTGTTTATTTTAAATTATATAAATAATATTTTATTTGGTCATGTAATGTTCTAATTTATATTTATATGGGTAAAATAACATGTTATGTATATATTTTGGTTTTTAAAACATTTTGAGAGTGTAATTGACATTTTCCAGTGTTAGTTGTACTTTTGTTTACAATTTCTATTTTCCAGTTTCAATTAATTTAAAGAAGTTCTTTATTTATTAGTCTATTTTCTCAAGATCTTATTTTATTCTCATTCCCACTTTATTTTACCTCATTTATTTTATTTATTTGAGCTTTTATTTATTTTAAAGCGAAGTAGAAATTTTTCTAGAGTCAATGGTATCTTATTTGTAACTGTCGTGTCCTATTTCCAATTCTTAAACAATTTCTTTAGTTCTTTTTCTATTTTCTCTAAATTTAATTATTTATTTCACTTTGAATATGTTTTAAAAATTATTTTATTTTAAAATTTTTGTTTAGAATATTTTTAAAATGGAGTAGATATTTTTCCAAAGCCAATGATGATTTATTTGTAATTTTTGAACCCTGTTTTGAATTTTAAGCAATTTCTTTAATTCTTTTTCCATTTTCTTTAAAATTTACTATTTACTTTTATTTTTTATTACTTTGTTTCGGTTTTTCAAGTCAAATTACTGATTTTATTTTTGTTTTATTTTTATTAAAGAAAAAGAAATATGAAAAGTTTAAAGAGTTTTAACCTAAGTCCTTTCATTTCTAAAGACTTTTCATTTACCCGCCTTTTCCTTTTCTCTTTTTGGCCGTACATCCTAAGTGTTTTAGTCATATATTCATTTTTTTTTCACGTGAATACTTTAGTTCCTCATGTCATTTCATGGCTAAGAAGTTTTGGGTAATGGCCTCCTCTTTCCTTCTACTTTTCTTCCTTTTCTTATTGTTTTTTTCCAATGTTTTGCCTTGGATTCTCTTGCTCTGCTCGGCCTAACACCTCCACCATCTCCTCCACCGACCATCACCACTTCTTCCCCACCTAATCCATGGCCACACCAGCCCCCTCCTCTGACCTGAAGGTGCCATGGCTTCCCCTTGATCAAAACTTCACAAAAATATTGAAAAAAACACCTTGAAACCTTGTCTAGTCGACCTTATGATCACCTCCCCTTCATTGTTTGCCATGGCCACCTCCTTAGACTCCACCACCACCACTTGTACACCACCTGAACATCCCCCTCTCCTCTGACCAGACCTGTAGCAAGTCATGGCCGAGCCTAGGACCTTATAGACCGAGCCAAAGATGAACCAAAACTCCACCATATTGGATAAAACTCTTCACATGCCTATGTTGTAACTTCCCCATCATCTCTAGCTTGTAGCCGTGCATCCCTTAGTCCAAAACAGACCCAAACCATGATCAAACCTGTAACAACCCGATATTTTCAACCATTCGCATCCACACATGTCGGACTTGAATTGCTCAAAATACCGCGTTGTAAATAAAAATTTGGCAAACTCATCATTTACAGTAAATAAAAAATCACAGATCACAGACATAGAGTAATATAATGCAGCGGAAGTAAAAGAGATAGTAGTCCATGAACCTACTATATAAATACATCAGAGTTAATTAAGATACAATAGGAATACCAAGATACAACAGGAGTAACAGTATGAAAATCAGGTACAACTGGAATCAACTGGATAACAAAATGAATAAATATCTGGATCTTCAAAGAAAAACTCTAGCTCCGAAGGTGAGTCTCTAATACTGTATCACTCAGTCTGACCCGAGCGTAAAGCAAAACACAAAACACTCGAGTCAGGACACACATACTTATATAATGTAAACCAACTCAAGTGAACTGTAATAAAGGTACAAGTAACTTAAAGAATGCTTGGGATCGCCCATTCTTTAAGGATCCGTTAAACTATTTACTATGTAGTAATATTCGCTATTATAATAGTGTCTAAATAAGTAAAGTATAATCATATAGAAAATAGCGTTAAGGGGATGGAGAACCTTAACGCGGTCGGATCTTAAAATCATAATCGTAGTAAAGCTCGATATGGTAGGTGACACGGCACAACTAGGCAATGCCAGGGTAGATATACCAATTACGCACACGGACTGATGGATACGCATAGCAGCCACTACCGTTCCACCTCGAACAACACTCCCAAATCGGAGGATGGCCATCTAATCAATCACAAGTAAGAGTATAATATCGAAGAAATGTGTCCGAGAAGAGGTGCTACCTCACTAGTCCGAGATCGCTCCTGTTTTAGCCACCTTATGCCAACTCACGGGAGTTGGTCCACGTAACATACCTTAAGAACGTCGCCACCATCCTACTTCATTCTGGAATCTCCACCGCGTACACGGTTGTCAAAGTGGTTTTCGGTATCGACAGAGAGTGTGTCCATATCCGATCCCGGTCTCTTTGCCAACCAATCATTATTATAACCCGTGGTTATAAATTTCAAAATAGTTTATGTTTCAAATCAATATACATCCTTTAAACCATTTCAAAATCATAACATTTATTTTAAACTAATACATACTTTCAAACCCAAAACATATCTATTCAAAACCAATTCAAAAATATATCATTTCCATTTCAAAACCAATTCAATAAAATATCATTTCAATAAAACCCAAATTTCAAAAATCACTGAATATTTCCTTTAATTTATTAAATCTTCCTTTAAATTATCATAGCATTTTGGTAATGTAACCTTAAGGAATCATAGCATTTTTGGAATGTAATACTTTCCAATTTAATATTTTATATAATCAAAGTATTTATATACTTACAAATTTTTAACATGGTCATTTTATCATAGCCTTATAGTTAAATAAACTTTGTTACTGTAATATCCAATTTAATGCTGAAATTCTTATGTTAAGTTAAGAGTACCTT